>OW387025.1:43417913-44617913 GCA_936439885.1 Nowickia ferox
CGCCAAAATAATCATATACTACAAAAATCAGCCTATTTGTAGAGTTCATGATTTTGGAGTTTTTCACCTCTAGTCGTACAAGTCAAAAATCTTGAAAATTTTCACCTTTCCCAAAATTCCCAAATTTTCGCACAGCGTTATATTACGGCAAAATAATCATATACTACAGAAATCAGCCCATTTTTAGAGTTTTTAATTTTCGACTTTTTCACCTCGAGTCGTAACAAGTCAAAAGTCTTAAAAATTTTCACCTCCCAAAATTCTCCAAATTTTGCACAGCGTTAAATTACGCCAAAATAATCATATACTACAAAAATCAGCTATTTTAGAGTTCATGATTTTTGAGTTTTTCCCTCTTGTCTTCACAAGTCAAAAATCTTGAAAATTTTCACCTCTCCCAAAATTCCCCAAATTTTGCACAGCGTTAAATTACGTCAAAATAACCATATACTACAAAGTCAGCCTATTTTTAGAGTTCATGATTTTCGAGTTTTTCACCTCGTGTCGTCACAAGTAAAAAATATTGAAAATTTTCACCTCTCCCAAAATTCCCCAAATTTTGCACAGCGTTAGATTACTCCAAAATAATCATATACTACAATCAGCCAATTTTTAGAGTTCATGATTTTCGGGTTTTTCACCGCTAGTCGTAACAAGTCAAAAATCTTGAAAATTTTCACCTCTCACAACATTCTCTAAATTTTGCACAGCGTTAAATTACGCCAAAATAATAATATACTACAAAAATCAATCTAATTGTAGAGTTCATGATTTTCGAGTTTTTCACCTCGTGTCGTCACAAGTAAAAAATATTGAAAATTTTCACCTCTCCCAAAATTCCCCAAATTTTGCACAGCGTTAGATTACTCCAAAATAATCATATATTACAATCAGCCAATTTTTAGAGTTCATGATTTTCGGGTTTTTCACCGCTAGTCGTAACAAGTCAAAAATCTTGAAAATTTTCACCTCTCACAAAATTCTCTAAATTTTGCACAGCGTTAAATTACGCCAAAATAATAATATACTACAAAAATCAATCTAATTTTAGAGTTCATGATTTTCGAGTTTTTCACCTCGTGTCGTCACAAGTAAAAAATCTTGAAAATTTTCACCTCTCCCAAGATTACAGAAATTTTGCACAGCGTTAGATTATTCTAAAATAATCATATACTAAAAAATCAGCCCATTTTTAGAGTTCATGATTTTCGAGTTTTTCCCTCGTGTCGTCACAAGTCAAAAATCTTGAAAATTTTCACCTCTCAAAAATTCCCCACATTTTGCACAGCGTTAAATTACGTCAAAATAATCATATACTACAAAAATCAGCCCATTTTTAGAGTTCATGACTGTCAGATTTTTCACCTCGAGTCGCCACAAGTAAAAAATATTGAAAATTTTCACCTCTCCGAAAGTTCCCCAAAATTTGCACAAAGATAAATTATGGCTAAATAATCATATACTACAGAAATCAGCCCATTTCTAGAGTTCATGATTTTTGGATTTTTCACCTCGAGTATAACAAGTCAAAATCTTGAAAACTTTTAAGCTCTCCCAAAATTCATCAAAGTTTGCACAGCTTTAAATTACGCCAAAATAATCATATACTACAAAAATCAGACTATTTGTAGAGTTCATGATTTTGGAGTTTTTCACCTCTAGTCGTAACAAGTCAAAAATCTTGAAAATTTTCACCTCTCCCAAAATTCCTAAATTTTCGCACAGCGTTAAATTACGGCAAAATAATCATATACTACAGAAATCAGCCCATTTTTAGAGTTTTTAATTTTCGACTTTTTCACCTCGAGTCGTAACAAGTCAAAAATCTTAAAAATTTTCACCTCTCCCAAAATTCTCCAAATTTTGCACAGCGTTAAATTACGCCAAAATAATCATATACTACAAAAATCAGCTATTTTAGAGTTCATGATTTTTGAGTTTTTCCCTCTTGTCTTCACAAGTCAAAAATCTTGAAAAGTTTCACCTCTCCCAAAATTCCCCAAATTTTGCACAGCGTTAAATTACGTCAAAATAACCATATACTACAAAGTCAGCCTATTTTTAGAGTTCATGATTTTCGAGTTTTTCACCTCGTGTCGTCACAAGTAAAAAATATTGAAAATTTTCACCTCTCCCAAAATTCCCCAAATTTTGCACAGCGTTAGATTACTCCAAAATTATCATATATTACAATCAGCCAATTTTTAGAGTTCATGATTTTCGGGTTTTTCACCGCTAGTCGTAACAAGTCAAAAATCTTGAAAATTTTCACCTCCCACAAAATTCTCTAAATTTTGCACAGCGTTAAATTACGCCAAAATAATAATATACTACAAAAATCAATCTAATTTTAGAGTTCATGATTTTCGAGTTTTTCACCTCTTGTCGTCACAAGTAAAAAATCTTGAAAATTTTCACCTCTCCCAAGATTACAGAAATTTTGCACAGCGTTAGATTATTCTAAAATAATCATATACTAAAAAATCAGCCCATTTTTAGAGTTCATGATTTTCGAGTTTTTCCCTCGTGTCGTCACAAGTCAAAAATCTTGAAAATTTTCACCTCTCAAAAATTCCCCACATTTTGCACAGCGATAAATTATGGCTAAATAATCATATACTACAGAAATCATCCCATTTCTAGAGTTTATGATTTTCGATTTTTCACCTCGAGTCGCAACAATAAAAAATCTTGAAAATTTTTAACCTCTACTAAAATTCATCAAATTTTGCACAGCGTTAAATTACGCCACATAGTCATGAACTACAAAAACCAGCCCATTTTTAGAGTTCATGATTTTTGGATTTTTCACCTCGAGTATAACAAGTCAAAATCTTGAAAACTTTTAAGCTCTCCCAAAATTCATCAAAGTTTGCACAGCTTCAAATTACGCCAAAATAATCATATACTACAAAAATCAGCCTATTTGTAGAGTTCATGATTTTGGAGTTTTTCACCTCTAGTCGTAACAAGTCAAAAATCTTGAAAATTTTCACCTCTCCCAAAATTCCCAAATTTTGCACAGCGTTAAATTACGGCAAAATAATCATATACTACAGAAATCAGCCCATTTTTAGAGTTTTTAATTTTCGACTTTTTCACCTCGGGTCGTAACAAGTCAAAAATCTTAAAAATTTTCACCTCTCCCAAAATTCTCTAAATTTTGCACAGCGTTAAATTACGCCAAAATAATAATATACTACAAAAATCAATCTAATTTTAGAGTTCATGATTTTCGAGTTTTTCACCTCGTATCGTCACAAGTAAAAAATCTTGAAAATTTTCACCTCTCCCAAGATTACAGAAATTTTGCACAGCGTTAGATTATTCTAAAATAATCATATACTAAAAAATCAGCCCATTTTTAGAGTTCATGATTTTCGAGTTTTTCCCTCGTGTCGTCACAAGTCAAAAATCTTGAAAATTTTCACCTCTCAAAAATTCCCCACATTTTGCACAGCGATAAATTATGGCTAAATAATCATATACTACAGAAATCAGCCCATTTCTAGAGTTTATGATTTTCGATTTTTCACCTCGAGTCGCAACAATAAAAAATCTTGAAAATTTTTAACCTCTGCCAAAATTCATCAAATTTTGCACAGCGTTAAATTACGCCACATAGTCATGAACTACAAAAACCAGCCCATTTTTAGAGTTCATGATTTTTGGATTTTTCACCTCGAGTATAACAAGTCAAAATCTTGAAAACTTTTAAGCTCTCCCAAAATTCATCAAAGTTTGCACAGCTTTAAATTACGCCAAAATAATCATATACTACAAAAATCAGCCTATTTGTAGAGTTCATGATTTTGGAGTTTTTCACCTCTAGTCGTAACAAGTCAAAAATCTTGAAAATTTTCACCTCTCCCAAAATTCCCAAATTTTGCACAGCGTTAAATTACGGCAAAATAATCATATACTACAGAAATCAGCCCATTTTTAGAGTTTTTAATTTTCGACTTTATCACCTCGGGTCATAACAAGTCAAAAATCTTAAAAATTTTCACCTCTCCCAAAATTCTCCAAATTTTGCACAGCGTTAAATTACGCCAAAATAATCATATACTACAAAAATCAGCTATTTTAGAGTTCATGATTTTTGAGTTTTTCCCTCTTGTCTTCACAAGTCAAAAATCTAGAAAATTTTCACCTCTCCCAAAATTCCCCAAATTTTGCACAGCGTTAAATTACTTCAAAATAACCATATACTACAAAGTCAGCCTATTTTTAGAGTTCATGACTTTCGGATTTTTCACCTCGAGTCAGTCGCCACAAGTAAAAAATCTTGAAAATTTTTACCTCTCCGAAAGTTCCCCAAAATTTGCACAGCGATAAATTACGGCAAAATAATCATATACTACAGAAATCAGCCCATTTTTAGAGTTCATGATTTTCGATTTTTCACCTCGAGTCGCAACAATAAAAAATCTTGAACATTTTTAACCTCTACCAAAATTCATCAAATTTTGCACAGCATTAAATTACGCCACATAGTCATGAACTACAAAAACCAGCCCATTTTTAGAGTTCATGATTTCTGGATTTTTCACCTCGAGTATAACAAGTCAAAATCTTGAAAACTTTTAAGCTCTCCCAAAATTCATCAAAGTTTGCACAGCTTTAAATTACGCCAAAATAATCATATACTACAAAAATCAGCCTATTTGTAGAGTTCATGATTTTGGAGTTTTTCACCTCTAGTCGTAACAAGTCAAAAATCTTGAAAATTTTCACCTCTCCCAAAATTCCCAAATTTTCGCACAGCGTTAAATTACGGCAAAATAATCATATACTACAGAAATCAGCCCATTTTTAGAGTTTTTAATTTTCGACTTTTTCACCTCGAGTCGTAACAAGTCAAAAATCTTAAAAATTTTCACCTCTCCCAAAATTCTCCAAATTTTGCACAGCATTAAATTACGCCAAAATAATCATATACTACAAAAATCAGCTATTTTAGAGTTCATGATTTTTGAGTTTTTCCCTCTTGTCTTCACAAGTCAAAAATCTTGAAAATTTTCACCTATCCCAAAATTCCCCAAATTTTGCACAGCGTTAAATTACGTCAAAATAACCATATACTACAAAGTCAGCCTATTTTTAGAGTTCATGATTTTCGAGTTTTTCACCTCGTGTCGTCACAAGTAAAAAATATTGAAAATTTTCACCTCTCCCAAAATTCCCCAAATTTTGCACAGCGTTAGATTACTCCAAAATAATCATATACTACAATCAGCCAATTTTTAGAGTTGATGATTTTCGGGTTTTTCACCGCTAGTCGTAACAAGTCAAAAATCTTGAAAATTTTCACCTTTCACAAAATTCTCTAAATTTTGCACAGCGTTAAATTACGCGAAAATAATAATATACTACAAAAATCAATCTAATTTTAGAGTTCATGATTTTCGAGTTTTTCACCTCGTATCGTCACAAGTAAAAAATATTGAAAATTTTCACTTCTCCCAAAATTCCCCAAATTTTGCACAGCGTTAGATTACTCCAAAATCATCATATACTACAATCATCCAATTTTTAGAGTTCATGATTTTCGGGTTTTTCACCGCTAGTCGTAACAAGTCAAAAATCTTGAAAATTTTCACCTCTCACAAAATTCTCTAAATTTTGCACAGCGTTAAATTACGCCAAAATAATAATATACTACAAAAATCAATCTAATTGTAGAGTTCATGATTTTCGAGTTTTTCACCTCGTGTCGTCACAAGTAAAAAATCTTGAAAATTTTTACCTCTCCGAAAGTTTCCCAAAATTTGCACAGTGATAAATTACGGCAAAATAATCATATACTACAGAAATCAGCCCATTTTTAGAGTTTATGATTTTCGATTTTTCACCTCGAGTCGCAACAATAAAAAATCTTGAACATTTTTAACCTCTACCAAAATTCATCAAATTTAGCACAGCGTTAAATTACGCCACATAGTCATGAACTACAAAAACCAGCCCATTTTTAGAGTTCATGATTTTTGGATTTTTCACCTCGAGTATAACAAGTCAAAATCTTGAAAACTTTTAAGCTCTCCCAAAATTCATCAAAGTTTGCACAGCTTTAAATTACGCCAAAATAATCATATACTACAAAAATCAGCCTATTTGTAGAGTTCATGATTTTGGAGTTTTTCACCTCTAGTCGTAACACGTCAAAAATCTTGAAAATTTTCACCTCTCCCAAAATTCCCAAATTTTCGCACAGCGTTAAATTACGGCAAAATAATCATATACTACAGAAATCAGCCCATTTTTAGAGTTTTTAATTTTCGACTTTTTCACCTCGAGTCGTAACAAGTCAAAAATCTTAAAAATTTTCACCTCTCCCAAAATTCTCCAAATTTTGCACAGCGTTAAATTACGCCAAAATAATCATATACTACAAAAATCAGCTATTTTAGAGTTCATGATTTTTGAGTTTTTCCCTATTGTCTTCACAAGTCAAAAATCTTGAAAATTTTCACCTCTCCCAAAATTCCCCAAATTTTGCACAGCGTTAAATTACGTCAAAGTAACCATGTACTACAAAGTCAGCCTATTTTTAGAGTTCATGATTTTCGAGTTTTTCACCTCGTGCCGTCACAAGTAAAAAATATTGAAAATTTTCACCTCTCCCAAAATTCCCCAAATTTTGCACAGCGTTAGATTACTCCAAAATAATCATATACTACAATCAGCCAATTTTTAGAGTTCATGATTTTCGGGTTTTTCACCGCTAGTCGTAACAAGTCAAAAATCTTGAAAATTTTCACCTCTCACAAAATTCTCTAAATTTTGCACAGCGTTAAATTACGCCAAAATAATAATATACTAAAAAAATCAATCTAATTTTAGAGGTCATGATTTTCGAGTTTTTCACCTCGTGTCGTCACAAGTAAAAAATCTTGAAAATTTTCACCTCTCCGAAAGTTCCCCAAAATTTGCACAGCGATAAATTACGGCTAAATAATCATATACTACAGAAATCAGCCCATTTCTAGAGTTTATGATTTTCGATTTTTCACCTCGAGTCGCAACAATAAAAAATCTTGAAAATTTTTAACCTCTACCAAAATTCATCAAATTTTGCACAGCGTTAAATTACGCCACATAGTCATGAAGTACAAAAACCAGCCCATTTTTAGAGTTCATGATTTTTGGATTTTTCACCTCGAGTATAACAAGTCAAAATCTTGAAAACTTTTACGCTCTCCCAAAATTCATCAAAGTTTGCACAGCTTTAAATTACGCAAAAATAATCATATACTACAAAAACCATCCCATTTTTAGAGTTCATGATTTTCGGATTTTTCACCTCTAGTCGTAACAATTCAAAAATCTTGAAAATTTTCACCTCTCCTAAAATTCCCCAAATTTTGTACAGCGTTAAATTACGGCAAAATAAGCATATAGTACAGAAATCAGCCCATTTTTAGAGTTTATGATTTTCGAGTTTTTCAACTCGAGTCGTAACAAGTCAAGAATCTTAAAAATTTTCACCTCTCTGAAAATTCCCCAAACTTTGCACAGCGTTAGATTACGCCAAAATAATCATATAGTACAAAAATCAGCTATGTTAGAGTTCATGATTTTCGAGTTTTTCCCTCGTGTCGTCACAAGTCAAAAATCTTGAAAATATTTACCTCTCAAAACTTCCCCACATTTTGCACAGCGTTAAATTACGTCAAAATAATCATATACTACAAAAATCAGCCCATTTTTAGAGTTCATGACTTTCGGATTTTTCACCTCGAGTCGCCACAAGTAAAAAATCTTGAAAATTTTTACCTCTCCGAAAGTTCCCCAAAATTTGCACAGCGATAAATTACGGCAAAATAATCATATACTACAGAAATCAGCCCATTTTTAGAGTTTATGATTTTCGATTTTTCACCTCGAGTCGCAACAATAAAAAATCTTGAACATTTTTAACCTGTACCAAAATTCATCAAATTTTGCACAGCGTTAAATTACGCCACATAGTCATGAAGTACAAAAACCAGCCCATTTTTAGAGTTCATGATTTTTGGATTTTTCACCTCGAGTATAACAAGTCAAAATCTTGAAAACTTTTAAGCTCTCCCAAAATTCATCAAAGTTTGCACAGCTTTAAATTACGCCAAAATAATCATATACTACAAAAATCAGCCTATTTGTAGAGTTCATGATTTTGGAGTTTTTCACCTCTAGTCGTAACAAGTCAAAAATCTTGAAAATTTTCACCTCTCCCAAAATTCCCAAATTTTGCACAACATTAAATTACGGCAAAATAATCATATACTACAGAAATCAGCCCATTTTTAGAGTTTTTAATTTTCGACTTTTTCACCTCGAGTCGTAACAAGTCAAAAATCTTAAAAAATTTTCACCTCTCCCAAAATTCTCCAAATTTTGCACAGCGTTAAATTACGCCAAAATAATCAGATACTACAAAAATCAGCTATTTTAGAGTTCATGATTTTTGAGTTTTTCCCTCTTGTCTTCACAAGTAAAAAATATTGAAAATTTTCACCTCTCCCAAAATTCCCCAAATTTTGCACAGCGTTAGATTACTCCAAAATAATCATATACTACAATCAGCCAATTTTTAGAGTTCATGATTTTCGGGTTTTTCACCGCTAGTCGTAACAAGTCAAAAATCTTGAAAATTTTCACCTCTCACAAAATTCTCTAAGGGGGTCTAGAGCTATCACCATCTCGCCAGGGAAATCTTTGTGCTGGCTGATCTTGTTTCCGAATTTGAATGCGATGAAACATCTCTCGGATGTCTGCACATACTCCCACCCGACACTGACGAAACTTAAATAATATTGATGAAAGAGGCTTTGGTTGGTATGTATCTGGACCCTTCATTAGTCTTGAATTGAAGGATTCACCTTCAACAGTTGCGGCGGCGTCAAAAACAAGACTGCGTTTACCACCCTTATTCATATTAGTAACGACAAAATGCGGCAAATACCACGTGCGCTCGTCTTTAATTCTAGCCTCCTCTGGGGATAATTTCCTTGCATAGCATTTTGATACATATTCGCATATTTTTTCTTTATACCAGGTGGATAAGTCCTGATCTCTTTGCATTTTCGATTCAACTACCTGAAGACGCTTTAAAGCCATAGAAAAACTGTTTTTGTATTCGAAATCGTTCTGCTTCCATAGAAGTCCAGTTTCATATTGTGGGCCCACTTTTACTGTTGTTCTTTTAAGTATCTCTTCTGCTCTTTTATCGTCTTTAGATTTCACTGGCTCAGTAATCTTCGTACCAAAACCTTCTAACGTAAAATATTCGGATACTTGCTGTTGTATATTGTCCAGAATGTACGAATCTATCACACACACAGTGGCTTCTGTTACTTCTTCGTTTGAGCCAAATAAAATATTTCCCAGCTTCGTCTGGTGCACGGAAAAATTGTCATCTAAATTTATGATGTTGAAGGGTCGTACAAGGCTGGTATGTGGTAAACCAATCAATAATTTGGGAGTTTCATCGCAATAATCGTTAACTTCGATGTCATTCAAAACCGGGAATTTTGTTTTAAATCTGCCAAACTGCAGGTCTTGTGGCGGCAACTGTAAATTTTTTGTTGTTCTAACATTTTTCATTAAAAACCCAAATTTTTTTCACAACTTTAGATTACGCCAAAATAATCATATACTACAAAAACCAGCCCATTTTTAGAGTTCATGATTTTCAGGGTTTTCACCTCTAGCCGTAACAAGTCAAAAATCTTGAAAATTTTTATCCTATCCCAAAATTTCGCAAATTTTGCACAGCAATAAATTACGCCAAAATAATCATATACTGCAAAAATCAGCTATTTTAGAGTTCATGATTTTCGACTTTTTCACCTCGTGTCGTCACAAGTCAAAAATCTTGAAAATTTTCACCTCTTCCACAATTTCGCAAATTTTGCACAGCAATAAATTACGCCAAAATAATCATATACTGCAAAAATCAGCTATTTTAGAGTTCATGATTTTCGACTTTTTCACCTCGTGTCGTCACAAGTCAAAAATCTTGAAAATTTTCACCTCTCCCAAAATTTCCCAAATTTTGCACAGCGTTAAATTACGTCAAAATAATTATATACTACAAAAATCAACCTATTTTTAGAGTTCATGATTTTAGAGTTTTTCACCTCGTGTCGTCACAAGTACAAAATCTTAAAAATTTTCAATTCTCCCAAAATTCCCCAAATTTTGCACAGCGTTAGATTACTCC
This sequence comes from Nowickia ferox, assembly GCA_936439885.1. Taxonomy (NCBI): domain Eukaryota; kingdom Metazoa; phylum Arthropoda; class Insecta; order Diptera; family Tachinidae; genus Nowickia; species Nowickia ferox. Next base: position 43,428,121 of record OW387025.1, read on the forward strand.
AAAATAATCATATACTACAATCAACCAATTTTTAGAGTTCATGATTTTCGGGTTTTTCACCGCTAGTCGTAACAAGTCAAAAATCTAGAAAATTTTCACCTCTCCCAAAATTCCCCAAATATTGCACAGCGTTAGATTACTCCAAAATAATCATATACTACAAACATCAACCTAATTTTTTCCCCCCTCGTGTCGTCACTAGTCAAAAATCTTGAAAATTTTCACTTTCCCAAAATTCCCCAAATTTTGCACAGCGTTAAATTACGTCAAAATAATCATATACCACAAAAATCAGCATATTTTTAGAGTTCATGATTTTCGAGTTCTTCACATCGTGTCGTCATAAGTCAAAAATCTTGAAAATTTTCACCTCTCCCAAAATTCCTCAAATTTTGCACAGCGTTAAATTACGTCAAAATAATCATATACCACAAAAATCAGCCTATTTTTAGAGTTCATGATTTTCGAGTTTTTCACATCGTGTCGTCATAAGTCAAAAATCTTGAAAATTTTCACCACTCCTAAAATTCCCCAAATTTTGCACAGCGTTAGATTACGCCAAAATATTCATATCCTACAAAAATGAGCCCATTTTTAGAGCTCATGACTTTCAAATTTTTCACCTCGAGTCGTAACAATTCAAAAATCTTTAAAATTTTCACCTCTCCCAAAATTCCGCAAATTTTGCACAGCATTAAATTACGCAAAAATAATCATAACTACAAAAATCAATCTAATTTTAGAGTTCATGATTTTCGAGTTTTTCACCTCGTGTCGTCACAAGTAAAAAATCTTGAAAATTTTCACCTCTCCCAAGATTACAGAAATTTTGCACAGCGTTAGATTATTCTAAAATAATCATATACTAAAAAATCAGCCCATTTTTAGAGTTCATGATTTTCGAGTTTTTCCCCTGTGTCGTCACAAGTCAAAAATTTTGAAAATTTTCACCTCTCAAAAATTCCCCACATTTTAGAGTTTATGACTTTCGGATTTTTCACCTCGAGTCGCCACAAGTAAAAAATCTTGAAGATTTTTACCTCTCCGAAAGTTCCCCAAAATTTGCACAGCGATAAATTACGGCAAAATAATCATATACTACAGAAATCAGCCAATTTTTAGAGTTTATGATTTTCGATTTTTCACCTCGAGTCGCAACAATAAAAAATCTTGAAAATTTTTACATCTCAAAAATTCCCCACATTTTGCACAGCGTTAAATTACGTCAAAATAATCATATACTACAAAAATCAGCCCATTTTTAGAGTTCATGATTTTCGAGTTTTTCACCTCGTGTCGTCACAAGTAAAAAATCTTGAAAATTTTCACCTCTCCGAAAATTCCAGAAATTCAGTTCATGATTTTCGAGTTTTTCATCTCGTGTCGTCACAAATAAAAAATATTGAAAATTTTCACCTCACCCAAAATTCCCCAAACTTGCACAGCGTTAGATTACGCCAAAATAATCATATACTACAAAAACAGCCCATTTCTAGAGTTCATGACTTCCGAAATTTTCACCTCGAGTCGTAACAATTCAAAAATCTTGAAAATTTTCACCTCTTCCAAAATTTCGCAAATTTTGCACAGCAATAAATTACGCCAAAATAATCATATACTGCAAAAATCAGCTATTTTAGAGTTCATGATTTTCGAGTTTTTCACCTCGTGTCGTCACAAGTAAAAAATCTTGAAAATTTTCACCTCTCCGAAAATTCCAGAAATTTTGCAAAGCGTTAGATTATTCCAAAATAATCATATACTACAAAAATCAGCATATTTTTACAGTTCATTATTTTCGAGTTTTTCATCTCGTGTCGTCACAAGTAAAAAATCTTGAAAATTTTTAACCTCTACCAAAATTTATCAAATTTTGCACAGCGTTAAATTACGCCAACATAGTCATGTAATACAAAAACCAGCCCATTTTTAGAGTTCATGATTTTCGAATTTTTCACCTCTAGTCGTAACAAGTCAAAAATCTTGAAAATTTTCACCTCTCCCAAAATTCCCCAAATTTTGTACAGCGTTAGATTACGCCAAAATAATCATATACTACAAAAAACAGCCCATTTCTAGAGTTCATGACTTTCGAATTTTTCACCTCGAGTCGTAACAATTCAAAAATCTTGAAAATTTTTACCTCTTCCAAAATTTCGCAAATTTTGCACAGCAATAAATTACGCCAAAATAATCATATACTACAAAAATCAGCTATTTAGAGTTCATGATTTTCGAGTTTTTCCCTCGTGTCGTCACAAGTCAAAAATCTTGAAAATTTTTAACTCTCAAAAATTCCCCACATTTTGCACAGCATTAAATTACGTCAAAATAATCATATACTACAAAATCAGCCCATTTTTAGAGTTCATGATTTTCGAGTTTTTCACCACGTGTCGTCACGAAATTTCGCAAATTTTGCACAGCAATAAATTACGCCAAAATAATCATATACTACAAAAATCAATCTAATTTTAGAGTGCATGATTTTCGAGTTTTTCACCTCGTGTCGTCACAAGTAAAAAATCTTGAAAATTTTCACCTCTCCCAAAATTCCAGAAATTTTGCACAGCGTTAGATTATTCCAAAATAATCATATACTACAAAAATCAGCAAATTTTTACAGTTCATGATTTTCGAGTTTTTCATCTCGTGTCGTCACAAGTAAAAAATCTTGAAAATTTTCACCTCTCCCAAAATTCCCTAAATTTTGCACAGTGATAAATTGCGGCAAAATAATCATATACTACAGTAATCAGCACATTTTTTGAGTTTATGATTTTCGATTTTTCACCTCGAGTCGCAACAATAAAAAATCTTGAAAATTTTCACCTCTCCCAAAATTCCCCAAATTTTGTACAGCGCTACATTACGGCAAAATAGGCATATACTACAGAAATCAGCCCATTTTTAGAGTTTATGATTTTCGAGTTTTTCAACTCGAGTCGTAACAAGTCAAGAATCTTAAAAATTTTCACCTCTCTGAAAATTCCCCAAACTTTGCACAGCGTTAGATTACGCCAAAATAATCATATACTACAAAAAACAGCCCATTTCTAGAGTTCATGACCTTCGAATTTTTCACCTCGAGTCGTAAACTTTTAACTCTGATACGAAGAGCAACGAAAAAAATAAAACAACTGGGTTGAAGTTCAGTACACAAAAAGCATTGTCTCTTTATTTTCTACTTTCTTAAATACTATTATTTTGTTTATTGCTGCATTTTTGTTATTGGAAATGCAGCTATAAACATAAAAATTAATTGATTAAAATAAACATAATAATTCTTAAGAAATTTGTTTGGTGCATTTTGGCAATTGTTGCATTTTTGTTAGTGGAAATGCACCTGAACAAATTGTAACGATTCTTTGGAAAAAAAAAATACAATTAATAAAGTTATAAATAAATTATTGCTGCATTTTTGTTATTGGAAATGCAGCTATACAAATTAATTGGTTAAAAATAATAATTCTTAAGAAATTTGTTTTGTGCATTTTGTCAATTGTTGCATTTTGGTTAGCGGAAATGCACCTGAACAAATTGTAACAATTCTTTGGAAAAATACAAAATATATATATTAAAATTAAATTTTTTTGCAGCGAATAAAGTATTAAAAATAATTATTAAAATTCTTAAGAAGTTAAAACAACATATGTGTATGTGTATGCTCAAAAATAATGTTAAGGGAATAGTGGGAGACACTATAACATCGTAACAATTCAAAAATCTTGAAAATTTTCACCTCTTCCAAAATTTCGCAAATTTTGCACAGCAATAAATTACGTCAAAATAATCATATACTACAAAAATCAGCTATTTAGAGTTCATGATTTTCGAGTTTTTCCCTCGTGTCGTAACAAGTCAAAAATCTTGAAAATTTTTAACTCTCAAAAATTCCCCACATTTTGCACAGCGTTAAATTACGTCAAAATAATCATATACTACAAAAATCAGCCCATTTTTAGAGTTCATGATTTTCGAGTTTTTCACCTCGTGTCGTCACAAGTCAAGAATCTTAAAAATTTTCACCTCTCTGAAAATTCCCCAAACTTTGCACAGCGTTAGATTACGCCAAAATAATCATATACTACAAAAAACAGCCCATTTCTAGAGTTCATGACTTTCGAATTTTTCACCTCGAGTCGTAACAATTCAAAAATCTTGAAAATTTTTACCTCTTCCAAAATTTCGCAAATTTTGCACAGCAATAAATTACGCCAAAATAATCATATACTACAAAAATCAGCTATTTAGAGTTCATGATTTTCGAGTTTTTCCCTCGTGTCGTCACAAGTCAAAAATCTTGAAAATTTTTAACTCTCAAAAATTCCCCACATTTTGCACAGCATTAAATTACGTCAAAATAATCATATACTACAAAAATCAGCCCATTTTTAGAGTTCATGATTTTCGAGTTTTTCACCTCGTGTCGTCACAAGTCAAGAATCTTAAAAATTTTCACCTCTCTGAAAATTCCCCAAACTTTGCACAGCGTTAGATTACGCCAAAATAATCATATACTACAAAAAACAGCCCATTTCTAGAGTTCATGACTTTCGAATTTTTCACCTCGAGTCGTAACAATTCAAAAATCTTGAAAATTTTTACCTCTTCCAAAATTTCGCAAATTTTGCACAGCAATAAATTACGCCAAAATAATCATATACTACAAAAATCACCTATTTAGAGTTCATGATTTTCGAGTTTTTCCCTCGTGTCGTCACAAGTCAAAAATCTTGAAAATTTTTAACTCTCAAAAATTCCCCACATTTTGCACAGCATTAAATTACGTCAAAATAATCATATACTACAAAAATCAGCCCATTTTTAGAGTTCATGATTTTCGAGTTTTTCACCTCGTGTCGTCGCAAAATTTCGCAAATTTTGAACAGCAATAAATTACGCCAAAATAATCATATACTGCAAAAATCAGCTATTTTAGAGTTCATGATTTTCGAGTTTTTCACCTCGTGTCGTCACAAGTAAAAAATCTTGAAAATTTTCACCTCTCCGAAAATTCCAGAAATTTTGCACAGCGTTAGATTATTCCAAAATAATCATATACTACAAAAATCAGCATATTTTTACAGTTCATGATTTTCGAGTTTTTCATCTCGTGTCGTCACAAGTAAAAAATCTTGAAAATTTTTAACCTCTACCAAAATTTATCAAATTTTGCACAGCGTTAAATTACGCCAACATAGTCATGTACTACAAAAACCAGCCCATTTTTAGAGTTCATGATTTTCGGATTTTTCACCTCTAGTCGTCACAAGTCAAAAATCTTGAAAATTTTACACCTCTCCCAAAATTCCCCAAATTTTGCACAGCGTTAGATTACTCCAAAATAATCATATATATACTACAAAAATCAGCCCATTTTTAGAGTTCATGATTTTCGAGTTTTTCACCTCGTGTCGTCACAAGTAAAAAATCTTGAAAATTTTTACCTCTCCGAAAATTCCAGAAATTTTGCACAGCGTTAGATTATTCCAAAATAATCATATACTACAAAAATCAGGATATTTTTACAGATCATGATTTTCGAGTTTTTCATCTCGTGTCGTCACAAGTAAAAAATCTTGAAAATTTTCACCTCTCCCAAAATTCCCCAAATTTTGCACAGCGTTAGATTACTCCAAAATAATTATATACTACAAACATCAACCTAATTTTAGTTTATGATTTTCGAGTTTTTCACCTCGAGTCGCAACAAGTAAAAAATCTTGAAAATTTTCACCTCTCCCAAAAATCCCTAAATTTTGCACAGCGATAAATTGCGGCAAAATAATCATATACTACAGTAATCAGCCCATTTTTAGAGTTTAAGATTTTCGAGTTTTTACCTCGAGTCGTAAGAAGTCAAAAAACTCAAAACTACAAAAACCAGCCCATTTTTAGAGTTCATGATTTTCGGATTTTTCACCTCTAGTCGTCACAAGTCAAAAATCTTGAAAATTTTCACCTCTCCCAAAATTCCCCAAATTTTGCACAGCGTTAGATTACTCCAAAATAATCATATATATACTACAAAAATCAGCCCATTTTTAGAGTACATGACTTTCGGATTTTTCACCTCGAGTCGCCACAAGTAAAAAATATTGAAAATTTTCACCTCTCCGAAAGTTCCCCAAAATTTGCACAGCGATTAATTACGGCTAAATAATCATATATTAGAGAAATCAGCCCATTTTTAGAGTTTATGATTTTCGATTTTTCACCTCGAGTCGCAACAATAAAAAATTTTGAAAATTTTTAACCTCTACCAAAATTTATAAAATTTTGCACATCGTTAAATTACGCCAACATAGTCATGTACCACAAAAACCAGCCCATTTTTAGAGTTCATGATTTTCGGATTTTTCACCTATAGTCGTAACAAGTCAAAAATCTTGAAAATTTTCACCTCTCCCAAAATTCCCCAAATTTTGTACAGCGTTAAATTACGGCAAAATAAGCATATACTACAGAAATCAGCCCATTTTTAGAGTTTATGATTTTCGAGTTTTTCAACTCGAGTCGTAACAAGTCAAGAATCTTAAAAATTTTCACCTCTCTGAAAATTCCCCAAACTTTGCACAGCGTTAGATTACGCCAAAATAATCATATACTACAAAAAACAGCCCATTTCTAGAGTTCATGACTTTCGAATTTTTCACCTCGAGTCGTAACAATTCAAAAATCTTGAAAATTTTCACCTCTTCCAAAATTTCGCAAATTTTGCACAGCAATAAATTACGCCAAAATAATCATATACTACAAAAATCAGCTATTTAGCGTTCATGATTTTCGAGTTTTTCCCTCGTGTCGTCACAAGTCAAAAATCTTGAAAATTTTTAACTCTCAAAAATTCCCCACATTTTTCACAGCGTTAAATTACGTCAAAATAATCATATCCTACAAAAATCAGCCCATTTTTAGAGTTCATGATTTTCGAGTTTTTCACCTCGTGTCGTCACAAGTAAAAAATCTTGAAAATTTTCACCTCTCCGAAAATTCTAGAAATTTTGCACAGCGTTAGATTATTCCAAAATAATCATATACTACAAAAATCAGCATATTTTTACAGTTCATGATTTTCGAGTTTTTCATCTCGTGTCGTCACAAGTAAAAAATCTTGAAAATTTTCACCTCTCCCAAAATTCCCTAAATTTTGCACAGTGATAAATTGCGGCAAAATAATCATATACTACAGTAATCAGACCATTTTTAGAGTTTATGATTTTCGATTTTTCACCTCGAGTCGCAACAATAAAAAATCTTGAAAATTTTCACCTCTCCCAAAATTCCCCAAATTTTGTACAGCGCTAAATTACGGCAAAATAAGCATATACTACAGAAATCAGCCCATTTTTAGAGTTTATGATTTTCGAGTTTTTCAACTCGAGTCGTAACAAGTCAAGAATCTTAAAAATTTTCACCTCTCTGAAAATTCCCCAAACTTTGCACAGCGTTAGATTACGCCAAAATAATCATATACTACAAAAAACAGCCCATTTCTAGAGTTCATGACCTTCGAATTTTCCACCTCGAGTCGTAAACTTTTAACTCTGATACGAAGAGCAACGAAAAAAATAAAACAACTGGGTTGAAGTTCCGTACACAAAAAGCATTGTCTCTTTATTTTCTACTTTCTTAAATACTATTATTTTGTTTATTGCTGCATTTTTGTTATTGGAAATGCAGCTATAAACATAAAAATTAATTGATTAAAATAAACATAATAATTCTTAAGAAATTTGTTTGGTGCATTTTGGCAATTGTTGCATTTTTGTTAGTGGAAATGCACCTGAACAAATTGTAACGATTCTTTGGAAAAAAAAATACAATTAATAAAGTTATAAATAAATTATTGCTGCATTTTTGTTATTGGAAATGCAGCTATACAAATTAATTGGTTAAAAATAATAATTCTTAAGAAATTTGTTTGGTGCATTTTGTCAATTGTTGCATTTTGGTTAGCGGAAATGCACCTGAACAAATTGTAACAATTCTTTGGAAAAATACAAAATATATATATTAAAATTAAATTTCTTTGCAGCGAATAAAGTATTAAAAATAATTATTAAAATTCTTAAGAAGTTAAAACAACATATGTGTATGTGTATGATCAAAAATAATGTTAAGGGAATAGTGGGAGACACTATAACACCCCCACCGTTTGTTTGAGGCTCCGACGAAATTATATTATTTTTATTGGGTTATTTATAGTGGTTTCATTTTTTAATTGTAAGTTGTGAATATATGTTGTTTGTCTGTTCTTAAAGAAGTATATAAAAATAACTAAGATACATATTGATGTGATAATTGAGATATCTATGCTATATCTAATTATTTTTGAATTTTTATCTGTATGCAGTACTTGTTGCAGTGTTTTTTCGTACTCTATTTGTTTTAGATATAAAGATTCAATTTTTATGTCTGCTAGTGTTGTATTAGTAGTGTCTTTAATTTTTGTTATAAAATTAGGTAGGACGATTTTATCGTACAACTTTATTTTAACATTGCTAAAAGTTTTATTCAGTATGTTTATTTCACAATTTTCAAATTTGATTAAACAATTTCCTGTAATTCTTAATTTAGATTTGTTGCAATTATGGGATATTGTACTGTTGAAGTGCTTAAGAACTAATATTCCAGGAATTATTTCGATTATTTCTTGTGTATTTAATGTTTGCATTTTGCAATTAGATTCTTCAAAGTTCAGTATATTATTTAAACAATTATCATTAATTTTTATAAGATTTCTTTTTAGATTATCCTTAATATAGGTACTATAAATATTGGTTTCCAAATCTATGAGAACATCAGAATGGTTGAGCTTTATGGATTTATTATTTTTGTCAGGAATGGGTACGAATGTCACCATGGATAGTGAATCTTGCGAATATTGTGGTATAGAGAGAATTATTATAATGTTACCTACGTGAAGTGCTATGGCTACTTTAATGTTGGTGTAACTGTCAAAGTCTGTGATTAGTTCAAGTTCGGTTTGGGTTAGAATGTCCGTGGGGATGATTCCCAGTTTGCCGGAGAAAATAATCTGTCCGATGTCATCTATATGATGCCGTAAGAGTGAGATGTCGTTGTTAATCTGGTATATGTGTTCTATAAATGTTATCTCGTCTTCTATGGTTGAAATTTTATTTCCTATACTATTCTTGAATTTAGTTAAGTAATGCTCGATAGTGTTTTGCTGATAGTTTATATGATCAGTTATGTGCTGAATTTGGGAGTTCATGACATTGTTTATATAAGTTAGTTTGTTCATTTTGTTTGTTAAATTTTCATCGCTTGTATGTAGCAACTCAAGAGCTTTACTTATTTGTTCTTCATCGTCGCTGTCCATTGTACCTGCAATTGTTATAAGGCCTTTACCTATAACGTTTAAGAGAGCCCGTTTCTTTCGGAAATGAGGGTTAAGATTTTCTATTTTTGCCCTTAGTAGTATAAAGTTCTTGTTTACTGTATTTATTAATTTTTTTGATTCGCTACTGGATGTCTTTAGGATGTCGATGTTAGTTTTGATTATTTCCATAGTTCGTTCGTATTCTGTGGTGTTTATTATGTGCAGTACCTTTATATAGCGTTCTATAACTTTGGTTTCCCCTGTTTTTATTGGTATGTATCCGTTACTGTTCGATAGGTCCTGTACGTCGATAGTTTGAGCCATGAATGTTGGAACAATTGTTACCATTATTACGATCCATTTAATCATCTAAAACAAATGTATATATTTATTTAGTTTTTACCCGGATTTTTGGATTATTTTTATCTTGGTATTTCTTTTGCGGTCTTATGTGTGTTTTGTAATATTTATGCCCTGTCTTTGTATTCTCTATATGATCCTCGTCAATTTTTCTGGATTCTATCTTTCTATACTTCCTAGATTTTTGCCGCCTCGAATTTCTTTTATGTAGTTAGTACCTTCATCTATCTCCATATCAGTCCTATTTTTGTTAAGCTTGTTTATACAACTCTGTTTTTTCTTTAATATTAAATCATGTATCTCCTCATACTTTCCTTCATTTACTTTGCCGTTGACGAAATCTATTGGTTTAATATGTGTAGTACTATGAATAGTGTTGTTGTAAAATCCTATGATATTTTCGCCTCTGTCGTTTCGTTTTTCGACTGTTCGTCGTGACGTAGTAGTCTTAAGTGTTCATTTAGTGTATTATGGAGTCGTTCGATGTCCGCATTTGATGTATGATTACTACTTGAAGTGTAATGTATATTAATCTTCTCTTTCTTTAAATATTCCTGCATCGGAATGGTTTTAAATCCTAACTCATGGTCAACAACGATTCTTTCTATTTTCCCAAATGTGCTAGTATATTGAATCAATTTAGTTTTAAAATCTACCCACGATCTTCCATTAATTTTGTATGCTATTGCATGCTTTGTAAACTTGTCGATCATGGTTAGATATAACTGTTTCTCCAATGTATAGAATACGTCTAAGTGTAATATTTCTCTGGGTCTTGTGGGTGTTTCCGTTAGTTTGTGAGGTAGTCTAGGTGGTCTTCTGTCGTATTTTTCTAGAGTACATACTTCACAGTTGTTAACAAATTGGGTTATTCTTATTTTAAGTTTGGGATTATAAATTTTTGTTTTTAGTTCTTCAAACACTGATTGAATACCTCTGTGGTTTTTGCTTAGATGTTCTTTTTCAATTATTTTTGTAAGTTAAAGTTCATCTTCTATGTCGTCTAGTTTTTTAAAACACCTAACTAATTTGAATCCGTTATTACTTGAGAAGAATTCCTTATAGGTATCCCTGAAAGTATTATAAAATTCGTTTTCTATTAAGACGGCATTTACTTGAGTTGGGTGACAGTGGTTTTTTAAGATCATAATTGCGTATTCTTTATCTAATCCTTTAATTGCTATTGTTTTCCTAATGTTTCTAAAAATCGTTTCAGTTTTTATCCGCGCTGATCCGGAAGGGATTTTTTTTATGATGACTTGGTTTTTAAACAGATTTATAGGCGAAGTACTTTCTGTTAAATTTGGTTGGGTGACTTCCAGTGAGTTAATATTGGCAGATTCTTTTTCAATTCTGGATAATGCGTCCGCATTGCTGTTCTTCGTTCCCTTTTTGTATTTAATCTCGTAGTCAAATTCTGACAGTTTTAACCTCCATCTGACTAATTTCGAGTTTGGTTCCTTAATTGAGAAGAGCCAGGTTAATGGTTTATGGTCAGTTTCTATGATGAATTTGCGCCCAAAAATGTATGGTCTAAAATATTTGGTGGCCCATATAATAGCCAAAAGCTCCTTTTCAATTGTACTATAATTGCATTCGTGTTCGTTGAGTGTACGACTCGCAAAACAGATTGGGTGGTTATCTTGGGACAAAACAGCGCCTAAGGCGAAATGGCTTGCATCTGTAGTGACTGTGAACGTTTTTGAGAAATCGGGGTACGCAAGAATAGGTTCATTTATTAAAAGAGTTTTAAGGGTGTTAAAGCTTTCTTGATATTCGGGGTCGGACATTTTTATTTTAGCATCTTTCTTCAGATATTTAGTCATTGGTTTTGCAATCATAGAATAGTCTTTTATGAATTTCCTATAGTATCCAGTTAAACCTAGGAATTGTTTTATCTGCTTTGGTGTCTTGGGGATGGGGAAATTCTTTACACATTCTGTTTTCTTTGGGTTTGGTTTTATTCCGTTTTGAGTTACAATATGCCCTAAAAATTCCGTTTCTCTCTTGAGAAATTCGGACTTGTCTAATTGTACTTTTAAATTAGCTTCTTTTAGTTTGTTAAAAATTAGGTTAATTGAATTTAAATGTTCTTGCAGTGACGTAGAGAAAATGATGATGTCGTCTAAATAGACTAGACATATCTTGTTTATGTAATCGCTTAAGACTGTGTTCATTAGTCTTTGAAATGTCGCTGGGGCTGTCTTCAACCCAAACGGCATTCTTAGAAACTCATAGTGACCATTCTCTACACTGAAAGCGGTTTTATGAATATCCTCTTCCGCGATCTCTATTTGATGATGGCTAAATCAAGGGTAGTGAAGTACTGGCATCTTCCCAGTTTGTCCAATATATCATCAATGTTTGGTATGGGGTACTTGTCATCTACCGTTACTTCATTTAATTTACGGTAGTCGATGACAAGTCTCCACTTGGTTTTGTTGCTAGCATCGGCCTTCTTAGGCACGATCCATATGGGTGCAGAGTAAGGTGAACTACTGTGTCTGATTATTTTATCTGCAAGCATTTGTTGGATTTGTTTCTTTACCTCATCCTTATGAATATAAGGATAGCGGTAAGATTTCGTGAATATCGGAATATTATTGACAGTGCGTATATTGTGTTTTATGGCAGAAGTGAAAGTCAGTTTTGTATTTTCCTGATAGAAAATATCTGAGTAGTTTTTTACCAATCTTAGAAGTCCACTTTTTTCCTCGTCATTGAGATGTTCTATTCGGATTTGATCTTTCAATGGTTTGAATTCTTTATTTTCGATTATGCTGAAATTTTCGTGATCTACCTTCTGCGTAGTCAAACGATTAGTTTCAGATAATAAATTTATCTCTACTTCTCCATTTTCCACATTCAAAATGCCTTCCCTCAAAATATTTCCGCTGGTTTCTTCCTTATAATATATTAAATCGGAGTTGTCTGGTGCTATTATCCTTTTTTCATTTTCGAAGTGCATTGGTAGTTTCCTGCTACCAATGGTTATTTCTTTTTTTTATAGTCGATACAGGCATTTAGTGGTCTCAATATGTCGTTACCTATTAGACCATCGTAAAAATTATGAAATTTTATTATATAAAATTCCAGTGTTCTATTTGTTCTAATGTCGCTAAATTCTTCAAAAATAGGTACTATGGCTTTTTCATTAACGTAAATTTGATGTTGAAGAGTTTTAATTAAAAGTGGGTTTGTTGAATGAATTCTTTTTGGGTCACATATCCCCGGATTTAAAATTGAGTTTGTTGCGCCTGTGTCTATTATGAGTTTTATAAAACCTATCTTTGTTTTTATTTTTATAAATGGTAATTTATTTTTGAGGCTGATTCCTGAAAATTTGTAGCTACTTCTACTTTTCCTATGTCCATTGGTTCAGGTTGGTTTCTAAAATTTGGTCTATGAAATGGAGGAATTTGAGGATTGGGGTTTTGTGGGTTTGCTTGCTGATATGAGCGGGGTTGTTGGAATGGTTGTTGGTGGTCTCTTCCGTTATTCTGGAACATTGGTTGGAAGTTCCTTCTGTGGTTTTGGAATGGTTGTTGGAAGCCTCTTTCGTTATTTTGGAACATTGGTTGGGGATTCCTTCTGTAGTTTTGAGATTGTTGTTGGGGGTTCCTGTACTGTATGCTATTCCTATTTCGACTACTATCCTTTCTATTGTATTGTGTGTTACTTCCATATTGATTGCTATTCCCATTATTCGAATGGGTTTTAAGTTCTGGCCCGTTCCTATTATTATTCCCAGTATATGCGTATCCGGCTTGGAACAGTATGTCCATAGCATGTTCCAAGTCTTCTGGGTTCCTACAGAATAGGATGGATTTCATTGGTTCAGGGATCTTGTTTTTAAAGATGTTGAGGGCAGTGCGTTTGTTGTTTATCGCACTCTGTCTAGTTGCTTCGGTTTCTCCTAAAATAACTACTAATTTATTATTTAGTCTGTGTAACCTGTCTTTCGTGTCGTTGTAGAAATCTAAGGTGTTTGTTCTAAAGGTCACGCTTCGTAATTCGTCAAAGAGTTCTTCGCAGGAACGTCTATCTCCAAAATTATTCTGTAGTATGGTTTTAATCTCTGTCCATGAGGTCGCGTGGCAGTTTATTTCTATTGCCTGTCTTGCCTTTCTTTTAAGTTTTGATTTTATTACGTCTGAAAAAAGTAGTTGGGATAGTTCGTCATACGTTTGTAGGTGTGGATGTATTCGGTCAATAAGTGTGGTGAACGTCTGTAGGTCTCTTGAGTCGCCACAGAATTCAGGTAAGTTGTTTAGGTATTTCAAAGGGTCTATAGCTAATCTGTTCAATGGGTTTTCAACCTGTACTGCCATTTTTTTTTTGTTTTAATAGATTTGGGAAAGGAAGAAAGAAATTCTCTCTTATACACGAATGCGTTTTTCTCTTTTATTTTTATGTTTTAAATAATTTTTCTTTGCTTTGCTTTTTATCAAGGTTATTTTATGTAGCAATTCCTGTAACTTTTTAATTTCTTGTTCTCTAGATTTTCTTTCAATTTCTGTCTCTATGCTTATCTTATATATTATAATATTAATAAATTAAATTAAATTCTTACTTTGTGATACTGTTGTTTGCTGTTGTTGAAGATTATATTGTTGCCGTTGTCCGATGGATCGTTGTTGGATGTTGAAGATTCTCTTTATGTTGCTATGGGTCTTCCTTCTGGTGAATTTGCTGTTGTTGTCCGATGGATTTGATTGAAGATTTTCTTTATGTTGTTATGGGTCTTCCTTCTGGTGAATTTTCTGTTGTCCAATGGATTTGATTGAAGATTTTCTTTATGTTTCTCTCCTCAGGATTTAGTTACTTTAGCAGCTTTTTATTATTTCTGATTTGATTTTTATTGGAGTTCAAAAAAAAATTTTTTATTTTTTTTTTTTTAAACACGTACACAGTTTTAAATGTCTTTTCGATTTTTCAAAAAATTTTCTTTTTCAGTTCTTATAGGTAGATATATCTTTGTATCTGCCCTTTTTGTGAGTTATGAGAATATATTCTTTATTTATTTTCACTAACTTGGGTTTATAAGGATATATCTTTATATCCTGGCTTTTGTGTGAATATATCTTTATATTCCTTTTCTACTTCTGTGTTTTTAGTGTTGATAAGGATAAATCTTTTTATCCTTTTTTTCACTTTTTTTTTCGTTGTGTTTTTTTCTTTAAGGATATATTTATCCTTTTTCCCGTCACTTGATATTGATGTATCAGATATCCACTTTTTACTTTATTAAAAAAACTTCACTAGGATACCCGGGAATCCTACCGACTGCGCCACTTTTAACTCTGATATGAAGAGCAACGAAAAAAATAAAACAACTGGGTTGAAGTTCAGTACACAAAAAGCATTGTCTCTTTATTTTCTACTTTCTTAAATACTATTATTTTGTTTATTGCTGCATTTTTGTTATTGGAAATGCAGCTATAAACATAAAAATTAATGGATTAAAATAAACATAATAATTCTTAAGAAATTTGTTTGGTGCATTTTGGCAATTGTTGCATTTTTGTTAGTGGAAATGCACCTGAACAAATTGTAACGATTCTTTGGAAAAAAAAAATACAATTAATAAAGTTATAAATAAATTATTGCTGCATTTTTGTTATTGGAAATGCAGCTATACAAATTAATTGGTTAAAAATAATAATTCTTAAGAAATTTGTTTGGTGCATTTTGTCAATTGTTGCATTTTGGTTAGCGGAAATGCACCTGAACAAATTGTAACAATTCTTTGGAAAAATACAAAATATATATATTAAAATTAAATTTCTTTGCAGCGAATAAAGTATTAAAAATAATTATTAAAATTCTTAAGAAGTTCAAACAACATATGTGTATGTGTATGCTCAAAAATAATGTTAAGGGAATAGTGGGAGACACTATAACATCGTAGCAATTCAAAAATCTTGAAAATTTTCACCTCTTCCAAAATTTCGCAAATTTTGCACAGCACTAAATTACGTCAAAATAATCATATACTACAAAAATCAGCTATTTAGAGTTCATGATTTTCGAGTTTTTCCCTCGTGTCGTCACAAGTCAAAAATCTTGAAAATTTTTAACTCTCAAAAATTCCCCACATTTTGCACAGCGTTAAATTACGTCAAAATAATCATATACTACAAAAATCAGCCCATTTTTAGAGTTCATGATTTTCGAGTTTTTCACCTCGTGTCGTCACAAGTAAAAAATCTTGAAAATTTTCACCTCTCCGAAAATTCCAGAAATTTTGCACAGCGTTAGATTATTCCAAAATAATCATATACTACAAAAATCAGCATATTTTTACAGTTCATGATTTTCGAGTTTTTCATCTCGTGTCGTCAAAAGTAAAAAATCTTGAAAATTTTCAGCTCTCCCAAAATTCCCCAAATTTTGCACAGCGTTAGATTACTCCAAAATAATCATATACTACAAGCATCAACCTAATTTTAGTTTATGATTTTCGAGGTTTTCACCTCGAGTCGCAACAAGTAAAAAATCTTGAAAATTTTCACCTCTCCCAAAATTCCCTAAATTTTGCACAGCGATAAATTGCGGCAAAATAATCATATACTACAGTAATCAGCACAGCGTTAGATTATTCTAAAATAATCATATACTACAAGCATCAACCTAATTTTAGTTTATGATTTTCGAGTTTTTCCCCTCGAGTCGCCACAATTAAAAATTTTTGAAAATTTTCACCTCTCCGAAAGTTCCCCAAAATTTACACAGCGATTAATTACGGCTAAATAATCATATACTACAGAAATCAGCCCATTTTTAGAGTTTATGATTTTCGATTTTTTACCTCGAGTCGCAACAATAAAAAATCTTGAAAATTTTTAACCTCTACCAAAATTTATCAAATTTTGCACAGCGTTAAATTACGCCAACATAGTCATGTACTACAAAAACCAGCCCATTTTTAGAGTTCATGATTTTCGGATTTTTCACCTCTAGTCGTAACAAGTCAAAAATCTTGAAAATTTTCACCTCTCCCAAAATTCCCCAAATTTTGTACAGCGTTAAATTACGGCAAAATAAGCATATACTACGGAAATCAGCCCATTTTTAGAGTTTATGATTTTCGAGTTTTTCAACTCGAGTCGTAACAAGTCAAGAATCTTAAAAATTTTCACCTCTCTGAAAATTTTACAAAAAACAGCCCATTTCTAGAGTTCATGACTTTCGAATTTTTCACCTCGAGTCGTAACAATTCAAAAATCTTGAAAATTTTCACGTCTTCCTCCAAAATTTCGCAAATTTTGCACAGCAATGAATTACGCCAAAATAATCATATACTACAAAAATCAGCTATTTTAGAGTTCATGATTTTCGAGTTTTTTGAAAATTTTTACCTCTCAAAAATTCTCCACATTTTGCACAGCGTTAAATTACGTCAAAATAATCCTATACAACAAAAATCAGCCCATTTTTAAAGTTCATGACTTTCGGATTTTTCACCTCGAGTCGCCAGAAGTAAAAAATCTTGAAAATTTTTACCTCTCCGAAAGTTCCCCAAAATTTGCACAGCGATAAGTTACGGCAAAATAATCATATACTGCAGAAATCAGCCAATTTTTAGAGTTCATGATTTTCGGATTTTTCACCTCTAGTCGTAACAATAAAAAATCTTTAAAATTTTTAACCTCTACCAAAATTCCCCAAATTTTGCACAGCGTTAAATTACGTCAAAATAATCATATACTACAAAAATCAGCTATTTTAGAGTTTATGATTTTCGAGTTTTTCACCTCTAGTCGTAACAAGTAAAAAATCTTGAAAATTTTCACCTCTCCCAAAATTTCCAAATTTTGCACAGCGTTAAATTACGGCAAAATAATCATATACTACAGAAATAAGCCCATTTTTAGAGTTTTTGATTTTCGAGTTTTTCACCTCGAGTCGTAACAAGTCAAAAATCTTGAAAATTTTCACCTCTCCCAAAATTCCCCAACTTTTGCACAGCGTTAAATTACGTCAAAATAACCATATACTACAAAGTCAGCCTATTTTTAGAGTTCATGATTTTCGAGTTTTTCACCTCGTGTCGTCACAAGTAAAAAATATTGAAAATTTTCACCACTCCCAAAATTCCCCAAATTTTGCACAGCGTTAGATTACTCCAAAATAATCATATACTACAATCAGCCAATTTTTAGAGTTTATGATTTTCGGGTTTTTCACCGCTAGTCGTAACAAGTCAAAAATCTTGAAAATTTTCACCTCTCCAAAAATTCTCTAAATTTTGCACAGCGTTAAATTACGCCAAAATAATAATATACTACAAAAATCAGCCAATTTTTAGAGTTCATGACTTACGAATTTTTCACCTCGAGTCGTAACAAGTCAAAAACCTTAAAAATGTTTAACCTCTCCCAAAATTCAACAAATTTTGCACGGCGTTAGATTACTCCAAAATAATCATATACTACAATCAGCCAATTTTTAGAGTTCATGACTTTCCAATTTTTCACGTCGACTCGTAACAAGTCAAAAATCTTGAAAATTTTGAACCTCTCCCAAAATTCCGCAAATTTTGCACAGCGTTAAATTACCCCAAAATAATCATATACTACAAAAATCATCTTCTTTTAGAGTTCATGATTTTCGAGTTTTTCACCTCGTGTCGTCACAAGTAAAAAAATCATGAAAAAAAATCATCCCATCTTTAGAGTTCATGATTTTCGGGTTTTTTACCTCTAGTCGTAACAAGTCAAAAATCTTGAAAATTTTCACCTCTCCCAAAATTCCCCAAATTTTGCACAGCTTTAAATTACGCTAAAATAATCATATACTACAAAAATCAGCCTATGTTTAGTTTATGATTTTCGAGTTTTTCACCTCGAGTCGCCACAAGTAAAAAATCTTGAAAATTTTCACCTCTCCCAAAATTCCCCAAATTTTGCATAGCGATAAATTGCGGCAAAATAATCATATACTACAGAAATCAGCCCATTTTTAGAGTTTATGATTTTCGATTTTTCACCTCGAGTCGCAACAAGTCAAAAATCTTTAAAATTTTTAACCTGTACCAAAATTCATCAAATTTTGCACAGCGTTAAATTACGCCAAAAAAACCAGCCCATTTTTAGAGTTCATGATTTTTGGATTTTTCACTTCGAGTCGTCATAAGTCAAAAATCTTGAAAATTTTCACCACTCCCAAAATTCCCCAAATTTTGCACAGCGTTAGATTACGCTAAAATAATCATATCCTACAAAAATCAGCCCATTTTTAGAGCTCATGACTTTCGATTTTTTTACCTCGAGTCGTAACAATTCAAAAATCTTTAAAATTTTCACCTCTCCCAAAATTCCGCAAATTTGCACAGCATTAAATTACTCTTAAATAATCATATACTACAAAAATCAGCCTATGTTTAGTTTATGATTTTCGAGTTTTTCACCTCGAGTCGCCACAAGTAAAAAATCTTGAAAATTTTCACCTCTCCCAAAATTCCCTAAATTTTGCGCAACGATAAATTGCGGCAAAATAATCATACACTACAGTAATCAGCCCATTTTTAGAGTTTAAGATTTTCGAGTTTTTTACCTCGAGTCGTAACAAGTCAGAAAACTGGAAAATTTTCACCTCTCCGAAAATTCCCCAAATTTTGCACAGCTTTAGATTACGCCAAAATAATCATATACTACAAAAACCAGCCCATTTTTAGAGTACATGATTTTCGGGGTTTTCACCTCTAGCCGTAACAAGTCAAAAATCTTGAAAATTTTTAACCTCTCCCAAAATGCCGTAAATTTTGCACAGCGTTAAATTACGCCAAAATAATTATATACTACAAAAATCAGCATATTTTTACAGTTCATGATTTTCGACTTTTTCACCTCGTGTCGTCACAAGTAAAAAATCTTTAAAATTTTCACCTCTCCCAAAATTCCCCAAATTTCGCACAGCGTTAGATTACTCCAAAATAATCATATACTACAAAAATCAGCCCATATTTAGAGTTCATGAATTTCGGGTTTTTCACCTCTAGTCGTAACAAGTCAAAAATATTGAAAATTTTCACCTCACCCAAAATTCTACAAATTTTGCACAGTGATAAATTACGGCAAAATAATCATATACAACAGAAATCAGCCGATTTTTAGAGTTTATGATTTTCGATTTTTCACCTCGAGTCGCAACAACGAAAAAATCTTGAAAATTTTTAAATCCTCCCAAAATTCATCAAATTTTGCACAGAGTTAAATTTCGGCAAAATAATCATATACTAAAGAAATCAGCCCATTTTTAGAGTTCAAAAAACTTGAAAATTTTCACCTCTCCGAAAATTCCCCAAATTTTGCACAGCGTTAGATTACGCCAAAATAATCATATACTGCATAAATCAGCCTATTTTTAAAGTTCATGATTTTCGAGTTTTTCACCTCGAGTCGTAACAATTCAAAAATCTTGAAAATGTTCACCTCTCCCAAAATTCCGCAAAATTTGCGCAGCATTAAATTACGCCAAAATAATCATATATATACTACAAACATCAACCTAATTTTAGAGTTCATGATTTTTGAGTTTTCCCCTCGTGTCGTCACAAGTAAAAAATCTTGAAAATTTTCACCTCTCCCAAAATTCCCCAAATTTTGCACAGCGTGAAATTACGTCAAAATAATTATATACTTCAAAAATCAACCTATTTTTAGAGTTCATGACTTTCGGATTTTTCACCTCGAGTCGCCACAAGTAAAAAATATTGAAAATTTTCACCTCTCCGAAAGTTCCCCAAAATTTGCACAGCGATAAATTACGGCTAAATAATCACATACTACAGAAATCAGCCCATTTCTAGAGTTTATGATTTTCGATTTTTCACCTCGAGTCGCAACAATAAAAAATCTTGAAAATTTTTAACCTCTACCAAAATTCATCAAATTTTGCACAGCGTTAAATTACGCCACATAGTCATGTATATACTACAAAAACCAGCCCATTTTTAGAGTTCATGATTTTCGGATTTTTCACCTCTAGTCGTAACAATTCAAAAATCTTGAAAATTTTCACCTCTCCCAAAATTCCCCAAATTTTGTACAGCGTTAAATTACGGCAAAATAAGCATATACTACAGAAATCAGCCCATTTTTAGAGTTTATGATTTTCGAGTTTTTCAACTCGAGTCGTAACAAGTCAAGAATCTTAAAAATTTTCACCTCTCTGAAAATTCCCCCAACTTTGCACAGCGTTAGATTACGCCAAAATAATCATGTACTACAAATAACAGCCCATTTCTAGAGTTCATGATTTTCGAGTTTTTCACCTCGAGTCGTAACAATTCAAAAATCTTGAAAATTTTCACCTCTTCCAAAATTTCGCAAATTTTGCACAGCAATAAATTACGCCAAAATAATCATATACTACAAAAATCAGCTATTTTAGAGTTCATGATTTTCGAGTTTTTCCCTCGTGTCGTCACAAGTCAAAAATCTTGAAAATATTTACCTCTCAAAAATTCCCCACATTTTGCACAGCGTTAAATTTTGTCAAAATAATCATATACTACAAAAATCAGCCCATTTTTAGAGTTCATGACTTTCGGATTTTTCACCTCGAGTCGCCACAAGTAAAAAATCTTGAAAATTTTTACCTCTCCGAAAGTTCCCCAAAATTTGCACAGCGATAAATTACGGCAAAATAATCATATACTACAGAAATCAGCCCATTTTTAGAGTTTATGATTTTCGATTTTTCACCTCGAGTCGCCACAAGTAAAAAATATTGAAAATTTTCACCTCTCCGAAAGTTCCCCAAAATTTGCACAGCGATAAATTACGGCTAAATAATCATATACTACAGAAATCAGCCCATTTCTAGAGTTTATGATTTTCGATTTTTCACCTCGAGTTGCAACAATAAAAAATCTTGAAAATTTTTAACCTCTACCAAAATTCATCAAATTTTGCACAGCGTTAAATTACGCCAACATAGTCATGTATATACTACAAAAACCAGCCCATTTTTAGAGTTCATGATTTTGGAGTTTTTCACCTCTAGTCGTAACAAGTCAAAAATCTTGAAAATTTTCACCTCTCCCAAAATTCCCAAATTTTGCACAGCGTTAAATTACGGCAAAATAATCATATAATACAGAAATCAGCCCATTTTTAGAGTTTTTAATTTTCGAAATTTTTCACCTCGAGTCGTAACAAGTCAAAAATCTTAAAAATTTTCACCTCGCCCAAAATTCTATAAATTTTGCACAGCGCTAAATTACGCCAAAATAATCATATACTACAAAAATCAGCTATTTTAGAGTTCATAATTTTTGAGTTTTTCCCTCTTGTCTTCACAAGTCAAAAATCTTGAAAATTTTCACCTCTCCCAAAATTCCCCCAATTTTGCACAGCGTTAAATTACGGCAAAATAACCATATACTACAAAGTCAGCCTATTTTTAGAGTTCATGATTTTCGAGTTTTTCACCTCGTGTCGTCACAAGTAAAAAATATTGAAAATTTTCACCTCTCCCAAAATTCCCCAAATTTTGCACAGCGTTAGATTACTCCAAAATAATCATATACTACAATCAGCCAATTTTTAGAGTTCATGATTTTCGGGTTTTTCACCGCTAGTCGTAACAAGTCAAAAATCTTGAACATTTTTAACCTCTACCAAAATTCATCAAATTTTGCACAGCGTTAAATTACGCCACATAGTCATGAACTACAAAAACCTGCCCATTTTTAGAGTTCATGATTTTTGGATTTTTCACCTCGAGTATAACAAGTCAAAATCTTGAAAACTTTTAAGCTCTCCCAAAATTCATCAAAGTTTGCACAGCTTTAAATTACGCCAAAATAATCATATACTACAAAAATCAGCCTATTTGTAGAGTTCATGATTTTGGAGTTTTTCACCTCTAGTCGTAACAAGTCAAAAATCTTGAAAATTTTCACCTCTCCCAAAATTCCCAAATTTTGCACAGCGTTAAATTACGGCAAAATAATCATATACTACAGAAATCAGCCCATTTTTAGAGTTCATGACTTTCGGATTTTTCACCTCGAGTCGCCACAAGTAAAAAATCTTGAAAATTTTTACCTCTCCGAAAGTTCCCCAAAATTTGCACAGCGATAAATTACGGCAAAATAATCATATACTACAGAAATCAGCCCATTTTTAGAGTTTATGATTTTCGATTTTTCACCTCGAGTCGCAACAATAAAAAATCTTGAACATTTTTAACCTCTACCAAAATTCATCAAATTTTGCACAGCGTTAAATTACGCCACATAGTCATGAACTACAAAAACCAGCCCATTTTTAGAGTTCATGATTTTTGGATTTTTCACCTCGAGTATAACAAGTCAAAATCTTGAAAACTTTTAAGCTCTCCCAAAATTCATCAAAGTTTGCACAGCTTTAAATTACGCCAAAATAATCATATACTACAAAAATCAGCCTATTTGTAGAGTTCATGATTTTGGAGTTTTTCACCTCTAGTCGTTACAAGTCAAAAATCTTGAAAATTTTCACCTCTCCCAAAATTCCCAAATTTTGCACAGCGTTAAATTACGGCAAAATAATCAGATACTACAGAAATCAGCCCATTTTTAGAGTTTTTAATTTTCGACTTTTTCACCTCGAGTCGTAACAAGTCAAAAATCTTAAAAATTTTCAGCTCCCCAAAATTCTCCAAATTTTGCACAGCGTTAAATTACCTCAAAATAATCATATACTACAAAAATCAGCTATTTTAGAGTTCATAATTTTTGAGTTTTTCCCTCTTGTCTTCACAAGTCAAAAATCTTGAAAATTTTCACCTCTCCCAAAATTCCCCCAATTTTGCACAGCGTTAAATTACGGCAAAATAACCATATACTACAAAGTCAGCCTATTTTTAGAGTTCATGATTTTCGAGTTTTTCACCTCGTGTCGCCACAAGTAAAAAATATTGAAAATTTTCACCTCTCCCAAAATTCCCCAAATTTTGCACAGCGTTAGATTACTCCAAAATAATCATACACTACAATCAGCCAATTTTTAGAGTTCATGATTTTCGACTTTTTCACCTCGAGTCGTAACAAGTCAAAAATCTTAAAAATTTTCACCTCTCCCAAAATTCTCCAAATTTTGCACAGCGTTAAATTACGCCAAAATAATCATATACTACAAAAATCAGCTATTTTAGAGTTCATAATTTTTGAGTTTTTCCCTCTTGTCTTCACAAGTCAAAAATCTTGAAAATTTTCACCTCTCCCAAAATTCCCCAAATTTTGCACAGCGTTAAATTACGTCAAAATAACCATTAACTACAAAGTCAGCAAATTTTTAGAGTTCATGATTTTCGAGTTTTTCACCTCGTGTCGTCACAAGTAAAAAATGTTGAAAATTTTCACCTCTCCCAAAATTCCCCAAATTTTGCACAGCGTTAGATTACTCCAAAATAATCGTATACTACAATCAGCCAATTTTTAGAGTTCATGATTTTCGGATTTTTCACCGCTAGTCGTAACAAGTCAAAAATCTTGAAAATTTTCACCTCTCCAAAAATTCTCTAAATTTTGCACAGCGTTCAAATACGCCAAAATAATAATATACTACAAAAATCAGCCCATTTTTAGAGTTCATGACTTACGAATTTTTCACCTCGAGTCGTAACAAGTCAAAAACCTTAAAAATTTTTAACCTCTCCCAAAATTCAACAAATTTTGCACAGCGTTAGATTACTCCAAAATAATCATATACTACAATCTGCCAATTTTTAAGGTTCATGACTTTCCAATTTTTCACGTCGAGTCTTCACAAGTCAAAAATCTTGAAAATTTTCACCTATCCCAAAATTCCCCAAATTTTGCACAGCGTTAAATTACGTCAAAATAACCATATACTACAAAGTCAGCCTATTTTTAGAGTTCATGATTTTCGAGTTTTTCACCTCGTGTCGTCACAAGTAAAAAAATCATGAAAAAAAATCAGCCCATTTTTAGAGTTCATGATTTTCGGGTTTTTTACCTCTAGTCGTAACAAGTCAAAAATCTTGAAAATTTTCACCTCTACCAAAATTTTGCACAGCGTTAAATTACGCCAAAATAATAATATACTACAAAAATCAATCTAATTGTAGAGTTCATGATTTTCGAGTTTTTCACCTCGTGTCGTCACAAGTCAAAAATCTTGAAAATGTTCACCTCTCCCAAAATTCCCCAAATTTTGCACAGCGTTAAATTACGTCAAAATAATCATATACTACAAAAATCAGCCTATTTTTAGAGTTCATGATTTTCGAGTTTTTCACCTCGTGTCGTCACAAGTAAAAAATTTGGAAAATTTTTACCTCTCCCAAAATTCCCCAAGTTTTGCACAGCGTTAGATTACTCCAAAATAATCATATACTACAAAAATCAGCCAATTTTTAGAGTTCATGATTTTCGGGTTTTTCACCGCTAGTCGTAAAAGTCAAAAATGTTGAAAATTTTCACCTCTCCCAAAATTCTCCAAATTTTGCACAGCGTTAAATTACGCCAAAATAATAATATACTACAAAAATCAGCCCATTTTTAGAGTTCATGACTTTCGAATTTTTCACCTCGAGTCGTAACAAGTCAAAAACCGTAAAAATTTTTAAACTCTCCCAAAATTCCACAAATTTTGCACAGCGTTAGATTACTCCAAAATAATCATATACTACAAAAATCAGCCCATTTTTAGAGTTCATGATTTTCGAGTTTTTCACCTCGTGTCGTCACAAGTAAAAAATCTTGAAAATTTTCACCTCTCCCAAAATTCCACAAATTTTGAACAGCGTTAGATTACTCCAAAATAATCATATACTACAAAAATCAGCCCATTTTTAGAGCTCATGACTTTCGAATTTTTCACCTCGAGTCGTAACAATTCAAAAATCTTTAAAATTTTTACCTCTCCCAAAATTCCGCAAATTTTGCACAGCATTAAATTACGCTAAAATAATCATATACTACAAAAATCAGCCTATGTTTAGTTTATGATTTTCGAGTTTTTCACCTCGAGTCGCCACAAGTAAAAAATCTTGAAAATTTTCACCTCTCCCAAAATTCCCTAAATTTTGCGCAGCGATAAATTGCGGCAAAATAATCATATACTACAGTAATCAGCCCATTTTTAGAGTTTAAGATTTTCGATTTTTTTAGCTCGAGTCGTAACAAGTCAGAAAACTCGAAAATTTTCACCTCTAAGAAAATTCCCCAAATTTTTTTCACATCTTTAGATTACGCCAAAATAATCATATACTACAGAAACCAGCCCATTTTTAGAGTTCATGATTTTCGGGGTTTTCACCTCTAGCCGTAACAAGTCAAAAATCTTGAAAATTTTTATCCTCTCCCAAAATTCCGTAAATTTTGCACAGCGTTAAATTACTCCAAAATAAGCATATACTACAAAAATCAGCATATTTTTACAGTTCATGATTTTTGACTTTTTTACCTCGTGTCGTCACAAGTAAAAAATCTTTAAAATTTTCACCTATCCCAAAATTCCCCAAATTTTGCACAGCGTTAGATTACTCCAAAATAATCATATACCACAAAAATCAGCCTATTTTTAGAGTTCATGATTTTCGAGTTCTTCACATCGTGTCGTCATAAGTCAAAAATCTTGAAAATTTTCACCTCTCCCAAAATTCCTCAAATTTTGCACAGCGTTAAATTACTCCAAAATAATCATATACCACAAAAATCAGCCTATTTTTAGAGTTCATGATTTTCGAGTTCTTCACATCGTGTCGTCATAAGTCAAAAATCTTGAAAATTTTCACCTCTGCCAAAATTCCTCAAATTTTGCACAGCGTTAGATTACTCCAAAATAATCATATACTACAATCAGCCAATTTTTAGAGTTCATGATTTTCGGGTTTTCCACCGCTAGTCGTAACAAGCCAAAAATCTTGAAAATTTTCACCTCTCCCAAAATTCCCCAAATATTGCACAGCGTTAGATTACTCCAAAATAATCATATACTACAAACATCAACCTAATTTTTTTCCCCCTCGTGTCGTCACTAGTCAAAAATCTTGAAAATTTTCACTTTCCCAAAATTCCCCAAATTTTGCACAGCGTTGTTAAATTACGTCAAAATAATCATATACTACAAAAATCAGCCTATTTTTAGAGTTCATGATTTTCGAGTTTTTCACATCGTGTCGTCATAAGTCAAAAATCTTGAAAATTTTCACCACTCCTAAAATTCCCCAAATTTTACAC
This sequence comes from Nowickia ferox, assembly GCA_936439885.1. Classification (NCBI taxonomy): domain Eukaryota; kingdom Metazoa; phylum Arthropoda; class Insecta; order Diptera; family Tachinidae; genus Nowickia; species Nowickia ferox. Next base: position 43,455,030 of record OW387025.1, read on the forward strand.
AGCGTTAGATTACGCCAAAATATTCATATCCTACAAAAATTAGCCCATTTTTAGAGCTCATGACTTTCAAATTTTTCACCTCGAGTCGTAACAATTCAAAAATTTTTAAAATTTTCACCTCTCCTAAAATTCCGCAAATTTTGCACAGCGTTAAATTACGCAAAAATAATCATAACTACAAAAATCAATCTAATTTTAGAGTTCATGATTTTCGAGTTTTTCACCTCGTGTCGTCACAAGTAAAAAATCTTGAAAATTTTCACCTCTCCCAAGATTACAGAAATTTTGCACAGCGTTAGATTATTCTAAAATAATCATATACTAAAAAATCAGCCCATTTTTAGAGTTCATGATTTTCGAGTTTTTCCCCTGTGTCGTCACAAGTCAAAAATTTTGAAAATTTTCACCTCTCAAAAATTCCCCACATTTTAGAGTTCATGACTTTCGGATTTTTCACCTCGAGTCGTCACAAGTAAAAAATATAGAAAATTTTCACCTCTCCGAAAGTTCCCCAAAATTTGCACAGCGATAAATTACGGCTAAGTGATCATATACTACAGAAATCAGCCCATTTTTAGAGTTTATGATTTTCGATTTTTCACCTCGAGTCGCAACAATAAAAAATCTTGAAAATTTTTAACCTCTACCAAAATTCATCAAATTTTGCACAGCGTTAAATTACGCCACATAGTCATGTATATACTACAAAAACCAGCCCATTTTTAGAGTTCATGATTTTCGGATTTTTCACCTCTAGTCGTAACAATTCAAAAATCTTGAAAATTTTCACCTCTCCCAAAATTCCCCAAATTTTGTACAGCGTTAAATTACGGCAAAATAAGCATATACTACAGAAATCAGCCCATTTTTAGAGTTTATGATTTTCGAGTTTTTCAACTCGAGTCGTAACAAGTCAAGAATCTTAAAAATTTTCACCTCTCTGAAAATTCCCCAAACTTTCCACAGCGTTAGATTACGCCAAAATAATCATATACTACAAAAAACAGCCCATTTCTAGAGTTCATGATTTTCGGATTTTTCACCTCTAGTCGTAACAACTCAAAAAGCTTGAAAATTTTCACCTCTCCCAAAATTCCCCAAATTTTGTACAGCGTTAAATTACGGCAAAATAATAATATACTACAGAAATCAGCCAATTTTTAGAGTTTAAGATTTTCGAGTTTTTACCTCGAGTCGCAACAATAAAAAATCTTGAAAATTTTTAACCTCTCCCAAAATTCCGCAAATTTTGCACAGCGTTAAATTACCCCAAAATAATCATATACTACAAAAATCATCTTTTTTTAGAGTTCATGATTTTCGAGTTTTTCACCTCGTGTCGTCACAAGTAAAAAATCATGAAAAAAAATCAGCCCATTTTTAGAGTTCATAATTTTCGGGTTTTTCACCTCTATTCGTAACAAGTCAAAAATCTTGAAAATTTTCACCTCTTCCAAAAACCCCAAATTTTGCACAACTTTAAATTACGCTAAAATAATCATATACTACAAAAATCAGCCTATGTTTAGTTTATGATTTTCGAGTTTTTCACCTCGAGTCGCCACAAGTAAAAAATCTTGAAAATTTTCACCTCTCCCAAAATTCCCTAAATTTTGCACAGCGATAAATTGCGGCAAAATAATTATATACTACAGAAATCAGCCCATTTTTAGAATTTATGATTTTCGATTTTTCACCTCGAGTCGCAACAAGTAAATAATCTTGAAAATTTTTAACCTCTTCCAAAATTCATCAAATTTTGCACAGCTTTAAATTACGCCAACATAATCATGTACTACGAAAACCAGCCCATTTTTAGAGTTCATGATTTTCGGATTTTTCACCTCGAGTCGTCATAAGTCAAAAATCTCGAAAATTTTCACCACTCCCAAAATTCCGTAAATTTTGCACAGCGTTAAATTACGTCAAAAAAAAAAAAAATTTTCACCTCTCCCAAAATTTCCCAAATTTTGCACAGCATTAAATTGCGTCAAAATAACCATATACTACAAAGTCAGCCTATTTTTAGAGTTCATGATTTTCGAGTTTTTCACCTCGTGTCGTCACAAGTAAAAAATATTGAAAATTTTCACCTCTCCCAAAATTCCCCAAATTTTGTACAGCGTTAAATTACGGCAAAATAAGCATATACTACAGAAATCAGCCCATTTTTAGAGTTTATGATTTTCGAGTTTTTCAACTCGAGTCGTAACAAGTCAAGAATCTTAAAAATTTTCACCTCTCTGAAAATTCCCCAAACTTTCCACAGCGTGAGATTACGCCAAAATAATCATATACTACAAAAAACAGCCCATTTCTAGAGTTCATGACTTTCGAATTTTTCACCTCGTGTCGTCACAAGTAAAAAATATTGAAAATTTTCACCTCTCCCAAAATTCCCCAAATTTTGCACAGCGTTAGATTACTCCAAAATAATCATATACTACAAAAATCAGCCAATTTTTAGAGTTCATGATTTTCGGGTTTTTCACCGCTAGTCGTAACAAGTCAAAAATTTTGAAAATTTTTACCTCTCCCAAAATTCTCCAAATTTTGCACAGCGTTAAATTACGCCAAAATAATCATATACTACAAAAATCAGCCCATTTTTAGAGTTCAAGACTTTCGAATTTTTTACCTCGAGTCGTAACAAGTCAAAAACCTTAAAAATTTTTAAACTCTCCCAAAATTCCACAAATTTTGCACATCGTTAAATTTCTCCAAAATAATCATATACTACAAAAATCAGCCTGTTTTTAGAGTTCATGATTTTCGAGTTTGTCACCTCGTGTCGTTACAAGTAAAAAATCTTGAAAATTTTCACCTCTCCGAAAATTCCAGAAATTTTGCACAGCGTTAGATTACTCCAAAATAATCATATAATACAATCAGCCAATTTTTAGAGTTCATGATTTTCGGGTTTTTCACCGCTAGTCGTAACAAGTCAAAAATCTTGAAAATTTTCACCTCTCACAAAATTCTCTAAATTTTGCACAGCGTTAAATTACGCCAAAATAATAATATACTACAAAAATCAGCCCATTTTTAGAGTTCATGACTTACGAATTTTTCACCTCGAGTCGTACCAAGTCAAAAACCTTAAAAATTTTTAACCTCTCCCAAAATTCAACAAATTTTGCACAGCGTTAGATTACGCTAAAATAATAATATACTACAAAGTCAGCCTATTTTTAGAGTTCATGATTTTCGAGTTTTTCACCTCGTGTCCTCACAAGTAAAAAATATTGAAAATTTTCACCTCTCCCAAAATTTCCCAAATTTTGCACAGCGTTAGATTACTCCAAAATAATCATATACTACAATCAGCCTATTTTTAGAGTTCATGATTTTCGAGTTTTTCACATCGTGTCGTCACAAGTCAAAAATCTTGAAAATTTTCACCTCTCCCAAAATTCCTCAAATTTTGCACAGCGTTAGATTACGCCAAAATAATAATATACTACAAAAATCAGCCCATTTTTGGAGTTCATGACTTTCCAATTTTTCACGTCGAGTCGTAACAAGTCAAAAATCTTGAAAATTTTTAACTTCTCCCAAAATTCCGCAAATTTTGCACAGCGTTAAATTACCCCAAAATAATCATATACTACAAAAATCATCTTTTTTTAGAGTTCATGATTTTCGAGTTTTTCACCTCGTGTCGTCACAAGTAAAAAATCATGAAAAAAAATCAGCCCATTTTTAGAGTTCATAATTTTCGGGTTTTTCACCTCTATTCGTAACAAGTCAAAAATCTTGAAAATTTTCACCTCTTCCAAAAACCCCAAATTTTGCACAACTTTAAATTACGCTAAAATAATCATATACTACAAAAATCAGCCTATGTTTAGTTTATGATTTTCGAGTTTTTTACCTCGAGTCGCCACAAGTAAAAAATCTTGAAAATTTTCACCTCTCCCAAAATTCCCTAAATTTTGCACAGCGATAAATTGCGGCAAAATAATCATATACTACAGAAATCAGCCCATTTTTAGAATTTATGATTTTCGATTTTTCACCTCGAGTCGCAACAAGTAAATAATCTTGAAAATGTTTAACCTCTACTAAAATTCATCAAATTTTGCACAGCGTTAAATTACGCCAACATAATCATGTACTACGAAAACCAGCCCATTTTTAGAGTTCATGATTTTCGGATTTTTCACCTCGAGTCGTCATAAGTCAAAAATCTCGAAAATTTTCACCACTCCCAAAATTCCGTAAATTTTGCACAGCGTTAAATTACTTCAAAAAAAAAAAAAATTTTCACCTCTCCCAAAATTCCCCAAATTTTGCACAGCATTAAATTGCGTCAAAATAACCATATACTACAAAGTCAGCCTATTTTTAGAGTTCATGATTTTCGAGTTTTTCACCTCGTGTCGTCACAAGTAAAAAATATTGAAAATTTTCACCTCTCCCAAAATTCCCCAAATTTTGCACAGCGTTAGATTACTCCAAAATAATCATATACTACAAAAATCAGCCAATTTTTAGAGTTCATGATTTTCGGGTTTTTCACCGCTAGTCGCAACAAGTCAAAAATTTTGAAAATTTTTACCTCTCCCAAAATTCTTCAAATTTTGCACAGCGTTAAATTACGCCAAAATAATCATATACTACAAAAATCAGCCCATTTTTAGAGTTCATGACTTTCGAATTTTTCACCTCGAGTCGTAACAAGTCAAAAACCTTAAAAATTTTTAAACTCTCCCAAAATTCCACAAATTTTGCACAGCGTTAAATTTCTCCAAAATAATCATATACTACAAAAATCAGCCTGTTTTTAGAGTTCATGATTTTCGAGTTTGTCACCTCGTGTCGTTACAAGTAAAAAATCTTGAAAATTTTCACCTCTCCGAAAATTCCAGAAATTTTGCACAGCGTTAGATTACTCCAAAATAATCATATACTACAAAAATCAGCCCATTTTTATAGTTCATGATTTTCGAGTTTTTCACCTCGTGTCGTCACAAGTAAAAAATCTTGAAAATTTTCACCTCTCCGAAAATTCCAGAAATTTTGCACAGCGTTAGATTATTCCAAAATAATCATATACTACAAAAATCAGCATATTTTTACAGTTCATGATTTTCGAGTTTTTCACATCGTGTCGTCACAAGTCAAAAATCTTGAAAATTTTCACATCTCCCAAAATTCCTCAAATTTTGCACAGCGTTAGATTACGACAAAATAATAATATACTACAAAAATCAGCCCATTTTTGGAGTTCATGACTTTCCAATTTTTCACCTCGAGTCGTAACAAGTCAAAAATCTTGAAAATTTTTAACCTCTCCCAAAATTCCGCAAATTTTGCACAGCGTTAAATTACGCCAAAATAATCATATACTACAAAAATCAGCTTTTTTTAGAGTTCATAATTTTCGAGGTTTTCAGCTCATGTCGTCACAAGTCAAAAATCTTGAAAAAAAATCAGCCCATTTTTAGAGTTCATGATTTTCGGGTTTTTCACCTCTAGTCGTAACAAGTCAAAAATCTTGAAAATTTTCATCTCTCCCAAAATTCCCCAAATTTTGCACAGCATTAAATTGCTTTAAAATAACCATATACTACAAAGTCAGCCTATTTTTAGAGTTCATGATTTTCGAGTTTTTCACCTCGTGTCTTCACAAGTAAAAAATTTTGAAAATTTTCACCTCTCCCAAAATTCCCCAAATTTTGCACAGCGTTAGATTACTCCAAAATAATCATATACTACAAAAATCAGCCAATTTTTAGAGTTCATGATTTTCGGGTTTTTCACATCGTGTCGTCACAAGTAAAAAATCTTGAAAAAAAATCAGCCCATTTTTAGAGTTCATGATTTTCGGGTTTTTCACCTCTAGTCGTAACATATACACGCACATATCAAACAGATATGTCCAGGTTTTTATAAACGTTAAAGCAAAAAAAAAAATTCATACCTACAATTTGAGACCACTATCATTATCGGAAAATTACAAAAAGATATTTTTTTTATTTGCAAATACAGGGAACCACGAAAAATACCCTTAATAAGACTGTCTCTTTGGAATAAAATTTCCATATATCGAACAAATATGCACAGGTTTTTATAAACGTTATGGCATCGGTAGAAAAAGTTCATATCTACAATTTAAGACCATAGTCATTTTCGGGAAATAACGATAAGATATTTTTTTTTAATTTGCAAATACAGGGATCCACGAAAAATACCCACAATCAGACTGTCCCCTTTGAAAAAAATTTCCATATATCGAACAAATATGCAGAGATTTTTAAAAAATTATAGCATCGGTAGAAAAAATTCATACCTACAAGTTGAGATCATAATCATTATCGGGAAATAACGGGAAGATATTTTTTTAATTGGCAAATACAGGGAACCACGAAAACTACCCACAATAAGACTGTCCCCTGTGAATAAAAAATGCATATATCAAACAAATATGCACAGATTTTTATAACCGTTTTAGCCTCTATATAAAAAATTAATACCTACAATTTAAGACCGGAATTATTATCGGGAAATAACGCGAAGATATTTTTTTTAATTTGCAATTACAGGGAACCACGAAAAATACCAAAATAAGACTGTCCCCTGTGAATAAAATATGCATATAAAGAATAAATATACACAGTAACATAATAATAATATGCCCTTATAACAGTTATAGCATCGGTAGAAAAATTTCATACATACTAGTTGCGACCATAATCATTTTCGGAAATATAACGGCAAGATATTTTTATTAATTTTCAAATACAGGGAACCATAATTTGAGACCATAATCATTATCGGGAAATAACGGGAAGATATTTTTTTAATTTGCAAATACAGGAACCACGAAAACTACCCACAATAAGACTGTCCCCTGTGAATAAAAAATGCATATATCAAACAAATATGCACAGATTTTTATAACCGTTTTAGCCTCTATATAAAAAATTAATACCTACAATTTAAGACCGGAATTATTATCGGGAAATAACGTGAAGATATTTTTTTTTAATTTGCAATTACAGAGAACCACGAAAAATACCAAAATAAGACTGTCCTCTGTGAATAAAATATGCATATAAAGAATAAATATGCACAGATTTTTATAACCGTAATACACTCGGTAGAAAAAAACCATACCTACAATTTAAGACCATAATCATTATCGGGAAATAATGGGAAGATATTTTTTTTTTAATTTGCAAATACAGGGAACCACGAAAAATACCCACAATAAGACTGTCCCCTTTGAATAAAATATGCATATATCGAACAAATATGCACAGATTTTTATAAAAGTTATAGCATCGGTAGAAAAAATTCATACATACAAGTTGAGACCATGATCATTATCGGAAAATAACGGCAAGGTATTTTTATTAATTTGCAAATACAGGGAACCACGAAAAAAAAATAAGACTGTCCCCTGTGAATAAAAAGTGCATATATCAAACAAATAAGCACAGATTTTTAAAAACGTTATATCATCGGTAGAAAAAAATCATACCTACAATTGGAGACCATAACCATTATCGGGAAATAACGGGAAGATATTTTTTTAATTTGCAAATACAGGGAACCACGAAAAATACCCACAATGGGACTGTACCCTTTGAATAAAATATGCATATATCGAACAAATATGCACAAATTTTTATAAACGTTATAGCATCGGTAGAAAAAATTCATACCTACAAGTTGAGATCATAATCATTATCGGAAAATAACGGCAAGATATTTTTATTAATTTGCATATACAGGGACCACTGCTTATTATAAACGTCATATCGTCGGTAGAAAAAATGCATACCTACAATTACAAAGCATAATCAATATCGGGAAACAGGGAACCATGAAAAATACCCTCAAAAAGACTGTTCCCTTTGAATAAAATATGCACATATCAAACAGATATGTCCAGGTTTTTATAAACGTTAAAGCAAAAAAAAAAATGCATACATACAATTTGAGACCACTATTATTATCGGAAAATAACAGAAAGATATTTTTTTTTATTTGCAAATAAGGGGAACCACGAAAAATACCCACAATACTCTGTTCCATGTGAATAAAATATGCATATATCGAACAAATATGCACAGATTTTTATAAACGTTATAACATCGGTAGAAAAAATGCATACCTAATATTTGAGACCATAATCATTATTTGAGACCATAATTATGGTTTGAAAATATAGGTATGAATTTTTTCTACCGATGCTATAATGTTTATAAAAATCTGTTAATATTACAGTTACAGTGTTATATTGTTTTTTTTCGTGGTTCCCTGTATTTGTAAATTAAAAAAAATATCTTGCCGTTATTTCTCGATAATAACTATGTTCTCAGTTATGAATTTTTCTACCGAGGATACAACATTTATAAAAAGCTGTTCATATTTGTTCGGTATATGCATATTTCAAAAGGGGACAGTCTTATTGAGGGTATTTTTCGTGGTTCCCTGTATTTGCAAATTAAAAAAAATACTTTCCCGTTGTTTCCGTTGTTTCCCGATAATGATTATGGTTTCAAATTGTAGGTATGCATTTTTCTACCGACGATATAACGTTTATAAAAGTCTGTGTATATTCGCTCCATATATGCAAATTTTAATCAAAGGGGACAGTCTTATTGTGGGTACTTTTCGTGGTTCCCTGTATTTGCAAATTAAAAAAAAACTTTCCCTCTGTTTCCCGATAATGATCATGGTCTTAAATTGTAGGTATAATTTTTTTCTACCGATGCTATAATGTTTATAAAAATCTGTGCTTATTGGTTTGATATATGCATTTTTTATTCACATGGGACAGTCTTATAGTGGGTATTTTTCGTGGTTCCCTATATTTGCAAATTAATAAAAATATCTTGCCGTAATTTTTTGATAATGATTATAGTTTCAACTTGTAGGTTCTTGTTGTACCTTCATAGTGAACAGACGTAATAGCGGAATTTTTCTTACATACATACTAAACAAAAAAAAAATTATACAAAAAAATATTCGTAGTAGATATTAACTTGTTGTACCTTCATAGTGAACAGACGTAATAGCGGAATTTTTCTTACATACATACCAAACAAAAAAAAATTATACAAAAAAATATTCGTAGTAGATATTATTTTTGATAAATAAGTTTTTTTTTTGCGCTGCTAATATTTTTACATATAGAAATAACAAAAACAAAAAAAAAACCGTAAACAAAAAAAAACAGACAAAGTACCCTTGAGGAATACTCTATATGAGTACCTCAAAAACAAATAATTGTGAAGTGAGTTATAACGGCAGAAATGCCTATTTTACTGTGAGTTCTGATGCTCTCAATGATAACAATAAAAATAACAAATCTGATAATAGACTTACTGTGAGTTCTGAAGCAATAAAACAATACAACAAAGAAACAATAAAAATAAAAAATCTGATGATAGACTTTGTCTAACGGCAAAGCCGCATTTTCGTCAGCGATCAACTTCGCTTTGTCCAATGCCAACTAGTGATTCATTAACATTACCGTTGCCTAGTACCTCTACATTTAACTCAGCGATATCATCCGCTTCGGGCTCGTGGTCATCACTTAACCCTGTTTTCACTATAGATAACAGTAGCCAAAAACCCAAGGTCCAAGTCGGAATGGACAGATATATAACTGTGGTAAGGCGCGGGCGAAGCGGCGAATTACACGGCACTGCTAGTTTCAATAAGCCAAAAAATCAAAGTGATAAAAAATGCAGCAATTGTGGAGGTAATCACACCGCTAACTACAGAGGCTGTCCTGTATACTCTTTCGTCAAACAGACTATGGGGCAAAAACCTAAATTAGCTCCAGCCCAATCAGCAAACGCTTTATCCGCCTCTATTGCGCAAGTGAGCCAACCAGTTACTTCCCGTGTATCGTATGCCGATGTTGCTAAGACAAATTTTATTCCTACTCAAAATATTTCACCACCAAATAATTCAACAAATACAAACTCAAGATTTAATTTCAATCGCCTTGAAGCTGGTGCAAACTATAAAGACTCTGAAGAACATCTACCAGCAACGAATATTTGTATTGAAAATTTTTGCACTAATTTTGTAATATCATCAATTTACTCCCCTCCAAGATTCGCAATTACTGAAGATCAATACGAGGATTTCTTCAAATCTCTTGGCCCTTGTTTCGTAGCAGCTGGGGACTATAATGCCAATCATACTGGTGTTCGCGTCTTATCTCACCCAGAGGTCGAGCGTTGTTCAACACAATTTCAAAAATGGGCTTGGACGTCATTTCGAGTGGGGAGCCTTACTTACTGGCCTACTGACAAAAAATTCCGAATGTTATAGATTTTGGCGTCATGAAAAATATCTCTAGGGATTTAATTCAAGTTGAAGCTTCTCTAGATCTCTCGTCCGAACACTCTCCCACGATCGTTTCAATTTGTAGCCCATTAAGAAGTGACTTACCTCATCCTTATGTGAAGATGATAAATCGTGTTAATTGGCTGGGATTCAAAAAATATCTTAGTAGTCATTGCACAGAAAATATTACGCTAAGAACACCCGATTACAACATTACCAACCTTAATGAAAATAATAAACAGGCTGCTGAACATGCCACTACCTCCCATCCGCAGACTGAGTTTAATAGAATTTATTGTACTGATATTGAACGTCTCGTGTGTGAAAAAAGAAGAGCTAGAAGGGAATGGCAGCAGCACAGATCACCTCAACATAAAACTAGGTTTAAAGAGTGCACTAAACGACTCCAAGAGTTGCTTGCATTTGAAAAAACTGCATCTCTTAAAAATTATCTGGAAGGTCTTGATGTCACACCAGCATCTAATTACTCTTTGTGGCGCGCTGCTAGAAAGCTTAAAACACCCGTCAAGTTTAAACCACCTCTGCGCACATCTACCGGAGATTGGGCAAGAAGCGACTGTAAAAAGGTAAATTATTTGCTGAGCATTTAAAATCCGTATTTACCCCAAACTCATGTACTGGTGCTGTTGATTTGCCGAGTGTAGTTGCGCTACCCCCTCTACCCATAAAATTTAAGACGCGTGATGTACAAAAACTAATTGCTGAACTCAACCTGATGAAGTTGCCTCGTATTGCAATTAGAATCCTGTTATTCATTTTTAATGCCATTTTACGTCTGGAATATTATCCAAACAGCTGGAAGCTTGCCAAGTTTAAAATGATTCCAAAGCCGGGCAAAGATCTTACCAAGGCTGAGTCATATAGGCCAATAAGTTTACTGTCAACAATGTCAAAGCTCTTTGAAAAGTTACTCATGATAAAATTTTCCCCAATTCTAACTGATAATGAGTGCATACCGGACCATCAATTTGGTTTTAGAAGTCAGCATAGCACCATTGAACAAACTCATAGATTGGTTCAATTTCAATCATATAATAAAAATAAATATGAAATAATCATATACTACAAAAATCAGCTATTTTAGAGTTCATGATTTTTGAGTTTTTCCCTCTTGTCTTCACAAGTCAAAAATCTTGAAAATTTTCACCTCTCCCAAAATTCCCCAAATTTTGCACAGCGTTAAATTACGTCAAAATAACCATTAACTACAAAGTCAGCAAATTTTTAGAGTTCATGATTTTCGAGTTTTTCACCTCGTGTCGTCACAAGTAAAAAATGTTGAAAATTTTCACCTCTCCCAAAATTCCCCAAATTTTGCACAGCGTTAGATTACTCCAAAATAATCATATACTACAATCAGCCAATTTTTAGAGTTCATGATTTTCGGGTTTTTCACCGCTAGTCGTAACAAGTCAAAAATCTTGAAAATTTTCACCTCTCCAAAAATTCTCTAAATTTTGCACAGCGTTCAAATACGCCAAAATAATAATATACTACAAAAATCAGCCCATTTTTAGAGTTCATGACTTACGAATTTTTCACGTCGAGTCTTCACAAGTCAAAAATCTTGAAAATTTTCACCTATCCCAAAATTCCCCAAATTTTGCACAGCGTTAAATTACGTCAAAATAACCATATACTACAAAGTCAGCCTATTTTTAGAGTTCATGATTTTCGAGTTTTTCACCTCGTGTCGTCACAAGTAAAAAAATCATGAAAAAAAATCAGCCCATTTTTAGAGTTCATGATTTTCGGGTTTTTTACCTCTAGTCGTAACAAGTCAAAAATCTTCACCTCTACCAAAATTTTGCACAGCGTTAAATTACGCCAAAATAATAATATACTACAAAAATCAATCTAATTGTAGAGTTCATGATTTTCGAGTTTTTCACCTCGTGTCGTCACAAGTCAAAAATCTTGAAAAAGTTCACCTCTCCCAAAATTCCCCAAATTTTGCACAGCGTTAAATTACGTCAAAATAATCATATACTACAAAAATCAGCCTATTTTTAGAGTTCATGATTTTCGAGTTTTTCACCTCGTGTCGTCACAAGTAAAAAATTTGGAAAATTTTTACCTCTCCCAAAATTCCCCAAGTTTTGCACAGCGTTAGATTACTCCAAAATAATCATATACTACAAAAATCAGCCAATTTTTAGAGTTCATGATTTTCGGGTTTTTCACCGCTAGTCGTAAAAGTCAAAAATTTTGAAAATTTTCACCTCTCCCAAAATTCTCCAAATTTTGCACAGCGTTAAATTACGCCAAAATAATAATATACTACAAAAATCAGCCCATTTTTAGAGTTCATGACTTTCGAATTTTTCACCTCGAGTCGTAACAAGTCAAAAACCGTAAAAATTTTTAAACTCTCCCAAAATTCCACAAATTTTGCACAGCGTTAGATTACTCCAAAATAATCATATACTACAAAAATCAGCCCATTTTTAGAGTTCATGATTTTCGAGTTTTTCACCTCGTGTCGTCACAAGTAAAAAATTTTGAAAATTTTCACCTCTCCCAAAATTCCACAAATTTTGAACAACGTTAGATTACTCCAAAATAATCATATACTACAAAAATCAGCCCATTTTTAGAGCTCATGACTTTCGAATTTTTCACCTCGAGTCGTAACAATTCAAAAATCTTTAAAATTTTTACCTCTCCCAAAATTCCGCAAATTTTGCACAGCATTAAATTACGCTAAAATAATCATATACTACAAAAATCAGCCTATGTTTAGTTTATGATTTTCGAGTTTTTCACCTCGAGTCGCCACAAGTAAAAAATCTTGAAAATTTTCACCTCTCCCAAAATTCCCTAAATTTTGCGCAGCGATAATTGCGGCAAAATAATCATATACTACAGTAAGCAGCCCATTTTTAGAGTTTAAGATTTTCGATTTTTTTAGCTCGAGTCGTAACAAGTCAGAAAACTCGAAAATTTTCACCTCTCCGAAAATTCCCCAAATTTTTTTCACATCTTTAGATTACGCCAAAATAATCATATACTACAGAAACCAGCCCATTTTTAGAGTTCATGATTTTCGGGGTTTTCACCTCTAGCCGTAACAAGTCAAAAATCTTGAAAATTTTTATCCTCTCCCAAAATTCCGTAAATTTTGCACAGCGTTAAATTACGCCAAAATAATCATATACCACAAAAATCAGCCTATTTTTAGAGTTCATGATTTTCGAGTTCTTCACATCGTGTCGTCATAAGTCAAAAATCTTGAAAATTTTCACCTCTCCCAAAATTCCTCAAATTTTGCACAGCGTTAAATTACGTCAAAATAATCATATACCACAAAAATCAGCCTATTTTTAGAGTTCATGATTTTCGAGTTTTTCACATCGTGTCGTCATAAGTCAAAAATCTTGAAAATTTTCACCTCTGCCAAAATTCCTCAAATTTTGCACAGCGTTAGATTACTCCAAAATAATCATATACTACAATCAGCCAATTTTTAGAGTTCATGATTTTCGGGTTTTCCACCGCTAGTCGTAACAAGCCAAAAATCTTGAAAATTTTCACCTCTCCCAAAATTCCCCAAATATTGCACAGCGTTGTTAAATTACGTCAAAATAATCATATACTACAAAAATCAGCCTATTTTTAGAGTTCATGATTTTCGAGTTTTTCACATCGTGTCGTCATAAGTCAAAAATCTTGAAAATTTTCACCACTCCTAAAATTCCCCAAATTTTACACAGCGTTAGATTACGCCAAAATATTCATATCCTACAAAAATTAGCCCATTTTTAGAGCTCATGACTTTCAAATTTTTCACCTCGAGTCGTAACAATTGAAAAATTTTTAAAATTTTCACCTCTCCCAAAATTCCGCAAATTTTGCACAGCGTTAAATTACGCAAAAATAATCATAACTACAAAAATCAATCTAATTTTAGAGTTCATGATTTTCGAGTTTTTCACCTCGTGTCGTCACAAGTAAAAAATCTTGAAAATTTTCACCTCTCCCAAGATTACAGAAATTTTGCACAGCGTTAGATTATTCTAAAATAATCATATACTAAAAAATCAGCCCATTTTTAGAGTTCATGATTTTCGAGTTTTTCCCCTGTGTCGTCACAAGCCAAAAATTTTGAAAATTTTCACCTCTCAAAAATTCCCCACATTTTAGAGTTCATGACTTTCGGATTTTTCACCTCGAGTCGTCACAAGTAAAAAATATAGAAAATTTTCACCTCTCCGAAAGTTCCCCAAAATTTGCACAGCGATAAATTACGGCTAAATAATCATATACTACAGAAATCAGCCCATTTTTAGAGTTTATGATTTTCGATTTTTCACCTCGAGTCGCAACAATAAAAAATCTTGAAAATTTTTAACCTCTACCAAAATTCATCAAATTTTGCACAGCGTTAAATTACGCCACATAGTCATGTATATACTACAAAAACCAGCCCATTTTTAGAGTTCATGATTTTCGGATTTTTCACCTCTAGTCGTAACAATTCAAAAATCTTGAAAATTTTCACCTCTCCCAAAATTCCCCAAATTTTGTACAGCGTTAAATTACGGCAAAATAAGCATATACTACAGAAATCAGCCCATTTTTAGAGTTTATGATTTTCGAGTTTTTCAACTCGAGTCGTAACAAGTCAAGAATCTTAAAAATTTTCACCTCTCTGAAAATTCCCCAAACTTTCCACAGCGTAAGATTACGCCAAAATAATCATATACTACAAAAAACAGCCCATTTCTAGAGTTCATGACTTTCGAATTTTTCACCTCGAGTCGTCACAAGTAAAAAATATTGAAAATTTTCACCTCTCCCAAAATTCCCCAAATTTTGCACAGCGTTAGATTACTCCAAAATAATCATATAATACAATCAGCCAATTTTTAGAGTTCATGATTTTCGGGTTTTTCACCGCTAGTCGTAACAAGTCAAAAATCTTGAAAATTTTCACCTCTCACAAAATTCTCTAAATTTTGCACAGCGTTAAATTACGCCAAAATAATAATATACTACAAAAATCAGCCCATTTTTAGAGTTCATGACTTACGAATTTTTCACCTCGAGTCGTAACAAGTCAAAAACCTTAAAAATTTTTAACCTCTCCCAAAATTCAACAAATTTTGCACAGCGTTAGATTACGCCAAAATAATAATATACTACAAAGTCAGCCTATTTTTAGAGTTCATGATTTTCGAGTTTTTCACCTCGTGTCCTCACAAGTAAAAAATATTGAAAATTTTCACCTCTCCCAAAATTTCCCAAATTTTGCACAGCGTTAGATTACTCCAAAATAATCATATACTACAATCAGCCTATTTTTAGAGTTCATGATTTTCGAGTTTTTCACATCGTGTCGTCACAAGTCAAAAATCTTGAAAATTTTCACCTCTCCCAAAATTCCTCAAATTTTGCACAGCGTTAGATTACGCCAAAATAATAATATACTACAAAAATCAGCCCATGTTTGGAGTTCATGACTTTCCAATTTTTCACGTCGAGTCGTAACAAGTCAAAAATCTTGAAAATTTTTAACCTCTCCCAAAATTCCGAAAATTTTGCACAGCGTTAAATTACCCCAAAATAATCATATACTACAAAAATCATCTTTTTTTAGAGTTCATGATTTTCGAGTTTTTCACCTCGTGTCGTCACAAGTAAAAAATCATGAAAAAAAATCAGCCCATTTTTAGAGTTCATAATTTTCGGGGTTTTCACCTCTATTCGTAACAAGTCAAAAATCTTGAAAATTTTCACCTCTTCCAAAAACCCCAAATTTTGCACAACTTTAAATTACGCTAAAATAATCATATACTACAAAAATCAGCCTATGTTTAGTTTATGATTTTCGAGTTTTTCACCTCGAGTCGCCACAAGTAAAAAATCTTGAAAATTTTCACCTCTCCCAAAATTCCCCAAATTTTGCACAGCGTTAGATTACTCCAAAATAATCATATACTACAAAAATCAGCCAATTTTTAGAGTTCATGATTTTCGGGTTTTTCACCGCTAGTCGTAAAAAGTCAAAAATTTTGAAAATTTTTACCTCTCCCAAAATTCTCCAAATTTTGCACAGCGTTAAATTACGCCAAAATAATCATATACTACAAAAATCAGCCCATTTTTAGAGTTCATGACTTTCGAATTTTTCACCTCGAGTCGTAACAAGTCAAAAACCTTAAAAATTTTTAAACTCTCCCAAAATTCCACA
The DNA here is from genome assembly GCA_936439885.1 of Nowickia ferox. Lineage (NCBI taxonomy): Eukaryota > Metazoa > Arthropoda > Insecta > Diptera > Tachinidae > Nowickia > Nowickia ferox. The sequence goes on from OW387025.1 coordinate 43,471,561, forward strand.
AATTTTGCACAGCGTTAAATTTCTCCAAAATAATCATATACTACAAAAATCAGCCTGTTTTTAGAGTTCATGATTTTCGAGTTTGTCACCTCGTGTCGTTACAAGTAAAAAATCTTGAAAATTTTCACCTCTCCGAAAATTCCAGAAATTTTGCACAGCGTTAGATTACTCCAAAATAATCTATACTACAATCTGCCAATTGTTAAGGTTCATGACTTTCCAATTTTTCACGTCGAGTCTTCACAAGTCAAAAATCTTGAAAATTTTCACCTATCCCAAAATTCCCCAAATTTTGCACAGCGTTAAATTACGTCAAAATAACCATATACTACAAAGTCAGCCTATTTTTAGAGTTCATGATTTTCGAGTTTTTCACCTCGTGTCGTCACAAGTAAAAAAATCATGAAAAAAAATCAGCCCATTTTTAGAGTTCATGATTTTCGGGTTTTTTACCTCTAGTCGTAACAAGTCAAAAATCTTGAAAATTTTCACCTCTACCAAAATTTTGCACAGCGTTAAATTACGCCAAAATAATAATATACTACAAAAATCAATCTAATTGTAGAGTTCATGATTTTCGAGTTTTTCACCTCGTGTCGTCACAAGTCAAAAATCTTGAAAATGTTCACCTCTCCCAAAATTCCCCAAATTTTGCACAGCGTTAAATTACGTCAAAATAATCAATCATATACTACAAAAATCAGCCTATTTTTAGAGTTCATGATTTTCGAGTTTTTCACCTCGTGTCGTCACAAGTAAAAAATTTGGAAAATTTTTACCTCTCCCAAAATTCCCCAAGTTTTGCACAGCGTTAGATTACTCCAAAATAATCATATACTACAAAAATCAGCCAATTTTTAGAGTTCATGATTTTCGGGTTTTTCACCGCTAGTCGTAAAAGTCAAAAATTTTGAAAATTTTCACCTCTCCCAAAATTCTCCAAATTTTGCACAGCGTTAAATTACGCCAAAATAATAATATACTACAAAAATCAGCCCATTTTTAGAGTTCATGACTTTCGAATTTTTCACCTCGAGTCGTAACAAGTCAAAAACCGTAAAAATTTTTAAACTCTCCCAAAATTCCACAAATTTTGCACAGCGTTAGATTACTCCAAAATAATCATATACTACAAAAATCAGCCCATTTTTAGAGTTCATGATTTTCGAGTTTTTCACCTCGTGTCGTCACAAGTAAAAAATCTTGAAAATTTTCACCTCTCCCAAAATTCCACAAATTTTGAACAGCGTTAGATTACTCCAAAATAATCATATACTACAAAAATCAGCCCATTTTTAGAGCTCATGACTTTCGAATTTTTCACCTCGAGTCGTAACAATTCAAAAATCTTTAAAATTTTTACCTCTCCCAAAATTCCGCAAATTTTGCACAGCATTAAATTACGCTAAAATAATCATATACTACAAAAATCAGCCTATGTTTAGTTTATGATTTTCGAGTTTTTCACCTCGAGTCGCCACAAGTAAAAAATCTTGAAAATTTTCACCTCTCCCAAAATTCCCTAAATTTTGCGCAGCGATAAATTGCGGCAAAATAATCATATACTACAGTAAGCAGCCCATTTTTAGAGTTTAAGATTTTCGATTTTTTTAGCTCGAGTCGTAACAAGTCAGAAAACTCGAAAATTTTCACCTCTCCGAAAATTCCCCAAATTTTTTTCACATCTTTAGATTACGCCAAAATAATCATATACTACAGAAACCAGCCCATGATTTTCGGGGTTTTCACCTCTAGCCGTAACAAGTCAAAAATCTTGAAAATTTTTATCCTCCCCCAAAATTCCGTAAATTTTGCACAGCGTTAAATTACGCCAAAATAATCATATACTACAAAAATCAGCATATTTTTACAGTTCATGATTTTTGACTTTTTTACCTCGTGTCGTCACAAGTAAAAAATCTTTAAAATTTTCACCTATCCCAAAATTCCCCAAATTTTGCACAGCGTTAGATTACTCCAAAATAATCATATACCACAAAAATCAGCCTATTTTTAGAGTTCATGATTTTCGAGTTCTTCACATCGTGTCGTCATAAGTCAAAAATCTTGAAAATTTTCACCTCTCCCAAAATTCCTCAAATTTTGCACAGCGTTAAATTACGTCAAAATAATCATATACCACAAAAATCAGCCTATTTTTAGAGTTCATGATTTTCGAGTTTTTCACATCGTGTCGTCATAAGTCAAAAATCTTGAAAATTTTCACCTCTGCCAAAATTCCTCAAATTTTGCACAGCGTTAGATTACTCCAAAATAATCATATACTACAATCAGCCAATTTTTAGAGTTCATGATTTTCGGGTTTTCCACCGCTAGTCGTAACAAACCAAAAATCTTGAAAATTTTCACCTCTCCCAAAATTCCCCAAATATTGCACAGCGTTAGATTACTCCAAAATAATCATATACTACAAACATCAACCTAATTTTTTTCCCCCTCGTGTCGTCACTAGTCAAAAATCTTGAAAATTTTCACTTTCCCAAAATTCCCCAAATTTTGCACAGCGTTGTTAAATTACGTCAAAATAATCATATACTACAAAAATCAGCCTATTTTTAGAGTTCATGATTTTCGAGTTTTTCACATCGTGTCGTCATAAGTCAAAAATCTTGAAAATTTTCACCACTCCTAAAATTCCCCAAATTTTACACAGCGTTAGATTACGCCAAAATATTCATATCCTACAAAAATTAGCCCATTTTTAGAGCTCATGACTTTCAAATTTTTCACCTCGAGTCGTAACAATTCAAAAATTTTTAAAATTTTCACCTCTCCCAAAATTCCGCAAATTTTGCACAGCGTTAAATTACGCAAAAATAATCATAACTACAAAAATCAATCTAATTTTAGAGTTCATGATTTTCGAGTTTTTCACCTCGTGTCGTCACAAGTAAAAAATCTTGAAAATTTTCACCTCTCCCAAGATTACAGAAATTTTGCACAGCGTTAGATTATTCTAAAATAATCATATACTAAAAAATCAGCCCATTTTTAGAGTTCATGATTTTCGAGTTTTTCCCCTGTGTCGTCACAAGTAAAAAATTTTGAAAATTTTCACCTCTCAAAAATTCCCCACATTTTAGAGTTCATGACTTTCGGATTTTTCACCTCGAGTCGTCACAAGTAAAAAATATAGAAAATTTTCACCTCTCCGAAAGTTCCCCAAAATTTGCACAGCGATAAATTACGGCTAAATAATCATATACTACAGAAATCAGCCCATTTTTAGAGTTTATGATTTTCGATTTTTCACCTCGAGTCGCAACAATAAAAAATCTTGAAAATTTTTAACCTCTACCAAAATTCATCAAATTTTGCACAGCGTTAAATTACGCCACATAGTCATGTATATACTACAAAAACCAGCCCATTTTTAGAGTTCATGATTTTCGGATTTTTCACCTCTAGTCGTAACAATTCAAAAATCTTGAAAATTTTCACCTCTCCCAAAATTCCCCAAATTTTGTACAGCGTTAAATTACGGCAAAATAAGCATATACTACAGAAATCAGCCCATTTTTAGAGTTTATGATTTTCGAGTTTTTCAACTCGAGTCGTAACAAGTCAAGAATCTTAAAAATTTTCACCTCTCTGAAAATTCCCCAAACTTTCCACAGCGTAAGATTACGCCAAAATAATCATATACTACAAAAAACAGCCCATTTCTAGAGTTCATGACTTTCGAATTTTTCACCTCGAGTCGTCACAAGTAAAAAATATTGAAAATTTTCACCTCTCCCAAAATTCCCCAAATTTTGCACAGCGTTAGATTACTCCAAAATAATCATATAATACAATCAGCCAATTTTTAGAGTTCATGATTTTCGGGTTTTTCACCGCTAGTCGTAACAAGTCAAAAATCTTGAAAATTTTCACCTCTCACAAAATTCTCTAAATTTGGCACAGCGTTAAATTACGCCAAAATAATAATATACTACAAAAATCAGCCCATTTTTAGAGTTCATGACTTACGAATTTTTCACCTCGAGTCGTAACAAGTAAAAAATATTGAAAATTTTCACCTCTCCCAAAATTTCCCAAATTTTGCACAGCGTTAGATTACTCCAAAATAATCATATACTACAATCAGCCTATTTTTAGAGTTCATGATTTTCGAGTTTTTCACATCGTGTCGTCACAAGTCAAAAATCTTGAAAATTTTCACCTCTCCCAAAATTCCTCAAATTTTGTACAGCGTTAGATTACGCCAAAATAATAATATACTACAAAAATCAGCCCATTTTTGGAGTTCATGACTTTCCACTTTTTCACGTCGAGTCGTAACAAGTCAAAAATCTTGAAAATTTTTAACCTCTCCCAAAATTCCGCAAATTTTGCACAGCGTTAAATTACCCCAAAATAATCATATACTACAAAAATCATCTTTTTTTAGAGTTCATGATTTTCGAGTTTTTCACCTCGTGTCGTCACAAGTAAAAAATCATGAAAAAAATCAGCCCATTTTTAGAGTTCATAATTTTCGGGTTTTTCACCTCTATTCGTAACAAGTCAAAAATCTTGAAAATTTTCACCTCTTCCAAAAACCCCAAATTTTGCACAACTTTAAATTACGCTAAAATAATCATATACTACAAAAATCAGCCTATGTTTAGTTTATGATTTTCGAGTTTTTCACCTCGAGTCGCCACAAGTAAAAAATCTTGAAAATTTTCACCTCTCCCAAAATTCCCTAAATTTTGCACAGCGATAAATTGCGGCAAAATAATCATATACTACAGAAATCAGCCCATTTTTAGAATTTATGATTTTCGATTTTTCACCTCGAGTCGCAACAAGTAAATAATCTTGAAAATTTTTAACCTCTACCAAAATTCATCAAATTTTGCACAGCGTTAAATTACGCCAACATAATCATGTACTACGAAAACCAGCCCATTTTTAGATTTCATGATTTTCGGATTTTTCACCTCGAGTCGTCATAAGTCAAAAATCTCGAAAATTTTCACCACTCCCAAAATTCCGTAAATTTTGCACAGCGTTAAATTACTTCAAAAAAAAAAAAATTTTCACCTCTCCCAAAATTCCCCAAATTTTGCACAGCATTAAATTGCGTCAAAATAACCATATACTACAAAGTCAGCCTATTTTTAGAGTTCATGATTTTCGAGTTTTTCACCTCGTGTCGTCACAAGTAAAAAATATTGAAAATTTTCACCTCTCCCAAAATTCCCCAAATTTTGCACAGCGTTAGATTACTCCAAAATAATCATATACTACAAAAATCAGCCAATTTTTAGAGTTCATGATTTTCGGGTTTTTCACCGCTAGTCGTAACAAGTCAAAAATTTTGAAAATTTTTACCTCTCCCAAAATTCTTCAAATTTTGCACAGCGTTAAATTACGCCAAAATAATCATATACTACAAAAATCAGCCCATTTTTAGAGTTCATGACTTTCGAATTTTTCACCTCGAGTCGTAACAAGTCAAAAACCTTAAAAATTTTTAAACTCTCCCAAAATTCCACAAATTTTGCACAGCGTTAAATTTCTCCAAAATAATCATATACTACAAAAATCAGCCTGTTTTTAGAGTTCATGATTTTCGAGTTTGTCACCTCGTGTCGTTACAAGTAAAAAATCTTGAAAATTTTCACCTCTCCGAAAATTCCAGAAATTTTGCACAGCGTTAGATTACTCCAAAATAATCATATACTACAAAAATCAGCCCATTTTTATAGTTCATGATTTTCGAGTTTTTCACCTCGTGTCGTCACAAGTAAAAAATCTTAAAAATTTTCACCTCTCCGAAAATTCCAGAAATTTTGCACAGCGTTAGATTATTCCAAAATAATCATATACTACAAAAATCAGCATATTTTTACAGTTCATGATTTTCGAGTTTTTCACATCGTGTCGTCACAAGTCAAAAATCTTGAAAATTTTCACTTCTCCCAAAATTCCTCAAATTTTGCACAGCGTTAGATTACGACAAAATAATAATATACTACAAAAATCAGCCCATTTTTGGAGTTCATGACTTTCCAATTTTTCACCTCGAGTCGTAACAAGTCAAAAATCTTGAAAATTTTTAACCTCTCCCAAAATTCCGCAAATTTTGCACAGCGTTAAATTACGCCAAAATAATCATATACTACAAAAATCAGCTTTTTTTAGAGTTCATAATTTTCGAGGTTTTCAGCTCATGTCGTCACAAGTCAAAAATCTTGAAAAAAAATCAGCCCATTTTTAGAGTTCATGATTTTCGGGTTTTTCACCTCGTGTCTTCACAAGTCAAAAATCTTGAAAATTTTCATCTCTCCCAAAATTCCCCAAATTTTGCACAGCATTAAATTGCTTTAAAATAACCATATACTACAAAGTCAGCCTATTCTTAAAGTTCATGATTTTCGAGTTTTTCACCTCGTGTCTTCACAAGTAAAAAATTTTGAAAATTTTCACCTCTCCCAAAATTCCCCAAATTTTGCACAGCGTTAGATTACTCCAAAATAATCATATAGTACAAAAATCAGCCAATTTTTAGAGTTCATGATTTTCGGGTTTTTCACATCGTGTCGTCACAAGTAAAAAATCTTGAAAAAAAATCAGCCCATTTTTAGAGTTCATGATTTTCGGGTTTTTCACCTCTAGTCGTAACATATACACGCACATATCAAACAGATATGTCCAGGTTTTTATAAACGTTAAAGCAAAAAAAAAAAATTCATACCTACAATTTGAGACCACTATCATTATCTGAAAATTACAAAAAGATATTTTTTTTATTTGCAAATACAGGGAACCACGAAAAATACCCTTAATAAGTCTGTCTCTTTGGAATAAAATTTCCATATATCGAACAAATATGCACAGGTTTTTATAAACGTTATGGCATCGGTAGAAAAAGTTCATATCTACAATTTAAGACCATAGTCATTTTCGGGAAATAACGATAAGGTATTTTTTTTTAATTTGCAAATACAGGGATCCACGAAAAATACCCACAATCCTTTGTGGGTATATGCATATTTTGAATAAAATATGCATATATCGAACAAATGTGCACAGATTTTTATAACCGTTATAGCATCGGTAGAAAAATTCATACATACAGTCTGCGACCATAATCATTATCGGGAAATAACGGGAAGATATTTTTTTTAATTTTCAAATGCAAGGAACCACGAAAAATACGCTCAATAAGACTGTCCCCTTTGAAAAAAATTTCCATATATCGAACAAATATGCAGAGATTTTTAAAAAATTATAGCATCGGTAGAAAAAATTCATACCTACAAGTTGAGATCATAATCATTATCGGAAAATAACGGCAAGATATTTTTATTAATTTGCAAATACAGGGAACCACGAAAAAAAAAACAATAAGACTGTCTATTGTGAATAAAAAAGGTATATATTAAACAAATAAGCACAAATTTTTATAAACGTTATAACTTCAGTAGAAAAAATTTATACCTACTATTTGAGACCATAATGATTATCGGGAAATAACGAAAATATATTTTTTTTTATTTGCAAATACAGGGAACCACGAAAAGTACCCACAATAAGACTGTCCCCTGTGAATAAAAAATAAATATATCAAACAAATATGCACAGATTTTTATAACCGTTTTAGCCTCTATATAAAAAATTAATACCTACAATTTAAGACCGGAATTATTATCGGGAAATAACGCGAAGATATTTTTTTTAATTTGCAATTACAGGGAACCACGAAAAATACCAAAATAAGACTGTCCCCTGTGAATAAAATATGCATATAAAGAATAAATATGCACAGTAACATAATAATAATATGCCCTTATAACAGTTATAGCATCGGTAGAAAAATTTCATACATACTAGTTGCGACCATAATCATTTTCGGAAATATAACGGCAAGATATTTTTATTAATTTTCAAATACAGGGAACCATAATTTGAGACCATAATCATTATCGGGAAATAACGGGAAGATATTTTTTTAATTTGCAAATACAGGGAACCACGAAAACTACCCACAATAAGACTGTCCCCTGTGAATACAAAATGCATATATCAAACAAATATGCACAGATTTTTATAACAGTTTTAGCCTCTATATAAAAAATTAATACCTACAATTTAAGACCGGAATTATTATCGGGAAATAACGTGAAGATATTTTTTTTTAATTTGCAATTACAGAGAACCACGAAAAATACCAAAATAAGACTGTCCTCTGTGAATAAAATATGCATATAAAGAATAAATATGCACAGATTTTTATAACCGTAATACACTCGTTAGAAAAAAACCATACCTACAATTTAAGACCATAATCATTATCGGGAAATAATGGGAAGATATTTTTTTTTTAATTTGCAAATACAGGGAACCACGAAAAATACCCACAATAAGACTGTCCCCTTTGAATAAAATATGCATATATCGAACAAATATGCACAGATTTTTATAAAAGTTATAGCATCGGTAGAAAAAATTCATACATACAAGTTGAGACCATGATCATTATCGGAAAATAACGGCAAGGTATTTTTATTAATTTGCAAATACAGGGAACCACGAAAAAAAAATAAGACTGTCCCCTGTGAATAAAAAGTGCATATAGCAAACAAATAAGCACAGATTTTTAAAAACGTTATATCATCGGTAGAAAAAAATCATACCTACAATTGGAGACCATAACCATTATCGGGAAATAACGGGAAGATATTTTTTTAATTTGCAAATACAGGGAACCACGAAAAATACCCACAATGGGACTGTACCCTTTGAATAAAATATGCATATATCGAACAAATATGCACAAATTTTTATAAACGTTATAGCATCGGTAGAAAAAATTCATACCTACAAGTTGAGATCATAATCATTATCGGAAAATAACGGCAAGATATTTTTATTAATTTGCATATACAGGGACCACTGCTTATTATAAACGTCATATCGTCGGTAGAAAAAATGCATACCTACAATTACAAAGCATAATCAATATCGGGAAACAGGGAACCATGAAAAATACCCTCAAAAAGACTGTTCCCTTTGAATAAAATATGCACATATGAAACAGATATGTCCAGGTTTTTATAAACGTTAAAGCAAAAAAAAAATTCATACATACAATTTGAGACCACTATTATTATCGGAAAATAACAGAAAGATATTTTTTTTTATTTGCAAATAAGGAGAACCACGAAAAATACCCACAATACTCTGTTCCATGTGAATAAAATATGCATATATCGAACAAATATGCACAGATTTTTATAAACGTTATAACATCGGTAGAAAAAATGCATACCTAATATTTGAGACCATAATCATTATTTGAGACCATAATTATGGTTTGAAAATATAGGTAATTTTAAAATTAAAGACTTATTTACCGATAAACATTCTAATTCTTTTGGAAAGTTACATTATTGCCCGGAAATTCACTGTTGTGGAAGGAGACTTTATGAGTATGCCTGAAAAATTCTCATCGGGTGTGCCACAGGGGAAAATACTGGGGCCAGTTTTGTATTTGATTTATACTTGTGATATGCCTTTGAGCAGTAATATTCACACATCTACATTTGCCGATGATACAGCCTGCCTTAGTATGCACGAAAACCCTCACGAGGCTTCTTCAGCAACATATTACCCAGCTAGAACTATGGTTAAACAGGTGGAGAATAAAGGTAAACGAACAGAAGTGTGCTCAGGTAACATTTACCCTACGAAAAGAAACTTGTTCCCCCATTACAATCAATAATCAAATTGTTCCTCAAAATTTACAAGTGAAATACCTAGGTCTTTCATGGAAACACCACATTGACTCTAAGCTAACGCAAATGAAACTTAAACTAACTCAGATACATTGGCTGATTGGTAGAAATTCAACCCTCAGTCTAGATTGTAAACTTTTGATATACAAGTCGCTTTTAAAACCTAAATGGTGCTACGGAATTCAGCTATGGGGTACTGCTTCAGCTTCAAATATAGAAAAAATTCAACGAAGCCAAAACAAAATTTTACGGATAATAACATCGGCTCCATGGTACATAAGAAATTCAAATTTATATACAAAACTCGAGTCTCATCCTAATCCGCTTGCTCCTAATATCTTGAATTTTCCTGGTCATATCCGCTTAAAAAAGAGGGACACAAGGGCTCTAGTACTTAACACTCCAGAAGAAACTGCTTGAAAATACTTTTGTTTTTGCTTATCACTACTTATGTATTATTAATAACTATCACTAAGTTTATGTCCGACACTGGTCGGGCCTAATTAATTATATTTAGATTAAGATTTGAATAATTATTGTTAGTTCATATTTGAAGATAAAATAAATAAATATATGTATTAAAAAAAACTTGTAGGTATAAATTTTTTCTACTTATGCTATAAGTTTATAAACATCTGTTCTTATTTGTTCGATATATGCATATTTTATTCAAAGGAGATAGTCTTATTGTGGGTATTTTTCGCGGTTCCCTGTATTTGCAAATTAAAAAAAAAAAATATCTTCCCATTATTTCCCGATACTGATTATGGTCTTAAATTGTAGGTATGATTTTTTTCTACCGAGTGTATGACAGTTATAAAAATCTGTGCATATTTGTTCTTTATATGCATATTTTATTCACAGGGGACAGTCTTATTGTGGTATTTTTCGTGTTTCCCTGTATTTGCAAATTAAAAAAAATATCTTTGCACAGCGTTAAATTACATCAAAATAATCATATACTACAAAAATCAGCCCATTTTTAGAGTTCATGACTTTCGGATTTTTCACCTCGAGTCGCCACAAGTAAAAAATCTTGAAAATTTTTACCTCTCCGAAAGTTCCCCAAAATTTGCACAGCGATAAATTACGGCAAAATAATCATATACTACAGAAATCAGCCCATTTTTAGAGTTTATGATTTTCGATTTTTCACCTCGAGTCGCAACAATAAAAAATCTTGAACATTTTTAACCTCTACCAAAATTCATCAAATTTTGCACAGCGTTAAATTACGCCACATAGTCATGAACTACAAAAACCAGCCCATTTTTAGAGTTCATGATTTTTGGATTTTTCACCTCGAGTATAACAAGTCAAAATCTTGAAAACTTTTAAGCTCTCCCAAAATTCATCAAAGTTTGCACAGCTTTAAATTACGCCAAAATAATCATATACTACAAAAATCAGCCTATTTGTAGAGTTCATGATTTTCGAGTTTTTCACCTCTAGTCGTCAAAAATCTTGAAAATTTTCACCTCTCCCAAAATTCCCAAATTTTGCACAGCGTTAAATTACGGCAAAATAATCATATACTACAGAAATCAGCCCATTTTTAGAGTTTTTAATTTTCGACTTTTTCACCTCGAGTCGTAACAAGTCAAAAATCTTAAAAATTTTCACCTCTCCCAAAATTCTCCAAATTTTGCACAGCGTTAAATTACGCCAAAATAATCATATACTACAAAAATCAGCTATTTTAGAGTTCATGATTTTTGAGTTTTTCACCTCGTGTCGTCACAAGTAAAAAATATTGAAAATTTTCACCTCTCCCAAAATTCCCCAAATTTTGCACAGCGTTAGATTACTCCAAAATAATCATATACTACAATCAGCCAATTTTTAGAGTTCATGATTTTCGGATTTTTCACAGCTAGTCATAACAAGTCAAAAATCTTGAAAATTTTCACCTCTCACAAAATTCTCTAAATTTTGCACAACTTTAAATTACGCCAAAATAATAATATACTACAAAAATCAGCCCATTTTTAGAGTTCATGACTTACGAATTTTTCACCTCGAGTCGTAACAAGTCAAAAACCTTAAAAATTTTTAACCTCTCCCAAAATTCCCTAAATTTTGCACAGCGTTAAATTACGTCAAAATAATCATATACTACAAAAATCAGCCTATTTTTAGAGTTCATGATTTTCGAGTTTTTAACATCGTGTCGTCACAAGTCAAAAATCTTGAACATTTTCACCTCTCCCAAAATTCCTCAAATTTTGCACAGCGTTAGATTACGCCAAAATAATAATATACTACAAAAATCAGCCCATTTTTGGAGTTCATGACTTTCCAATTTTTAACGTCGAGTCGTAACAAGTCAAAAATCTTGAAAATTTTTAACCTCTCCCAAAATTCCGCAAATTTTGCACAGCTTTAAATTACCCCAAAATAATCATATACTACAAAAATCAGCCTATTTTTAGTTTATGATTTTCGAGTTTTTCACCTCGAGTCGCAACAAGTAATAAATCTTGAAAATTTTCACCTCTCCCAAAATTCCCTAAATTTTGCACAGAGATAAATTGCGGCAAAATAATCATATACTACAGTAATCAGCCCATTTTTAGAGTTTAAGATTTACGAGTTCTTTACCTCGAGTCGTAACAAGTCAAAAAACTCGAACATTTTTACTTCTCCGCAAATTCCCCAAAATAATCATATACTACAAAAACCAGCCCATTTTTAGAGTTCATGATTTTCGGGGTTTTCACCTCAGTCGTAACAAGTCAAAAATCTTAAAAATTTTTAACCTCTCCCAAAATTCCGTAAATTTTGCACAGCGTTAAATTACGTCAAAATAATCATATACTACAAAAATCAGTATATTTTTACAGTTCATGATTTTCGACTTTTTACCTCGTGTCGTCACAAGTAAAAAATCTTGAAAATTTTCACCTCTCCCAAAATTCCGCAAATTTTGCACAGCGTTAAATAACTTCAAAATAATCATATACTACAAAAATCAGCCTATTTTTAGAGTTCATGATTTTCGAGTTTTTCACATCGTGTCGTCACAAGTAAAAAATCTTGAAAAAAAATCAGCCCATTTTTAGAGTTCATGATTTTCGGGTTTTTCACCTCTAGTCGTAACAAGTCAAAAATCTTGAAAATTTTCACCTCTCCCAAAATTCCCCAAATTTTGCACAGCGTTAGATTACTCCAAAATAATCATATACTCAAACATCAACCTAATTTTAGTTTATGATTTTCGAGTTTTTCACATCGAGTTGCAACAAGTAAAACATCTTGAAAATTTTCACCTCTCCCAAAATTCCCCAAATTTTGCACGGTGTTAAATTACTTTGAAAATAATCATATACTACAAAAATCAGCCTATTTTTAGAGTTCATGATTTTCGAGTTTTTCACATCGTGTCGTCACAAGTCAAAAATCTTGAAAATTTTCACTTCTCCCAAAATTCCTCAAATTTTGCACAGCGTTAAATAACTTCTAAATAATCATATACTACAAAAATCAGCCTATTTTTAGAGTTCATGATTTTCGAGTTTTTCACATCGTGTCGTCACAAGTCAAAAATCTTGAAAATTTTCACTTCTCCCAAAATTCCTCAAATTTTGCACAGCGTTAGATTACGCCAAAATAATAATATACTACAAAAATCAGCCCATTTTTGGAGTTCATGACTTTCCAATTTTTCACCTCGAGTCGTAACAAGTCAAAAATCTTGAAAATTTTTAACCTCTCCCAAAATTCCGCAAATTTTGCACAGCGTTAAATTACACCAAAATAATCATATACTACAAACATCAACCTAGTTTTAGTTTATGATTTTCGAGTTTTTCACATCGAGTTGCAACAAGTAAAACATCTTGAAAATTTTCACCTCTCCCAAAATTCCCCAAATTTTGCACGGCGTTAAATTACTTTGAAAATAATCATATACTACAAAAATCAGCCTATTTTTAGAGTTCATGATTTTCGAGTTTTTCACATCTGTCGTCATAAGTCAAAAATCTCGAAAATTTTCACCACTCCCAAAATTCGCCAAATTTTGCACAGCGTTAGATTACGCCAAAATAATCATATCCTACAAAAGTCAGCCCATTTTAAGAGCTCATGACTTTCGAATTTTTCACCTTGAGTCGTAACAATTCAAAAATGTTGAAAATTTTCACCTCTCCCAAAATTCCGCTAATTTTGCACAGCATTAAATTACCGCTAAAATAATCATATACTACAAAAATCAGCCTATTTTTAGTTTATGATTTTCGAGTTTTTCACCTCGAATCGCAACAAGTAAAAATTCTTGAAAATTTTCACCTCTCCCAAAATTCCCCAAATTTTGCACAGCGTTAAATAACTTCAAAAAAATCATATACTACAAAAATCAGCCTATTTTTAGAGTTCATGATTTTCGAGTTTTTCACCTCGAGTCGTCATAAGTCAAAAATCTTGAAAATTGTCACCACTCCCAAAATTCCGCTAATTTTGCACAGCATTAAATTACTCTAAAATAATCATATACTACAAAAATCAGCCTATTTTTAGTTTATGATTTTCGAGTTTTTCACCTCGAGTCGCAACAAGTAATAAATCTTGAAAATTTTCACCTCTCCCAAAATTCCCTAAATTTTGCACAGAGATAAATTGCGGCAAAATAATCATATACTACAGTAATCAGCCCATTTTTAGAGTTTAAGATTTACGAGTTCTTTGCCTCGAGTCGTAACAAGTCAAAAAACTCGAAAATTTTTACTTCTCCGCAAATTCCCCAAATTTTGCACAGCTTTAGATTACGCCAAAATAATCATATACTACAAAAACCAGCCCATTTTTAGAGTTCATGATTTTCGGGGTTTTCACCTCAGTCGTAACAAGTCAAAAATCTTGAAAATTTTTAGCCTCTCCCAAAATTCCGTAAATTTTGCACAGCGTTAAATTCCGTCAAAATAATCATATACTACAAAAATCAGTATATTTTGACAGTTCATGATTTTCGACTTTTTACCTCGTGTCGTCACAAGTAAAAAATCTTGAAAATTTTCACCTCTCCCAAAATTCCGCAAATTTTGCACAGCGTTAAATAACTTCAAAATAATCATATACTACAAAAATCAGTATATTTTGACAGTTCATGATTTTCGACTTTTTACCTCGTGTCGTCACAAGTAAAAAATCTTGAAAATTTTCACCTCTCCCAAAATTCCGCAAATTTTGCACAGCGTTAGATTACTCCAAAATAATCATATACTCAAACATCAACCTAATTTTAGCTTATGATTTTCGAGTTTTTCACATCGAGTTGCAACAAGTAAAACATCTTGAAAATTTTCACCTCTCCCAAAATTCCCCAAATTTTGCACGGTGTTAAATTACTTTGAAAATAATCATATACTACAAAAATCAGCCTATTTTTAAAATTCATGATTTTCATTTCTCCCAAAATTCCTCAAATTTTGCACAGCGTTAAATAACTTCAAAATAATCATATACTACAAAAATCAGCCTATTTTTAGAGTTCATGATTTTCGAGTTTTTCACATCGTGTCGTCACAAGTAAAAAATCTTGAAAAAAAATCAGCCCATTTTTAGAGTTCATGATTTTCGGGGTTTTCACCTCTAGTCGTAACAAGTCAAAAATCTTGAAAATTTTCACCTCTCCCAAAATTCCCCAAATTTTGCACAGCATTAAATTGCGTCAAAATAACCAGATACTACAAAGTCAGCCTATTTTTAGAGTTCATGATTTTCGAGTTTTTCACCTCGTGTCGTCACAAGTAAAAAATATTGAAAATTTTCACCTCTCCCAAAATTCCCCAAATTTTGCACAGCGTTAGATTACTCCAAAATAATCATATACTACAAAAATCAGCCAATTTTTAGAGTTCATGATTTTCGGGTTTTTCACCGCTAGTCGTAACAAGTCAAAAATTTTGAAAATTTTTACCTCTCCCAAAATTCTCCAAATTTTGCACAGCGTTAAATTACGCCAAAATAATCATATACTACAAAATCAGCCCATTTTTAGAGTTCATGACTTTCGAATTTTTCACCTCGAGTCTTAACAAGTCAAAAACCTTAAAAATTTTTAAACTCTCCCAAAATTCCACAAATTTTGCACAGCGTTAAATTTCGCCAAAATAATCATATACTACAAAAATCAGCCTATGTTTAGTTTATGATTTTCGAGTTTTTCACCTCGAGTCGCCACAAGTAAAAAATCTTGAAAATTTTCACCTCTCCCAAAATTCCCTAAATTTTGCACAGCGATAAATTGCGGCAAAATAATCATATACTACAGAAATCAGCCCATTTTTAGAATTTATGATTTTCGATTTTCACCTCGAGTCGTCATAAGTCAAAAATCTCGAAAATTTTCACCACTCCCAAATTTTGCACAGCGTCCCAAAATTCATCAAAGTTTGCACAGCTTTAAATTACGCCAAAATAATCATATACTACAAAAATCAGCCTATGTTTAGTTTATGATTTTCGAGTTTTTCACCTCGAGTCGCCACAAGTAAAAAATCTTGAAAATTTTCACCTCTCCCAAAATTCCGCAAATTTTGCACAGCGTTAAATTACCCCAAAATAATCATATACTACAAAAATCATCTTTTTTTAGAGTTCATGATTTTCGAGTTTTTCACCTCGTGTCGTCACAAGTAAAAAATCATGAAAAAAAATCAGCCCATTTTTAGAGTTCATGATTTTCGGGTTTTTCACCTTTATTCGTAACAAGTCAAAAATCTTGAAAATTTTCACCTCCCCCAAAATTCCCCAAATTTTGCACATATACTACAGTAAGCAGCCCATTTTTAGAGTTTAAGATTTTCGATTTTTTTAGCTCGAGTCGTAACAAGTCAGAAAACTCGAAAATTTTCACCTCTCCGAAAATTCCCCAAATTTTTTTCACATCTTTAGATTACGCCAAAATAATCATATACTACAGAAACCAGCCCATGATTTTCGGGGTTTTCACCTCTAGCCGTAACAAGTCAAAAATCTTGAAAATTTTTATCCTCCCCCAAAATTCCGTAAATTTTGCACAGCGTTAAATTACGCCAAAATAATCATATACTACAAAAATCAGCCTATGTTTAGTTTATGATTTTCGAGTTTTTCACCTCGAGTCGCCACAAGTAAAAAATCTTGAAAATTTTCACCTCTCCCAAAATTCCCTAAATTTTGCACAGCGATAAATTGCGGCAAAATAATCATATACTACAGAAATCAGCCCATTTTTAGAATTTATGATTTTCGATTTTCACCTCGAGTCGTCATAAGTCAAAAATCTCGAAAATTTTCACCACTCCCAAATTTTGCACAGCGTCCCAAAATTCATCAAAGTTTGCACAGCTTTAAATTACGCCAAAATAATCATATACTACAAAAATCAGCTATTTTAGAGTTCATGATTTTTGAGTTTTTCCCTCTTGTCTTCACAAGTCAAAAATCTTGAAAATTTTCACCTCTCACAAAATTCTCTAAATTTTGCACAGCGTTAAATTACGCCAAAATAATAATATACTACAAAAATCAGCCCATTTTTAGAGTTCATGACTTACGAATTTTTCACCTCGAGTCGTAACAAGTCAAAAACCTTAAAAATTTTTAACCTCTCCCAAAATTCAACAAATTTTGCACAGCGTTAGATTACTCCAAAATAATCATATACTAAAAACATCAACCTAATTTTTTTTCCCCCTCGTGTCGTCACAAGTCAAAAATCTTGAAAATGTTCACCTCTCCCAAAATTCCCCAAATTTTGCACAGCGTTAAATTACGTCAAAATAATCATATACTACAAAAATCAGCCTATTTTTAGAGTTCATGATTTTCGAGTTTTTCACCTCGTGTCGTCACAAGTAAAAAATTTGGAAAATTTTTACCTCTCCCAAAATTCCCCAAGTTTTGCACAGCTTTAGATTACTCCAAAATAATCATATACTACAAAAATCAGCCAATTTTTAGAGTTCATGATTTTCGGGTTTTTCACCTCGTGTCGTCACAAGTAAAAAATTTGGAAAATTTTTACCTCTCCCAAAATTCCCCAAGTTTTGCACAGCGTTAGATTACTCCAAAATAATCATATACTACAAAAATCAGCCTATTTTTAGAGTTCATGATTTTCGGGTTTTTCACCGCTAGTCGTAACAAGTCAAAAATTTTGAAAATTTTCACCTCTCCCAAAATTCTCCATATTTTGCACAGCGTTAAATTATGCCAAAATAATAATATACTACAAAAATCAGCCCATTTTTAGAGTTCATGACTTTCGAATTTTTCACCTCGAGTCGTAACAAGTCAAAAACCTTAAAAATTTTTAAACTCTCCCAAAATTCCACCAATTTTGCACAGCGTTAGATTACTCCAAAATAATCATATACTACAAAATTCAGCCCATTTTTAGAGTTCATGATTTTCGAGTTTTTCAGCTCGTGTCGTCACAAGTAAAAAATCTTGAAAATTTTCACCTCTCCCAAAATTCCACAAATTTTGCACAGCGTTAGATTACTCCAAAATAATCATATACTACAAAAATCAGCCCATTTTTAGAGCTCATGACTTTCGAATTTTTCACCTCGAGTCGTAACAATTCAAAAATCTTTAAAATTTTCACCTCTCCCAAAATTCCGCAAATTTTGCACAGCATTAAATTACGCTAAAATAATCATATACTACAAAAATCAGCCTATGTTTAGTTTATGATTTTCGAGTTTTTCACCTCGAGTCGCCACAAGTAAAAAATCTTGAAAATTTTCACCTCTCCCAAAATTCCCTAAATTTTGCGCAGCGATAAATTGCGGCAAAATAATCATATACTACAGTAATCAGCCCATTTTTAGAGTTTAAGTTTTCGAGTTTTTTACCTCGAGTCGTAACAAGTCAGAAAACTCGAAAATTTTCACCTCTCCGAAATATCCCCAAATTTTTTTCACATCTTTAGACTACGCCAAAATAATCATATACTACAAAAACCAGCCCATTTTTAGAGTTCATGATTTTCGGGGTTTTCACCTCTAGCCGTAACAAGTCAAAAATCTTGAAAATTTTTTTCCTCTCCCAAAATTCCGTAAATTTTGCACAGCGTTAAATTACGCCAAAATAATCATATACTACAAAAATCAGCATATTTTTACAGTTCATGATTTTTGACTTTTTTACCTCGTGTCGTCACAAGTAAAAAATCTTTAAAATTTTCACCTCTCCCAAAATTCCCCAAATTTTGCACAGCGTTAGATTACTCCAAAATAATCATATACTACAAAAATCAGCCCATTTTTAGAGTTCAAGTCAAAACTATTGAAAATTTTCACCTCTCCCAAAATTCTACAAATTTTGCACAGTGATAAATTACGGCGAAATAATCATATACTACAGAAATCAGCCGATTTTTAGAGTTTATGAGTTTCGATTTTTCACCTCGAGTCGCAACAACGAAAAAATCTTGAAAATTTTTAACCTCTCCCAAAATTCAACAAATTTTGCACAGCGTTAGATTACTCCAAAATAATCATATACTAAAAACATCAACCTAATTTTTTTCCCCCTCGTGTCGTCACAAGTCAAAAATCTTGAAAATGTTCACCTCTCCCAAAATTCCCCAAATTTTGCACAGCGTTAAATTACTTCAAAATAATCATATACTACAAAAATCAGCCTATTTTTAGAGTTCATGATTTTCGAGTTTTTCACCTCGTGTCGTCACAAGTAAAAAATTTGGAAAATTTTAACATCTCCCAAAATTCCCCAAGTTTTGCACAGCGTTAGATTACTCCAAAATAATCATATACTACAAAAATCAGCCAATTTTTAGAGTTCATGATTTTCGGGTTTTTCACCGCTAGTCGTAACAAGTCAAAAATGTTGAAAATTTTCACCTCTCCCAAAATTCTCCAAATTTTGCACAGAGTTAAATTACGCCAAAATTATAATATACTACAAAAATCAGCCCATTTTTAGAGTTCATGACTTTCGAATTTTTCACCTCGAGTCGTAACAAGTCATAAACCTTAAAAATTTTTAAACTCTCCCAAAATTCCACAAATTTTGCACAGCGTTAGATTACTCCAAAATAATCATATACTACCAAAATCAGCCCATTTTTAGAGTTCATGATTTTCGAGTTTTTCACCTCGTGTCGTCACAAGTAAAAAATCTTGAAAATTTTCACCTCTCCCAAAATTCCACAAATTTTGCACAGCGTTAGATTACTCCAAAATAATCATATACTACAAAAATCAGCCCATTTTTAGAGCTCATGACTTTCGAATTTTTCACCTCGAGTCGTAACAATTCAAAAATCTTTAAAATTTTCACCTCTCCCAAAATTCCGCAAATTTTGCACAGCATTAAATTACGCTAAAATAATCATATACTACAAAAATCAGCCTATGTTTAGTTTATGATTTTCGAGTTTTTCACCTCGAGTCGACACAAGTAAAAAATCTTGAAAATTTTCACCTCTCCCAAAATTCCCTAAATTTTGCGCAGCGATAAATTGCGGCAAAATAATCATATACTACAGTAATCAGCCCATTTTTAGAGTTTAAGATTTTCGAGTTTTTTACCTCGAGTCGTAACAAGTCAGAAAACTCGAAAATTTTCACCTCTCCGAAAATTCCCCAAATTTTTTTCACATCTTTAGATTACGCCAAAATAATCATATACTACAAAAACCAGCCCATTTTTAGAGTTCATGATTTTCGGGGTTTTCACCTCTAGCCGTAACAAGTCAAAAATCTTGAAAATTTTTATCCTCTCCCAAAATTCCGTAAATTTTGCACAGCGTTAAATTACGCCAAAATAATCATATACTACAAAAATCAGCATATTTTTACAGTTCATGATTTTTGACTTTTTTACCTCGTGTCGTCACAAGTAAAAAATCTTTAAAATTTTCACCTCTCCCAAAATTCCCCAAATTTTGCATAGCGTTAGATTACTCCAAAATAATCATATACTACAAAAATCAGCCCATTTTTAGAGTTCATGAATTTCGGGTTTTTCACCTCTAGTCGTAACAAGTCAAAAATATTGAAAATTTTCACCTCTCCCAAAATTCTACAAATTTTGCACAGTGATAAATTACGGCAAAATAATCATATACTACAGAAATCAGCCGATTTTTAGAGTTTATGATTTTCGATTTTTCACCTCGAGTCGCAACAACGAAAAAATCTTGAAAATTTTTAACCCCTCCCAAAATTCATCAAATTTTGCACAGAGTTAAATTTCGGCAAAATAATCATATAATAAAGAAATCAGCCCATTTTTAGAGTTTATGATTTTCGAGTTTTTCACCTCGAGTCGTAACAAGTCAAAAAACTTGAAAATTTTCACCTCTCCGAAAATTCCCCAAATTTTGCACAGCGTTAGATTATGCCAAAATAATCATATACTGCATAAATCAGCCTGTTTTTAAAGTTCATGATTTTCGAGTTTTTCACCTCGAGTCGTAACAATTCAAAAATCTTGAAAATTTTCACCTCTCCCAAAATTCCGCAAAATTTGCGCAGCATTAAATTACGCCAAAATAATCAGGTACTACAAACATCAACCTAATTTTAGAGTTCATGATTTTTGAGTTTTCCCCTCGTGTCGTCACAAGTCAAAAATCTTGAAAATTTTCACCTCTCCCAAAATTCCCCAAATTTTGCACAGCGTTAAATTACGTCAAAATAATTATATACTACAAAAATCAACCTATTTTTAGAGTTCATGATTTTAGAGTTTTTCACCTCGTGTCGTCACAAATACAAAATCTTAAAAATTTTCAATTCTCCCAAAATTCCCCAAATTTTGCACAGCGTTAGATTACGCCAAAATATTCATATCCTACAAAAATTAGCCCATTTTTAGAGCTCATGACTTTCAAATTTTTCACCTCGAGTCGTAACAATTCAAAAATCTTTAAAATTTTCACCTCTCCCAAAATTCCTCAAATTTTGCACAGCGTTAAATTATGTCAAAATAATCATATACCACAAAAATCAGCCTATTTTTAGAGTTCATGATTTTCGAGTTTTTCACATCGTGTCGTCATAAGTCAAAAATCTTGAAAATTTTCACCTCTCCCAAAATTCCTCAAATTTTGCACAGCGTTAGATTACTCCAAAATAATCATATACTACAATCAGCCAATTTTTAGAGTTCATGATTTTCGGGTTTTCCACCGCTAGTCGTAACAAGCCAAAAATCTTGAAAATTTTCACCTCTCCCAAAATTCCCCAAATATTGCACAGCGTTAGATTACTCCAAAATAATCATATACTACAAACATCAAGCTAATTTTTTTTCCCCCTCGTGTCGTCACTAGTCAAAAATCTTGAAAATTTTTACTTTCCCAAAATTCCCCAAATTTTGCACAGCGTTGTTAAATTACGTCAAAATAATCATATACTACAAAAATCAGCCTATTTTTAGAGTTCATGATTTTCGAGTTTTTCACATCGTGTCGTCATAAGTCAAAAATCTTGAAAATTTTCACCACTCCTAAAATTCCCCAAATTTTGCACAGCGTTAGATTACGCCAAAATATTCATATCCTACAAAAATTAGCCCATTTTTAGAGCTCATGACTTTCAAATTTTTCACCTCGAGTCGTAACAATTCAAAAATCTTTAAAATTTTCACCTCTCCCAAAATTCCGCAAATTTTGCACAGCATTAAATTACGCAAAAATAATCATAACTACAAAAATCAATCTAATTTTAGAGTTCATGATTTTCGAGTTTTTCACCTCGTGTCGTCACAAGTAAAAAATCTTGAAAATTTTCACCTCTCCCAAGATTACAGAAATTTTGCACAGCGTTAGATTATTCTAAAATAATCATATACTAAAAAATCAGCCCATTTTTAGAGTTCATGATTTTCGGGGTTTTCACCTCTAGCCGTAACAAGTCAAAAATCTTGAAAATTTTTATCCTCTCCCAAAATCCCGTAAATTTTGCACAGCGTTAAATTACGCCAAAATAAATCATATACTACAAAAATCAGCATATTTTTACAGTTCATGATTTTTGACTTTTTTACCTCGTGTCGTCACAAGTAAAAAATCTTTAAAATTTTCACCTCTCCCAAAATTCCCCAAATTTTGCACAGCGTTAGATTACTCCAAAATAATCATATACTACAAAAATCAGCCCATTTTTAGAGTTCATGAATTTCGGGTTTTCACCTCTAGTCGTAACAAGTCAAAAATATTGAAAATTTTCACCTCTCCCAAAATTCTACAAATTTTGCACAGTGATAAATTACGGCAAAATAATCATATACTACAGAAATCAGCCGATTTTTAGAGTTTATGATTTTCGATTTTTCACCTCGAGTCGCAACAACGAAAAAATCTTGAAAATTTTTAACCCCTCCCAAATTTCATCAAATTTTGCACAGAGTTAAATTTCGGCAAAGTAATCATATACTAAAGAAATCAGCCCATTCTTAGAGTTTATGATTTTCGAGTTTTTCACCTCGAGTCGTAACAAGTCAAAAAACTTGAAAATTTTCACCTCTCCGAAAATTCCCCAAATTTTGCACAGCATTAGATTACGCCAAAATAATCATATACTGCATAAATCAGCCTGTTTTTAAAGTTCATGATTTTCGAGTTGTTCACCTCGAGTCGTAACAATTCAAAAATCTTGAAAATTTTCACCTCCCCCAAAATTCCGTAAAATTTGCGCAGCATTAAATTACGCCAAAATAATTAGGTACTACAAACATCAACCTAATTTTAGAGTTCATGATTTTTGAGTTTTCCCCTCGTGTCGTCACAAGTCAAAAATCTTGAAAATTTTCACCTCTCCCAAAATTCCCCAAATTTTGCACAGCGTTAAATTACGTCAAAATAATTATATACTACAAAAATCAACCTATTTTTAGAGTTCATGATTTTAGAGTTTTTCACCTCGTGTCGTCACAAGTACAAAATCTTAAAAATTTTCAATTCTCCCAAAATTCCCCAAATTTTGCACAGCGTTAGATTACGCCAAAATATTCATATCCTACAAAAATTAGCCCATTTTTAGAGCTCATGACTTTCAAATTTTTCACCTCGAGTCGTAACAATTCAAAAATCTTTAAAATTTTCACCTCTCCCAAAATTCCTCAAATTTTGCACAGCGTTAAATTACGTCAAAATAATCATATACCACAAAAGCAGCCTATTTTTAGAGTTCATGATTTTAGAGTTTTTCACCTCGTGTCGTCACAAGTACAAAATCTTAAAAATTTTCAATTCTCCCAAAATTCCCCAAATTTTGCACAGCGTTAGATTACGCCAAAATATTCATATCCTACAAAAATTAGCCCATTTTTAGAGCTCATGACTTTCAAATTTTTCACCTCGAGTCGTAACAATTCAAAAATCTTTAAACTTTTCACCTCTCCCAAAATTCCGCAAATTTTGCACAGCATTAAATTACGCAAAAATAATCATAACTACAAAAATCAATCTAATTTTAGAGTTCATGATTTTCGAGTTTTTCACCTCGTGTCGTCACAAGTAAAAAATCTTGAAAATTTTCACCTCTCCCAAGATTACAGAAATTTTGCACAGCGTTAGATTATTCTAAAATAATCATATACTAAAAAATCAGCCCATTTTTAGAGTTCATGATTTTCGGGGTTTTCACCTCTAGCCGTAACAAGTCAAAAATCTTGAAAATTTTTATCCTCTCCCAAAATCCCGTAAATTTTGCACAGCGTTAAATTACGCCAAAATAATCATATACTACAAAAATCAGCATATTTTTACAGTTCATGATTTTTGACTTTTTTACCTCGTGTCGTCACAAGTAAAAAATCTTTAAAATTTTCACCTCTCCCAAAATTCCCCAAATTTTGCACAGCGTTAGATTACTCCAAAATAATCATATACTACAAAAATCAGCCCATTTTTAGAGTTCATGAATTTCGGGTTTTTCACCTCTAGTCGTAACAAGTCAAAAATATTGAAAATTTTCACCTCTCCCAAAATTCTACAAATTTTGCACAGCTTTAGATTACGCCAAAATAATCATATACTACAGAAATCAGCCGATTTTTAGAGTTTATGATTTTCGATTTTTCACCTCGAGTCGCAACAACGAAAAAATCTTGAAAATTTTTAACCCCTCCCAAATTTCATCAAATTTTGCACAGAGTTAAATTTCGGCAAAATAATCATATACTAAAGAAATCAGCCCATTTTTAGAGTTTATGATTTTCGAGTTTTTCACCTCGAGTCGTAACAAGTCAAAAAACTTGAAAATTTTCACCTCTCCGAAAATTCCCCAAATTTTGCACAGCGTTAGATTACGCCAAAATAATCATATACTGCATAAATCAGCCTGTTTTTAAAGTTCATGATTTTCGAGTTGTTCACCTCGAGTCGTAACAATTCAAAAATCTTGAAAATTTTCACCTCCCCCAAAATTCCGTAAAATTTGCGCAGCATTAAATTACGCCAAAATAATTAGGTACTACAAACATCAACCTAATTTTAGAGTTCATGATTTTTGAGTTTTCCCCTCGTGTCGTCACAAGTCAAAAATCTTGAAAATTTTCACCTCTCCCAAAATTCCCCAAATTTTGCACAGCGTTAAATTACGTCAAAATAATTATATACTACAAAAATCAACCTATTTTTAGAGTTCATGATTTTAGAGTTTTTCACCTCGTGTCGTCACAAGTACAAAATCTTAAAAATTTTCAATTCTCCCAAAATTCCCCAAATTTTGCACAGCGTTAGATTATGCCAAAATATTCATATCCTACAAAAATCAGCCCATTTTTAGAGCTCATGACTTTCAAATTTTTCACCTCGAGTCGTAACAATTCAAAAATCTTTAAAATTTTCACCTCTCCCAAAATTCCTCAAATTTTGCACAGCGTTAAATTACGTCAAAATAATCATATACCACAAAAGCAGCCTATTTTTAGAGTTCATGATTTTCGAGTTTTTCACATCGTGTCGTCATAAGTCAAAAATCTTGAAAATTTTCACATCTCCCAAAATTTCTCAAATTTTGCACAGCGTTAGATTACTCCAAAATAATCATATACTACAATCAGCCAATTTTTAGAGTTCATGATTTTCGGGTTTTCCACCGCTAGTCGTAACAAGCCAAAAATCTTGAAAATTTTCACCTCTCCCAAAATTCCCCAAATATTGCACAGCGTTAGATTACTCCAAAATAATCATATACTACAAACATCAACCTAATTTTTTTCCCCCTCGTGTCGTCACTAGTCAAAAATCTTGAAAATTTTCACTTTCCCAAAATTCCCCAAATTTTGCACAGCGTTAGATTATTCTAAAATAATCATATACTAAAAAATCAGCCCATTTTTAGAGTTCATGATTTTCGAGTTTTTCCCCTGTTTTGTCACGTCTAAAATTTTGAAAATTTTCACCTCTCAAAAATTCCCCACATTTTAGAGTTCATGACTTTCGGATTTTTCACCTCGAGTCGCCACAAGTAAAAAATATAGAAAATTTTCACCTCTCCGAAAGTTCCCCAAAATTTGCACAGCGATAAATTACGGCTAAATAATCATATACTACAGAAATCAGCCCATTTTTAGAGTTTATGATTTTCGATTTTTCACCTCGAGTCGCAACAATAAAAAATCTTGAAAATTTTTAACCTCTACCAAAATTCATCAAATTTTGCACAGCGTTAAATTACGCCACATAGTCATGTATATACTACAAAAACCAGCCCATTTTTAGAGTTCATGATTTTCGGATTTTTCACCTCTAGTCGTAACAATTCAAAAATCTTGAAAATTTTCACCTCTCCCAAAATTCCCCAAATTTTGTACAGCGTTAAATTACGGCAAAATAAGCATATACTACAGAAATCAGCCCATTTTTAGAGTTTATGATTTTCGAGTTTTTCAACTCGAGTCGTAACAAGTCAAGAATCTTAAAAATTTTCACCTCTCTGAAAATTCCCCAAACTTTGCACAGCGTGAGATTACGCCAAAATAATCATATATACAAAAAACAGCCTATTTTTAGAGTTCATGATTTTCGAGTTTTTCACCTCGTGTCGTCACAAGTAAAAAATATTGAAAATGTTCACCTCTCCCAAAATTCCCCAAATTTTGCACAGCGTTAGATTACTCCAAAATAATCATATACTACAATCAGCCTATTTTTAGAGTTCATGATTTTCGAGTTTTTCACCTCTAGTCGTAACAATTCAAAAATCTTGAAAATTTTCACCTCTCCCAAAATTCCCCAAATTTTGTACAGCGTTAGATTACTCCAAAATAATCATATACTACAATCAGCCAATTTTTAGAGTTCATGATTTTCGGGTTTTTCACCGCTAGTCGTAACAAGACAAAAATCTTGAAAATTTTCACCTCTCACAAATTAAATTACGCCAAAATAATAATATACTACAAAAATCAGCCCATTTTTAGAGTTCATGACTTTCGAATTTTTCACCTCGAGTCGTAACAAGTCAAAAACCTTAAAAATTTTTAACCTCCCCCAAAATTCAACAAATTTTGCACAGCGTTAGATTACGCCAAAATAAGCATATACTACAGAAATCAGCCCATTTTTAGAGTTTATGATTTTCGAGTTTTTCAACTCGAGTCGTAACAAGTCAAGAATCTTAAAAATTTTCACCTCTCTGAAAATTCCCCAAACTTTGCACAGCGTGAGATTACGCCAAAATAATCATATATACAAAAAACAGCCTATTTTTAGAGTTCATGATTTTCGAGTTTTTCACCTCGTGTCGTCACAAGTAAAAAATATTGAAAATGTTCACCTCTCCCAAAATTCCCCAAATTTTGCACAGCGTTAGATTACTCCAAAATAATCATATACTACAATCAGCCTATTTTTAGAGTTCATGATTTTCGAGTTTTTCACATCGTGTCTTCACAAGTCAAAAATCTTGAAAATTTTCACCTCTCCCAAAATTCCTCAAATTTTGCACAGCGTTAGATTACGCCAAAATAATAATATACTACAAAAATCAGCCTATTTTTGGAGTTCATGACTTTCCAATTTTTCACGTCGAGTCGTAACAAGTCAAAAATCTTGAAAATTTTTAACCTCTCCCAAAATTCCGCAAATTTTGCACAGCGTTAAATAACCCCAAAATAATCATATACTACAAAAATCATCTTTTTTTAAAATTCATGATTTTCGAGTTTTTCACCTCGTGTCGTCACAAGTAAAAAATCATGAAAAAAATCAGCCCATTTTTAGAGTTCATGATTTTCGGGGTTTTCACCTCTATTCGTAACAAGTCAAAAATCTTGAAAATTTTCACCTCTCCCAAAATTCCCCAAATTTTGCACAACTTTAAATTACGCTAAAATAATCATATACTACAAAAATCAACCTATGTTTAGTTTATGATTTTCAAGTTTTTCACCTCGAGTCGCCACAAGTCAGAAAACTCGAAAATTTTCACCTCTCCGAAAATTCCCCAAATTTTTTTCACATCTTTAGATTACGCCAAAATAATCATATACTACAAAAACCAGCCCATTTTTAGAGTTCATGATTTTCGGGGTTTTCACCTCTAGCCGTAACAAGTCAAAAATCTTGAAAATTTTTATCCTCTCCCAAAATTCCGTAATTTTGCACAGCGTTAAATTACGCCAAAATAATCATATACTACAAAAATCAGCATATTTTTACAGTTCATAATTTTTGACTTTTTTACCTCGTGTGGTCACAAGCAAAAAATCTTTAAAATTTTCACCTCTCCCAAAATTCCCCAAATTTTGCACAGCGTTAGATTACTCCAAAATAATCATATACTACAAAAATCAGCCCATTTTTAGAGATCATGAATTTCGGGTTTTTCACCTCTAGTCGTAACAAGTCAAAAATATTGAAAATTTTCACCTCTCCCAAAATTCTACAAATTTTGCAGAGTGATAAATTACGCCAAAATATTCATATCCTACAAAAATTAGCCCATTTTTAGAGTTCATGATTTTCGAGTTTTTCACATCGTGTCGTCATAAGTCAAAAATCTTGAAAATTTTCACCTCTCCCAAAATTCCTCAAATATTGCACAGCGTTAGATTACTCCAAAATAATCATATACTACAATCAGGCAATTTTTAGAGTTCATGATTTTCGGGTTTTCCACCGCTAGTCGTAACAAGCCAAAAATCTTGAAAATTTTCACCTCTCCCAAAATTCCCCAAATATTGCACAGCGTTAGATTACTCCAAAATAATCATATACTACAAACATCAACCTAATTTTTTTCCCCCTCGTGTCGTCACTAGTCAAAAATCTTGAAAATTTTCAATTTCCCAAAATTCCCCAAATTTTGCACAGCGTTGTTAAATTATGTCAAAATAATCATATACTACAAAAATCAGCCTATTTTTAGAGTTCATGATTTTCGAGTTTTTCACATCGTGTCGTCATAAGTCAAAAATCTTGAAAATTTTCACCACTCCTAAAATTCCCCAAATTTTGCACAGCGTTAGATTACGCCAAAATATTCATATCCTACAAAAATTAGCCCATTTTTAGAGCTTATGACTTTCAAATTTTTCACCTCGAGTCGTAACAAGTCAAAAACCTTAAAAATTTTTAACCTCCCCCAAAATTCAACAAATTTTGCACAGCGTTAGATTACGCCAAAATAATAATATACTACAAAAACCAGCCTATTTTTGGAGTTCATGACTTTCCAATTTTTCACGTCGAGTCGTAACAAGTCCAAAATCTTGAAAATTTTTAACCTCTCCCAAAATTCCCCAAATTTTGTACAGCGTTAAATTACGGCAAAATAAGCATATACTACAGAAATCAGCCCATTTCTAGAGTTCATGACTTTCGAATTTTTCACCTCGAGTCGTCACAAGTAAAAAATATTGAAAATTTTCACCTCTCCCAAAATTCCCCAAATTTTGCACAGCGTTAGATTACTCCAAAATAATCATATAATACAATCAGCCAATTTTTAGAGTTCATGATTTTCGGGTTTTTCACCGCTAGTCGTAACAAGTCAAAAATCTTGAAAATTTTCACCTCTCACAAATTAAATTACGCCAAAATAATAATATACTACAAAAATCAGCCCATTTTTAGAGTTCATGACTTACGAATTTTTCACCTCGAGTCGTAACAAGTCAAAAACCTTAAAAATTTTTAACCTCCCCCAAAATTCAACAAATTTTGCACAGCGTTAGATTACGCCAAAATAATAATATACTACAAAGTCAGCCTATTTTTAGAGTTCATGATTTTCGAGTTTTTCACCTCGTGTCGTCACAAGTAAAAAATATTGAAAATTTTCACCTCTCCCAAAATTCCCCAAATTTTGCACAGCGTTAGATTACTCCAAAATAATCATATACTACAATCAGCCTATTTTTAGAGTTCATGATTTTCGAGTTTTTCACATCGTGTCTTCACAAGTCAAAAATCTTGAAAATTTTCACCTCTCCCAAAATTCCTCAAATTTTGCACAGCGTTAGATTACGCCAAAATAATAATATACTACAAAAATCAGCCTATTTTTGGAGTTCATGACTTTCCAATTTTTCACGTCGAGTCGTAACAAGTCCAAAATCTTGAAAATTTTTAACCTCTCCCAAAATTCCGCAAATTTTGCACAGCGTTAAATTACCCCAAAATAATCATATAATACAAAAATCAGCCCATTTTTAGAGTTCATGAATTTCGAGTTTTTCACCTCGTGTCGTCACAAGTAAAAAATCATGAAAAAAATCAGCCCATTTTTAGAGTTCATGATTTTCGGGGTTTTCACCTCTATTCGTAACAAGTCAAAAATCTTGAAAATTTTCACCTCTCCCAAAATTCCTCAAATTTTGCACAACTTTAAATTACGCTAAATAATCATATACTACAAAAATCAGCCTATGTTTAGTTAATGATTTTCAAGTTTTTCACCTCGAGTCGCCACAAGTCAGAAAACTCGATAATTTTCACCTCTCCGAAAATTCCCCAGATTTTTTTCACATCTTTAGATTACGCCAAAATAATCATATACTACAAAAACCAGCCCATTTTTAGAGTTCATGATTTTCGGGGTTTTCACCTCTAGCCGTAACAAGTCAAAAATATTGAAAATTTTCACCTCTCCCAAAATTCTACAAATTTTGCACAGTGATAAATTACGGCAAAATAATCATATACTACAGAAATCAGCCGATTTTTAGAGTTTATGATTTTCGATTTTTCACCTCGAGTCGCAACAACGAAAAAATCTTGAAAATTTTTAACCCCTCCCAAAATTCATCAAATTTTGCACAGAGTTAAATTTCGGCAAAATAATCATATACTAAAGAAATCAGCCCATTTTTAGAGTTTATGATTTTTGAGTTTTTCACCTCGAGTCGTAACAAGTCAAAAAACTTGAAAATTTTCACCTCTCCGAAAATTCCCCAAATTTTGCACAGCGTTAGATTACGCCAAAATAATCATATACTGCATAAATCAGCCTGTTTTTAAAGTTCATGATTTTCGAGTTTTTCACCTCGAGTCGTAACAATTCAAAAATCTTGAAAATTTTCACCTCTCCCAAAATTCCGCAAAATTTGCGCAGCATTAAATTACGCCAAAATAATCAGGTACTACAAACATCAACCTAATTTTAGAGTTCATGATTTTTGAGTTTTCCCCTCGTGTCGTCACAAGTCAAAAATCTTGAAAATTTTCACCTCTCCCAAAATTCCCCAAATTTTGCACAGCGGTAAATTACGTCAAAATAATTATATACTACAAAAATCAACCTATTTTTAGAGTTCATGATTTTAGAGTTTTTCACCTCGTGTCGTCACAAGTACAAAATCTTAAAAATTTTCAATTCTTCCAAAATTCCCCAAATTTTGCACAGCGTTAGATTACGCCAAAATATTCATATCCTACAAAAATTAGCCCATTTTTAGAGCTCATGACTTTCAAATTTTTCACCTCGAGTCGTAACAATTCAAAAATCTTTAAAATTTTCACCTCTCCCAAAATTCCTCAAATTTTGCACAGCGTTAAATTACGTCAAAATAATCATATACCACAAAAATCAGCCCATTTTTAGAGTTCATGATTTTCGAGTTTTTCCCCTGTGTCGTCACGTCTAAAATTTTGAAAATTTTCACCTCTCAAAAATTCCCCACATTTTAGAGTTCATGACTTTCGGATTTTTCACCTCGAGTCGCCACAAGTAAAAAATATAGAAAATTTTCACCTCTCCGAAAGTTCCCCAAAATTTGCACAGCGATAAATTACGGCTAAATAATCATATACTACAGAAATCAGCCCATTTTTAGAGTTTATGATTTTCGATTTTTCACCTCGAGTCGCAACAATAAAAAATCTTGAAAATTTTTAACCTCTACCAAAATTCATCAAATTTTGCACAGCGTTAAATTACGCCAACATAGTCATGTATATACTACAAAAACCAGCCCATTTTTAGAGTTCATGATTTTCGGATTTTTCACCTCTAGTCGTAACAATTCAAAAATCTTGAAAATTTTCACCTCTACCAAAATTCCCCAAATTTGTACAGCGTTAAATTACGGCAAAATAAGCATATACTACAGAAATCAGCCCATTTTTAGAGTTTATGATTTTCGAGTTTTTCAACTCGAGTCGTAACAAGTCAAGAATCTTAAAAATTTTCACCTCTCTGAAAATTCCCCAAACTTTGCACAGCGTGAGATTACGCCAAAATAATCATATACTACAAAAAACAGCCCATTTCTAGAGTTCATGACTTTCGAATTTTTCACATCGTGTCGTCACAATTAAAAAATCTTGAAAATTTTCACCTCTCCCAAAATTCCTCAAATTTTGCACAGCGTTAGATTACGCCAAAATAATAATATACTACAAAAATCAGCCCATTTTTGGAGTTCATGACTCCAATTTTTCACATCGAGTCGTAACAAGTCAAAAATCTTGAAAATTTTTAACCTCTCCCAAAATTCCGCAAATTTTGCACAGCGTTAAATTACCCCAAAATAATCATATACTACAAAAATCATCTTTTTTTTAGAGTTCATGATTTTCGAGTTTTTCACCTCGTGTCGTCACAAGTAAAAAATCATGAAAAAAAATCAGCCCATTTTTAGAGTTCATGATTTTCGGGTTTTTCACCTCTATTCGTAACAAGTCAAAAATCTTGAAAATTTTCACCTCTCCCAAAATTCCCGAAATTTTGCACAACTTTAAATTACGCTAAAATAATCATATACTACAAAAATCAGCCTATGTTTAGTTTATGATTTTCGAGTTTTTCACCTCGAGTCGCCACAAGTAAAAAATCTTGAAAATTTTCACCTCTCCCAAAATTCCCTAAATTTTGCACAGCGATAAATTGCGGCAAAATAACCATATACTACAAACATCAACCTAATTTTTTTCCCCCCTCGTGTCGTCACTAGTCAAAAATCTTGAAAATTTTCACTTTCCCAAAATTCCCCAAATTTTGCACAGCGTTGTTAAATTACGTCAAAATAATCATATACTACAAAAACAGCCTATTTTTAGAGTTCATGATTTTCGAGTTTTTCACATCGTGTCGTCATAAGTCAAAAATCTTGAAAATTTTCACCACTCCTAAAATTCCCCAAATTTTGCACAGCGTTAGATTACGCCAAAATATTCATATCCTACAAAAATTAGCCCATTTTTAGAGCTCATGACTTTCAAATTTTTCACCTCGAGTCGTAACAATTCAAAAATCTTTAAAATTTTCACCTCTCCCAAAATTCCGCAAATTTTGCACAGCATTAAATTACGCAAAAATAATCATAACTACAAAAATCAATCTAATTTTAGAGTTCATGATTTTCGAGTTTTTCACCTCGAGTCGCCACAAGTCAGAAAACTCGAAAATTTTCACCTCTCCGAAAATTCCCCAAATTTTTTTCACATCTTTAGATTACGCCAAAATAATCATATACTACAAAAACCAGCCCATTTTTAGAGTTCATGATTTTCGGGGTTTTCACCTCTAGCCGTAACAAGTCAAAAATCTTGAAAATTTTTATCCTCTCCCAAAATTCCGTAAATTTTGCACAGCTTTAAATTACGCCAAAATAATCATATACTACAAAAATCAGCATATTTTTACAGTTCATGATTTTTGACTTTTTTACCTCGTGTCGTCACAAGTAAAAAATCTTTAAAATTTTCACCTCTCCCAAAATTCCCCAAATTTTGCACAGCGTTAGATTACTCCAAAATAATCATATACTACAAAAATCAGCCCATTTTTAGAGTTCATGAATTTCGGGGTTTTCACCTCTAGTCGTAACAAGTCAAAAATATTGAAAATTTTCACCTCTCCCAAAATTCTACAAATTTTGCACAGTGATAAATTACGGCAAAATAATCATATACTACAGAAATCAGCCGATTTTTAGAGTTTATGATTTTCGATTTTTCACCTCGAGTCGCAACAACGAAAAAATCTTGAAAATTTTTAACCCCTCCCAAAATTCATCAAATTTTGCACAGAGTTAAATTTCGGCAAAATAATCATATACTAAAGAAATCAGCCCATTTTTAGAGTTTATGATTTTCGAGTTTTTCACCTCGAGTCTTAACAAGTCAAAAAACTTGAAAATTTTCACCTCTCCGAAAATTCCCCAAATTTTGCACAGCGTTAGATTACGCCAAAATAATCATATACTGCATAAATCACCCTGTTTTTAAAGTTCATGATTTTCGAGTTTTTCACCTCGAGTCGTAACAATTCAAAAATCTTGAAAATTTTCAACTCTCCCAAAATTCCGCAAAATTTGCGCAGCATTAAATTACGCCAAAATAATCAGGTACTACAAACATCAACCTAATTTTAGAGTTCATGATTTTTGAGTTTTCCCCTCGTGTCGTCACAAGTCAAAAATCTTGAAAATTTTCACCTCTCCCAAAATTCCCCAAATTTTGCACAGCGTTAAATTACGTCAAAATAATTATATACTACAAAAATCAACCTATTTTTAGAGTTCATGATTTTAGAGTTTTTCACCTCGTGTCGTCACAAGTACAAAATCTTAAAAATTTTCAATTCTCCCAAAATTCCCCAAATTTTGCACAGCGTTAGATTACGCCAAAATATTCATATCCTACAAAAATTAGCCTATTTTTAGAGCTCATGACTTTCAAATTTTTCACCTCGAGTCGTAACAATTCAAAAATCTTTAAAATTTTCACCTCTCCCAAAATTCCCTAAATTTTGCACAGCGATAAATTGCGGCAAAATAACCATATACTACAAACATCAACCTAATTTTTTTCCCCCCTCGTGTCGTCACTAGTCAAAAATCTTGAAAATTTTCACTTTCCCAAAATTCCCCAAATTTTGCACAGCGTTGTTAAATTACGTCAAAATAATCATATACTACAAAAACAGCCTATTTTTAGAGTTCATGATTTTCGAGTTTTTCACATCGTGTCGTCATAAGTCAAAAATCTTGAAAATTTTCACCACTCCTAAAATTCCCCAAATTTTGCACAGCGTTAGATTACGCCAAAATATTCATATCCTACAAAAATTAGCCCATTTTTAGAGCTCATGACTTTCAAATTTTTCACCTCGAGTCGTAACAATTCAAAAATCTTTAAAATTTTCACCTCTCCCAAAATTCCGCAAATTTTGCACAGCATTAAATTACGCAAAAATAATCATAACTACAAAAATCAATCTAATTTTAGAGTTCATGATTTTCGAGTTTTTCACCTCGAGTCGCCACAAGTCAGAAAACTCGAAAATTTTCACCTCTCCGAAAATTCCCCAAATTTTTTTCACATCTTTAGATTACGCCAAAATAATCATATACTACAAAAACCAGCCCATTTTTAGAGTTCATGATTTTCGGGGTTTTCACCTCTAGCCGTAACAAGTCAAAAATCTTGAAAATTTTTATCCTCTCCCAAAATTCCGTAAATTTTGCACAGCTTTAAATTACGCCAAAATAATCATATACTACAAAAATCAGCATATTTTTACAGTTCATGATTTTTGACTTTTTTACCTCGTGTCGTCACAAGTAAAAAATCTTTAAAATTTTCACCTCTCCCAAAATTCCCCAAATTTTGCACAGCGTTAGATTACTCCAAAATAATCATATACTACAAAAATCAGCCCATTTTTAGAGTTCATGAATTTCGGGGTTTTCACCTCTAGTCGTAACAAGTCAAAAATATTGAAAATTTTCACCTCTCCCAAAATTCTACAAATTTTGCACAGTGATAAATTACGGCAAAATAATCATATACTACAGAAATCAGCCGATTTTTAGAGTTTATGATTTTCGATTTTTCACCTCGAGTCGCAACAACGAAAAAATCTTGAAAATTTTTAACCCCTCCCAAAATTCATCAAATTTTGCACAGAGTTAAATTTCGGCAAAATAATCATATACTAAAGAAATCAGCCCATTTTTAGAGTTTATGATTTTCGAGTTTTTCACCTCGAGTCTTAACAAGTCAAAAAACTTGAAAATTTTCACCTCTCCGAAAATTCCCCAAATTTTGCACAGCGTTAGATTACGCCAAAATAATCATATACTGCATAAATCACCCTGTTTTTAAAGTTCATGATTTTCGAGTTTTTCACCTCGAGTCGTAACAATTCAAAAATCTTGAAAATTTTCAACTCTCCCAAAATTCCGCAAAATTTGCGCAGCATTAAATTACGCCAAAATAATCAGGTACTACAAACATCAACCTAATTTTAGAGTTCATGATTTTTGAGTTTTCCCCTCGTGTCGTCACAAGTCAAAAATCTTGAAAATTTTCACCTCTCCCAAAATTCCCCAAATTTTGCACAGCGTTAAATTACGTCAAAATAATTATATACTACAAAAATCAACCTATTTTTAGAGTTCATGATTTTAGAGTTTTTCACCTCGTGTCGTCACAAGTACAAAATCTTAAAAATTTTCAATTCTCCCAAAATTCCCCAAATTTTGCACAGCGTTAGATTACGCCAAAATATTCATATCCTACAAAAATTAGCCTATTTTTAGAGCTCATGACTTTCAAATTTTTCACCTCGAGTCGTAACAATTCAAAAATCTTTAAAATTTTCACCTCTCCCAAAATTCCTCAAATTTTGCACAGCGTTAGATTACTCCAAAATAATCATATACTACAATCAGGCAATTTTTAGAGTTCATGATTTTCGGGTTTTCCACCGCTAGTCGTAACAAGCCAAAAATCTTGAAAATTTTCACCTCTCCCAAAATTCCCCAAATATGGCACAGCGTTAGATTACTCCAAAATAATCATATACTACAAACATCAACCTAATTTTTTTCCCCCCTCGTGTCGTCACTAGTCAAAAATCTTGAAAATTTTCACTTTCCCAAAATTCCCCAAATTTTGCACAGCGTTGTTAAATTACGTCAAAATAATCATATACTACAAAAATCAGCCTATTTTTAGAGTTCATGATTTTCGAGTTTTTCACATCGTGTCGTCATAAGTCAAAAATCTTGAAAATTTTCAACACTCCTAAAATTCCCCAAATTTTGCACAGCGTTAGATTACGCCAAAATATTCATATCCTACAAAAATTAGCCCATTTTTAGAGCCCATGACTTTCAAATGTTTCACCTCGAGTCGTAACAATTCAAAAATCTTTAAAATTTTCACCTCTCCCAAAATTCCGCAAATTTTGCACAGCATTAAATTACGCAAAAATAATCATAACTACAAAAATCAATCTAATTTTAGAGTTCATGATTTTCGAGTTTTTCACCTCGTGTCGTCACAAGTAAAAAATCTTGAAAATTTTCACCTCTCCCAAGATTACAGAAATTTTGCACAGCGTTAGATTATTCTAAAATAATCATATACTAAAAAATCAGCCCATTTTTAGAGTTCATGATTTTCGAGTTTTTCCCGTGTCGTCACGTCTAAAATTTTGAAAATTTTCACCTCTCAAAAATTCCCCACATTTTAGAGTTCATGACTTTCGGATTTTTCACCTCGAGTCGCCACAAGTAAAAAATATAGAAAATTTTCACCTCTCCCAAAATTCCCCAAATTTTGTACAGCGTTAAATTACGGCAAAATAAGCATATACTACAGAAATCAGCCCATTTTTAGAGTTTATGATTTTCGAGTTTTTCAACTCGAGTCGTAACAAGTCAAGAATCTTAAAAATTTTCACCTCTCTGAAAATTCCCCAAACTTTGCACAGCGTGAGATTACGCCAAAATAATCATATACTACAAAAAACAGCCCATTTCTAGAGTTCATGACTTTCGAATTTTTCACCTCGAGTCGTCACAAGTAAAAAATATTGAAAATTTTCACCTCTCCCAAAATTCCTCAAATTTTGCACAGCGTTAGATTACGCCAAAATAATAATATACTACAAAAATCAGACCATTTTTGAAGTTCATGACTCCAATTTTTCACGTCGAGTCGTAACAAGTCAAAAATCTTGAAAATTTTTAACCTCTCCCAAAATTCCGCAAATTTTGCACAGCGTTAAATTACCCCAAAATAATCATATACTACAAAAATCATCTTTTTTTAGAGTTCATGATTTTCGAGTTTTTCACCTCGTGTCGTCACAAGTAAAAAATCATGAAAAAAAATCAGCCCATTTTTAGAGTTCATGATTTTCGGGTTTTTCACCTCTATTCGTAACAAGTCAAAAATCTTGAAAATTTTCACCTCTCCCAAAATTCCCCAAATTTTGCACAACTTTAAATTACGCTAAAATAATCATATACTACAAAAATCAGCCTATGTTTAGTTTATGATTTTCGAGTTTTTCACCTCGAGTCGCCACAAGTAAAAAATCTTGAAAATTTTCACCTCTCCCAAAATTCCCTAAATTTTGCACAGCGATAAATTGCGGCAAAATAATCATATACTACAGAAATCAGCCCATTTTTAGAATTTATGATTTTCGATTTTTCACCTCGAGTCGCAACAAGTAAATAATCTTGAAAATTTTTAACCTCTACCAAAATTCATCAAATTTTGCACAGCGTTAAATTACGCCAACATAATCATGTACTACGAAAACCAGCCCATTTTTAGAGTTCATGATTTTCGAGTTTGTCACCTCGAGTCGTCATAAGTCAAAAATCTTGAAAATTTTCACCACTCCCAAAATTCCGCTAATTTTGCACAGCATTAAATTACGCTAAAATAATCATATACTACAAAAATCAGCCTATTTTTAGTTTATGATTTTCGAGTTTTTCACCTCGAGTCGCAACAAGTAATAAATGTTGAAAATTTTCACCTCTCCCAAAATTCACTAAATTTTGCACAGAGATAAATTGCGGCTAAATAATCATATACTACAGTAATCAGCCCATTTTTAGAGTTTAAGATTTACGAGTTCTTTACCTCGAGTCGTAACAAGTCAAAAAACTCGAAAATTTTTACTTCTCCGAAAATTTCCCAAATTTTGCACAGCTTTAGATTACGCCAAAATAATCATATACTACAAAATCCAGCCCATTTTTAAAGTTCATGATTTTCGGGGTTTTCACCTCTAGTCGTAACAAGTCAAAAATCTTGAAAATTTTTAACCTCTCCCAAAATTCCGTAAATTTTGCACAGCGTTAAATTACGTCAAAATAATCATATACTACAAAAATCAGCATATTTTTACAGTTCATGATTTTACCTCGTGTCGTCAAAAGTAAAAAATCTTGAAAATTTTCACCTCTCCCAAAATTCCCCAAATTTTGAACGGCGTTAAATTACTTTGAAAATAATCATATACTACAAAAATCAGCCTATTTTTAGAGTTCATGATTTTCGAGTTTTTCACATCGTGTCGTCACAAGTAAAAAATCTCGAAAAAAAATCAGCCCATTTTTAGAGTTCATGATTTTCGGGTTTTTCACCTCTAGTCGTAACAAGTCAAAAATCTTGAAAATTTTCACCTCTCCCAAAATTCCCCAAATTTTGCACAGCATTAAATTGCGTCAAAATAACCATATACTACAAAGTCAGCCTAATCATATACTACAAAAATCAGCCCATTTTTTGAGTTCATGACTTTCCAATTTTTCACCTCGAGTCGTAACAAGTCAAAAATCTTGAAAATTTTTAACCTCTCCCAAAATTCCGCAAATTTTGCACAGCGTTAAATTACTCCAAAATAATCATATACTACAAAAATCAGCTTTTTTTAGAGTTCATAATTTTCGAGGTTTTCACCTCATGTCGTCACAAGTCAAAAATCTTGAAAAAAATCAGCCCATTTTTAGAGTTCATGATTTTCGGGTTTTTCACCTCTAGTCGTAACAAGTCAAAAATCTTGAAAATTTTCACCTCTCCCAAAATTCCCCAAATTTTGCACAGCATTAAATTGCGTCAAAATAACCATATACTACAAAGTCAGCCTAATCATATACTACAAAAATCAGCCCATTTTTGGAGTTCATGACTTTCCAATTTTTCACCTCGAGTCGTAACAAGTCAAAAATCTTGAAAATTTTTAACCTCTCCCAAAATTCCACAAATTTTGCACAGCGTTAAATTTCGCCAAAATAATCATATACTACAAAAATCAGCCTGTTTTTAGAGTTCATGATTTTCGAGTTTTTCACCTCGTGTCGTCACAAGTCAAAAATCTTGAAAATTTTCATCTCTCCCAAAATTCCCCAAATTTTGCACAGCATTAAATTGCTTTAAAATAACCATATACTACAAAGTCAGCCTATTTTTAGAGTTCATGATTTTCGAGTTTTTCACCTCGTGTCTTCACAAGTAAAAAATTTTGAAAATTTTCACCTCTCCCAAAATTCCCCAAATTTTGCACAGCGTTAGATTACTCCAAAATAATCATATACTACAAAAATCAGCCAATTTTTAGAGTTCATGATTTTAGGGTTTTTCACCGCTAGTCGTAACAAGTCAAAAATTTAGAAAATTATTTAGCCGTAATTAATCGCTGTGCAAAATTTCTGGAATTTTCGAAGAGGTGAAAGTTTTCAAGATTTTTTACTTGTGACGACACGAGGTGAAAAACTCGAAAATCATGAACTCTAAAAATGGGCTGATTTTTGTAGTATATGATTATTTTAGAGTAATCTAACGCTGTGCAAAATTTCTGGAATTTTCGGAGAGTGAAAATTTTCAAGATTTTTTACTTGTGACGACACGAGGTGAAAAACTCGAAAATCATGAACTCTAAAAACAGGCTGATTTTTGTAGTATATGATTATTTTGGCGAAATTTAACGCTGTGCAAAATTTGTGGAATTTTGGGAGAGTTTAAAAATTTTTAAGGTTTTTGACTTGTTAAGACTCGAGGTGAAAAATTCGAAAGTCATGAACTCTAAAAATGGGCTGATTTTGTAGTATATGATTATTTTGGCGTAATTTAACGCTGTGCAAAATTTGGAGAATTTTGGGAGAGGTAAAAATTTTCAAAATTTTTGACTTGTTACGACTAGCGGTGAAAAACCCGAAAATCATGAACTCTAAAAATTGGCTGATTTTTGTAGTATATGATTATTTTGGAGTAATCTAACGCTGTGCAAAATTTGGGGAATTTTAAGAGAGGTGAAAATTTTCAATATTTTTTACTTGTGACGACACGAGGTGAAAAACTCGAAAATCATGAACTGTAAAAATAGGCTGACTTTGTAGTATATGGTTATTTTGACGCAATTTAATGCTGTGCAAAATTTGGGGAATTTTGGGAGAGGTGAAAATGTTTAAGATTTTTGACTTGTTACGACTAGAGGTGAAAAACCCGAAAATCATGAACTCTAAAAATGGGATGATTTTTTTTCAAGAGTTTTTACTTGTGACGACACGAGGTGAAAAACTCGAAAATCATGAACTCTAAAAATGGGCTGATTTTTGTAGTATATGATTATTTTAGAGTAATCTAACGCTGTGCAAAATTTCTGGAATTTTCGGAGAGTCAAAATTTTCAAGATTTTTGTCTTGTTACGACTAGAGGTGAAAAACCCGAAAATCATGAACTCTAAAAATGGGCTGATTTTTTTTCAAGATTTTTTACTTGTGACGACACGATGTGAAAAACTCGAAAATCATGAACTCTAAAAATAGGCTGATTTTTGTAGTATATGATTATTTTGAAGTTATTTAACGCTGTGCAAAATTTGAGGAATTTTGGGAGAAGTGAAAATTTTCAAGATTTTTGACTTGTGACGACACGATGTGAAAAACTCGAAAATCATGAACTCTAAAAATAGGCTGATTTTTGTAGTATATGATTATTTTCAAAGTAATTTAACACCGTGCAAAATTTGGGGAATTTTGGGAGAGGTGAAAATTTTCAAGATGTTTTACTTGTTGCAACTCGATGTGGAAAACTCGAAAATCATAAACTAAAATTAGGTTGATGTTTGAGTATATGATTATTTTGGAGTAATCTAACGCTGTGCAAAATTTGGGGAATTTTGGGAGAGGTGAAAATTTTCAAGATTTTTGACTTGTTACGACTAGAGGTGAAAAACCCGAAAATCATGAACTCTAAAAATGGGCTGATTTTTTTTCAAGATTTTTTACTTGTGACGACACGATGTGAAAAACTCGAAAATCATGAACTCTAAAAATAGGCTGATTTTTGTAGTATATGATTATTTTGAAGTTATTTAACGCTGTGCAAAATTTGCGGAATTTTGGGAGAGGTGAAAATTTTCAAGATTTTTTACTTGTGACGACACGAGGTAAAAAGTCGAAAATCATAAACTTTAAAAATATACTGATTTTTGTAGTATATGATTATTTTGACGTAATTTAACGCTGTGCAAAATTTACGGAATTTTGGGAGAGGTTAAAAATTTTCATGATTTTTGACTTGTTACGATTGAGGTGAAAACCCCGAAAATCATGAACTCTAAAAATGGGCTGGTTTTCGTAGTATATGATTATTTTGCGTAATCTAAAGCTGTGCAAAATTTGGGGAATTTGCGGAGAAGTAAAAATTGTCGAGTTTTTTGACTTGTTACGACTCGAGGTAAAGAACTCGTAAATCTTAAACTCTAAAAATGGGCTGATTACTGTAGTATATGATTATTTTGCCGCAATTTATCTCTGTGCAAAATTTAGGGAATTTTGGGAGAGGTGAAAATTTTCAAGATTTATTACTTGTTGCGACTCGAGGTGAAAAACTCGAAAATCATAAACTAAAAATAGGCTGATTTTTGTAGTATATGATTATTTTAGCGTAATTTAATGCTGTGCAAAATTATCGGAATTTTGGGAGTGGTGACAATTTTCAAGATTTTTGACTTATGACGACCCGAGGTGAAAAACTCGAAAATCATGAACTCTAAAAATAGGCTGATTTTTGTAGTATATGATTATTTTGAAGTTATTTAACGCTGTGCAAAATTTGGGGAATTTTGGGAGAGGTGAAAATTTTCAAGATTTTTTACTTGTTGCGATTCGAGGTGAAAAACTCGAAAATCATAAACTAAAAATAGGCTGATTTTTGTAGTATATGATTATTTTACCGGTAATTTAATGCTGTGCAAAATTAGCGGAATTTTGGGAGAGGTGAAAATTTTCAAGATGTGTTACTTGTTGCAACTCGATGTGAAAAACTCGAAAATCATAAACTAAAATTAGGTTGATGTTTGAGTATATGATTATTTTGGACTAATCTAACGCTGTGCAAAATTTGGGGAATTTTGGGAGGGGTGAAAATTTTCAAGATTTTTGACTTGTTACGACTAGAGGTGAAAAACCCGAAAATCATGAACTCTAAAAATGGGCAGATTTTTTTTTCAAGATTTTTTACTTGTGACGACACGATGTGAAAAACTCGAAAATCATGAACTCTAAAAATAGGCTGATTTTTGTAGTATATGATTATTTTGAAGTTATTTAACGCTGTGCAAAATTTGCGGAATTTTGGGAGAGGTGAAAATTTTCAAGATTTTTTACTTGTGACGACACGAGGTAAAAAGTCGAAAATCATGAACTGTAAAAATATACTGATTTTTGTAGTATATGATTATTTTGACGTAATTTAACGCTGTGCAAAATTTACGGAATTTTGGGAGAGGTTAAAAATTTTCAAGATTTTTGACTTGTTACGACTGAGGTGAAAACCCCGAAAATCATGAACTCTAAAAATGGGCTGGTTTTTGTAGTATATGATTATTTTGGCGTAATCTAAAGCTGTGCAAAATTTGGGGAATTTGCGGAGAAGTAAAAATTTTCGAGTTTTTTGACTTGTTACGACTCGAGGTAAAGAACTCGTAAATCTTAAACTCTAAAAATGGGCTGATTACTGTAGTATATGATTATTTTGCCGCAATTTATCTCTGTGCAAAATTTAGGGAATTTTGGGAGAGGTGAAAATTTTCAAGATTTATTACTTGTTGCGACTCGAGGTGAAAAACTCGAAAATCATAAACTAAAAATAGGCTGATTTTTGTAGTATATGATTATTTTAGCGTAATTTAATGCTGTGCAAAATTATCGGAATTTTGGGAGTGGTGACAATTTTCAAGATTTTTGACTTATGACGACTCGAGGTGAAAAACTCGAAAATCATGAACTCTAAAAATAGGCTGATTTTTGTAGTATATGATTATTTTCAAGTTATTTAACGCTGTGCAAAATTTGGGGAATTTTGGGAGAGGTGAAAATTTTCAAGATTTTTTACTTGTTGCGATTCGAG
The DNA here is from genome assembly GCA_936439885.1 of Nowickia ferox. NCBI lineage: Eukaryota > Metazoa > Arthropoda > Insecta > Diptera > Tachinidae > Nowickia > Nowickia ferox. The sequence goes on from OW387025.1 coordinate 43,515,895, forward strand.
GTGAAAAACTCGAAAATCATAAACTAAAAATAGGCTGATTTTTGTAGTATATGATTATTTTACCGGTAATTTAATGCTGTGCAAAATTAGCGGAATTTTGGGAGAGGTGAAAATTTTCAACATTTTTGAATTGTTAAGACTCGAGGTGAAAAATTCGAAAGTCATAAGCTCTAAAAATGGGCGGACTTTTGTAGGATATGATTATTTTGGCGTAATTTAACGCTGTGCAAAATTTGGAGAATTTTGGGAGAGGTAAAAATTTTCCAAATTTTTGACTTGTTACGACTAGCGGTGAAAACCCCGAAAATCATGAACTCTAAAAATTGGCTGATTTTTGTAGTATATGATTATTTTGGAGTAATCTAACGCTGTGCAAAATTTGGGGAATTTTGGGAGAGGTGAAAATTTTCAATATTTTTTACTTGTGACGACACGAGGTGAAAAACTCGAAAATCATGAACTCTAAAAATAGGCTGACTTTGTAGTATATGGTTATTTTGACGCAATTTAATGCTGTGCAAAATTTGGGGAATTTTGGGAGAGGTGAAAATTTTCAAGATTTTTGACTTGTTACGACTAGAGGTGAAAAACCCGAAAATCATGAACTCTAAAAATGGGATGATTTTTTTCAAGATTTTTTACTTGTGACGACACGAGGTGAAAAACTCGAAAATCATGAACTCTAAAAAAAGCTGATTTTTGTAGTATATGCTTATTTTTGTGTAATTTAACGCTGTGCAAAATTTGCGGAATTTTGGGAGAGGTTAAAAATTTTCAAGATTTTTGACTTGTGACGACACGATGTGAAAAACTCGAAAATCATGAACTCTAAAAATAGGCTGATTTTTGTAGTATATGATTATTTTCAAAGTAATTTAACGCCGTGCAAAATTTGGGGAATTTTGGGAGAGGTGAAAATTTTCAAGATGTTTTACTTATTGCAAGTCGATGTGAAAAACTCGAAAATCATAAACTAAAATTAGGTTGATGTTTGAGTATATGATTATTTTGCAATAATCTAACGCTGTGCAAAATTTGGGGAATTTTGGGAGAGGTGAAAATTTTCAAGATTTTTGACTTGTTACGACTAAAGGTGAAAAACCCGAAAATCATGAACTCTAAAAATGGGCTGATTTTTTTTCAAGATTTTTTACTTGTGACGACACGATGTGAAAAACTCGAAAATCATGAACTCTAAAAATAGGCTGATTTTTGTAGTATATGATTATTTTGAAGTTATTTAACGCTGTGCAAAATTTGAGGAATTTTGGGAGAAGTGAAAATTTTCAAGATTTTTGACTGTGACGACACGATGTGAAAATCTCGAAAATCATGAACTCTAAAAATAGGCTGATTTTTGTAGTATATGATTATTTCCAAAGTAATTTAACACTGTGCAAAATTTGGGGAATTTTGGGAGAGGTGAAAATTTTCAAAATGTTTTACTTATTGCAACTCGATGTGAAAAACTCGAAAATCATAAACTAAAATTAGGTTGATGTTTGAGTATATGATCATTTTGGAGTAGTCTAACGCTGTGCAAAATTTGGGGAATTTTAGGAGAGGTGAAAATTTTCAAGATTTTTGACTTGTTACGACTAGAGGTGAAAAACCCGAAAATCATGAACTCTAAAAATGGGCTGATTTTTTTTCAAGATTTTTACTTGTGACGACACGATGTGAAAAACTCGAAAATCATGAACTCTAAAAATAGGCTGATTTTTGTAGTATATGATTATTTTGAAGTTATTTAACGCTGTGCAAAATTTGCGGAATTTTGGGAGAGGTGAAAATTTTCAAAATTTTTTACTTGTGACGACACGAGGTAAAAAGTCGAAAATCATGAACTGTAAAAATATACTGATTTTTGTAGTATATGATTATTTTGACGTAATTTAACGCTGTGCAAAATTTACGGAATTTTGGGAGAGGTTAAAAATTTTCAAGATTTTTGACTTGTTACGAATGAGGTGAAAACCCCGAAAATCATGAACTCTAAAAATGGGCTGGTTTTTGTAGTATATGATTATTTTGGCGTAATCTAAAGCTGTGCAAAATTTGGGGAATTTGCGGAGAAGCAAAAATGTTCGAGTTTTTTGACTTGTTACGACTCGAGGTAAAGAACTCGTAAATCTTAAACTCTAAAAATGGGCTGATTACTGTAGTATATGATTATTTTGCCGCAATTTATCTCTGTGCAAAATTTAGGGAATTTTGGGAGAGGTGAAAATTTTCAAGATTTATTACTTGTTGCGACTCGAGGTGAAAAACTCGAAAATCATAAACTAAAAATAGGCTGATTTTTGTAGTATATGATTATTTTAGCGTAATTTAATGCTGTGCAAAATTATCGGAATTTTGGGAGTGGTGACAATTTTCAAGATTTTTGACTTATGACGACTCGAGGTGAAAAACTCGAAAATCATGAACTCTAAAAATAGGCTGATTTTTGTAGTATATGATTATTTTGCAGTTATTTAACGCTGTGCAAAATTTGGGGAATTTTGGGAGAGGTGAAAATTTTCAAGATTTTTTACTTGTTGCGATTCGAGGTGAAAAACTCGAAAATCATAAACTAAAAATAGGCTGATTTTTGTAGTATATGATTATTTTACCGGTAATTTAATGCTGTGCAAAATTAGCGGAATTTTGGGAGAGGTGAAAATTTTCAACATTTTTGAATTGTTACGACTCGAGGTGAAAAATTCGAAAGTCATGAGCTCTAAAAATGGGCTTAGTTTTGTAGGATATGACTATTTTGGCGTGATCTAACGCTATGCAAAATTTGGCGAATTTTGGGAGTGGTGAAAATTTTCGAGATTTTTGACTTATGACGACAGATGTGAAAAACTCGAAAATCATGAACTCTAAAAATAGGCTGATTTTTGTAGTATATGATTATTTTGACGCAATTAAATGCTGTGCAAAATTTGGGGAATTTTGGGAGAGGTGAAAATTTTCAAGATTTTTGACTTGTTACGACTAGAGGTGAAAAACCCGAAAATCATGAACTCTAAAAATGGGATGATTTTTTTTCAAGATTTTTTACTTGTGACGACACGAGGTGAAAAACTCGAAAATCATGAACTCTAAAAGAAGCTGATTTTTGTAGTATATGATTATTTTGGCGTAATTTAACGCTGTGCAAAATTTGCGGAATTTTGGGAGAGTTTAAAAATTTTCAAGATTTTTGACTTGTTACGATTTGAGGTGAAAAATTGGAAAGTCATGAACTCCAAGAATGGGCTGATTTTTGTAGCATATTATTATTTTGGCGTAATCTAACGCTGTGCAAAATTTGATTAATTTTGGGAGAAGTGAAAATTTTCAAGATTTTTGACTTGTTACGACTAGCGGTGAAAAACCCGAAAATCATGAACTCTAAAAATGGGCTGAGTTTTTTCGAGATTTTTTACTTGTGACGACACAATGTGAAAAACTGGAAAATCATGAACTCTAAAAATAGGCTGATTTTTGTAGTGTATGATTATTTTCAAAGTAATTTAACGCCGTGCAAAATTTGGGGAATTTTGGGAGAGGTGAAAATTTTCAAGATTTTTTACTTTTGACGACACGAGGTAAAATCATGAACTGTAAAAATATGCTGATTTTTGTAGTATATGATTATTTTGACGTAATTTAACGCTGTGCAAAATTTACGGAATTTTGGGAGAGGTTAAAAATTTTCAAGATTTTTTACTTGTGACGACACGAGCTGAAAAACTCGAAAATCATGAACTCTAAAAATGGGCTGGATTTTGTAGTATATGATTATTTTTGCGTAATCTAAAGCTGTGCAAAATTTGGGGAATTTTCGGAGAAGTAAAAATTTTCGAGTTTTTTGACTTGTTACGACTCGGGGTAAAGAACTCGTAAATCTTAAACTCTAAAAATGGGCTGATTACTGTAGTATATGATTATTTTGCCGCAATTTATCTCTGTGCAAAATTTAGGGAATTTTGGGAGAGGTGAAAATTTTCAAAATTTATTACTTGTTGCGACTCGAGGTGAAAAACTCGAAAATCATAAACTAAAATTAGGTTGATGTTTGAGTATATGATCATTTTGGAGTAGTCTAACGCTGTGCAAAATTTGGGGAATTTTGGGAGAGGTGAAAATTTTCAAGATTTTTGACTTGTTACGACTAGAGGTGAAAAACCCGAAAATCATGAACTCTAAAAATGGGCTGATTTTTTTCGATATTTTTTACTTGTGACGACACGATGTGAAAAACTCGAAAATCATGAACTCTAAAAATAGGCTGATTTTTGTAGCATATGATTATTTTCAAAGTAATTTAACGCCGTGCAAAATTTGGGGAATTTTGGGAGAGGTGAAAATTTTCAAGATTTTTTACTTTTGACGACACGAGGTAAAATCATGAACTGTAAAAATATGCTGATTTTTGTAGTATATGATTATTTTGACGTAATTTAACGCTGTGCAAAATTTACGGAATTTTGGGAGAGGTTAAAAATTTTCAAGATTTTTGACTTGTTACGACTAGAGGTGAAAACCCCGAAAATCATGAACTCTAAAAATGGGCTGGATTTTGTAGTATATGATTATTTTTGCGTAATCTAAAGCTGTGCAAAATTTGGGGAATTTTCGGAGAAGTAAAAATTTTCGAGTTTTTTGACTTGTTACGACTCGGGGTAAAGAACTCGTAAATCTTAAACTCTAAAAATTTTCAAAATTTATTACTTGTTGCGACTCGAGGTGAAAAACTCGAAAATCATAAACTAAAAATAGGCTGATTTTTGTAGTATATGATTATTTTAGCGTAATTTAATGCTGTGCAAAATTAGCGGAATTTTGGGAGTGGTGAAAATTTTCAAGATTTTTGACTTATGACGACTCGAGGTGAAAAACTCGAAAATCATGAACTCTAAAAATAGGCTGATTTTTGTAGTATATGATTATTTTGAAGTAATTTAATGCTGTGCAAAATTTGGGGAGTTTTGGGAGATGTGAAAATTTTCAAGATTTTTTACATGTTGCGATTCGAGGTGAAAAACTCGAAAATCATAAACTAAAAATAGGCTGATTTTTGTAGTATATGATTATTTTAGCGGTAATTTAATGCTGTGCAAAATTAGCGGAATTTTGGGAGAGGTGAAAATTTTCAGCATTTTTGAATTGTTACGACTCGAGGTGAAAAATTCGAAAGTCATGAGCTCTAACAATGGGCTGACTTTTGTAGGATATGATTATTTTGGCGTAATCTAACGTTGTGCAAAATTTGGCGAATTTTGGGAGTGGTGAAAATTTTCGAGATTTTTGACTTATGACGACTCGAGGTGAAAAATCCGAAAATCATCAACTCTAAAAATGGGCTGGTTTTCGTAGTACATGATTATGTTGGCGTAATTTAACGCTGTGCAAAATTTTATGAATTTTGGTAGAGGTTAAAAATTTTCAAGATTATTTACTTGTTGCGACTCGAGGTGAAAAATCGAAAATCATAAATTCTAAAAATGGGCTGATTTCTGTAGTATATGATTATTTTGCCGCAATTTATCGCTGTGCAAAATTTAGGGAATTTTGGGAGAGGTGAAAATTTTCAAGATTTTTTACTTGTGGCGACTTGAGGTGAAAAACTCGAAAATCATAAACTAAACATAGGCTGATTTTTGTAGTATATGATTATTTTAGCGTAATTTAAAGTTGTGCAAAATTTGGGGAATTTTGGGAGAGGTGAAAATTTTCAAGATTTTTGACTTGTTACGAATAGAGGTGAAATACCCGAAAATCATGAACTCTAAAAATGGGCTCATTTTTTTTCATGATTTTTTACTTGTGACGACACGAGGTGAAAAACTCGAAAATCATGAACTCTAAAAAAAGATGATTTTTGTAGTATATGATTATTTTGGGGTAATTTAACGCTGTGCAAAATTTGCGGAATTATGGGAGAGGTTAAAAATTTTCAAGATTTTTGACTTGTTACGACTCGACGTGAAAAATTGGAAAGTCATGAACTCCAAAAATGGGCTGATTTTTGTAGTATATTATTATTTTGGCGTAATCTAACGCTGTGCAAAATTTGAGGAATTTTGGGAGAGGTGAAAATTTTCAAGATTTTTGACTTGTGACGACACGATGTGAAAAACTCGAAAATCATGAACTCTAAAAATAGGCTGATTGTAGTATATGATTATTTTGGAGTTATCTAACGCTGTGCAAAATTTTTTGAATTTTGGGAGAGGTGAAAATTTTTAATATTTTTTACTTGTGACGACACGAGGTGAAAAACTCGAAAATCATGAACTCTAAAAATAAGCTGACTTTGTAGTATATTATTATTTTGGCGTAATCTAACGCTGTGCAAAATTTGTTGAATTTTGGGAGAGGTTAAAAATTTTTAAGGTTTTTGACTTGTTACGACTCGAGGTGAAAAATTCGTAAGTCATGAACTCTAAAAATGGGCTGATTTTTGTAGTATATTATTATTTTGGCGTAATTTAACGCTGTGCAAAATTTAGAGAATTTTGTGAGAGGTGAAAATTTTCAAGATTTTTGACTTGTTACGACTAGCGGTGAAAAACCCGAAAATCATGAACTCTAAAAATTGGCTGATTGTATTATATGATTATTTTGGCGTAATTTAACGCTGTGCAAAATTTAGAGAATTTTGTGAGAGGTGAAAATTTTCAAGATTTTTGACTTGTTACGACTAGCGGTGAAAAACCCGAAAATCATGAACTCTAAAAATTGGCTGATTGTATTATATGATTATTTTGGAGTAATCTAACGCTGTGCAAAATTTGGGGAATTTTGGGAGAGGTGAAAATTTTCAATATTTTTTACTTGTGACGACTCGAGGTGAAAAATTCGAAAGTCATGAACTCTAGAAATGGGCTGTTTTTTGGTAGTATATGATTATTTTGGCGTAATCTCACGCTGTGCAAAGTTTGGGGAATTTTCAGAGAGGTGAAAATTTTTAAGATTCTTGACTTGTTACGACTCGAGTTGAAAAACTCGAAAATCATAAACTCTAAAAATGGGCTTATTTCTGTAGTATATGCTTATTTTGCCGTAATTTAACGCTGTACAAAATTTGGGGAATTTTGGGAGAGGTGAATATTTTCAAGATTTTTGAATTGTTACGACTAGAGGTGAAAAATCCGAAAATCATGAACTCTAAAAATGGGCTGGTTTTTGTAGTATATACATGACTATGCTGGCGTAATTTAACGCTGTGCAAAATTTGATGAATTTTGGTAGAGGTTAAAAATTTTCAAGATTTTTTATTGTTGCGACTCGAGGTGAAAAATCGAAAATCATAAACTCTAAAAATGGGCTGATTTCTGTAGTATATGATTATTTAGCCGTAATTTATCGCTGTGCAAATTTTGGGGAACTTTCGGAGAGGTGAAAAGTTTCTATATTTTTTACTTGTGGCGACTCGAGGTGAAAAATCCGAAAGTCATGAACTCTAAAATGTGGGGAATTTTTGAGAGGTGAAAATTTTCAAAATTTTTGACTTGTGACGACACAGGGGAAAAACTTGAAAATCATGAACTCTAAAAATGGGCTGATTTTTTAGTATATGATTATTTTAGAATAATCTAACGCTGTGCAAAATTTCTGTAATCTTGGGAGAGGTGAAAATTTTCAAGATTTTTTACTTGTGACGACACGAGGTGAAAAACTCGAAAATCATGAACTCTAAAATTAGATTGATTTTTGTAGTTATGATTATTTTTGCGTAATTTAATGCTGTGCAAAATTTGTGGAATTTTGGGAGAGGTGAAAATTTTAAAGATTTTTGAATTGTTACGACTCGAGGTGAAAAATTTGAAAGTCATGAGCTCTAAAAATGGGCTGATTTTTGTAGGATATGAATATTTTGGCGTAATCTAACGCTGTGCAAAATTTGGGGAATTTTGGGAGAAGTGAAAATTTTCAAGATTTTTGACTTGTTACGACTAGCGGTGAAAAACCCGAAAATCATGAACTCTAAAAATTGGCTGATTTTTGTAGTATATGATTATTTTGGAGTAATCTAACACTGTGCAAAATTTGGGGAATTTTGGGAGAGGTGAAAATTTTCAAGATTTTTGACTTGTGACGACACGATGTGAAAAACTCGAAAATCATGAACTCTAAAAATAGGCTGATTTTTGTAGTATATGATTATTTTGACGCAATTTAATGCTGTGCAAAATTTGGGGAATTTTGGGAGAGGTGAAAATTTTCAAGATTTTTGACTTGTTACGACTAGGTGAAAAACCCGAAAATCATGAACTCTAAAAATGGGATGATTTTATTTCAAGATTTTTTACTTGTGACGACACGAGGTGAAAAACTCGAAAATCATGAACTCTAAAAAAAGCTGATTTTTGTAGTATATGATTATTTTGGCGTAATCTAACGCTGTGCAAAATTTGAGGAATTTTGGGAGAGGTAAAAATTTTCCAAATTTTTTAATTGTGACGACACGAGGTGAAAAACTCGAAAATCATGAACTCTAAAAATAGGCTGACTTTGTAGTATATGGTTATTTTGACGCAATTTAATGCTGTGCAAAATTTGGGGAATTTTGGGAGAGGTGAAAATTTTCAAGATTTTTGACTTTTTACGACTAGAGGTGAAAAACCCGAAAATCATGAACTCTAAAAATGGGCTGATTTTTTTCGATATTTTTTACTTGTGACGACACGATGTGAAAAACTCGAAAATCATGAACTCTAAAAATAGGCTGATTTTTGTAGCATATGATTATTTTCAAAGTAATTTAACGCCGTGCAAAATTTGGGGAATTTTGGGAGAGGTGAAAATTTTCAAGATTTTTTACTTTTGACGACACGAGGTAAAATCATGAACTGTAAAAATATGCTGATTTTTGTAGTATATGATTATTTTGACGTAATTTAACGCTGTGCAAAATTTACGGAATTTTGGGAGAGGTTAAAAATTTTCAAGATTTTTGACTTGTTACGACTAGAGGTGAAAAACTCGAAAATCATAAACTAAAAATAGGCTGATTTTTGTAGTATATGATTATTATAGCGTAATTTAATGCTGTGCAAAATTAGCGGAATTTTGGGAGTGGTGAAAATTTTCAAGATTTTTGACTTATGACGACTCGAGGTGAAAAACTCGAAAATCATGAACTCTAAAAATAGGCTGATTTTTGTAGTATATGATTATTTTGAAGTAATTTAACGCTGTGCAAAATTTGGGGAATTTTGGGAGATGTGAAAATTTTCAAGATTTTTTACATGTTGCGATTCGAGGTGAAAAACTCGAAAATCATAAACTAAAAATAGGCTGATTTTTGTAGTATATGATTATTTTAGCGGTAATTTAATGCTGTGCAAAATTAGCGGAATTTTGGGAGAGGTGAAAATTTTCAGCATTTTTGAATTGTTACGACTCGAGGTGAAAAATTCGAAAGTCATGAGCTCTAACAATGGGCTGATTGTAGTATATGATTATTTTGGAGTAATCTAACGCTGTGCCAAATTTGTTGAATTTTGGGAGAGGTGAAAATTTTCGAGATTTTTGACTTATGACGACTCGAGGTGAAAAATCCGAAAATCATCAACTCTAAAAATGGACTGGTTTTCGTAGTACATGATTATGTTGGCGTAATTTAACGCTGTGCAAAATTTGATGAATTTTGGTAGAGGTTAAAAATTTTCAAGATTATTTACTTGTTGCGACTCGAGGTGAAAAATCGAAAATCATAAATTCTAAAAATGGGCTGATTTCTGTAGTATATGATTATTTTGCCGCAATTTATCGCTGTGCAAAATTTAGGGAATTTTGGGAGAGGTGAAAATTTTCAAGATTTTTTACTTGTGGCGACTCGAGGTGAAAAACTCGAAAATCATAAACTAAACATAGGCTGATTTCTGTAGTATATGCTTATTTTGCCGTAATTTAACGCTGTACAAAATTTGGGGAATTTTGGGAGAGGTGAAAATTTTCAAGATTTTTGAATTGTTACGACTAGAGGTGAAAAATCCGAAAATCATGAACTCTAAAAATGGACTGGTTTTTGTAGTATATACATGACTATGCTGGCGTAATTTAACGCTGTGCAAAATTTGATGAATTTTGGTAGAGGTTAAAAATTTTCAAGATTTTTTATTGTTGCGACTCGAGGTGAAAAATCGAAAATCATAAACTCTAAAAATGGGCTGATTTCTGTAGTATATGATTATTTAGCCGTAATTTATCGCTGTGCAAATTTTGGGGAACTTTCGGAGTGGTGAAAATTTTCTATATTTTTTACTTGTGGCGACTCGAGGTGAAAAATCCGAAAGTCATGAACTCTAAAATGTGGGGAATTTTTGAGAGGTGAAAATTTTCAAAATTTTTGACTTGTGACGACACAGGGGAAAAACTTGAAAATCATGAACTCTAAAAATGGGCTGATTTTTTAGTATATGATTATTTTAGAATAATCTAACGCTGTGCAAAATTTCTGTAATCTTGGGAGAGGTGAAAATTTTCAAGATTTTTTACTTGTGACGACACGAGGTGAAAAACTCGAAAATCATGAACTCTAAAATTAGATTGATTTTTGTAGTTATGATTATTTTTGCGTAATTTAATGCTGTGCAAAATTTGCGGAATTTTGGGAGAGGTGAAAATTTTAAATATTTTTGAATTGTTACGACTCGAGGTGAAAAATTTGAAAGTCATGAGCTCTAAAAATGGGCTAATTTTTGTAGGATATGAATATTTTGGCGTAATCTAACGCTGTGCAAAATTTGGGGAATTTTAGGAGTGGTGAAAATTTTCAAGATTTTTGACTTATGACGACACGATGTGAAAAACTCGAAAATCATGAACTCTAAAAATAGGCTGATTTTTGTAGTATATGATTATTTTGACGTAATTTAACAACGCTGTGCAAAATTTGGGGAATTTTGGGGAAAGTGAAAATTTTCAAGATTTTTGACTAGTGACGACACGAGGGGGGAAAAAATTAGGTTGATCTTTGTAGTACATGATTATTTTGGAATAATCTAACGCTGTGCAATATTTGGGGAATTTTGGGAGAGGTGAAAATTTTCAAGATTTTTGGCTTGTTACGACTAGCGGTGGAAAACCCGAAAATCATGAACTCTAAAAATTGGCTGATTGTAGTATATGATTATTTTGGAGTAATTTAATGCTGTGCAAAATTTGGGGAATTTTGGGAGAGGTGAAAATTTTCAAGATTTTTGACTTGTGACGACACGATGTGAAAAACTCGAAAATCATGAACTCTAAAAATAGGCTGATTTTTGTAGTATATGATTATTTTGACGCAATTTAATGCTGTGCAAAATTTGGGGAATTTTGGGAGAGGTGAAAATTTTCAAGATTTTTGACTTGTTACGACTAGGTGAAAACCCCGAAAATCATGAACTCTAAAAATGGGATGATTTTATTTCAAGATTTTTTACTTGTGACGACACGAGGTGAAAAACTCGAAAATCATGAACTCTAAAAAAAGCTGATTTTTGTAGTATATGATTATTTTGGCGTAATCTAACGCTGTGCAAAATTTGAGGAATTTTGGGAGAGGTAAAAATTTTCCAAATTTTTTACTTGTGACGACACGAGGTGAAAAACTCGAAAATCATGAACTCTAAAAATAGGCTTTCTTTGTAGTATATGGTTATTTTGACGCAATTTAATGCTGTGCAAAATTTGGGGAATTTTAGGAGAGGTGAAAATTTTCAAGATTTTTGACTTGTTACGACTAGAGGTGAAAAACCCGAAAATCATGAACTCTAAAAATGGGCTGATTTTTTTTCGATATTTTTTACTTGTGACGACACGATGTGAAAAACTCGAAAATCATGAACTCTAAAAATAGGCTGATTTTTGTAGTATATGATTATTTTCAAAGTAATTTAACGCCGTGCAAAATTTGGGGAATTTTGGGAGAGGTGAAAATTTTCAAGATTTTTTACTTTTGACGACACGAGGTAAAATCATGAACTGTAAAAATATGCTGATTTTTGTAGTATATGATTATTTTGACGTAATTTAACGCTGTGCAAAATTTACGGAATTTTGGGAGAGGTTAAAAATTTTCAAGATTTTTGACTTGTTACGACTAGAGGTGAAAACCCCGAAAATCATGAACTCTAAAAATGGGCTGGATTTTGTAGTATATGATTATTTTGGCGTAATCTAAAGCTGTGCAAAATTTGGGGAATTTTCGGAGAAGTAAAAATTTTCGAGTTTTTTGACTTTTTACGACTCGAGGTAAAGAACTCGTAAATCTTAAACTCTAAAAATGGGCTGATTACTGTAGTATATGATTATTTTGCCGCAATTTATCTCTGTGCAAAATTTAGGGAATTTTGGGAGAGGTGAAAATTTTCAAAATTTATTACTTGTTGCGACTCGAGGTGAAAAACTCGAAAATCATAAACTAAAAATAGGCTGATTTTTGTAGTATATGATTATTTTAGCGTAATTTAATGCTGTGCAAAATTAGCGGAATTTTGGGAGTGGTGAAAATTTTCAAGATTTTTGACTTATGACGACTCGAGGTGAAAAACTCGAAAATCATGAACTCTAAAAATAGGCTGATTTTTGTAGTATATGATTATTTTGAAGTAATTTAACGCTGTGCAAAATTTGGGGAATTTTGGGAGATGTGAAAATTTTCAAGATTTTTTACATGTTGCGATTCGAGGTGAAAAACTCGAAAATCATAAACTAAAAATAGGCTGATTTTTGTAGTATATGATTATTTTAGCGGTAATTTAATGCTGTGCAAAATTAGCGGAATTTTGGGAGAGGTGAAAATTTTCAGCATTTTTGAATTGTTACGACTCGAGGTGAAAAATTCGAAAGTCATGAGCTCTAACAATGGGCTGGTTTTCGTAGTACATGATTATGTTGGCGTAATTTAACGCTGTGCAAAATTTGATGAATTTTGGTAGAGGTTAAAAATTTTCAAGATTATTTACTTGTTGCGACTCGAGGTGAAAAACTCGAAAATCATAAACTGAAAATAGGCTGTTTTTTGTAGTATATGATTATTTTAGCGGTAATTTAATGCTGTGCAAAATTAGCGGAATTTTGGGAGAGGTGAAAATTTTCAACATTTTTGACTTGTGACGACACGAGGTGAAAACTCGAAAATCATGAACTCTAAAAATAGGCTGATTTTTGTAGTATATGATTATTTTGACGCAATTTAATGCTGTGCAAAATTTGGGGAATTTTGGGAGAGGTGAAAATTTTCAAGATTTTTGACTTGTTACGACTAGGTCAAAACCCCGAAAATCATGAACTCTAAAAATGGGATGATTTTATTTCAAGATTTTTTACTTGTGACGACACGAGGTGAAAAACTCGAAAATCATGAACTCTAAAAAAAGCTGATTTTTGTAGTATATGATTATTTTGGCGTAATCTAACGCTGTGCAAAATTTGAGGAATTTTGGGAGAGATAAAAATTTTCCAAATTTTTTACTTGTGACGACACGAGGTGAAAAACTCGAAAATCATGAACTCTAAAAATAGGCTGACTTTGTAGTATATGGTTATTTTGACGCAATTTAATGCTGTGCAAAATTTGGGGAATTTTAGGAGAGGTGAAAATTTTCAAGATTTTTGACTTGTTACGACTAGAGGTGAAAAACCCGAAAATCATGAACTCTAAAAATGGGCTGATTTTTTTTCGATATTTTTTACTTGTGACGACACGATGTGAAAAACTCGAAAATCATGAACTCTAAAAATAGGCTGATTTTTGTAGTATATGATTATTTTCAAAGTAATTTAACGCCGTGCAAAATTTGGGGAATTTTGGGAGAGGTGAAAATTTTCAAGATTTTTTACTTTTGACGACACGAGGTAAAATCATGAACTGTAAAAATATGCTGATTTTTGTAGTATATGATTATTTTGACGTAATTTAACGCTGTGCAAAATTTACGGAATTTTGGGAGAGGTTAAAAATTTTCAAGATTTTTGACTTGTTACGACTAGAGGTGAAAACCCCGAAAATCATGAACTCTAAAAATGGGCTGGATTTTGTAGTATATGATTATTTTGGCGTAATCTAAAGCTGTGCAAAATTTGGGGAATTTTCGGAGAAGTAAAAATTTTCGAGTTTTTTGACTTTTTACGACTCGAGGTAAAGAACTCGTAAATCTTAAACTCTAAAAATGGGCTGATTACTGTAGTATATGATTATTTTGCCGCAATTTATCTCTGTGCAAAATTTAGGGAATTTTGGGAGAGGTGAAAATTTTCAAAATTTATTACTTGTTGCGACTCGAGGTGAAAAACTCGAAAATCATAAACTAAAAATAGGCTGATTTTTGTAGTATATGATTATTTTAGCGTAATTTAATGCTGTGCAAAATTAGCGGAATTTTGGGAGTGGTGAAAATTTTCAAGATTTTTGACTTATGACGACTCGAGGTGAAAAACTCGAAAATCATGAACTCTAAAAATAGGCTGATTTTTGTAGTATATGATTATTTTGAAGTAATTTAACGCTGTGCAAAATTTGGGGAATTTTGGGAGATGTGAAAATTTTCAAGATTTTTTACATGTTGCGATTCGAGGTGAAAAACTCGAAAATCATAAACTAAAAATAGGCTGATTTTTGTAGTATATGATTATTTTAGCGGTAATTTAATGCTGTGCAAAATTAGCGGAATTTTGGGAGAGGTGAAAATTTTCAGCATTTTTGAATTGTTACGACTCGAGGTGAAAAATTCGAAAGTCATGAGCTCTAACAATGGGCTGGTTTTCGTAGTACATGATTATGTTGGCGTAATTTAACGCTGTGCAAAATTTGATGAATTTTGGTAGAGGTTAAAAATTTTCAAGATTATTTACTTGTTGCGACTCGAGGTGAAAAACTCGAAAATCATAAACTGAAAATAGGCTGTTTTTTGTAGTATATGATTATTTTAGCGGTAATTTAATGCTGTGCAAAATTAGCGGAATTTTGGGAGAGGTGAAAATTTTCAACATTTTTGACTTGTGACGACACGAGGTGAAAACTCGAAAATCATGAACTCTAAAAATAGGCTGACTTTGTAGTATATGGTTATTTTGACGCAATTTAATGCTGTGCAAAATTTGGGGAATTTTGGGAGAGGTGAAAATTTTCAAGATTTTTGACTTGTTACGACTAGAGGTGAAAAACCCGAAAATCATGAACTCTAAAAATGGGATGATTTTTTTTCAAGATTTTTTACTTGTGACGACACGAGGTGAAAAACTCGAAAATCATGAACTCTAAAAAAAGCTGATTTTTGTAGTATATGATTATTTTGGTGTAATTTAACGCTGCGCAAAATTTGCGGAATTTTGGGAGAG
Organism: Nowickia ferox; assembly: GCA_936439885.1. Classification (NCBI taxonomy): domain Eukaryota; kingdom Metazoa; phylum Arthropoda; class Insecta; order Diptera; family Tachinidae; genus Nowickia; species Nowickia ferox. The sequence goes on from OW387025.1 coordinate 43,531,201, forward strand.
GTTAAAAATTTTCAAGATTTTTGACTTGTGACGACACGATGTGAAAAACTCGAAAATCATGAACTCTAAAAATAGGCTGATTTTTGTAGTATATGATTATTTTACCGGTAATTTAATGCTGTGCAAAATTTGAGGAATTTTGGGAGAAGTGAAAATTTTCAAGATTTTTGACTTGTGACGACACGATGTGAAAAACTCGAAAATCATGAACTCTAAAAATAGGCTGACTTTTGTAGGATATGATTATTTTGGCGCAATTTAATGCTGTGCAAAATTTGGGGAATTTTGGGAGAGGTGAAAATTTTCAAGATTTTTTACTTGTGACGACACGAGGTGAAAAACTCGAAAATCATGAACTCTAAAAATAGGCTGATTTTTGTAGTATATGATTATTTTAGCGGTAATTTAATGCTGTGCAAAATTAGCGGAATTTTGGGAGAGGTGAAAATTTTCAACATTTTTGAATTGTTAAGACTCGAGGTGAAAAATTCGAAAGTCATAAGCTCTAAAAATGGGCTGACTTTTGTAGGATATGATTATTTTGGCGTAATTTAACGCTGTGCAAAATTTGGAGAATTTTGGGAGAGGTAAAAATTTTCCAAATTTTTGACTTGTTACGACTAGCGGTGAAAAACCCGAAAATCATGAAGTCTAAAAATTGGCTGATTTTTGTAGTATATGATTATTTTGGAGTAATCTAACGCTGTGCAAAATTTGGGGAATTTTGGGAGAGGTGAAAATTTTCAATATTTTTTACTTGTGACGACACGAGGTGAAAAACTCGAAAATCATGAACTCTAAAAAGAGGCTGACTTTGTAGTATATGGTTATTTTGACGCAATTTAATGCTGTGCAAAATTTGGGGAATTTTGGGAGAGGTGAAAATTTTCAAGATTTTTGTTACGACTAGAGGTGAAAAACCCGAAAATCATGAACTCTAAAAATGGGATGATTGTTTTCAAGATTTTTGACTTGTGACGACACGATGTGAAAAACTCGAAAATCATGAACTCTAAAAATAGGCTGATTTTTGTAGTATATGATTATTTTCAAAGTAATTTAACGCCGTGCAAAATTTGGGGAATTTTGGGAGAGGTGAAAATTTTCAAGATGTTTTACTTATTGCAACTCGATGTGAAAAACTCGAAAATCATAAACTAAAATTAGGTTGATGTTTGAGTATATGATTATTTTGGAGTAATCTAACGCTGTGCAAAATTTGGGGAATTTTGGGAGAGGTGAAAATTTTCAAGATTTTTGACTTGTTACGACTAAAGGTGAAAAACCCGAAAATCATGAACTCTAAAAATGGGCTGATTTTTTTTCAAGATTTTTTACTTGTGACGACACGATGTGAAAAACTCGAAAATCATGAACTCTAAAAATAGGCTGATTTTTGTAGTATATGATTATTTTGAAGTTATTTAACGCTGTGCAAAATTTGAGGAATTTTGGGAGAAGTGAAAATTTTCAAGATTTTTGACTTGTGACGACACGATGTGAAAAACTCGAAAATCATGAACTCTAAAAATAGGCTGATTTTTGTAGTATATGATTATTTTCAAAGTAATTTAACACCGTGCAAAATTTGGGGAATTTTGGGAGAGGTGAAAATTTTCAAAATGTTTTACTTGTTGCAACTCGATGTGAAAAACTCGAAAATCATAAACTAAAATTAGGTTGATGTTTGAGTATATGATCATTTTGGAGTAGTCTAACGCTGTGCAAAATTTTGGGAGAGGTGAAAATTTTCAAGATTTTTGACTTGTTACGACTAGAGGTGAAAAACCCGAAAATCATGAACTCTAAAAATGGGCTGATTTTTTTTCAAGATTTTTACTTGTGACGACACGATGTGAAAAACTCGAAAATCATGAACTCTAAAAATAGGCTGATTTTTGTAGTATATGATTATTTTGTCGTAATTTAACGCTGTGCAAAATTTACGGAATTTTGGGAGAGGTTAAAAATTTTCAAGATTTTTGACTTGTTACGACTGAGGTGAAAACCCCGAAAATCATGAACTCTAAAAATGGGCTGGTTTTTGTAGTATATGATTATTTTGGTGTAATCTAAAGCTGTGCAAAATTTGGGGAATTTGCGGAGAAGCAAAAATTTTCGAGTTTTTTGACTTGTTACGACTCGAGGTAAAGAACTCGTAAATCTTAAACTCTAAAAATGGGCTGATTACTGTAGTATATGATTATTTTGCCGCAATTTATCTCTTTGCAAAATTTAGGGAATTTTGGGAGAGGTGAAAATTTTCAAGATTTATTACTTGTTGCGACTCGAGGTGAAAAACTCGAAAATCATAAACTAAAAATAGGCTGATTTTTGTAGTATATGATTATTTTAGCGTAATTTAATGCTGTGCAAAATTATCGGAATTTTGGGAGTGGTGACAATTTTCAAGATTTTTGACTTATGACGACTCGAGGTGAAAAACTCGAAAATCATAAACTAAAAATAGGCTGATTTTTGTAGTATATGATTATTTTACCGGTAATTTAATGCTGTGCAAAATTAGCGGAATTTTGGGAGAGGTGAAAATTTTCAACATTTTTGAATTGTTACGACTCGAGGTGAAAAATTCGAAAGTCATGAGCTCTAAAAATGGGCTGAGTTTTGTAGGATATGATTATTTTGGCGTAATCTAACGCTGTGCAAAATTTGGCGAATTTTGGGAGTGGTGAAAATTTTCGAGATTTTTGACTTATGACGACAGATGTGAAAAACTCGAAAATCATGAACTCTAAAAATAGGCTGATTTTTGTGGTATATGATTATTTTGACGCAATTTAATGCTGTGCAAAATTTGGGGAATTTTGGGAGAGGTGAAAATTTTCAAGATTTTTGACTTGTCACGACTCGAGGTGAAAAATTGGAAAGTCATGAACTCCAAAAATGGGCTGATTTTTGTAGCATATTATTATTTTGGCGTAATCTAACGCTGTGCAAAATTTGATTAATTTTGGGAGAAGTGAAAATTTTCAAGATTTTTGACTTGTTACGACTAGCGGTGAAAAACCCGAAAATCATGAACTCTAAAAATTGGCTGATTTTTGTAGTATATGATTATTTTGGAGTAATCTAACGCTGTGCAAAATTTGAGGAATTTTGGGAGAGGTAAAAATTTTCCAAATTTTTTACTTGTGACGACACGAGGTGAAAAACTCGAAAATCATGAACTCTAAAAATAGGCTGACTTTGTAGTATATTGTTATTTTGACGCAATTTAATGCTGTGCAAAATTTGGGGAATTTTGGGAGAGGTGAAAATTTTCAAGATTTTTGACTTGTTACGACTAGAGGTGAAAAACCCGAAAATCATGAACTCTAAAAATGGGCTGATTTTTTTTCGAGATTTTTTACTTGTGACGACACAATGTGAAAAACTCGAAAATCATGAACTCTAAAAATAGGCTGATTTTTGTAGTATATGATTATTTTCAAAGTAATTTAACGCCGTGCAAAATTTGGGGAATTTTGGGAGAGGTGAAAATTTTCAAGATTTTTTACTTTTGACGACACGAGGTAAAATCATGAACTGTAAAAATATGCTGATTTTTGTAGTATATGATTATTTTGACGTAATTTAACGCTGTGCAAAATTTACGGAATTTTGGGAGAGGTTAAAAATTTTCAAGATTTTTGACTTGTTACGACTAGAGGTGAAAACCCCGAAAATCATGAACTCTAAAAATGGGCTGGATTTTGTAGTATATGATTATTTTTGCGTAATCTAAAGCTGTGCAAAATTTGGGGAATTTTCGGAGAATTAAAAATTTTCGAGTTTTTTGACTTGTTACGACTCGAGGTAAAGAACTCGTAAATCTTAAACTCTAAAAATGGGCTGATTACTGTAGTATATGATTATTTTGCCGCAATTTATCTCTGTGCAAAATTTAGGGAATTTGGGGAGAGGTGAAAATTTTCAAGATTTATTACTTGTTGCGACTCAAAGTGAAAAACTCGAAAATCATAAACTAAAAATAGGCTGATTTTTGTAGTATATGATTATTTTACCGGTAATTTAATGCTGTGCAAAATTATCGGAATTTTGGGAGTGGTGACAATTTTCAAGATTTTTGACTTATGACGACTCGAGGTGAAAAACTCGAAAATCATGAACTCTAAAAATAGGCTGATTTTTGTAGTATATGATTATTTTGAAGTTATTTAACGCTGTGCAAAATTTGGGGAATTTTAGGAGAGGTGAAAATTTTCAAGATTTTTTACTTGTTGCGATTCGAGGTGAAAAACTCGAAAATCATAAACTAAAAATAGGCTGATTTTTGTAGTATATGATTATTTTACCGGTAATTTAATGCTGTGCAACATTAGCGGAATTTTGGGAGAGGTGAAAATTTTCAACATTTTTGAATTGTTACGACTCGAGGTGAAAAATTCGAAAGTCATGAGCTCTAAAAATGGGCTGAGTTTTGTAGGATATGATTATTTTGGCGTGATCTAACGCTGTGCAAAATTTGGCGAATTTTGGGAGTGGTGAAAATTTTCGAGATTTTTGACTTATGACGACAGATGTGAAAAACTCGAAAATCATGAACTCTAAAAATAGGCTGATTTTTGTAGTATATGATTATTTTGACGCAATTTAATGCTGTGCAAAATTTGGGGAATTTTGGGAGAGGTGAAAATTTTCAAGATTTTTGACTTGTTACGACTAGAGGTGAAAAACCCGAAAATCATGAACTCTAAAAATGGGATGATTTTTTTTCAAGATTTTTTACTTGTGACGACACGAGGTGAAAAACTCGAAAATCATGAACTCTAAAAGAAGCAGATTTTTGTAGTATATGATTATTTTGGCGTAATTTAACGCTGTGCAAAATTTAGGAATTTTGGGAGAGTTTAAAAATTTTCAAGATTTTTGACTTGTTACGACTCGAGGTGAAAAATTGGAAAGTCATGAACTCCAAAAATGGGCTGATTTTTGTAGCATATTATTATTTTGGCGTAATCTAACGCTGTGCAAAATTTGATTAATTTTGGGAGAAGTGAAAATTTTCAAGATTTTTGACTTGTTACGACTAGCGGTGAAAAACCCGAAAATCATGAACTCTAAAAATAGGCTGATTTTTGTAGTATATGATTATTTTCAAAGTAATTTAACGCCGTGCAAAATTTGGGGAATTTTGGGAGAGGTGAAAATTTTCAAGATTTTTTACTTTTGACGACACGAGGTAAAATCATGAACTGTAAAAATATGCTGATTTTTGTAGTATATGATTATTTTGACGTAATTTAACGCTGTGCAAAATTTACGGAATTTTGGGAGAGGTTAAAAATTTTCAAGATTTTTGACTTGTTACGACTAGAGGTGAAAACCCCGAAAATCATGAACTCTAAAAAAATGGGCTGGATTTTGTAGTATATGATTATTTTTGCGTAATCTAAAGCTGTGCAAAATTTGGAGAATTTTCGGAGAATTAAAAATTTTCGAGTTTTTTGACTTGTTACGACTCGAGGTAAAGAACTCGTAAATCTTAAACTCTAAAAATGGGCTGATTACTGTAGTATATGATTATTTTGCCGCAATTTATCTCTGTGCAAAATTTAGGGAATTTTGGGAGAGGTGAAAATTTTCAAGATTTATTACTTGTTGCGACTCGAGGTGAAAAACTCGAAAATCATAAACTAAAAATAGGCTGATTTTTGTAGTATATGATTATTTTAGCGTAATTTAATGCTGTGCAAAATTATCGGAATTTTGGGAGTGGTGACAATTTTCAAGATTTTTGACTTATGACGACTCGAGGTGAAAAACTCGAAAATCATGAACTCTAAAAATAGGCTGATTTTTGTAGTATATGATTATTTTGAAGTTATTTAACGCTGTGCAAAATTTGGGGAATTTTAGGAGAGGTGAAAATTTTCAAGATTTTTTACTTGTTGCGATTCGAGGTGAAAAACTCGAAAATCATAAACTAAAAATAGGCTGATTTTTGTAGTATATGATTATTTTACCGGTAATTTAATGCTGTGCAAAATTAGCGGAATTTTGGGAGAGGTGAAAATTTTCAACATTTTTGAATTGTTACGACTCGAGGTGAAAAATTCGAAAGTCATGAGCTCTAAAAATGGGCTGAGTTTTGTAGGATATGATTATTTTGGCGTGATCTAACGCTGTGCAAAATTTGGCGAATTTTGGGAGTGGTGAAAATTTTCGAGATTTTTGACTTATGACGACAGATGTGAAAAACTCGAAAATCATGAACTCTAAAAATAGGCTGATTTTTGTAGTATATGATTATTTTCAAAGTAATTTAATGCTGTGCAAAATTTGAGGAATTTTGGGAGAAGTGAAAATTTTCAAGATTTTTGACTTGTGACGACACGATGTGAAAAACTCGAAAATCATGAACTCTAAAAATAGGCTGACTTTTGTAGGATATGATCATTTTGGCGCAATTTAATGCTGTGCAAAATTTGGGGAATTTTGGGAGAGGTGAAAATTTTCAAAATTTTTTACTTGTGACGACACGAGGTGAAAAACTCGAAAATCATGAACTCTAAAAATAGGCTGATTTTTGTAGTATATGATTATTTTAGCGGTAATTTAATGCTGTGCAAAATTAGCGGAATTTTGGGAGAGGTGAAAATTTTCAACATTTTTGAATTGTTAAGACTCGAGGTGAAAAATTCGAAAGTCATAAGCTCTAAAAATGGGCTGACTTTTGTAGGATATGATTATTTTGGCGTAATTTAACGCTGTGCAAAATTTGGAGAATTTTGGGAGAGGTAAAAATTTTCCAAATTTTTGACTTGTTACGACTAGCGGTGAAAAACCCGAAAATCATGAAGTCTAAAAATTGGCTGATTTTTGTAGTATATGATTATTTTGGAGTAATCTAACGCTGTGCAAAATTTGGGGAATTTTGGGAGAGGTGAAAATTTTCAATATTTTTTACTTGTGACGACACGAGGTGAAAAACTCGAAAATCATGAACTCTAAAAAGAGGCTGACTTTGTAGTATATGGTTATTTTGACGCAATTTAATGCTGTGCAAAATTTGGGGAATTTTGGGAGAGGTGAAAATTTTCAAGATTTTTGTTACGACTAGAGGTGAAAAACCCGAAAATCATGAACTCTAAAAATGGGATGATTTTTTTCAAGATTTTTACTTGTGACGACACGATGTGAAAAACTCGAAAATCATGAACTCTAAAAATAGGCTGATTTTTGTAGTATATGATTATTTTCAAAGTAATTTAACGCTGTGCAAAATTTACGGAATTTTGGGAAAGGTTAAAAATTTTCAAGATTTTTGACTTGTTACGACTGAGGTGAAAACCCCGAAAATCATGAACTCTAAAAATGGGCTGGTTTTTGTAGTATATGATTATTTTGGTGTAATCTAAAGCTGTGCAAAATTTGGGGAATTTGCGGAGAAGCAAAAATTTTCGAGTTTTTTGACTTGTTACGACTCGAGGTAAAGAACTCGTAAATCTTAAACTCTAAAAATGGGCTGATTACTGTAGTATATGATTATTTTGCCGCAATTTATCTCTTTGCAAAATTTAGGGAATTTTGGGAGAGGTGAAAATTTTCAAGATTTATTACTTGTTGCGACTCGAGGTGAAAAACTCGAAAATCATAAACTAAAAATAGGCTGATTTTTGTAGTATATGATTATTTTAGCGTAATTTAATGCTGTGCAAAATTATCGGAATTTTGGGAGTGGTGACAATTTTCAAGATTTTTGACTTATGACGACTCGAGGTGAAAAACTCGAAAATCATAAACTAAAAATAGGCTGATTTTTGTAGTATATGATTATTTTACCGGTAATTTAATGCTGTGCAAAATTAGCGGAATTTTGGGAGAGGTAAAAATTTTCAACATTTTTGAATTGTTACGACTCGAGGTGAAAAATTCGAAAGTCATGAGCTCTAAAAATGGGCTGAGTTTTGTAGGATATGATTATTTTGGCGTAATCTAACGCTGTGCAAAATTTGGCGAATTTTGGGAGTGGTGAAAATTTTCGAGATTTTTGACTTATGACGACAGATGTGAAAAACTCGAAAATCATGAACTCTAAAAATAGGCTGATTTTTGTAGTATATGATTATTTTGACGCAATTTAATGCTGTGCAAAATTTGGGGAATTTTGGGAGAGGTGAAAATTTTCAAGATTTTTGACTTGTCACGACTCGAGGTGAAAAATTGGAAAGTCATGAACTCCAAAAATGGGCTGATTTTTGTAGCATATTATTATTTTGGCGTAATCTAACGCTGTGCAAAATTTGATTAATTTTGGGAGAAGTGAAAATTTTCAAGATTTTTGACTTGTTACGACTAGCGGTGAAAAACCCGAAAATCATGAACTCTAAAAATTGGCTGATTTTTGTAGTATATGATTATTTTGGAGTAATCTAACGCTGTGCAAAATTTGAGGAATTTTGGGAGAGGTAAAAATTTTCCAAATTTTTTACTTGTGACGACACGAGGTGAAAAACTCGAAAATCATGAACTCTAAAAATAGGCTGACTTTGTAGTATATTGTTATTTTGACGCAATTTAATGCTGTGCAAAATTTGGGGAATTTTGGGAGAGGTGAAAATTTTCAAGATTTTTGACTTGTTACGACTAGAGGTGAAAAACCCGAAAATCATGAACTCTAAAAATGGGCTGATTTTTTTTCGAGATTTTTTACTTGTGACGACACAATGTGAAAAACTCGAAAATCATGAACTCTAAAAATAGGCTGATTTTTGTAGTATATGATTATTTTCAAAGTAATTTAACGCCGTGCAAAATTTGGGGAATTTTGGGAGAGGTGAAAATTTTCAAGATTTTTTACTTTTGACGACACGAGGTAAAATCATGAACTGTAAAAATATGCTGATTTTTGTAGTATATGATTATTTTGACGTAATTTAACGCTGTGCAAAATTTACGGAATTTTGGGAGAGGTTAAAAATTTTCAAGATTTTTGACTTGTTACGACTAGAGGTGAAAACCCCGAAAATCATGAACTCTAAAAATGGGCTGGATTTTGTAGTATATGATTATTTTTGCGTAATCTAAAGCTGTGCAAAATTTGGGGAATTTTCGGAGAATTAAAAATTTTCGAGTTTTTTGACTTGTTACGACTCGAGGTAAAGAACTCGTAAATCTTAAACTCTAAAAATGGGCTGATTACTGTAGTATATGATTATTTTGCCGCAATTTATCTCTGTGCAAAATTTAGGGAATTTGGGGAGAGGTGAAAATTTTCAAGATTTATTACTTGTTGCGACTCGAGGTGAAAAACTCGAAAATCATAAACTAAAAATAGGCTGATTTTTGTAGTATATGATTATTTTACCGGTAATTTAATGCTGTGCAAAATTATCGGAATTTTGGGAGTGGTGACAATTTTCAAGATTTTTGACTTATGACGACTCGAGGTGAAAAACTCGAAAATCATGAACTCTAAAAATAGGCTGATTTTTGTAGTATATGATTATTTTGAAGTTATTTAACGCTGTGCAAAATTTGGGGAATTTTAGGAGAGGTGAAAATTTTCAAGATTTTTTACTTGTTGCGATTCGAGGTGAAAAACTCGAAAATCATAAACTAAAAATAGGCTGATTTTTGTAGTATATGATTATTTTACCGGTAATTTAATGCTGTGCAACATTAGCGGAATTTTGGGAGAGGTGAAAATTTTCAACATTTTTGAATTGTTACGACTCGAGGTGAAAAATTCGAAAGTCATGAGCTCTAAAAATGGGCTGAGTTTTGTAGGATATGATTATTTTAGCGTGATCTAACGCTGTGCAAAATTTGGCGAATTTTGGGAGTGGTGAAAATTTTCGAGATTTTTGACTTATGACGACAGATGTGAAAAACTCGAAAATCATGAACTCTAAAAATAGGCTGATTTTTGTAGTATATGATTATTTTGACGCAATTTAATGCTGTGCAAAATTTGGGGAATTTTGGGAGAGGTGAAAATTTTCAAGATTTTTGACTTGTTACGACTAGCGGTGAAAAACCCGAAAATCATGAACTCTAAAAATGGGATGATTTTTTTTCAAGATTTTTTACTTGTGACGACACGAGGTGAAAAACTCGAAAATCATGAACTCTAAAAGAAGCAGATTTTTGTAGTATATGATTATTTTGGCGTAATTTAACGCTGTGCAAAATTTAGGAATTTTGGGAGAGTTTAAAAATTTTCAAGATTTTTGACTTGTTACGACTCGAGGTGAAAAATTGGAAAGTCATGAACTCCAAAAATGGGCTGATTTTTGTAGCATATTATTATTTTGGCGTAATCTAACGCTGTGCAAAATTTGATTAATTTTGGGAGAAGTGAAAATTTTCAAGATTTTTGACTTGTTACGACTAGCGGTGAAAAACCCGAAAATCATGAACTCTAAAAATAGGCTGATTTTTGTAGTATATGATTATTTTCAAATTAATTTAACGCCGTGCAAAATTTGGGGAATTTTGGGAGAGGTGAAAATTTTCAAGATTTTTTACTTTTGACGACACGAGGTAAAATCATGAACTGTAAAAATATGCTGATTTTTGTAGTATATGATTATTTTGACGTAATTTAACGCTGTGCAAAATTTACGGAATTTTGGGAGAGGTTAAAAATTTTCAAGATTTTTGACTTGTTACGACTAGAGGTGAAAACCCCGAAAATCATGAACTCTAAAAAAATGGGCTGGATTTTGTAGTATATGATTATTTTTGCGTAATCTAAAGCTGTGCAAAATTTGGAGAATTTTCGGAGAATTAAAAATTTTCGAGTTTTTTGACTTGTTACGACTCGAGGTAAAGAACTCGTAAATCTTAAACTCTAAAAATGGGCTGATTACTGTAGTATATGATTATTTTGCCGCAATTTATCTCTGTGCAAAATTTAGGGAATTTTGGGAGAGGTGAAAATTTTCAAGATTTATTACTTGTTGCGACTCGAGGTGAAAAACTCGAAAATCATAAACTAAAAATAGGCTGATTTTTGTAGTATATGATTATTTTAGCGTAATTTAATGCTGTGCAAAATTATCGGAATTTTGGGAGTGGTGACAATTTTCAAGATTTTTGACTTATGACGACTCGAGGTGAAAAACTCGAAAATCATGAACTCTAAAAATAGGCTGATTTTTGTAGTATATGATTATTTTGAAGTTATTTAACGCTGTGCAAAATTTGGGGAATTTTAGGAGAGGTGAAAATTTTCAAGATTTTTTACTTGTTGCGATTCGAGGTGAAAAACTCGAAAATCATAAACTAAAAATAGGCTGATTTTTGTAGTATATGATTATTTTACCGGTAATTTAATGCTGTGCAAAATTAGCGGAATTTTGGGAGAGGTGAAAATTTTCAACATTTTTGAATTGTTACGATTCGAGGTGAAAAATTCGAAAGTCATGAGCTCTAAAAATGGGCTGAGTTTTGTAGGATATGATTATTTTGGCGTGATCTAACGCTGTGCAAAATTTGGCGAATTTTGGGAGTGGTGAAAATTTTCGAGATTTTTGACTTGTTACGACTCGGGGTAAAGAACTCGTAAATCTTAAACTCTAAAAATGGGCTGATTACTGTAGTATATGATTATTTTGCCGCAATTTATCTCTGTGCAAAATTTAGGGAATTTTGGGAGAGGTGAAAATTTTCAAAATTTATTACTTGTTGCGACTCGAGGTGAAAAACTCGAAAATCATAAACTAAAAATAGGCTGATTTTTGTAGTATATGATTATTTTAGCGTAATTTAATGCTGTGCAAAATTAGCGGAATTTTGGGAGTGGTGAAAATTTTCAAGATTTTTGACTTATGACGACTCGAGGTGAAAAACTCGAAAATCATGAACTCTAAAAATAGGCTGATTTTTGTAGTATATGATTATTTTGAAGTAATTTAACGCTGTGCAAAATTTGGGGAATTTTGGGAGATATGAAAATTTTCAAGATTTTTTACATGTTGCGATTCGAGGTGAAAAACTCGAAAATCATAAACTAAAAATAGGCTGATTTTTGTAGTATATGATTATTTTAGCGGTAATTTAATGCTGTGCAAAATTAGCGGAATTTTGGGAGAGGTGAAAATTTTCAGCATTTTTGAATTGTTACGACTCGAGGTGAAAAATTCGAAAGACATGAGCTCTAACAATGTGCTGACTTTTGTAGGATATGATTATTTTGGCGTAATCTAACGTTGTGCAAAATTTGGCGAATTTTGGGAGTGGTGAAAATTTTCGAGATTTTTGACTTATGACGACTCGAGGTGAAAAACTCGAAAATCATGAACTCTAAAAATAGGCTGATTGTAGTATATGATTATTTTGGAGTAATCTAACGCTGTGCAAAATTTGTTGAATTTTGGGAGAGGTGAAAATTTTCAAGATTTTTGACTTGTTACGACTAGCGGTGAAAAACCCGAAAATCATGAACTCTAAAAATTGGCTGATTGTATTATATGATTATTTTGGAGTAATCTAACGCTGTGCAAAATTTGGGGAATTTTGGGAGAGGTGAAAATTTTCAATATTTTTTACTTGTGACGACTCGAGGTGAAAAATTCGAAAGTCATGAACTCTAGAAATGGGCTGTTTTTTGGTAGTATATGATTATTTTGGCGTAATCTCACGCTGTGCAAAGTTTGGGGAATTTTCAGAGAGGTGAAAATTTTTAAGATTCTTGACTTGTTACGACTCGAGTTGAAAAACTCGAAAATCATAAACTCTAAAAATGGGCTGATTTCTGTAGTATATGCTTATTTTGCCGTAATTTAACGCTGTACAAAATTTGGGGAATTTTGGGAGAGGTGAAAATTTTCAAGATTTTTGAATTGTTACGACTAGAGGTGAAAAATCCGAAAATCATGAACTCTAAAAATGGGCTGGTTTTTGTAGTATATACATGACTATGCTGGCGTAATTTAACGCTGTGCAAAATTTGATGAATTTTGGTAGAGGTTAAAAATTTTCAAGATTTTTTATTGTTGCGACTAGAGGTGAAAAATCGAAAATCATAAACTCTAAAAATGGGCTGATTTCTGTAGTATATGATTATTTAGCCGTAATTTATCGCTGTGCAAATTTTGGGGAACTTTCGGAGAGGTGAAAATTTTCTATATTTTTTACTTGTGGCGACTCGAGGTGAAAAATCCGAAAGTCATGAACTCTAAAATGTGGGGAATTTTTGAGAGGTGAAAATTTTCAAAATTTTTGACTTGTGACGACACAGGGGAAAAACTTGAAAATCATGAACTCTAAAAATGGGCTGATTTTTTAGTATATGATTATTTTAGAATAATCTAACGCTGTGCAAAATTTCTGTAATCTTGGGAGAGTTGAAAATTTTCAAGAGTTTTTACTTGTGACGACACGAGGTGAAAAACTCGAAAATCATGAACTCTAAAATTAGATTGATTTTTGTAGTTATGATTATTTTTGCGTAATTTAATGCTGTGCAAAATTTGCTTAATTTTGGGAGAGGTGAAAATTTTAAAGATTTTTGAATTGTTACGACTCGAGGTGAAAAATTTGAAAGTCATGAGCTCTAAAAATGGGCTAATTTTTGTAGGATATGAATATTTTGGCGTAATCTAACGCTGTGCAAAATTTGGGGAATTTTAGGAGTGGTGAAAATTTTCAAGATTTTTGACTTATGACGACACGATGTGAAAAACTCGAAAATCATGAACTCTAAAAATAGGCTGATTTTTGTAGTATATGATTATTTTGACGTAATTTAACAACGCTGTGCAAAATTTGGGGAATTTTGGGAAAGTGAAAATTTTCAAGATTTTTGACTAGTGACGACACGAGGGGGAAAAAATTAGGTTGATCTTTGTAGTACATGATTATTTTGGAGTAATCTAACGCTGTGCAATATTTGGGGAATTTTGGGAGAGGTGAAAATTTTCAAGATTTTTGGCTTGTTACGACTAGCGGTGGAAAACCCGAAAATCATGAACTCTAAAAATTGGCTGATTGTAGTATATGATTATTTTGGAGTAATCTAACGCTGTGCAAAATTTGAGGAATTTTGGGAGAGGTGAAAATTTTCAAGATTTTTGACTTATGACGACACGATGTGAAAAACTCGAAAATCATGAACTCTAAAAATAGGCTGATTTTTGTGGTATATGATTATTTTGACGTAATTTAACGCTGTGCAAAATTTGAGGAATTTTGGGAGAGGTGAAAATTTTAAAGATTTTTGAATTGTTACGACTCGAGGTGAAAAATTGGAAAGTCATGAACTCCAAAAATGGGCTGATTTTTGTAGCATATTATTATTTTGGCGTAATCTAATGCTGTGCAAAATTTGAGGAATTTTGGGAGAAGTGAAAATTTTCAAGATTTTTGACTTGTTACGACTAGCGGTGAAAAACCCGAAAATCATGAACTCTAAAAATTGGCTGATTTTTGTAGTATATGATTATTTTGGAGTAATCTAACGCTGTGCAAAATTTGGGGAATTTTGGGAGAGGTGAAAATTTTCAAGATTTTTGACTTGTGACGACACGATGTGAAAAACTCGAAAATCATGAACTCTAAAAATAGGCTGATTTTTGTAGTATATGATTATTTTGACGCAATTTAATGCTGTGCAAAATTTGGGGAATTTTGGGAGAGGTGAAAATTTTCAAGATTTTTGACTTGTTACGACTAGGTGAAAAACCCGAAAATCATGAACTCTAAAAATGGGATGATTTTATTTCAAGATTTTTTACTTGTGACGACACGAGGTGAAAAACTCGAAAATCATGAACTCTAAAAAAAGCTGATTTTTTTAGTATATGATTATTTTGGCGTAATCTAACGCTGTGCAAAATTTGAGGAATTTTGGGAGAGGTAAAAATTTTCCAAATTTTTTAATTGTGACGACACGAGGTGAAAAACTCGAAAATCATGAACTCTAAAAATAGGCTGACTTTGTAGTATATGGTTATTTTGACGCAATTTAATGCTGTGCAAAATTTGGGGAATTTTGGGAGAGGTGAAAATTTTCAAGATTTTTGACTTGTTACGACTAGAGGTGAATAACCCGAAAATCATGAACTCTAAAAATGGGCTGATTTTTTTCGATATTTTTTACTTGTGACGACACGATGTGAAAAACTCGAAAATCATGAACTCTAAAAATAGGCTAATTTTTGTAGTATATGATTATTTTCAAAGTAATTTAACGCCGTGCAAAATTTGGGGAATTTTGGGAGAGGTGAAAATTTTCAAGATTTTTTACTTTTGACGACACGAGGTAAAATCATGAACTGTAAAAATATGCTGATTTTTGTAGTATATGATTATTTTGACGTAATTTAACGCTGTGCAAAATTTACGGAATTTTGGGAGAGGTTAAAAATTTTCAAGATTTTTGACTTGTTACGACTAGAGGTGAAAACCCCGAAAATCATGAACTCTAAAAATGGGCTGGATTTTGTAGTATATGATTATTTTTGCGTAATCTAAAGCAGTGCAAAATTTGGGGAATTTTCGGAGAAGTAAAAATTTTCGAGTTTTTTGACTTGTTACGACTCGGGGTAAAGAACTCGTAAATCTTAAACTCTAAAAATGGGCTGATTACTGTAGTATATGATTATTTTGCCGCAATTTATCTCTGTGCAAAATTTAGGGAATTTTGGGAGAGGTGAAAATTTTCAAAATTTATTACTTGTTGCGACTCGAGGTGAAAAACTCGAAAATCATAAACTAAAAATAGGCTGATTTTTGTAGTATATGATTATTTTAGCGTAATTTAATGCTGTGCAAAATTAGCGGAATTTTGGGAGTGGTGAAAATTTTCAAGATTTTTGACTTATGACGACTCGAGGTGAAAAACTCGAAAATCATGAACTCTAAAAATAGGCTGATTTTTGTAGTATATGATTATTTTGAAGTAATTTAACGCTGTGCAAAATTTGGGGAATTTTGGGAGATGTGAAAATTTTCAAGATTTTTTACATGTTGCGATTCGAGGTGAAAAACTCGAAAATCATAAACTAAAAATAGGCTGATTTTTGTAGTATATGATTATTTTAGCGGTAATTTAATGCTGTGCAAAATTAGCGGAATTTTGGGAGAGGTGAAAATTTTCAGCATTTTTGAATTGTTACGACTCGAGGTGAAAAATTCGAAAGTTATGAGCTCTAACAATGGGCTGACTTTTGTAGGATATGATTATTTTGGCGTAATCTAACGTTGTGCAAAATTTGGGGAATTTTGGGAGAGGTGAAAATTTTCAAGATTTTTGACTTGTTACGAATAGAGGTGAAATACCCGAAAATCATGAACTCTAAAAATGGGCTCATTTTTTTCATGATTTTTTACTTGTGACGACACGAGGTGAAAAACTCGAAAATCATGAACTCTAAAAAAAGATGATTTTTGTAGTATATGATTATTTTGGGGTAATTTAACGCTGTGCAAAATTTGCGGAATTATGGGAGAGGTTAAAAATTTTCAAGATTTTTGACTTGTTACGACTCGACGTGAAAAATTGGAAAGTCATGAACTCCAAAAATGGGCTGATTTTTGTAGTATATTATTATTTTGGCGTAATCTAACGCTGTGCAAAATTTGAGGAATTTTGGGAGAGGTGAAAATTTTCAAGATTTTTGACTTGTGACGACACGATGTGAAAAACTCGAAAATCATGAACTCTAAAAATAGGCTGATTGTAGTATATGATTATTTTGGAGTAATCTAACGCTGTGCAAAATTTGTTGAATTTTGGGAGAGGTGAAAATTTTCAAGATTTTTGACTTGTTACGACTAGCGGTGAAAAACCCGAAAATCATGAACTCTAAAAATTGGCTGATTGTATTATATGATTATTTTGGAGTAATCTAACGCTGTGCAAAATTTGGGGAATTTTGGGAGAGGTGAAAATTTTCAATATTTTTTACTTGTGACGACTCGAGGTGAAAAATTCGAAAGTCATGAACTCTAGAAATGGGCTGTTTTTTGGTAGTATATGATTATTTTGGCGTAATCTCACGCTGTGCAAAGTTTGGGGAATTTTCAGAGAGGTGAAAATTTTTAAGATTCTTGACTTGTTACGACTCGAGTTGAAAAACTCGAAAATCATAAACTCTAAAAATGGGCTGATTTCTGTAGTATATGCTTATTTTGCCGTAATTTAACGCTGTACAAAATTTGGGGAATTTTGGGAGAGGTGAAAATTTTCAAGATTTTTGAATTGTTACGACTAGAGGTGAAAAATCCGAAAATCATGAACTCTAAAAATGGGCTGGTTTTTGTAGTATATAAATGACTATGCTGGCGTAATTTAACGCTGTGCAAAATTTGATGAATTTTGGTAGAGGTTAAAAATTTTCAAGATTTTTTATTGTTGCGACTCGAGGTGAAAAATCGAAAATCATAAACTCTAAAAATGGGCTGATTTCTGTAGTATATGATTATTTAGCCGTAATTTATCGCTGTGCAAATTTTGGGGAACTTTCGGAGAGGTGAAAATTTTCTATATTTTTTACTTGTGGCGACTCGAGGTGAAAAATCCGAAAGTCATGAACTCTAAAATGTGGGGAATTTTTGAGAGGTGAAAATTTTCAAAATTTTTGACTTGTGACGACACAGGGGAAAAACTTGAAAATCATGAACTCTAAAAATGGGCTGATTTTTTAGTATATGATTATTTTAGAATAATCTAACGCTGTGCAAAATTTCTGTAATCTTGGGAGAGGTGAAAATTTTCAAGATTTTTTACTTGTGACGACACGAGGTGAAAAACTCGAAAATCATGAACTCTAAAATTAGATTGATTTTTGTAGTTATGATTATTTTTGCGTAATTTAATGCTGTGCAAAATTTGCTTAATTTTGGGAGAGGTGAAAATTTTCAAGATTTTTTACTTGTGACGACACGAGGTGAAAAACTCGAAAATCATGAACTCTAAAAAAAGATGATTTTTGTAGTATATGATTATTTTGGGGTAATTTAACGCTGTGCAAAATTTGCGGCATTATGGGAGAGGATAAAAATTTTCAAGATTTTTGACTTGTTACGACTCGACGTGAAAAATTGGAAAGTCATGAACTCCAAAAATGGGCTGATTTCTGTAGTATATGCTTATTTTGCCGTAATTTACCGCTGTACAAAATTTGGGGAATTTTGGGAGAGGTGAAAATTTTCAAGATTTTTGAATTGTTACGACTAGAGGTGAAAAATCCGAAAATCATGAACTCTAAAAATGGGCTGGTTTTTGTAGTATATACATGACTATGCTGGCGTAATTTAACGCTGTGCAAAATTTGATGAATTTTGGTAGAGGTTAAAAATTTTCAAGATTTTTTATTGTTGCGACTCGAGGTGAAAAATCGAAAATCATAAACTCTAAAAATGGGCTGATTTCTGTAGTATATGATTATTTAGCCGTAATTTATCGCTGTGCAAATTTTGGGGAACTTTCGGAGTGGTGAAAATTTTCTATATTTTTTACTTGTGGCGACTCGAGGTGAAAAATCCGAAAGTCATGAACTCTAAAATGTGGGGAATTTTTGAGAGGTGAAAATTTTCAAAATTTTTGACTTGTGACGACACAGGGGAAAAACTTGAAAATCATGAACTCTAAAAATGGGCTGATTTTTTAGTATATGATTATTTTAGAATAATCTAACGCTGTGCAAAATTTCTGTAATCTTGGGAGAGGTGAAAATTTTCAAGATTTTTTACTTTTGACGACACGAGGTAAAATCATGAACTGTAAAAATATGCTGATTTTTGTAGTATATGATTATTTTGACGTAATTTAACGCTGTGCAAAATTTACGGAATTTTGGGAGAGGTTAAAAATTTTCAAGATTTTTGACTTGTTACGACTAGAGGTGAAAACCCCGAAAATCATGAACTCTAAAAATGGGCTGGATTTTGTAGTATATGATTTTTTTTGCGTAATCTAAAGCTGTGCAAAATTTGGGGAATTTTCGGAGAAGTAAAAATTTTCGAGTTTTTTGACTTGTTACGACTCGGGGTAAAGAACTCGTAAATCTTAAACTCTAAAAATGGGCTGATTACTGTAGTATATGATTATTTTGCCGCAATTTATCTCTGTGCAAAATTTAGGGAATTTTGGGAGAGGTGAAAATTTTCAAAATTTATTACTTGTTGCGACTCGAGGTGAAAAACTCGAAAATCATAAACTAAAAATAGGCTGATTTTTGTAGTATATGATTATTTTAGCGTAATTTAATGCTGTGCAAAATTAGCGGAATTTTGGGAGTGGTGAAAATTTTCAAGATTTTTGACTTATGACGACTCGAGGTGAAAAACTCGAAAATCATGAACTCTAAAAATAGGCTGATTTTTGTAGTATATGATTATTTTGAAGTAATTTAACGCTGTGCAAAATTTGGGGAATTTTGGGAGAGGTGAAAATTTTCAGCATTTTTGAATTGTTACGACTCGAGGTGAAAAATTCGAAAGTCATGAGCTCTAAAAAAAGATGATTTTTGTAGTATATGATTATTTTGGGGTAATTTAACGCTGTGCAAAATTTGCGGAATTATGGGAGAGGATAAAAATTTTCAAGATTTTTGACTTGTTACGACTCGACGTGAAAAATTGGAAAGTCATGAACTCCAAAAATGGGCTGATTTTTGTAGTATATTATTATTTTGGCGTAATCTAACGCTGTGCAAAATTTGAGGAATTTTGGGAGAGGTGAAAATTTTCAAGATTTTTGACTTGTGACGACACGATGTGAAAAACTCGAAAATCATGAACTCTAAAAATAGGCTGATTGTAGTATATGATTATTTTGGAGTAATCTAACGCTGTGCAAAATTTGTTGAATTTTGGGAGAGGTGAAAATTTTCAATATTTTTTACTTGTGACGACACGAGGTGAAAAACTCGAAAATCATGAACTCTAAAAATAGGCTGACTTTGTAGTATATTATTATTTTGGCGTAATCTAACGCTGTGCAAAATTTGTTGAATTTTGGGAGAGGTTAAAAATTTTTAAGGTTTTTGACTTGTTACGACTCGAGGGGAAAAATTCGTAAGTCATGAACTCTAAAAATGGGCTGATTTTTGTAGTATATTATTATTTTGGCGTAATTTAACGCTGTGCAAAATTTAGAGAATTTTGTGAGAGGTGAAAATTTTCAAGATTTTTGACTTGTTACGACTAGCGGTGAAAAACCCGAAAATCATGAACTCTAAAAATTGGCTGATTGTATTATATGATTATTTTGGAGTAATCTAACGCTGTGCAAAATTTGGGGAATTTTGGGAGAGGTGAAAATTTTCAATATTTTTTACTTGTGACGACTCGAGGTGAAAAATTCGAAAGTCATGAACTCTAGAAATGGGCTGTTTTTTGGTAGTATATGATTATTTTAGCGGTAATTTAATGCTGTGCCAAATTAGCGGAATTTTGGGAGAGGTGAAAATTTTCAGCATTTTTGAATTGTTACGGCTCGAGGTGAAAAATTCGAAAATCATAAACTCTAAAAATGGGCTGATTTCTGTAGTATATGCTTATTTTGCCGTAATTTAACGCTGTACAAAATTTGGTGAATTTTGGGAGAGGTGAAAATTTTCAAGATTTTTGAATTGATACGACTAGAGGTGAAAAATCCGAAAATCATGAACTCTAAAAATGGGCTGGTTTTTGTAGTATATACATGACTATGCTGGCGTAATTTAACGCTGTGCAAAATTTGATGAATTTTGGTAGAGGTTAAAAATTTTCAAGATTTTTTATTGTTGCGACTAGAGGTGAAAAATCGAAAATCATAAACTCTAAAAATGGGCTGATTTCTGTAGTATATGATTATTTAGCCGTAATTTATCGCTGTGCAAATTTTGGGGAACTTTCGGAGTGGTGAAAAGTTTCTATATTTTTTACTTGTGGCGACTCGAGGTGAAAAATCCGAAAGTCATGAACTCTAAAATGTGGGGAATTTTTGAGAGGTGAAAATTTTCAAAATTTTTGACTTGTGACGACACAGGGGAAAAACTTGAAAATCATGAACTCTAAAAATGGGCTGATTTTTTAGTATATGATTATTTTGAAGTTATTTAACGCTGTGCAAAATTTGCGGAATTTTGGGAGAGGTGAAAATTTTCAAGATTTTTTACTTGTGACGACACGAGGTGAAAAACTCGAAAATCATGAACTCTAAAATTAGATTGATTTTTGTAGTTATGATTATTTTTGCGTAATTTAATGCTGTGCAAAATTTGCGGAATTTTGGGAGAGGTGAAAATTTTAAAGATTTTTGAATTGTTACGACTCGAGGTGAAAAATTTGAAAGTCATCAGCTCTAAAAATGGGCTAATTTTTGTAGGATATGAATATTTTGGCGTAATCTAACGCTGTGCAAAATTTGGGGAATTTTGGGAGAGGTGAAAATTTTCAAGATTTTTGACTTATGACGACACGATGTGAAAAACTCGAAAATCATGAACTCTAAAAATAGGCTGATTTTTGTAGTATATGATTATTTTGACGTAATTTAACAACGCTGTGCAAAATTTGGGGAATTTTGGGAAAGTGAAAATTTTCAAGATTTTTGACTAGTGATGACACGAGGGGGGAAAAAATTAGGTTGATCTTTGTAGTACATGATTATTTTGGAGTAATCTAACGCTGTGCAATATTTGGGGAATTTTGGGAGAGGTGAAAATTTTCAAGATTTTTGGCTTGTTACGACTAGCGGTGGAAAACCCGAAAATCATGAACTCTAAAAATTGGCTGATTGTAGTATATGATTATTTTGGAGTAATCTAACGCTGTGCAAAATTTGGGGAATTTTGGGAGAGGTGAAAATTTTCAAGATTTTTGACTTATGACGACACGATGTGAAAAACTCGAAAATCATGAACTCTAAAAATAGGCTGATTTTTGTGGTATATGATTATTTTGACGTAATTTAATGCTGTGCAAAATTTGGGGAATTTTGGGAGAGGTGAAAATTTTCAAGATTTTTGACTTGTGACGACACAATGTGAAAAACTCGAAAATCATGAACTCTAAAAATAGGCTGATTTTTGTAGTATATGATTATTTTGACGCAATTTAATGCTGTGGAAAATTTGGGGAATTTTGGGAGAGGTGAAAATTTTCAAGATTTTTGACTTGTTACGACTAGGTGAAAACCCCGAAAATCATGAACTCTAAAAATGGGATGCTTTTATTTCAAGATTTTTTAGTTGTGACGACACGAGGTGAAAAACTCGAAAATCATGAACTCTAAAAAAAGCTGATTTTTGTAGTATATGATTATTTTGGCGTAATCTAACGCTGTGCAAAATTTGAGGAATTTTGGGAGAGGTAAAAATTTTCCAAATTTTTTACTTGTGACGACACGAGGTGAAAAACTCGAAAATCATGAACTCTAAAAATAGGCTGACTTTGTAGTATATGGTTATTTTGACGCAATTTAATGCTGTGCAAAATTTGGGGAATTTTGGGAGAGGTGAAAATTTTCAAGATTTTTGACTTGTTACGACTAGAGGTGAAAAACCCGAAAATCATGAACTCTAAAAATGGGCTGATTTTTTTTCGATATTTTTTACTTGTGACGACACGATGTGAAAAACTCGAAAATCATGAACTCTAAAAATAGGCTGATTTTTGTAGTATATGATTATTTTCAAAGTAATTTAACGCCGTGCAAAATTTGGGGAATTTTGGGAGAGGTGAAAATTTTCAAGATTTTTTACTTTTGACGACACGAGGTAAAATCATGAACTGTAAAAATATGCTGATTTTTGTAGTATATGATTATTTTGACGTAATTTAACGCTGTGCAAAATTTACGGAATTTTGGGAGAGGTTAAAAATTTTCAAGATTTTTGACTTGTTACGACTAGAGGTGAAAACCCCGAAAATCATGAACTCTAAAAATGGGCTGGATTTTGTAGTATATGATTATTTTGGCGTAATCTAAAGCTGTGCAAAATTTGGGGAATTTTCGGAGAAGTAAAAATTTTCGAGTTTTTTGACTTGTTACGACTCGAGGTAAAGAACTCGTAAATCTTAAACTCTAAAAATGGGCTGATTACTGTAGTATATGATTATTTTGCCGCAATTTATCTCTGTGCAAAATTTAGGGAATTTTGGGAGAGGTGAAAATTTTCAAAATTTATTACTTGTTGCGACTCGAGGTGAAAAAGTCGAAAATCATAAACTAAAAATAGGCTGATTTTTGTAGTATATGATTATTTTAGCGTAATTTAATGCTGTGCAAAATTAGCGGAATTTTGGGAGTGGTGAAAATTTTCAAGATTTTTGACTTATGACGACTCGAGGTGAAAAACTCGAAAATCATGAACTCTAAAAATAGGCTGATTTTTGTAGTATATGATTATTTTGAAGTAATTTAACGCTGTGCAAAATTTGGGGAATTTTGGGAGATGTGAAAATTTTCAAGATTTTTTACATGTTGCGATTCGAGGTGAAAAACTCGAAAATCATAAACTAAAAATAGGCTGATTTTTGTAGTATATGATTATTTTAGCGGTAATTTAATGCTGTGCAAAATTAGCGGAATTTTGGGAGAGGTGAAAATTTTCAGCATTTTTGAATTGTTACGACTCGAGGTGAAAAATTCGAAAGTCATGAGCTCTAACAATGGGCTGGTTTTCGTAGTACATGATTATGTTGGCGTAATTTAACGCTGTGCAAAATTTGATGAATTTTGGTAGAGGTTAAAAATTTTCAAGATTATTTACTTGTTGCGACTCGAGGTGAAAAACTCGAAAATCATAAACTAAAAATAGGCTGATTTTTGTAGTATATGATTATTTTACCGGTAATTAATGCTGTGCAAAATTAGCGGAATTTTGGGAGAGGTGAAAATTTTCAACATTTTTGAATTGTTACAACTCGAGGTGAAAAATTCGAAAGTCATGAGCTCTAAAAATGGGCTGACTTTTGTAGGATATGATTATTTTGGCGTAATTTAACGCTGTGCAAAATTTGGAGAATTTTGGGAGAGGTAAAAATTTTCAAAATTTTTGACTTGTTACGACTAGCGGTGAAAAACCCGAAAATCATGAACTCTAAAAATTGGCTGATTTTTGTAGTATATGATTATTTTGGAGTAATCTAACGCTGTGCAAAATTTGGGGAATTTTTGGGAGAGGTGAAAATTTTCAATATTTTTTACTTGTGACGACACGAGGTGAAAACTCGAAAATCAAGAACTCTAAAAATAGGCTGACTTTGTAGTATATGGTTATTTTGACGCAATTTAATGCTGTGCAAAATTTGGGGAATTTTGGGAGAGGTGAAAATTTTCAAGATTTTTGACTTGTTACGACTAGAGGTGAAAAACCCGAAAATCATGAACTCTAAAAATGGGATGATTTTTTTTCAAGATTTTTTACTTGTGACGACACGAGGTGAAAAACTCGAAAATCATGAACTCTAAAAAAAGCTGATTTTTGTAGTATATGATTATTTTGGTGTAATTTAACGCTGCGCAAAATTTGCGGAATTTTGGGAGAGGTTAAAAATTTTCAAGATTTTTGACTTGTGACGACACGATGTGAAAAACTCGAAAATCATGAACTCTAAAAATAGGCTGATTTTTGTAGTATATGATTATTTTACCGGTAATTTAATGCTGTGCAAAATTTGAGGAATTTTGGGAGAAGTGAAAATTTTCAAGATTTTTGACTTGTGACGACACGATGTGAAAAACTCGAAAATCATGAACTCTAAAAATAGGCTGATTTTTGTAGTATATGATTATTTTCAAAGTAATTTAACACCGTGCAAAATTTGGGGAATATTGGGAGAGGTGAAAATTTTCAAGATGTTGTACTTGTTGCAACTCGATGTGAAAAACTCGAAAATCATAAACTAAAATTAGGTTGATGTTTGAGTATATGATTATTTTGGAGTAATCTAACGCTGTGCAAAATTTGGGGAATTTTGGGAGAGGTGAAAATTTTCAAGATTTTTGACTTGTTACGACTAGAGGTGAAAAACCCGAAAATCATGAACTCTAAAAATGGGCTGATTTTTTTTCAAGATTTTTTACTTGTGACGACACGATGTGAAAAACTCGAAAATCATGAACTCTAAAAATAGGCTGATTTTTGTAGTATATGATTATTTTGAAGTTATTTAACGCTGTGCAAAATTTGCGGAATTTTGGGAGAGGTGAAAATTTTCAAGATTTTTTACTTGTGACGACACGAGGTAAAAAGTCGAAAATCATGAACTCTAAAAATGGGCTGATTTTTTTTCAAGATTTTTTACTTGTGACTACACGATGTGAAAAACTCGAAAATCATGAACTCTAAAAATAGGCTGATTTTTGTAGTATATGATTATTTTGAAGTTATTTAACGCTGTGCAAAATTTGCGGAATTTTGGGAGAGGTGAAAATTTTCAAGATTTTTTACTTGTGACGACACGAGGTAAAAAGTCGAAAATCATGAACTGTAAAAATATACTGATTTTTGTAGTATATGATTATTTTGACGTAATTTAACGCTGTGCAAAATTTACGGAATTTTGGGAGAGGTTAAAAATTTTCAAGATTTTTGACTTGTTACGACTGAGGTGAAAACCCCGAAAATCATGAACTCTAAAAATGGGCTGGTTTTTGTAGTATATGATTATTTTGGCGTAAGCTAAAGCTGTGCAAAATTTGGGGAACTTGCGGAGAAGTAAAAATTTTCGAGTTTTTTGACTTGTTACGACTCGAGGTAAAGAACTCGTAAATCTTAAACTCTAAAAATGGGCTGATTACTGTAGTATATGATTATTTTGCCGCAATTTATCTCTGTGCAAAATTTAGGGAATTTTGGGAGAGGTGAAAATTTTCAAGATTTATTACTTGTTGCGACTCGAGGTGAAAAACTCGAAAATCATAAACTAAAAATAGGCTGATTTTTGTAGTATATGATTATTTTAGCGTAATTTAATGCTGTGCAAAATTATCGGAATTTTGGGAGTGGTGACAATTTTCAAGATTTTTGACTTATGACGACTCGAGGTGAAAAACTCGAAAATCATGAACTCTAAAAATAGGCTGATTTTTGTAGTATATGATTATTTTGAAGTTATTTAACGCTGTGCAAAATTTGGGGAATTTTGGGAGAGGTGAAAATTTTCAAGATTTTTTACTTGTTGCGATTCGAGGTGAAAAACTCGAAAATCATAAACTAAAAATAGGCTGATTTTTGTAGTATATGATTATTTTACCGGTAATTTAATGCTGTGCAAAATTAGCGGAATTTTGGGAGAGGTGAAAATTTTCAAGATGTATTACTTGTTGCAACTCGATGTGAAAAACTCGAAAATCATAAACTAAAATTAGGTTGATGTTTGAGTATATGATTATTTTGGAGTAATCTAACGCTGTTCAAAATTTGGGGAATTTTGGGAGAGGTGAAAATTTTCAAGATTTTTGACTTGTTACGACTAGAGGTGAAAAACCCGAAAATCATGAACTCTAAAAATGGGCTGATTTTTTTTCAAGATTTTTTACTTGTGACGACACGATGTGAAAAACTCGAAAATCATGAACTCTAAAAATAGGCTGATTTTTGTAGTATATGATTATTTTGAAGTTATTTAACGCTGTGCAAAATTTGCGGAATTTTGGGAGAGGTGAAAATTTTCAAGATTTTTTACTTGTGACGACACGAGGTAAAAAGTCGAAAATCATGAACTGTAAAAATATACTGATTTTTGTAGTATATGATTATTTTGACGTAATTTAACGCTGTGCAAAATTTACGGAATTTTGGGAGAGGTTAAAAATTTTCAAGATTTTTGACTTGTTACGACTGAGGTGAAAACCCCGAAAATCATGAACTCTAAAAATGGGCTGGTTTTTGTGGTATATGATTATTTTGGCGTAATCTAAAGCTGTGCAAAATTTGGGGAATTTGCGGAGAAGTAAAAATTTTCGAGTTTTTTGACTTGTTACGACTCGAGGTAAAGAACTCGTAAATCTTAAACTCTAAAAATGGGCTGATTACTGTAGTATATGATTATTTTGCCGCAATTTATCTCTGTGCAAAATTTAGGGAATTTTGGGAGAGGTGAAAATTTTCAAGATTTATTACTTGTTGCGACTCGAGGTGAAAAACTCGAAAATCATAAACTAAAAATAGGCTGATTTTTGTAGTATATGATTATTTTAGCGTAATTTAATGCTGTGCAAAATTATCGGAATTTTGGGAGTGGTGACAATTTTCAAGATTTTTGACTTATGACGACTCGAGGTGAAAAACTCGAAAATCATGAACTCTACAAATAGGCTGATTTTTGTAGTATATGATTATTTTGAAGTTATTTAACGCTGTGCAAAATTTGGGGAATTTTGGGAGAGGTGAAAATTTTCAAGATTTTTTACTTGTTGCGATTCGAGGTGAAAAACTCGAAAATCATAAACTAAAAATAGGCTGATTTTTGTAGTATATGATTATTTTACCGGTAATTTAATGCTGTGCAAAATTAGCGGAATTTTGGGAGGTGAAAATTTTCAACATTTTTGAATTGTTACGACTCGAGGTGAAAAATTCGAAAGTCATGAGCTCTAAAAATGGGCTGAGTTTTGTAGGATATGATTATTTTGGCGTAATCTAACGCTGTGCAAAATTTGGCGAATTTTGGGAGTGGTGAAAATTTTCGAGATTTTTGACTTATGACGACAGATGTGAAAAACTCGAAAATCATGAACTCTAAAAATAGGCTGATTTTTGTAGTATATGATTATTGTCAAAGTAATTTAACGCCGTGCAAAATTTGGGGAATTTTGGGAGAGGTGAAAATTTTCAAGATGTTTTACTTGTTGCAACTCGATGTGAAAAACTCGAAAATCATTAACTAAAATTAGGTTGATGTTTGTAGTATATGATTATTTTGGTGTAATTTAACGCTGTGCAAAATTTGAGGAATTTTGGGAGAAGTGAAAATTTTCAAGATTTTTGACTTGTTACGACTAGCGGTGAAAAACCCGAAAATCATGAACTCTAAAAATTGGCTGATTTTTGTAGTATATGATTATTTTGGAGTAATCTAACGCTTTGCAAAATTTTAGGAATTTTGGGAGAGGTAAAAATTTTCCAAATTTTTTACTTGTGACGACACGAGGTGAAAAACTCGAAAATCATGAACTCTAAAAATAGGCTGACTTTGTAGTATATGGTTATTTTGAGGCAATTTAATGCTGTGCAAAATTTGGGGAATTTTGGAAGAGGTGAAAATTTTCAAGATTTTTGACTTGTTACGACTAGAGGTGAAAAACCCGAAAATCATGAACTCTAAAAATGGACTGATTTTTTTTCGAGATTTTTTACTTGTGACGACATGATGTGAAAAACTCGAAAATCATGAACTCTAAAAATAGGATGATTTTTGTAGTATATGATTATTTTCAAAGTAATTTAACGCCGTGCAAAATTTGGGGAATTTTGGGAGAGGTGAAAATTTTCAAGATTTTTTACTTTTGACGACACGAGGTAAAATCATGAACTGTAAAAATATGCTGATTTTTGTAGTATATGATTATTTTGAAGTAATTTAACGCTGTGCAAAATTAGCGGAATTTTGGGAGTGGTGAAAATTTTCAAGATTTTTGACTTATGACGACTCGAGGTGAAAAACTCGAAAATCATGAACTCTAAAAATAGGCTGATTTTTGTAGTATATGAATATTTTGAAGTAATTTAACGCTGTGCAAAATTTGGGGAATTTTGGGAGATGTGAAAATTTTCAAGATTTTTTACATGTTGCGATTCGAGGTGAAAAATTCGAAAGTCATGAGCTCTAACAATGGGCTGACTTTTGTAGGATATGATTATTTTGGGGTAATTTAACGCTGTGCAAAATTTGCGGAATTTTGGGAGAGGTTAAAAATTTTCAAGATTTTTGACTTATGACGACTCGACGTGAAAAATTGGAAAGTCATGAACTCCAAAAATGGGCTGATTTTTGTAGTATATTATTATTTTGGCGTAATCTAACGCTGTGCAAAATTTGAGGAATTTTGGGAGAGGTGAAAATTTTCAAGATTTTTGACTTGTTACGACTAGAGGTGAAAAACCCGAAAATCATGAACTCTAAAAATAGACTGATTGTAGTATATGATTATTTTGGAGTAATCTAACGCTGTGCAAAATTTGTTGAATTTTGGGAGAGGTGAAAATTTTCAATATTTTTTACTTGTGACGACACGAGGTGAAAAACTCGAAAATCATGAACTCTAAAAATAGACTGATTGTAGTATATTATTATTTTGGCGTAATTTAACGCTGTGCAAAATTTAGAGAATTTTGTGAGAGGTGAAAATTTTCAAGATTTTTGACTTGTTACGACTAGCGGTGAAAAACCCGAAGATCATGAACTCTAAAAATTGGCTGATTGTATTATATGATTATTTTGGAGTAATCTAACGCTGTGCAAAATTTGGGGAATTTTGGGAGAGGTGAAAATTTTCAATATTTTTTACTTGTGACGACGCGAGGTGAAAAATTCGAAAGTCATGAACTCTAGAAATGGGCTGTTTTTTGTAGTATATGATTATTTTGGCGTAATCTCACGCTGTGCAAAATTTGATGAATTTTGGGAGAGGTGAAAATTTTCAATATTTTTTACTTGTGACGACACGAGGTGAAAACTCGAAAATCAAGAACTCTAAAAATAGGCTGACTTTGTAGTATATGGTTATTTTGACGCAATTTAATGCTGTGCAAAATTTGGGGAATTTTGGGAGAGGTGAAAATTTTCAAGATTTTTGACTTGTTACGACTAGAGGTGAAAAACCCGAAAATCATGAACTCTAAAAATGGGATGATTTTTTTTCAAGATTTTTTACTTGTGACGACACGAGGTGAAAAACTCGAAAATCATGAACTCTAAAAAAAACTGATTTTTGTAGTATATGATTATTTTGGTGTAATTTAACGCTGTGCAAAATTTGATGAATTTTGGGAGAGGTGAAAATTTTCAATATTTTTTACTTGTGACGACACGAGGTGAAAAACTCGAAAATCATGAACTCTAAAAATAGGCTGATTTTTGTAGTATATGATTATTTTACCGGTAATTTAATGCTGTGCAAAATTTGAGGAATTTTGGGAGAAGTGAAAATTTTCAAGATTTTTGACTTGTGACGACACGATGTGAAAAACTCGAAAATCATGAACTCTAAAAATAGGCTGATTTTTGTAGTATATGATTATTTTCAAAGTAATTTAACACCGTGCAAAATTTGGGGAATATTGGGAGAGGTGAAAATTTTCAAGATGTTTTACTTGTTGCAACTCGATGTGAAAAACTCGAAAATCATAAACTAAAATTAGGTTGATGTTTGAGTATATGATTATTTTGGAGTAATCTAAAGCTGTGCAAAATTTGGGGAATTTTGGGAGAGGTGAAAATTTTCAAGATTTTTGACTTGTTACGACTAGAGGTGAAAAACCCGAAAATCATG
The DNA here is from genome assembly GCA_936439885.1 of Nowickia ferox. NCBI lineage: Eukaryota > Metazoa > Arthropoda > Insecta > Diptera > Tachinidae > Nowickia > Nowickia ferox. The sequence continues at coordinate 43,561,604 of OW387025.1, forward strand.
AACTCTAAAAATGGGCTGATTTTTTTTCAAGATTTTTTACTTGTGACGACACGATGTGAAAAACTCGAAAATCATGAACTCTAAAAATAGGCTGATTTTTGTAGTATATGATTATTTTGAAGTTATTTAACGCTGTGCAAAATTTGCGGAATTTTGGGAGAGGAGAAAATTTTCAAGATTTTTTACTTGTGACGACACGAGGTAAAAAGTCGAAAATCATGAACTCTAAAAATGGGCTGATTTTTTTTCAAGATTTTTTACTTGTGACTACACGATGTGAAAAACTCGAAAATCATGAACTCTAAAAATAGGCTGATTTTTGTAGTATATGATTATTTTGAAGTTATTTAACGCTGTGCAAAATTTGCGGAATTTTGGGAGAGGTGAAAATTTTCAAGATTTTTTACTTGTGACGACACGAGGTAAAAAGTCGAAAATCATGAACTGTAAAAATATACTGATTTTTGTAGTATATGATTATTTTGACGTAATTTAACGCTGTGCAAAATTTACGGAATTTTGGGAGAGGTTAAAAATTTTCAAGATTTTTGACTTGTTACGACTGAGGTGAAAACCCCGAAAATCATGAACTCTAACAATGGGCTGGTTTTTGTAGTATATGATTATTTTGGCGTAATCTAAAGCTGTGCAAAATTTGGGGAACTTGCGGAGAAGTAAAAATTTTCGAGTTTTTTGACTTGTTACGACTCGAGGTAAAGAACTCGTAAATCTTAAACTCTAAAAATGGGCTGATTACTGTAGTATATGATTATTTTGCCGCAATTTATCTCTGTGCAAAATTTAGGGAATTTTGGGAGAGGTGAAAATTTTCAAGATTTATTACTTGTTGCGACTCGAGGTGAAAAACTCGAAAATCATAAACTAAAAATAGGCTGATTTTTGTAGTATATGATTATTTTAGCGTAATTTAATGCTGTGCAAAATTATCGGAATTTTGGGAGTGGTGACAATTTTCAAGATTTTTGACTTATGACGACTCGAGGTGAAAAACTCGAAAATCATGAACTCTAAAAATAGGCTGATTTTTGTAGTATATGATTATTTTGAAGTTATTTAACGCTGTGCAAAATTTGGGGAATTTTGGGAGAGGTGAAAATTTTCAAGATTTTTTACTTGTTGCGATTCGAGGTGAAAAACTCGAAAATCATAAACTAAAAATAGGCTGATTTTTGTAGTATATGATTATTTTACCGGTAATTTAATGCTGTGCAAAATTAGCGGAATTTTGGGAGAGGTGAAAATTTTCAAGATGTATTACTTGTTGCAACTCGATGTGAAAAACTCGAAAATCATAAACTAAAATTAGGTTGATGTTTGAGTATATGATTATTTTGGAGTAATCTAACGCTGTTCAAAATTTGGGGAATTTTGGGAGAGGTGAAAATTTTCAAGATTTTTGACTTGTTACGACTAGAGGTGAAAAACCCGAAAATCATGAACTCTAAAAATGGGCTGATTTTTTTTCAAGATTTTTTACTTGTGACGACACGATGTGAAAAACTCGAAAATCATGAACTCTAAAAATAGGCTGATTTTTGTAGTATATGATTATTTTGAAGTTATTTAACGCTGTGCAAAATTTGCGGAATTTTGGGAGAGGTGAAAATTTTCAAGATTTTTTACTTGTGACGACACGAGGTAAAAAGTCGAAAATCATGAACTGTAAAAATATACTGATTTTTGTAGTATATGATTATTTTGACGTAATTTAACGCTGTGCAAAATTTACGGAATTTTGGGAGAGGTTAAAAATTTTCAAGATTTTTGACTTGTTACGACTGAGGTGAAAACCCCGAAAATCATGAACTCTAAAAATGGGCTGGTTTTTGTGGTATATGATTATTTTGGCGTAATCTAAAGCTGTGCAAAATTTGGGGAATTTGCGGAGAAGTAAAAATTTTCGAGTTTTTTGACTTGTTACGACTCGAGGTAAAGAACTCGTAAATCTTAAACTCTAAAAATGGGCTGATTACTGTAGTATATGATTATTTTGCCGCAATTTATCTCTGTGCAAAATTTAGGGAATTTTGGGAGAGGTGAAAATTTTCAAGATTTATTACTTGTTGCGACTCGAGGTGAAAAACTCGAAAATCATAAACTAAAAATAGGCTGATTTTTGTAGTATATGATTATTTTAGCGTAATTTAATGCTGTGCAAAATTATCGGAATTTTGGGAGTGGTGACAATTTTCAAGATTTTTGACTTATGACGACTCGAGGTGAAAAACTCGAAAATCATGAACTCTACAAATAGGCTGATTTTTGTAGTATATGATTATTTTAGCGTAATTTAATGCTGTGCAAAATTATCGGAATTTTGGGAGTGGTGACAATTTTCAAGATTTTTGACTTATGACGACTCGAGGTGAAAAACTCGAAAATCATGAACTCTACAAATAGGCTGATTTTTGTAGTATATGATTATTTTGAAGTTATTTAACGCTGTGCAAAATTTGGGGAATTTTGGGAGAGGTGAAAATTTTCAAGATTTTTTACTTGTTGCGATTCGAGGTGAAAAACTCGAAAATCATAAACTAAAAATAGGCTGATTTTTGTAGTATATGATTATTTTACCGGTAATTTAATGCTGTGCAAAATTAGCGGAATTTTGGGAGGTGAAAATTTTCAACATTTTTGAATTGTTACGACTCGAGGTGAAAAATTCGAAAGTCATGAGCTCTAAAAATGGGCTGAGTTTTGTAGGATATGATTATTTTGGCGTAATCTAACGCTGTGCAAAATTTGGCGAATTTTGGGAGTGGTGAAAATTTTCGAGATTTTTGACTTATGACGACAGATGTGAAAAACTCGAAAATCATGAACTCTAAAAATAGGCTGATTTTTGTAGTATATGATTATTGTCAAAGTAATTTAACGCCGTGCAAAATTTGGGGAATTTTGGGAGAGGTGAAAATTTTCAAGATGTTTTACTTGTTGCAACTCGATGTGAAAAACTCGAAAATCATTAACTAAAATTAGGTTGATGTTTGTAGTATATGATTATTTTGGTGTAATTTAACGCTGTGCAAAATTTGAGGAATTTTGGGAGAAGTGAAAATTTTCAAGATTTTTGACTTGTTACGACTAGCGGTGAAAAACCCGAAAATCATGAACTCTAAAAATTGGCTGATTTTTGTAGTATATGATTATTTTGGAGTAATCTAACGCTGTGCAAAATTTTAGGAATTTTGGGAGAGGTAAAAATTTTCCAAATTTTTTACTTGTGACGACACGAGGTGAAAAACTCGAAAATCATGAACTCTAAAAATAGGCTGACTTTGTAGTATATGGTTATTTTGAGGCAATTTAATGCTGTGCAAAATTTGGGGAATTTTGGAAGAGGTGAAAATTTTCAAGATTTTTGACTTGTTACGACTAGAGGTGAAAAACCCGAAAATCATGAACTCTAAAAATGGACTGATTTTTTTTCGAGATTTTTTACTTGTGACGACATGATGTGAAAAACTCGAAAATCATGAACTCTAAAAATAGGCTGATTTTTGTAGTATATGATTATTTTCAAAGTAATTTAACGCCGTGCAAAATTTGGGGAATTTTGGGAGAGGTGAAAATTTTCAAGATTTTTTACTTTTGACGACACGAGGTAAAATCATGAACTGTAAAAATATGCTGATTTTTGTAGTATATGATTATTTTGAAGTAATTTAACGCTGTGCAAAATTAGCGGAATTTTGGGAGTGGTGAAAATTTTCAAGATTTTTGACTTATGACGACTCGAGGTGAAAAACTCGAAAATCATGAACTCTAAAAATAGGCTGATTTTTGTAGTATATGAATATTTTGAAGTAATTTAACGCTGTGCAAAATTTGGGGAATTTTGGGAGATGTGAAAATTTTCAAGATTTTTTACATGTTGCGATTCGAGGTGAAAAATTCGAAAGTCATGAGCTTTAACAATGGGCTGACTTTTGTAGGATATGATTATTTTGGGGTAATTTAACGCTGTGCAAAATTTGCGGAATTTTGGGAGAGGTTAAAAATTTTCAAGATTTTTGACTTATGACGACTCGACGTGAAAAATTGGAAAGTCATGAACTCCAAAAATGGGCTGATTTTTGTAGTATATTATTATTTTGGCGTAATCTAACGCTGTGCAAAATTTGAGGAATTTTGGGAGAGGTGAAAATTTTCAAGATTTTTGACTTGTGACGACACGATGTGAAAAACTCGAAAATCATGAACTCTAAAAATAGACTGATTGTAGTATATGATTATTTTGGAGTAATCTAACGCTGTGCAAAATTTGTTGAATTTTGGGAGAGGTGAAAATTTTCAATATTTTTTACTTGTGACGACACGAGGTGAAAAACTCGAAAATCATGAACTCTAAAAATAGACTGATTGTAGTATATTATTATTTTGGCGTAATTTAACGCTGTGCAAAATTTAGAGAATTTTGTGAGAGGTGAAAATTTTCAAGATTTTTGACTTGTTACGACTAGCGGTGAAAAACCCGAAGATCATGAACTCTAAAAATTGGCTGATTGTATTATATGATTATTTTGGAGTAATCTAACGCTGTGCAAAATTTGGGGAATTTTGGGAGAGGTGAAAATTTTCAATATTTTTTACTTGTGACGACGCGAGGTGAAAAATTCGAAAGTCATGAACTCTAGAAATGGGCTGTTTTTTGTAGTATATGATTATTTTGGCGTAATCTCACGCTGTGCCAAGTTTGGGGAATTTTCAGAGAGGTGAAAATTTTTAAGATTCTTGACTTGTTACGACTCGAGTTGAAAAACTCGAAAATCATAAACTCAAAAAATGGGATGATTTCTGTAGTATATGCTTATTTTGCCGTAATTTAACGCTGTACAAAATTTGGGGAATTTTGGGAGAGGTGAAAATTTTCAAGATTTTTGAATTGTTACGACTAGAGGTGAAAAATCCGAAAATCATGAACTCTAAAAATGGGCTGGTTTTTGTAGTATATACATGACTATGTTGGCGTAATTTAACGCTGTGCAAAATTTGATGAATTTTGGTAGAGGTTAAAAATTTTCAAGATTTTTTATTGTTGCGACTCGAGGTGAAAAATCGAAAATCATAAACTCTAAAAATGGGCTGATTTTTGTAGTATATGATTATTTTGGCGTAATTTAACGCTGTGCAAAATTTAGGAATTTTGGGAGAGTTTAAAAATTTTCAAGATTTTTGACTTGTTACGACTCGAGGTGAAAAATTCGTAAGTCATGAACTCTAAAAATGGGCTGATTTTTGTAGTATATTATTATTTTGGCGTAATCTAACGCTGTGCAAAATTTGAGGAATTTTGGGAGAAGTGAAAATTTTCAAGATTTTTGACTTGTTACGACTAGCGGTGAAAAACCCGAAAATCATGAACTCTAAAAATTGGCTGATTTTTGTAGTATATGATTATTTTGGAGTAATCTAACGCTGTGCAAAATTTGGGGAATTTTGGGAGAGGTGGAAATTTTTAAGATTTTTGACTTGTGACGACACGATGTGAAAAACTCGAAAATCATGAACTCTAAAAATAGGCTGATTTTTGTAGTATATGATTATTTTGGCGTAATTTAACGCTGTGCAAAATTTGCGGAATTTTGGGAGAGTTTAAAAATTTTCAAGATTTTTGACTTGTTACGACTCGAGGTGAAAAATTGGAAAGTCATGAACTCCAAAAATGGGCTGATTTTTGTAGCATATTATTATTTTGGCGTAATCTAACGCTGTGCAAAATTTGAGGAATTTTGGGAGAAGTGAAAATTTTCAAGATTTTTGACTTGTTACGACTAGCGGTGAAAAACCCGAAAATCATGAACTCTAAAAATTGGCTGATTTTTGTAGTATATGATTATTTTGGAGTAATCTAACGCTGTGCAAAATTTGAGGAATTTTGGGAGAGGTAAAAATTTTCCAAATTTTTTAATTGTGACGACACGAGGTGAAAAACTCGAAAATCATGAACTCTAAAAATAGGCTGACTTTGTAGTAAAGGGTGTTTTTTTAGAGGTATAGAACTTCGAATTAAAATAAATACAAGAAAATCGTTTTAATGTCCATCAATTTGGCTTTATTGGAAGGATAATTTTATGTCATTAACGTTTAAATATGATTTCGGGCATGTGGCCGCCGCGGCTGGCTCGAATAAAGCCAATTCTACAGGTCCAATTTTCAACCACTTTTTCGATCATATGGGGCCGTATGTTGGCAATAACGCCACGAATGTTGGCTTCCAAGTCCCCTAACGTTTCTGGTTTGTTGGCGTAGACGAGCGACTTCACATATCCCCAAAGAAAATAATCCAATGGTGTCAAATCACACGATCTTGGTGGCCAATTGACAGGTCCATTCCATAATTGCTCTGATGGACGATTATGTCGACCATAAAATGGACGGAGCTTGCGGTAAACTTCGCGAACTGAACCATTATTTTCGAAATAAATTTGCACGATTTGCAAGCGTTGTTCTTTTGTCAACCTGTTCATGATGAAATGGCAAACCAAACTAAATATTAATCACTTGACAGCTGACAAAATGGCAGCCAGTTAAAAAAGTGATGCCAACTTAAAGTTCTATACCTCAATAAAAAACACCCTATATATGGTTATTTTGACGCAATTTAATGCTGTGCAAAATTTGGGGAATTTTGGGAGAGGTGAAAATTTTCAAGATTTTTGACTTGTTACGACTAGAGGTGAAAACCCCGAAAATCATGAACTCTAAAAATGGGCTGATTTTTTTTCGAGATTTTTTACTTGTGACGACACGATGTGAAAAACTCGAAAATCATGAACTCTAAAAATAGGCTGATTTTTGTAGTATATGATTATTTTCAAAGTAATTTAACGCCGTGCAAAATTTGGGGAATTTTGGGAGAGGTGAAAATTTTCAAGATTTTTTACTTTTGACGACACGAGGTAAAATCATGAACTGTAAAAATATGCTGATTTTTGTAGTATATGATTATTTTAGCGGTAATTTAATGCTGTGCCAAATTAGCGGAATTTTGGGAGAGGTGAAAATTTTCAGCATTTTTGAATTGTTACGACTCGAGGTGAAAAATTCGAAAGTCATGAGCTCTAACAATGGGCTGACTTTTGTAGGATATGATTATTTTGGCGTAATCTAACGCTGTGCAAAATTTGGCGAATTTTGGGAGTGGTGAAAATTTTCGAGATTTTTGACTTATGACGACTCGAGGTGAAAAATCCGAAAATCATGAACTCTAAAAATGGGCTGGTTTTCGTAGTATATGATTATTTTAGCGTAATTTAAAGTTGTGCAAAATTTGGGGAATTTTGGGAGAGGTGAAAATTTTCAAGATTTTTGACTTGTTACGAATAGAGGTGAAAACCCGAAAATCATGAACTCTAAAAATGGGCTGATTTTTTTTCATGATTTTTTACTTGTGACGACACGAGGTGAAAAACTCGAAAATCATGAACTCTAAAAAAAGATGATTTTTGTAGTATATGATTATTTTGGGGTAATTTAACGCTGTGCAAAATTTGCGGAATTTTGGGAGAGGTTAAAAATTTTCAAGATTTTTGACTTGTTACGACTCGAGGTGAAAAATTGGAAAGTCATGAACTCCAAAAATGGGCTGATTTTTGTAGTATATTATTATTTTGGCGTAATCTAACGCTGTGCAAAATTTGAGGAATTTTGGGAGAGGTGAAAATTTTCAAGATTTTTGACTTGTGACGACACGATGTGAAAAACTCGAAAATCATGAACTCTAAAAATAGGCTGATTGTAGTATATGATTATTTTGGAGTAATCTAACGCTGTGCAAAATTTGTTGAATTTTGGGAGAGGTGAAAATTTTCAATATTTTTTACTTGTGACGACACGAGGTGAAAAACTCGAAAATCATGAACTCTAAAAATAGGCTGACTTTGTAGTATATTATTACTTTGGCGTAATCTAACGCTGTGCAAAATTTGTTGAATTTTGGGAGAGGTAAAAAATTTTTAAGGTTTTTCACTTGTTACGACTCGAGGTGAAAAATTCGTAAGTCATGAACTCTAAAAATGGGCTGATTTTTGTAGTATATTATTATTTTGGCGTAATTTAACGCTGTGCAAAATTTAGAGAATTTTGTGAGAGGTGAAAATTTTCAAGATTTTTGACTTGTTACGACTAGCGGTGAAAAACCCGAAAATCATGAACTCTAAAAATTGGCTGATTTTTGTAGTATATGATTATTTTGGAGTAATCTAACGCTGTGCAAAATTTGAGGAATTTTGGGAGAGGTAAAAATTTTCCAAATTTTTTAATTGTGACGACACGAGGTGAAAAACTCGAAAATCATGAACTCTAAAAATAGGCTGACTTTGTAGTATATATATGGTTATTTTGACGCAATTTAATGCTGTGCAAAATTTGGGGAATTTTGGGAGAGGTGAAAATTTTCAAGATTTTTGACTTGTTACGACTAGAGGTGAAAAACCCGAAAATCATGAACTCTAAAAATGGGCTGATTTTTTTTCGAGATTTTTTACTTGTGACGACACGATGTGAAAAACTCGAAAATCATGAACTCTAAAAATAGGCTGATTTTTGTAGTATATGATTATTTTCAAAGTAATTTAACGCCGTGCAAAATTTGGGGAATTTTGGGAGAGGTGAAAATTTTCAAGATTTTTTACTTTTGACGACACGAGGTAAAATCATGAACTGTAAAAATATGCTGATTTTTGTAGTATATGATTATTTTAGCGGTAATTTAATGATGTGCCAAATTAGCGGAATTTTGGGAGAGGTGAAAATTTTCAGAATTTTTGAATTGTTACGACTCGAGGTGAAAAATTCGAAAGTCATGAGCTCTAACAATGGGCTGACTTTTGTAGGATATGATTATTTTGGCGTAATCTAACGCTGTGCAAAATTTGGCGAATTTTGGGAGTGGTGAAAATTTTCGAGATTTTTGACTTATGACGACTCGAGGTGAAAAATCCGAAAATCATGAACTCTAAAAATGGGCTGGTTTTCGTAGTATATGATTACTTTAGCGTAATTTAAAGTTGTGCAAAATTTGGGGAATTTTGGGAGAGGTGAAAATTTACAAGATTTTTGACTTGTTACGAATAGAGGTGAAAAACCCGAAAATCATGAACTCTAAAAATGGGCTGATTTTTTTTCATGATTTTTTACTTGTGACGACACGAGGTGAAAAACTCGAAAATCATGAACTCTAAAAAAAGATGATTTTTGTAGTATATGATTATTTTGGGGTAATTTAACGCTGTGCAAAATTTGCGGAATTTTGGGAGAGGTTAAAAATTTTCAAGATTTTTGACTTGTTACGACTCGAGGTGAAAAATTGGAAAGTCATGAACTCCAAAAATGGGCTGATTTTTGTAGTATATTATTATTTTGTCGTAATCTAACGCTGTGCAAAATTTGAGGAATTTTGGGAGAGGTGAAAATTTTAAAGATTTTTGACTTGTGACGACACGATGTGAAAAACTCGAAAATCATGAACTCTAAAAATAGGCTGATTGTAGTATATGATTATTTTGGAGTAATCTAACGCTGTTCAAAATTTGTTGAATTTTGGGAGAGGTGAAAATTTTCAATATTTTTTACTTGTGACGACACGAGGTAAAATCATGAACTGTAAAAATATGCTGATTTTTGTAGTATATGATTATTTTGGGGTAATTTAACGCTGTGCAAAATTTGCGGAATTTTGGGAGAGGTTAAAAATTTTCAAAATTTTTGGCTTGTTACGACTCGAGGTGAAAAATTGGAAAGTCATGAACTCCAAAAATGGGCTGATTTTTGTAGTATATTATTATTTTGGCGTAATCTAACGCTGTGCAAAATTTGAGGAATTTTGGGAGAAGTGAAAATTTTCAAGATTTTTGACTTGTTACGACTAGCGGTGAAAAACCCGAAAATCATGAACTCTAAAAATTGGCTGATTTTTGTAGTATATGATTATTTTGGAGTAATCTAACGCTGTGCAAAATTTGAGGAATTTTGGGAGAGGTAAAAATTTTCCAAATTTTTTACTTGTGACGACACGAGGTGAAAAACTCGAAAATCATGAACTCTAAAAATAGGCTGACTTTGTAGTATATGGTTATTTTGACGCAATTTAATGCTGTGCAAAATTTGGGGAATTTTGGGAGAGGTGAAAATTTTCAAGATTTTTGACTTGTTACGACTAGAGGTGAAAAACCCGAAAATCATGAACTCTAAAAATGGGCTGATTTTTTTTCGAGATTTTTTACTTGTGACGACACGATGTGAAAAACTCGAAAATCATGAACTCTAAAAATAGGCTGATTTTTGTAGTATATGATTATTTTCAAAGTAATTTAACGCCGTGCAAAATTTGGGGAATTTTGGGAAAGGTGAAAATTTTCAAGATTTTTTACTTTTGACGACACGAGGTAAAATCATGAACTGTAAAAATATGCTGATTTTTGTAGTATATGATTATTTTGACGTAATTTAACGCTGTGCAAAATTTGAGGAATTTTGGGAGAAGTGAAAATTTTCAAGATTTTTTACTTGTTACGACTAGCGGTGAAAAACCCGAAAATCATGAACTCTAAAAATTGGCTGATTTTTGTAGTATATGATTATTTTGGAGTAATCTAACGCTGTGCAAAATTTGAGGAATTTTGGGAGAGGTAAAAATTTTCCAAATTTTTTACTTGTGACGACACGAGGTGAAAAACTCGTAAATCTTAAACTCTAAAAATGGGCTGATTACTGTAGTATATGATTATTTTGCCGCAATTTATCTCTGTGCAAAATTTAGGGAATTTTGGGAGAGGTGAAAATTTTCAAAATTTATTACTTGTTGCGACTCGAGGTGAAAAACTCGAAAATCATAAACTAAAAATAGGCTGATTTTTGTAGTATATGATTATTTTAGCGTAATTTAATGCTGTGCAAAATTAGCGGAATTTTGGGAGAGGTGAAAATTTTCAGCATATTTGAATTGTTACGACTCGAGGTGAAAAATTCGAAAGTCATGAGCTCTAACAATGGGCTGACTTTTGTAGGATATGATTATTTTGGCGTAATCTAACGCTGTGCAAAATTTGGCGAATTTTGGGAGTGGTGAAAATTTTCGAGATTTTTGACTTATGACGACTCGAGGTGAAAAATCCGAAAATCATGAACTCTAAAAATGGGCTGGTTTTCGTAGTACATGATTATGTTGGCGTAATTTAACGCTGTGCAAAATTTGATGACTTTTGGTAGAGGTTAAAAATGTTCAAGATTATTTACTTGTTGCGACTCGAGGTGAAAAATCGAAAATCATAAATTCTAAAAATGGGCTGATTTCTGTAGTATATGATTATTTTGCCGCAATTTATCGCTGTGCAAAATTTGGGGAACTTTCGGAGAGGTGAAAATTTTCAAGATTTTTTACTTGTGACGACACGAGGTGAAAAACTCGAAAATCATGAACTCTAAAAAAAGATGATTTTTGTAGTATATGATTATTTTGGGGTAATTTAACGCTGTGCAAAATTTGCGGAATTTTGGGAGAGGTTAAAAATTTTCAAGATTTTTGACTTGTTACGACTCGAGGTGAAAAATTGGAAAGTCATGAACTCCAAAAATGGGCTGATTTTTGTAGTATATTATTATTTTGGCGTAATCTAACGCTGTGCAAAATTTGTTGAATTTTGGGAGAGGTGAAAATTTTCAATATTTTTTACTTGTGACGACACGAGGTGAAAAACTCGAAAATCATGAACTCTAAAAATAGGCTGACTTTGTAGTATATTATTATTTTGGCGTAATCTAACGCTGTGCAAAATTTGTTGAATTTTGGGAGAGGTAAAAAATTTTTAAGGTTTTTGACTTGTTACGACTCGAGGTGAAAAATTCGTAAGTCATGAACTCTAAAAATGGGCTGATTTTTGTAGTATATTATTATTTTGGCGTAATTTAACGCTGTGCAAAATTTAGAGAATTTTGTGAGAGGTGAAAATTTTCAAGATTTTTGACTTGTTACGACTAGCGGTGAAAAACCCGAAAATCATGAACTCTAAAAATTGGCTGATTGTATTATATGAATATTTTGGAGTAATCTAACGCTGTGCAAAATTTGGGGAATTTTGGGAGAGGTGAAAATTTTCAATATTTTTTACTTGTGACGACTCGTTGTGAAAAATTCGAAAGTCATGAACTCTAGAAATGGGCTGTTTTTTGTAGTATATGATTATTTTGGCGTAATCTCACGCTGTGCAAAGTTTGGGGAATTTTCAGAGAGGTGAAAATTTTCAAGATTTTTGACTAGTGACGACACGAGGGGGAAAAAAATTAGGTTGATCTTTGTAGTACATGATTATTTTGGAGTAATCTAACGCTGTGCAAAATTTGAGGAATTTTGGGAGAGGTGAAAATTTTCAATATTTTTGACTTATGACGACACGATGTGAAAAACTCGAAAATCATGAACTCTAAAAATAGGCTGATTTTTGTGGTATATGATTATTTTGACGTAATCTAACGCTGTGCAATATTTGGGGAATTTTGGGAGAGGTGAAAATTTTCAAGATTTTTGGCTTGTTACGACTAGCGGTGGAAAACCCGAAAATCATGAACTCTAAAAATTGGCTGATTGTAGTATATGATTATTTTGGAGTAATCTAACGCTGTGCAAAATTTGGGGAATTTTGGGAGAGGTGAAAATTTTCAAGATTTTTGACTTGTGACGACACGATGTGAAAAACTCGAAAATCATGAACTCTAAAAATAGGCTGATTTTTGTAGTATATGATTATTTTGACGCAATTTAATGCTGTGCAAAATTTGGGGAATTTTGGGAGAGGTGAAAATTTTCAAGATTTTTGACTTGTTACGACTAGGTGAAAAACCCGAAAATCATGAACTCTAAAAATGGGCTGATTTTTTTTCGAGATTTTTTACTTGTGACGACACGATGTGAAAAACTCGAAAATCATGAACTCTAAAAATAGGCTGATTTTTGTAGTATATGATTATTTTCAAAGTAATTTAACGCCGTGCAAAATTTGGGGAATTTTGGGAGAGGTGAAAATTTTCAAGATTTTTTACTTTTGACGACACGAGGTAAAATCATGAACTGTAAAAATATGCTGATTTTTGTAGTATATGATTATTTTAGCGGTAATTTAATGCTGTGCCAAATTAGCGGAATTTTGGGAGAGGTGAAAATTTTCAGCATTTTTGAATTGTTACGACTCGAGGTGAAAAATTCGAAAGTCATGAGCTCTAACAATGGGCTGACTTTTGTAGGATATGATTATTTTGGCGTAATCTAACGCTGTGCAAAATTTGGCGAATTTTGGGAGTGGTGAAAATTTTCGAGATTTTTGACTTATGACGACTCGAGGTGAAAAATCCGAAAATCATGAACTCTAAAAATGGGCTGGTTTTCGTAGTATATGATTATTTTAGCGTAATTTAAAGTTGTGCAAAATTTGGGGAATTTTGGGAGAGGTGAAAATTTTCAAGATTTTTGACTTGTTACGAATAGAGGTGAAAAACCCTAAAATCATGAACTCTAAAAATGGGCTGATTTTTTTTCATGATTTTTTACTTGTGACGACACGAGGTGAAAAACTCGAAAATCATGAACTCTAAAAAAAGATGATTTTTGTAGTATATGATTATTTTGGGGTAATTTAACGCTGTGCAAAATTTGCGGAATTTTGGGAGAGGTTAAAAATTTTCAAGATTTTTGACTTGTTACGACTCGAGGTGAAAAATTGGAAAGTCATGAACTCCAAAAATGGGCTGATTTTTGTAGTATATTATTATTTTGTCGTAATCTAACGCTGTGCAAAATTTGAGGAATTTTGGGAGAGGTGAAAATTTTCAAGATTTTTGACTTGTGACGACACGATGTGAAAAACTCGAAAATCATGAACTCTAAAAATAGGCTGATTGTAGTATATGATTATTTTGGAGTAATCTAACGCTGTGCAAAATTTGTTGAATTTTGGGAGAGGTGAAAATTTTCAATATTTTTTACTTGTGACGACACGAGGTAAAATCATGAACTGTAAAAATATGCTGATTTTTGTAGTATATGATTATTTTGGGGTAATTTAACGCTGTGCAAAATTTGCGGAATTTTGGGAGAGGTGAAAATTTTCAAGATTTTTGACTTGTGACGACACGATGTGAAAAACTCGAAAATCATGAACTCTAAAAATAGGCTGATTTTTGTAGTATATGATTATTTTGACGCAATTTAATGCTGTGCAAAATTTGGGGAATTTTGGGAGAGGTGAAAATTTTCAAGATTTTTGACTTGTTACGACTAGGTGAAAAACCCGAAAATCATGAACTCTAAAAATGGGATGATTTTATTTCAAGATTTTTTACTTGTGACGACACGAGGTGAAAAACTCGAAAATCATGAACTCTAAAAAAAGCTGATTTTTGTAGTATATGATTATTTTGGAATAATCTAACGCTGTGCAAAATTTTGAGGAATTTTGGGAGAGGTAAAAATTTTCCAAATTTTTTACTTGTGACGACACGAGGTGAAAAACTCGAAAATCATGAACTCTAAAAATAGGCTGACTTTGTAGTATATGGTTATTTTGACGCAATTTAATGCTGTGCAAAATTTGGGGGAAATTTTGGGAGAGGTGAAAATTTTCAAGATTTTTGACTTGTTACGACTAGAGGTGAAAAACCCGAAAATCATGAACTCTAAAAATGGGCTGATTTTTTTTCGAGATTTTTTACTTGTGACGACACGATGTGAAAAACTCGAAAATCATGAACTATAAAAATAGGATGATTTTTGTAGTATATGATTATTTTCAAAATAATTTAACGCCGTGCAAAATTTGGGGAATTTTGGGAGAGGTGAAAATTTTCAAGATTTTTTACTTTTGACGACACGAGGTAAAATCATGAACTGTAAAAATATGCTGATTTTTGTAGTATATGATTATTTTGACGTAATTTAACGCTGTGCAAAATTTACGGAATTTTGGGAGAGGTTAAAAATTTTCAAGATTTTTGACTTGTTATGACTAGAGGTGAAAACCCCTAAAATCATGAACTCTAAAAATTAGCTGGATTTTGTAGTATATGATTATTTTGGCGTAATCTAAAGCTGTGCAAAATTTGGGGAATTTTCGGAGAAGTAAAAATTTTCGAGTTTTTTGACTTGTTACGACTCGAGGTAAAGAACTCGTAAATCTTAAACTCTAAAAATGGGCTGATTACTGTAGTATATGATTATTTTGCCGCAATTTATCTCTGTGCAAAATTTAGGGAATTTTGGGAGAGGTGAAAATTTTCAAAATTTATTACTTGTTGCGACTCGAGGTGAAAAACTCGAAAATCATATACTAAAAATAGGCTGATTTTTGTAGTTTATGATTATTTTAGCGTAATTTAATGCTGTGCAAAATTAGCGGAATTTTGGGAGTGGTGAAAATTTTCAAGATTTTTGACTTATGACGACTCGAAGTGAAAAACTCGAAAATCATGAACTCTAAAAATAGGCTGATTTTTGTAGTATATGATTATTTTGAAGTAATTTAACGCTGTGCAAAATTTGGGGAATTTTGGGAGATGTGAAAATTTTCAAGATTTTTTACATGTTGCGATTCGAGGTGAAAAACTCGAAAATCATAAACTAAAAATAGGCTGATTTTTGTAGTATATGATTATTTTAGCGGTAATTTAATGCTGTGCCAAATTAGCGGAATTTTGGGAGAGGTGAAAATTTTCAGCATTTTTGAATTGTTACGACTCGAGGTGAAAAATTCGAAAGTCATGAGCTCTAACAATGGGCTGACTTTTGTAGAATATGATTATTTTGGCGTAATCTAACGCTGTGCAAAATTTGGCGAATTTTGGGAGTGGTGAAAATTTTCGAGATTTTTGACTTATGACGACTCGAGGTGAAAAATCCGAAAATCATGAACTCTAAAAATGGGCTGGTTTTCGTAGTACATGATTATGTTGGCGTAATTTAACGCTGTGCAAAATTTGATGACTTTTGGTAGAGGTTAAAAATGTTCAAGATTATTTACTTGTTGCGACTCGAGGTGAAAAATCGAAAATCATAAATTCTAAAAATGGGCTGATTTCTGTAGTATATGATTATTTTGCCGCAATTTATCGCTGTGCAAAATTTAGGGAATTTTGGGAGGGCTGAAAATTTTCAAGATTTTTTACTTGTGGCGACTCGAGGTGAAAAATTGGAAAGTCATGAACTCCAAAAATGGGCTGATTTTTGTAGTATATTATTATTTTGGCGTAATCTAACGCTGTGCAAAATTTGAGGAATTTTGGGAGAGGTAAAAATTTTCAAGATTTTTGACTTGTGACGACACGATGTGAAAAACTCGAAAATCATGAACTCTAAAAATAGGCTGATTGTAGTATATGATTATTTTGGAGTAATCTAACGCTGTGCAAAATTTGTTGAATTTTGGGAGAGGTGAAAATTTTCAATATTTTTTACTTGTGACGACACGAGGTGAAAAACTCGAAAATCATGAACTCTAAAAATAGGCTGACTTTGTAGTATATTATTATTTTGGCGTAATCTAACGCTGTGCAAAATTTGTTGAATTTTGGGAGAGGTAAAAAATTTTTAAGGTTTTTGACTTGTTACGACTCGAGGTGAAAAATTCGTAAGTCATGAACTCTAAAAATGGGCTGATTTTTGTAGTATATTATTATTTTGGCGTAATTTAACGCTGTGCAAAATTTAGAGAATTTTGTGAGAGGTGAAAATTTTCAAGATTTTTGACTTGTTACGACTAGCGGTGAAAAACCCGAAAATCATGAACTCTAAAAATTGGCTGATTGTATTATATGATTATTTTGGAGTAATCTAACGCTGTGCAAAATTTGGGGAATTTTGGGAGAGGTGAAAATTTTCAATATTTTTTACTTGTGACGACTCGTTGTGAAAAATTCGAAAGTCATGAACTCTAGAAATGGGCTGTTTTTTGTAGTATATGATTATTTTGGCGTAATCTCACGCTGTGCAAAGTTTGGGGAATTTTCAGAGAGGTGAAAATTTTCAAGATTTTTGACTAGTGACGACACGAGGGGGAAAAAATTAGGTTGATCTTTGTAGTACATGATTATTTTGGAGTAATCTAACGCTGTGCAATATTTGGGGAATTTTGGGAGAGGTGAAAATTTTCAAGATTTTTGGCTTGTTACGACTAGCGGTGGAAAACCCGAAAATCATGAACTCCAAAAATGGGCTGATTTTTGTAGTATATTATTATTTTGGCGTAATCTAACGCTGTGCAAAATTTGAGGAATTTTGGGAGAGGTGAAAATTTTCAAGATTTTTGACTTGTGACGACACGATGTGAAAAACTCGAAAATCATGAACTCTAAAAATAGGCTGATTGTAGTATATGATTATTTTGGAGTAATCTAACGCTGTGCAAAATTTGTTGAATTTTGGGAGAGGTGAAAATTTTCAATATTTTTTACTTGTGACGACACGAGGTGAAAAACTCGAAAATCATGAACTCTAAAAATAGGCTGACTTTGTAGTATATTATTATTTTGGCGTAATCTAACGCTGTGCAAAATTTGTTGAATTTTGGGAGAGGTAAAAAATTTTTAAGGTTTTTGACTTGTTACGACTCGAGGTGAAAAATTCGTAAGTCATGAACTCTAAAAATGTGCTGATTTTTGTAGTATATTATTATTTTGGCGTAATTTAACGCTGTGCAAAATTTAGAGAATTTTGTGAGAGGTGAAAATTTTCAAGATTTTTGACTTGTTACGACTAGCGGTGAAAAACCCGAAAATCATGAACTCTAAAAATTGGCTGATTGTATTATATGATTATTTTGGAGTAATCTAACGCTGTGCAAAATTTGGGGAATTTTGGGAGAGGTGAAAATTTTCAATATTTTTTACTTGTGACGACTCGTTGTGAAAAATTCGAAAGTCATGAACTCTAGAAATGGGCTGTTTTTTGTAGTATATGATTATTTTGGCGTAATCTCACGCTGTGCAAAGTTTGGGGAATTTTCAGAGAGGTGAAAATTTTCAAGATTTTTGACTAGTGACGACACGAGGGGGAAAAAATTAGGTTGATCTTTGTAGTACATGATTATTTTGGAGTAATCTAACGCTGTGCAATATTTGGGGAATTTTGGGAGAGGTGAAAATTTTCAAGATTTTTGGCTTGTTACGACTAGCGGTGGAAAACCCGAAAATCATGAACTCTAAAAATTGGCTGATTGTAGTATATGATTATTTTGGAGTAATCTAACGCTGTGCAAAATTTGAGGAATTTTGGGAGAGGTGAAAATTTTCAAGATTTTTGACTTATGACGACACGATGTGAAAAACTCGAAAATCATGAACTCTAAAAATAGGCTGATTTTTGTGGTATATGATTATTTTGACGTAATCTAACGCTGTGCAAAATTTACGGAATTTTGGGAGAGGTTAAAAATTTTCAAGATTTTGACTTGTTACGACGAGAGGTGAAAACCCCGAAAATCATGAACTCTAAAAATTAGCTGGATTTTGTAGTATATGATTATTTTGGCGTAATCTAAAGCTGTGCAAAATTTGGGGAATTTTCGGAGAAGTAAAAATTTTCGAGTTTTTTGACTTGTTACGACTCGAGGTAAAGAACTCGTAAATCTTAAACTCTAAAAATGGGCTGATTACTGTAGTATATGATTATTTTGCCGCAATTTATCTCTGTGCAAAATTTAGGGAATTTTGGGAGAGGTGAAAATTTTCAAAATTTATTACTTGTTGCGACTCGAGGTGAAAAACTCGAAAATCATATACTAAAAATAGGCTGATTTTTGTAGTATATGATTATTTTAGCGTAATTTAATGCTGTGCAAAATTAGCGGAATTTTGGGAGTGGTGAAAATTTTCAAGATTTTTGACTTATGACGACTCGAAGTGAAAAACTCGAAAATCATGAACTCTAAAAATAGGCTGATTTTTGTAGTATATGATTATTTTGAAGTAATTTAACGCTGTGCAAAATTTGGGGAATTTTGGGAGATGTGAAAATTTTCAAGATTTTTTACATGTTGCGATTCGAGGTGAAAAACTCGAAAATCATAAACTAAAAATAGGCTGATTTTTGTAGTATATGATTATTTTAGCGGTAATTTAATGCTGTGCCAAATTAGCGGAATTTTGGGAGAGGTGAAAATTTTCAGCATTTTTGAATTGTTACGACTCGAGGTGAAAAATTCGAAAGTCATGAGCTCCAACAATGGGCTGACTTTTGTAGGATTTGATTATTTTGGCGTAATCTAACGCTGTGCAAAATTTGGCGAATTTTGGGAGTGGTGAAAATTTTCGAGATTTTTGACTTATGACGACTCGAGGTGAAAAATCCGAAAATCATGAACTCTAAAAATGGGCTGGTTTTCGTAGTACATGATTATGTTGGCGTAATTTAACGCTGTGCAAAATTTGATGACTTTTGGTAGAGGTTAAAAATGTTCAAGATTATTTACTTGTTGCGACTCGAGGTGAAAAATCGAAAATCATAAATTCTAAAAATGGGCTGATTTCTGTAGTATATGATTATTTTAGCGTAATTTAAAGTTGTGCAAAATTTGGGGAATTTTGGGAGAGGTGAAAATTTTCAAGATTTTTGACTTGTTACGAATAGAGGTGAAAACCCGAAAATCATGAACTCTAAAAATGGGCTGATTTTTTTTCATGATTTTTTACTTGTGACGACACGAGGTGAAAAACTCGAAAATCATGAACTCTAAAAAAAGATGATTTTTGTAGTATATGATTATTTTGGGGTAATTTAACGCTGTGCAAAATTTGCGGAATTTTGGGAGAGGTTAAAAATTTTCAAGATTTTTGACTTGTTACGACTCGAGGTGAAAAATTGGAAAGTCATGAACTCCAAAAATGGGCTGATTTTTGTAGTATATTATTACTTTGGCGTAATCTAACGCTGTGCAAAATTTGAGGAATTTTGGGAGAGGTGAAAATTTTCAAGATTTTTGACTTGTGACGACACGATGTGAAAAACTCGAAAATCATGAACTCTAAAAATAGGCTGATTGTAGTATATGATTATTTTGGAGTAATCTAACGCTGTGCAAAATTTGTTGAATTTTGGGAGAGGTGAAAATTTTCAATATTTTTTACTTGTGACGACACGAGGTGAAAAACTCGAAAATCATGAACTCTAAAAATAGGCTGACTTTGTAGTATATTATTATTTTGGCGTAATCTAACGCTGTGCAAAATTTGTTGAATTTTGGGAGAGGTAAAAAATTTTTAAGGTTTTTGACTTGTTACGACTCGAGGTGAAAAATTCGTAAGTCATGAACTCTAAAAATGGGCTGATTTTTGTAGTATATTATTATTTTGGCGTAATTTAACGCTGTGCAAAATTTAGAGAATTTTGTGAGAGGTGAAAATTTTCAAGATTTTTGACTTGTTACGACTAGCGGTGAAAAACCCGAAAATCATGAACTCTAAAAATTGGCTGATTGTATTATATGATTATTTTGGAGTAATCTAACGCTGTGCAAAATTTGGGGAATTTTGGGAGAGGTGAAAATTTTCAATATTTTTTACTTGTGACGACTCGTTGTGAAAAATTCGAAAGTCATGAACTCTAGAAATGGGCTGTTTTTTGTAGTATATGATTATTTTGGCGTAATCTCACGGTGTGCAAAGTTTGGGGAATTTTCAGAGAGGTGAAAATTTTCAAGATTTTTGACTAGTGACGACACGAGGGGGAAAAAATTAGGTTGATCTTTGTAGTACATGATTATTTTGGAGTAATCTAACGCTGTGCAATATTTGGGGAATTTTGGGAGAGGTGAAAATTTTCAAGATTTTTGGCTTGTTACGACTAGCGGTGGAAAACCCGAAAATCATGAACTCCAAAAATGGGCTGATTTTTGTAGTATATTATTATTTTGGCGTAATCTAACGCTGTGCAAAATTTGAGGAATTTTGGGAGAGGTGAAAATTTTCAAGATTTTTGACTTGTGACGACACGATGTGAAAAACTCGAAAATCATGAACTCTAAAAATAGGCTGATTGTAGTATATGATTATTTTGGAGTAATCTAACGCTGTGCAAAATTTGTTGAATTTTGGGAGAGGTGAAAATTTTCAATATTTTTTACTTGTGACGACACGAGGTGAAAAACTCGAAAATCATGAACTCTAAAAATAGGCTGACTTTGTAGTATATTATTATTTTGGCGTAATCTAACGCTGTGCAAAATTTGTTGAATTTTGGGAGAGGTAAAAAATTTTTAAGGTTTTTGACTTGTTACGACTCGAGGTGAAAAATTCGTAAGTCATGAACTCTAAAAATGGGCTGATTTTTGTAGTATATTATTATTTTGGCGTAATTTAACGCTGTGCAAAATTTAGAGAATTTTGTGAGAGGTGAAAATTTTCAAGATTTTTGACTTGTTACGACTAGCGGTGAAAAACCCGAAAATCATGAACTCTAAAAATTGGCTGATTGTATTATATGATTATTTTGGAGTAATCTAACGCTGTGCAAAATTTGGGGAATTTTGGGAGAGGTGAAAATTTTCAATATTTTTTACTTGTGACGACTCGTTGTGAAAAATTCGAAAGTCATGAACTCTAGAAATGGGCTGTTTTTTGTAGTATATGATTATTTTGGCGTAATCTCACGCTGTGCAAAGTTTTGGGGAATTTTCAGAGAGGTGAAAATTTTCAAGATTTTTGACTAGTGACGACACGAGGGGGAAAAAATTAGGTTGATCTTTGTAGTACATGATTATTTTGAAGTAATCTAACGCTGTGCAATATTTGGGGAATTTTGGGAGAGGTGAAAATTTTCAAGATTTTTGGCTTGTTACGACTAGCGGTGGAAAACCCGAAAATCATGAACTCTAAAAATTGGCTGATTGTAGTATATGATTATTTTGGAGTAATCTAACGCTGTGCAAAATTTGAGGAATTTTGGGAGAGGTGAAAATTTTCAAGATTTTTGACTTATGACGACACGATGTGAAAAACTCGAAAATCATGAACTCTAAAAATAGGCTGATTTTTGTGGTATATGATTATTTTGACGTAATCTAACGCTGTGCAAAATTTACGGAATTTTGGGAGAGGTTAAAAATTTTCAAGATTTTGACTTGTTACGACGAGAGGTGAAAACCCCGAAAATCATGAACTCTAAAAATTAGCTGGATTTTGTAGTATATGATTATTTTGGCGTAATCTAAAGCTGTGCAAAATTTGGGGAATTTTCGGAGAAGTAAAAATTTTCGAGTTTTTTGACTTGTTACGACTCGAGGTAAAGAACTCGTAAATCTTAAACTCTAAAAATGGGCTGATTACTGTAGTATATGATTATTTTGCCGCAATTTATCTCTGTGCAAAATTTAGGGAATTTTGGGAGAGGTGAAAATTTTCAAAATTTATTACTTGTTGCGACTCGAGGTGAAAAACTCGAAAATCATATACTAAAAATAGGCTGATTTTTGTAGTATATGATTATTTTAGCGTAATTTAATGCTGTGCAAAATTAGCGGAATTTTGGGAGTGGTGAAAATTTTCAAGATTTTTGACTTATGACGACTCGAAGTGAAAAACTCGAAAATCATGAACTCTAAAAATAGGCTGATTTTTGTAGTATATGATTATTTTGAAGTAATTTAACGCTGTGCAAAATTTGGGGAATTTTGGGAGATGTGAAAATTTTCAAGATTTTTTACATGTTGCGATTCGAGGTGAAAAACTCGAAAATCATAAACTAAAAATAGGCTGATTTTTGTAGTATATGATTATTTTAGCGGTAATTTAATGCTGTGCCAAATTAGCGGAATTTTGGGAGAGGTGAAAATTTTCAGCATTTTTGAATTGTTACGGCTCGAGGTGAAAAATTCGAAAGTCATGAGCTCCAACAATGGGCTGACTTTTGTAGGATTTGATTATTTTGGCGTAATCTAACGCTGTGCAAAATTTGGCGAATTTTGGGAGTGGTGAAAATTTTCGAGATTTTTGACTTATGACGACTCGAGGTGAAAAATCCGAAAATCATGAACTCTAAAAATGGGCTGGTTTTCGTAGTACATGATTATGTTGGCGTAATTTAACGCTGTGCAAAATTTGATGACTTTTGGTAGAGGTTAAAAATGTTCAAGATTATTTACTTGTTGCGACTCGAGGTGAAAAATCGAAAATCATAAATTCTAAAAATGGGCTGATTTCTGTAGTATATGATTATTTTAGCGTAATTTAAAGTTGTGCAAAATTTGGGGAATTTTGGGAGAGGTGAAAATTTTCAAGATTTTTGACTTGTTACGAATAGAGGTGAAAACCCGAAAATCATGAACTCTAAAAATGGGCTGATTTTTTTTCATGATTTTTTACTTGTGACGACACGAGGTGAAAAACTCGAAAATCATGAACTCTAAAAAAAGATGATTTTTGTAGTATATGATTATTTTGGGGTAATTTAACGCTGTGCAAAATTTGCGGAATTTTGGGAGAGGTTAAAAATTTTCAAGATTTTTGACTTGTTACGACTCGAGGTGAAAAATTGGAAAGTCATGAACTCCAAAAATGGGCTGATTTTTGTAGTATATTATTACTTTGGCGTAATCTAACGCTGTGCAAAATTTGAGGAATTTTGGGAGAGGTGAAAATTTTCAAGATTTTTGACTTGTGACGACACGATGTGAAAAACTCGAAAATCATGAACTCTAAAAATAGGCTGATTGTAGTATATGATTATTTTGGAGTAATCTAACGCTGTGCAAAATTTGTTGAATTTTGGGAGAGGTGAAAATTTTCAATATTTTTTACTTGTGACGACACGAGGTGAAAAACTCGAAAATCATGAACTCTAAAAATAGGCTGACTTTGTAGTATATTATTATTTTGGCGTAATCTAACGCTGTGCAAAATTTGTTGAATTTTGGGAGAGGTAAAAAATTTTTAAGGTTTTTGACATGTTACGACTCGAGGTGAAAAATTCGTAAGTCATGAACTCTAAAAATGGGCTGATTTTTGTAGTATATTATTATTTTGGCGTAATTTAACGCTGTGCAAAATTTAGAGAATTTTGTGAGAGGTGAAAATTTTCAAGATTTTTGACTTGTTACGACTAGCGGTGAAAAACCCGAAAATCATGAACTCTAAAAATTGGCTGATTGTATTATATGATTATTTTGGAGTAATCTAACGCTGTGCAAAATTTGGGGAATTTTGGGAGAGGTGAAAATTTTCAATATTTTTTACTTCTGACGACTCGTTGTGAAAAATTCGAAAGTCATGAACTCTAGAAATGGGCTGTTTTTTGTAGTATATGATTATTTTGGCGTAATCTCACGCTGTGCAAAGTTTGGGGAATTTTCAGAGAGGTGAAAATTTTCAAGATTTTTGACTAGTGACGACACGAGGGGGAAAAAAATTAGGTTGATCTTTGTAGTACATGATTATTTTGGAGTAATCTAACGCTGTGCAATATTTGGGGAATTTTGGGAGAGGTGAAAATTTTCAAGATTTTTGGCTTGTTACGACTAGCGGTGGAAAACCCGAAAATCATGAACTCTAAAAATTGGCTGATTGCAGTATATGATTATTTTGGAGTAATCTAACGCTGTGCAAAATTTGAGGAATTTTGGGAGAGGTGAAAATTTTCAAGATTTTTGACTTATGACGACACGATGTGAAAAACTCGAAAATCATGAACTCTAAAAATAGGCTGATTTTTGTAGTATATGATTATTTTGACGTAATTTAACAACGCTGTGCAAAATTTGGGGAATTTTGGGAAAGTGAAAATTTTCAAGATTTTTGACTAGTGACGACACGAGGGGGAAAAAAAATTAGGTTGATGTTTGTAGTACATGATTATTTTGGAGTAATCTAACGCTTGCAATATTTGGGGAATTTTGGGAGAGGTTAAAAATTTTCAAGATTTTTGACTTGTTACGACTGAGGTGAAAACCCCGAAAATCATGAACTCTAAAAATGGGCTGGTTTTTGTGGTATATGATTATTTTGGCGTAATCTAAAGCTGTGCAAAATTTGGGGAATTTGCGGAGAAGTAAAAATTTTCGAGTTTTTTGACTTGTTACGACTCGAGGTAAAGAACTCGTAAATCTTAAACTCTAAAAATGGGCTGATTACTGTAGTATATGATTATTTTGCCGCAATTTATCTCTGTGCAAAATTTAGGGAATTTTGGGAGAGGTGAAAATTTTCAAGATTTATTACTTGTTGCGACTCGAGGTGAAAAACTCGAAAATCATAAACTAAAAATAGGCTGATTTTTGTAGTATATGATTATTTTAGCGTAATTTAATGCTGTGCAAAATTATCGGAATTTTGGGAGTGGTGACAATTTTCAAGATTTTTGACTTATGACGACTCGAGGTGAAAAACTCGAAAATCATGAACTCTAAAAATAGGCTGATTTTTGTAGTATATGATTATTTTGAAGTTATTTAACGCTGTGCAAAATTTGGGGAATTTTGGGAGAGGTGAAAATTTTCAAGATTTTTTACTTGTTGCGATTCGAGGTGAAAAACTCGAAAATCATAAACTAAAAATAGGCTGATTTTTGTAGTATATGATTATTTTACCGGTAATTTAATGCTGTGCAAAATTAGCTGAATTTTGGGAGGTGAAAATTTTCAACATTTTTGAATTGTTTCGACTCGAGGTGAAAAATTCGAAAGTCATGAGCTCTAAAAATGGGCTGAGTTTTGTAGGATATGATTATTTTGGCGTAATCTAACGCTGTGCAAAATTTGGCGAATTTTGGGAGTGGTGAAAATTTTCGAGATTTTTGACTTATGACGACAGATGTGAAAAACTCGAAAATCATGAACTCTAAAAATAGGCTGATTTTTGTAGTATATGATTATTGTCAAAGTAATTTAACGCCGTGCAAAATTTGGGGAATTTTGGGAGAGGTGAAAATTTTCAAGATGTTTTACTTGTTGCAACTCGATGTGAAAAACTCGAAAATCATTAACTAAAATTAGGTTGATGTTTGTAGTATATGATTATTTGGGTGTAATTTAACGCTGTGCAAAATTTGAGGAATTTTGGGCGAAGTGAAAATTTTCAAGATTTTTGACTTGTTACGACTAGCGGTGAAAAATCCGAAAATCATGAACTATAAAAATTGGCTGATTTTTGTAGTATATGATTATTTTGGAGTAATTTAACGCTGTGCAAAATTAGCGGAATTTTGGGAGTGGTGAAAATTTTCAAGATTTTTGACTTATGACGACTCGAGGTGAAAAACTCGAAAATCATGAACTCTAAAAATAGGCTGATTTTTGTAGTATATGAATATTTTGAAGTAATTTAACGCTGTGCAAAATTTGGGGAATTTTGGGAGATGTGAAAATTTTCAAAATTTATTACTTGTTGCGACTCGAGATGAAAAACTCGAAAATCATAAACTAAAAAATGGGCTGATTTTTTTCGAGATTTTTTACTTGTGACGACATGATGTGAAAAACTCGAAAATCATGAGCTCTAAAAATAGGCTGATTTTTGTAGTATATGATTATTTTCAAAGTAATTTAACGCCGTGCAAAATTTGGGGAATTTTGGGAGAGGTGAAAATTTTCAAGATTTTTTACTTTTGACGACACGAGGTAAAATCATGAACTGTAAAAATATGCTGATTTTTGTAGTATATGATTATTTTCAAAGTAATTTAACGCCGTGCAAAATTTGGGGAATTTTGGGAGAGGTGAAAATTTTCAAGATTTTTACTTTTGACGACACGAGGTAAAATCATGAACTGTAAAAATATGCTGATTTTTGTAGTATATGATTATTTTGAAGTAATTTAACGCTTTGCAAAATTAGCGGAATTTTGGGAGTGGTGAAAATTTTCAAGATTTTTGACTTATGACGACTCGAGATGAAAAACTCGAAAATCATGAACTCTAAAAATAGGCTGATTTTTGTAGTATATGAATATTTTGAAGTAATTTAACGCTGTGCAAAATTTGGGGAATTTTGGGAGATGTGAAAATTTTCAAGATTTTTTACATGTTGCGATTCGAGGTGAAAAACTCGAAAATCATAAACTAAAAATAGGCTGATTTTTGTAGTATATGATTATTTTAGCGGTAATTTAATGCTGTGCAAAATTAGCTGAATTTTGGGAGAGGTGAAAATTTTCAGCATTTTTGAATTGTTACGACTCGAGGTGAAAAATTCGAAAGTCATGAGCTCTAACAATGGGCTGACTTTTGTAGGATATGATTATTTTGGGGTAATTTAACGCTGTGCAAAATTTGCGGAATTTTGGGAGAGGTTAAAAATTTTCAAGATTTTTGACTTATGACGACTCGACGTGAAAAATTGGAAAGTCATGAACTCCAAAAATGGGCTGATTTTTGTAGTATATTATTATTTTGGCGTAATCTAACGCTGTGCAAAATTTGAGGAATTTTGGGAGAGGTGAAAATTTTCAAGATTTTTGACTTGTGACGACACGATGTGAAAAACTCGAAAATCATGAACTCTAAAAATAGACTGATTGTAGTATATGATTATTTTGGAGTAATCTAACGCTGTGCAAAATTTGTTGAATTTTGGGAGAGGTGAAAATTTTCAATATTTTTTACTTGTGACGACACGAGGTGAAAAACTCGAAAATCATGAACTCTAAAAATAGGCTGACTTTGTAGTATATTATTATTTTGGCGTAATCTAACGCTGTGCAAAATTTGTTGAATTTTGGGAGAGGTTAAAAATTTTTAAGGTTTTTGACTTGTTACGACTCGAGGTGAAAAATTCGTAAGTCATGAACTCTAAAAATGGGCTGATTTTTGTAGTATATTATTATTTTGGCGTAATTTAACGCTGTGCAAAATGTAGAGAATTTTGTGAGAGGTGAAAATTTTCAAGATTTTTGACTTGTTACGACTAGCGGTGAAAAACCCGAAAATCATGAACTCTAAAAATTGGCTGATTGTATTATATGATTATTTTGGAGTAATCTAACGCTGTGCAAAATTTGGGGAATTTTGGGAGAGGTGAAAATTTTCAATATTTTTTACTTGTGACGACTCGAGGTGAAAAATTCGAAAGTCATGAACTCTAGAAATGGGCTGTTTTTTGTAGTATATGATTATTTTGGCGTAATCTCACGCTGTGCAAAGTTTGGGGAATTTTCAGAGAGGTGAAAATTTTTAAGATTCTTGACTTGTTACGACTCGAGGTGAAAAATCGAAAATCATAAACTCTAAAAATGGGCTGATTTCTGTAGTATATGATTATTTAGCCGTAATTTATCGCTGTGCAAATTTTGGGGAACTTTCGGAGAGGTGAAAATTTTCTATATTTTTTACTTGTGGCGACTCGAGGTGAAAAATCCGAAAGTCATGAACTCTAAAATGTGGGGAATTTTTGAGAGGTGAAAATTTTCAAAATTTTTGACTTGTGACGACACAGGGGAAAAACTCGAAAATCATGAACTCTAAAAATGGGCTGATTTTTTAGTATATGATTATTTTAGAATAATCTAACGCTGTGCAAAATTTCTGTAATCTTGGGAGAGGTGAAAATTTTCAAGATTTTTTATTTGTGACGTTACGAGGTGAAAAACTCGAAAATCCTGAACTCTAAAATTAGATTGATTTTTGTAGTTATGATTATTTTTGCGTAATTTAATGCTGTGCAAAATTTGCGGAATTTTGGGAGAGGTGAAAATTTTAAAGATTTTTGAATTTTTACGACTCGAGGTGAAAAATTTGAAAGTCATGAGCTCTAAAAATGGGCTAATTTTTGTAGGATATGAATATTTTGGCGTAATCTAACGCTGTGCAAAATTTGGGGAATTTTAGGAGTGGTAAAAATTTTCAAGATTTTTGACTTATGACGACACGATGTGAAAAACTCGAAAATCATGAACTCTAAAAATAGGCTGATTTTTGTAGTATATGATTATTTTGACGTAATTTAACAACGCTGTGCAAAATTTGGGGAATTTTGGGAGATGTGAAAATTTTCAAAATTTATTACTTGTTGCGACTCGAGATGAAAAACTCGAAAATCATAAACTAAAAAATGGGCTGATTTTTTTCGAGATTTTTTACTTGTGACGACATGATGTGAAAAACTCGAAAATCATGAGCTCTAAAAATAGGCTGATTTTTGTAGTATATGATTATTTTCAAAGTAATTTAACGCCGTGCAAAATTTGGGGAATTTTGGGAGAGGTGAAAATTTTCAAGATTTTTTACTTTTGACGACACGAGGTAAAATCATGAACTGTAAAAATATGCTGATTTTTGTAGTATATGATTATTTTCAAAGTAATTTAACGCCGTGCAAAATTTGGGGAATTTTGGGAGAGGTGAAAATTTTCAAGATTTTTACTTTTGACGACACGAGGTAAAATCATGAACTGTAAAAATATGCTGATTTTTGTAGTATATGATTATTTTGAAGTAATTTAACGCTTTGCAAAATTAGCGGAATTTTGGGAGTGGTGAAAATTTTCAAGATTTTTGACTTATGACGACTCGAGATGAAAAACTCGAAAATCATGAACTCTAAAAATAGGCTGATTTTTGTAGTATATGAATATTTTGAAGTAATTTAACGCTGTGCAAAATTTGGGGAATTTTGGGAGTGGTGAAAATTTTCAAGATTTTTGACTTATGACGACTCGAGATGAAAAACTCGAAAATCATGAACTCTAAAAATAGGCTGATTTTTGTAGTATATGATTATTTTAGCGGTAATTTAATGCTGTGCAAAATTAGCTGAATTTTGGGAGAGGTGAAAATTTTCAGCATTTTTGAATTGTTACGACTCGAGGTGAAAAATTCGAAAGTCATGAGCTCTAACAATGGGCTGACTTTTGTAGGATATGATTATTTTGGGGTAATTTAACGCTGTGCAAAATTTGCGGAATTTTGGGAGAGGTTAAAAATTTTCAAGATTTTTGACTTATGACGACTCGACGTGAAAAATTGGAAAGTCATGAACTCCAAAAATGGGCTGATTTTTGTAGTATATTATTATTTTGGCGTAATCTAACGCTGTGCAAAATTTGAGGAATTTTGGGAGAGGTGAAAATTTTCAAGATTTTTGACTTGTGACGACACGATGTGAAAAACTCGAAAATCATGAACTCTAAAAATAGACTGATTGTAGTATATGATTATTTTGGAGTAATCTAACGCTGTGCAAAATTTGTTGAATTTTGGGAGAGGTGAAAATTTTCAATATTTTTTACTTGTGACGACACGAGGTGAAAAACTCGAAAATCATGAACTCTAAAAATAGGCTGACTTTGTAGTATATTATTATTTTGGCGTAATCTAACGCTGTGCAAAATTTGTTGAATTTTGGGAGAGGTTAAAAATTTTTAAGGTTTTTGACTTGTTACGACTCGAGGTGAAAAATTCGTAAGTCATGAACTCTAAAAATGGGCTGATTTTTGTAGTATATTATTATTTTGGCGTAATTTAACGCTGTGCAAAATGTAGAGAATTTTGTGAGAGGTGAAAATTTTCAAGATTTTTGACTTGTTACGACTAGCGGTGAAAAACCCGAAAATCATGAACTCTAAAAATTGGCTGATTGTATTATATGATTATTTTGGAGTAATCTAACGCTGTGCAAAATTTGGGGAATTTTGGGAGAGGTGAAAATTTTCAATATTTTTTACTTGTGACGACTCGAGGTGAAAAATTCGAAAGTCATGAACTCTAGAAATGGGCTGTTTTTTGTAGTATATGATTATTTTGGCGTAATCTCACGCTGTGCAAAGTTTGGGGAATTTTCAGAGAGGTGAAAATTTTTAAGATTCTTGACTTGTTACGACTCGAGGTGAAAAATCGAAAATCATAAACTCTAAAAATGGGCTGATTTCTGTAGTATATGATTATTTAGCCGTAATTTATCGCTGTGCAAATTTTGGGGAACTTTCGGAGAGGTGAAAATTTTCTATATTTTTTACTTGTGGCGACTCGAGGTGAAAAATCCGAAAGTCATGAACTCTAAAATGTGGGGAATTTTTGAGAGGTGAAAATTTTCAAAATTTTTGACTTGTGACGACACAGGGGAAAAACTCGAAAATCATGAACTCTAAAAATGGGCTGATTTTTTAGTATATGATTATTTTAGAATAATCTAACGCTGTGCAAAATTTCTGTAATCTTGGGAGAGGTGAAAATTTTCAAGATTTTTTATTTGTGACGTTACGAGGTGAAAAACTCGAAAATCCTGAACTCTAAAATTAGATTGATTTTTGTAGTTATGATTATTTTTGCGTAATTTAATGCTGTGCAAAATTTGCGGAATTTTGGGAGAGGTGAAAATTTTAAAGATTTTTGAATTTTTACGACTCGAGGTGAAAAATTTGAAAGTCATGAGCTCTAAAAATGGGCTAATTTTTGTAGGATATGAATATTTTGGCGTAATCTAACGCTGTGCAAAATTTGGGGAATTTTAGGAGTGGTAAAAATTTTCAAGATTTTTGACTTATGACGACACGATGTGAAAAACTCGAAAATCATGAACTCTAAAAATAGGCTGATTTTTGTAGTATATGATTATTTTGACGTAATTTAACAACGCTGTGCAAAATTTGGGGAATTTTGGGAAAGTGAAAATTTTCAAGATTTTTGACTAGTGACGACACGAGGGGGAAAAAAAATTAGGTTGATGTTTGTAGTACATGATTATTTTGGAGTAATCTAACGCTTGCAATATTTGGGGAATTTTGGGAGAGGTGAAAATTTTCAAGATTTTTGGCTTGTTACGACTAGCGGTGGAAAACCCGAAAATCATGAACTCTAAAAATTGGCTGATTGTTGTATATGATTATTTTGGAGTAATCTAACGCTGTGCAAAATTTGAGGAATTTTGGGAGAGGTAAAAATTTTCAAGATTTTTGACTTATGACGACACGATGTGAAAAACTCGAAAATCATGAACTCTAAAAATATGCTGATTTTTGTGGTATATGATTATTTTGACGTAATTTAACGCTGTGCAAAATTTGAGGAATTTTGGGAGAGGTGAAAATTTTAAAGATTTTTGAATTGTTACGACTCGAGGTGAAAAATTGGAAGTCATGAACTCCAAAAATGGGCTGATTTTTGTAGCATATTATTATTTTGGCGTAATCTAACGCTGTGCAAAATTTGAGGAATTTTGGGAGAAGTGAAAATTTTCAAAATTTTTGACTTGTTACGACTAGCGGTGAAAAACCCGAAAATCATGAACTCTAAAAATTGGCTAATTTTTGTAGTATATGATTATTTTGGAGTAATCTAACGCTGTGCAAAATTTGGGGAATTTTGGGAGAGGTGAAAATTTTCAAGATTTTTGACTTGTGACGACACGATGTGAAAAACTCGAAAATCATGAACTCTAAAAATAGGCTGATTTTTGTAGTATATGATTATTTTGACGCAATTTAATGCTGTGCAAAATTTGGGGAATTTTGGGAGAGGTGAAAATTTTCAAGATTTTTGACTTGTTACGACTAGAGGTGAAAAACCCGAAAATCATGAACTCTAAAAATGGGATGATTTTTTTTCAAGATTTTTTACTTGTGACGACACGAGGTGAAAAACTCGAAAATCATGAACTCTAAAAAAAGCTGATTTTTGTAGTATATGATTATTTTGGCGTAATTTAACGCTGTGCAAAATTTGCGGAATTTTGGGAGAGTTTAAAAATTTTCAAGATTTTTGACTTGTTACGACTCGAGGTGAAAAATTGGAAAGTCATGAACTCCAAAAATGGGCTGATTTTTGTAGCATATTATTATTTTGGCGTAATCTAACGCTGTGCAAAATTTGAGGAATTTTGGGAGAAGTGAAAATTTTCAAGATTTTTGACTTGTTTACGACTAGCGGTGAAAAACCCGAAAATCATGAACTCTAAAAATTGGCTGATTTTTGTAGTATATGATTATTTTGGAGTAATCTAACGCTGTGCAAAATTTGAGGAATTTTGGGAGAGGTAAAAATTTTCCAAATTTTTTAATTGTGACGACACGAGGTGAAAAACTCGAAAATCATGAACTCTAAAAATAGGCTGACTTTGTAGTATATGGTTATTTTGACGCAATTTAATGCTGTGCAAAATTTGGGGAATTTTGGGAGAGGTGAAAATTTTCAAGATTTTTGACTTGTTACGACTAGAGGTGAAAAACCCGAAAATCATGAACTCTAAAAATGGGCTGATTTTTTTTCGAGATTTTTTACTTGTGACGACACGATGTGAAAAACTCGAAAATCATGAACTCTAAAAATAGGCTGATTTTTGTAGTATATGATTATTTTCAAAGTAATTTAACGCCGTGCAAAATTTGGGGAATTTTGGGATTGGGATTGGGAGATTCAAGACGACACGATGTGAAAAACTCGAAAATCATGAACTCTAAAAATATGCTGATTTTTGTGGTATATGATTATTTTGACGTAATTTAACGCTGTGCAAAATTTGAGGAATTTTGGGAGAAGTGAAAATTTTAAAGATTTTTGAATTGTTACGACTCGAGGTGAAAAATTGGAAGTCATGAACTCTAAAAATGGGCTGATTTTTGTAGCATATTATTATTTTGGCGTAATCTAACGCTGTGCAAAATTTGAGGAATTTTGGGAGAAGTGAAAATTTTCAAGATTTTTGACTTGTTACGACTAGCGGTGAAAAACCCGAAAATCATGAACTCTAAAAATTGGCTGATTTTTGTAGTATATGATTATTTTGACGCAATTTAATGCTGTGCAAAATTTGGGGAATTTTGGGAGAGGTGAAAATTTTCAAGATTTTTGACTTGTTACGACTAGAGGTGAAAAACCCGAAAATCATGAACTCTAAAAATGGGATGATTTTTTTTCAAGATTTTTTACTTGTGACGACACGAGGTGAAAAACTCGAAAATCATGAACTCTAAAAAAAGCTGATTTTTGTAGTATATGATTATTTTGGCGTAATTTAACGCTGTGCAAAATTTGCGGAATTTTGGGAGAGTTTAAAAATTTTCAAGATTTTTGACTTGTTACGACTCGAGGTGAAAAATTGGAAAGTCATGAACTCCAAAAATGGGCTGATTTTTGTAGCATATTATTATTTTGGCGTAATCTTACGCTGTGCAAAATTTGAGGAATTTTGGGAGAAGTGAAAATTTTCAAGATTTTTGACTTGTTTACGACTAGCGGTGAAAAACCCGAAAATCATGAACTCTAAAAATTGGCTGATTTTTGTAGTATATGATTATTTTGGAGTAATCTAACGCTGTGCAAAATTTGAGGAATTTTGGGAGAGGTAAAAATTTTCCAAATTTTTTAATTGTGACGACACGAGGTGAAAAACTCGAAAATCATGAACTCTAAAAATAGGCTGACTTTGTAGTATATGGTTATTTTGACGCAATTTAATGCTGTGCAAAATTTGGGGAATTTTGGGAGAGGTGAAAATTTTCAAGATTTTTGGCTTGTTACGACTAGCGGTGGAAAACCCGAAAATCATGAACTCTAAAAATTGGCTGATTGTTGTATATGATTATTTTGGAGTAATCTAACGCTGTGCAAAATTTGAGGAATTTTGGGAGAGGTGAAAATTTTCAAGATTTTTGACTTATGACGACACGATGTGAAAAACTCGAAAATCATGAACTCTAAAAATATGCTGATTTTTGTGGTATATGATTATTTTGACGTAATTTAACGCTGTGCAAAAATTGAGGAATTTTGGGAGAGGTGAAAATTTTAAAGATTTTTGAATTGTTACGACTCGAGGTGAAAAATTGGAAGTCATGAACTCCAAAAATGGGCTGATTTTTGTAGCATATTATTATTTTGGCGTAATCTAACGCTGTGCAAAATTTGAGGAATTTTGGGAGAAGTGAAAATTTTCAAGATTTTTGACTTGTTACGACTAGCGGTGAAAAACCCGAAAATCATGAACTCTAAAAATTGGCTAATTTTTGTAGTATATGATTATTTTGGAGTAATCTAACGCTGTGCAAAATTTGGGGAATTTTGGGAGAGGTGAAAATTTTCAAGATTTTTGACTTGTGAAGACACGATGTGAAAAACTCGAAAATCATGAACTCTAAAAATAGGCTGATTTTTGTAGTATATGATTATTTTGACGCAATTTAATGCTGTGCAAAATTTGGGGAATTTTGGGAGAGGTGAAAATTTTCAAGATGTTTGACTTGTTACGACTAGAGGTGAAAAACCCGAAAATCATGAACTCTAAAAATGGGATGATTTTTTTTCAAGATTTTTTACTTGTGACGACGCGAGGTGAAAAACTCGAAAATCATGAACTCTAAAAAAAGCTGATTTTTGTAGTATATGATTATTTTGGCGTAATTTAACGCTGTGCAAAATTTGCGGAATTTTGGGAGAGTTTAAAAATTTTCAAGATTTTTGACTTGTTACGACTCGAGGTGAAAAATTGGAAAGTCATGAACTCCAAAAATGGGCTGATTTTTGTAGCATATTATTATTTTGGCGTAATCTAACGCTGTGCAAAATTTGAGGAATTTTGGGAGAAGTGAAAATTTTCAAGATTTTTGACTTGTTTACGACTAGCGGTGAAAAACCCGAAAATCATGAACTCTAAAAATTGGCTGATTTTTGTAGTATATGATTATTTTGGAGTAATCTAACGCTGTGCAAAATTTGAGGAATTTTGGGAGAGGTAAAAATTTTCCAAATTTTTTAATTGTGACGACACGAGGTGAAAAACTCGAAAATCATGAACTCTAAAAATAGGCTGACTTTATAGTATATGGTTATTTTGACGCAATTTAATGCTGTGCAAAATTTGGGGAATTTTGGGAGAGGTGAAAATTTTCAAGATTTTTGACTTGTTACGACTAGAGGTGAAAAACCCGAAAATCATGAACTCTAAAAATGGGCTGATTTTTTTTCGAGATTTTTTACTTGTGACGACACGATGTGAAAAACTCTAAAATCATGAACTCTAAAAATAGGCTGATTTTAGTAGTATATGATTATTTTCAAAGTAATTTAACGCCGTGCAAAATTTGGGGAATTTTGGGATTGGGATTGGGAGATTCAAGACGACACGATGTGAAAAACTCGAAAATCATGAACTCTAAAAATATGCTGATTTTTGTGGTATATGATTATTTTGACGTAATTTAACGCTGTGCAAAATTTGAGGAATTTTGGGAGAGGTGAAAATTTTAAAGATTTTTGAATTGTTACGACTCGAGGTGAAAAATTGGAAGTCATGAACTCTAAAAATGGGCTGATTTTTGTAGCATATTATTATTTTGGCGTAATCTAACGCTGTGCAAAATTTGAGGAATTTTGGGAGAAGTGAAAATTTTCAAGATTTTTGACTTGTTACGACTAGCGGTGAAAAACCCGAAAATCATGAACTCTAAAAATTGGCTGATTTTTGTAGTATATGATTATTTTAGCGGTAATTTAATGCTGTGCCAAATTAGCGGAATTTTGGGAGAGGTGAAAATTTTCAGCATTTTTGAATTGTTACGACTCGAGGTGAAAAATTCGAAAGTCATGAGCTCTAACAATGGGCTGACTTTTGTAGGATATGATTATTTTGGCGTAATCTAACGCTGTGCAAAATTTGGCGAATTTTGTTAGTGGTGAAAATTTTCGAGATTTTTGACTTATGACGACTCGAGGTGAAAAATCCGAAAATCATGAACTCTAAAAATGGGCTGGTTTTCGTAGTACATGATTATGTTGGCGTAATTTAACGCTGTGCAAAATTTGATGACTTTTGGTAGAGGTTAAAAATGTTCAAGATTATTTACTTGTTGCGACTCGAGGTGAAAAATCGAAAATCATAAATTCTAAAAATGGGCTGATTTCTGTAGTATATGATCATTTTGCCGCAATTTATCGCTGTGCAAAATTTAGGGAATTTTGGGAGGGCTGAAAATTTTCAAGATTTTTTACTTGTGGCGACTCGAGGTGAAAAACTCGAAAATCATAAACTAAACATAGGCTGATTTTTGTAGTCTATGATTATTTTAGCGTAATTTAAAGTTGTGCAAAATTTGGGGAATTTTGGGAGAGGTGAAAATTTTCAAGATTTTTGACTTGTTACGACTAGAGGTGAAAAACCCGAAAATCATGAACTCTAAAAATGGGCTGATTTTTTTTCATGATTTTTTACTTGTGACGACACGAGGTGAAAAACTCGAAAATCATGAACTCTAAAAAAAGATGATTTTTGTAGTATATGATTATTTTGGGGTAATTTAACGCTGTGCAAAATTTGCAGAATTTTGGGAGAGGTTAAAAATTTTCAAGATTTTTGACTTGTTACGACTCGAGGTGAAAAATTGGAAAGTCATGAACTCCAAAAATGGGCTGATTTTTGTAGTATATTATTATTTTGGCGTAATCTAACGCTGTACAAAATTTGAGGAATTTTGGGAGAGGTGAAAATTTTCAAGATTTTTGAATTGTGACGACACGATGTGAAAAACTCGAAAATCATGAACTCTAGAAATAGGCTGATTGTAGTATATGATTATTTTGGAGTACTCTAATGCTGTGCAAAATTTGTTGAATTTTGGGAGAGGTGAAAATTTTCAATATTTTTTACTTGTGACGACACGAGGTGAAAAACTCGAAAATCATGAACTCTAAAAATAGGCTGACTTTGTAGTATATTATTATTTTGGCGTAATCTAACGCTGTGCAAAATTTGTTGAATTTTGGGAGAGGTAAAAAATTTTTAAGGTTTTTGACTTGTTACGACTCGAGGTGAAAAATTCGTAAGTCATGAACTCTAAAAATGGGCTGATTTTTGTAGTATATTATTATTTTGGCGTAATTTAAGGCTGTGCAAAATTTAGAGAATTTTGTGAGAGGTGAAAATTTTCAAGATTTTTGACTTGTTATGACTAGCGGTGAAAAACCCGAAAATCATGAACTCTAAAAATTGGTTGATTGTATTATATGATTATTTTGGAGTAATCTCACGCTGTGCAAAGTTTGGGGAATTTTGGGAGAGGTGAAAATTTTCAATATTTTTTACTTGTGACGACTCGTTGTGAAAAATTCGAAAGTCATGAACTCTAGAAATGGGCTGTTTTTTGTAGTATATGATTATTTTGGCGTAATTTAACGCTGTGCAAAATTTTCGGAATTTTGGGAGAGTTTAAAAATTTTCAAGATTTTTGACTTGTTACGACTCGAGGTGAAAAATTGGAAAGTCATGAACTCCAAAAATGGGCTGATTTTTGTAGCATATTATTATTTTGGCGTAATCTAACGCTGTGCAAAATTTGAGGAATTTTGGGAGAAGTGAAAATTTTCAAGATTTTTGACTTTTGACGACACGAGGTAAAATCATGAACTGTAAAAATATGCTGATTTTTGTAGTATATGATTATTTTAGCGGTAATTTAATGCTGTGCCAAATTAGCGGAATTTTGGGAGAGGTGAAAATTTTCAGCATTTTTGAATTGTTACGACTCGAGGTGAAAAATTCGAAAGTCATGAGCTCTAACAATGGGCTGACTTTTGTAGGATATGATTATTTTGGCGTAATCTAACGCTGTGCAAAATTTGGCGAATTTTGGGAGTGGTGAAAATTTTCGAGATTTTTGACTTATGACGACTCGAGGTGAAAAATCCGAAAATCATGAACTCTAAAAATGGGCTGGTTTTCGTAGTATATGATTATTTTAGCGTAATTTAAAGTTGTGCAAAATTTGGGGAATTTTGGGAGAGGTGAAAATTTTCAAGATTTTTGACTTGTTACGAATAGAGGTGAAAAACCCGAAAATCATGAACTCTAAAAATGGGCTGATTTTTTTTCATGATTTTTTACTTGTGACGACACGAGGTGAAAAACTCGAAAATCATGAACTCTAAAAAAAGATGATTTTTGTAGTATATGATTATTTTGGGGTAATTTAACGCTGTGCAAAATTTGCGGAATTTTGGGAGAGGTTAAAAATTTTCAAGATTTTTGACTTGTTACGACTCGAGGTGAAAAATTGGAAAGTCATGAACTCCAAAAATGGGCTGATTTTTGTAGTATATTATTATTTTGGCGTAATCTAACGCTGTGCAAAATTTGAGGAATTTTGGGAGAGGTGAAAATTTTCAAGATTTTTGACTTGTGACGACACGATGTGAAAAACTCGAAAATCATGAACTCTAGAAATAGGCTGATTGTAGTATATGATTATTTTGGAGTAATCTAACGCTGTGCAAAATTTGTTAAATTTTGGGAGAGGTGAAAATTTTCAATATTTTTTACTTGTGACGACACGAGGTAAAATCATGAACTGTAAAAATAGGCTGATTTTTGTAGTATATGATTATTTTCAAAGTAATTTAACGCCGTGCAAAATTTGGGGAATTTTGGGAGAGGTGAAAATTTTCAAGATTTTTTACTTTTGACGACACGAGGTAAAATCATGAACTGTAAAAATATGCTGATTTTTGTACTATATGATTATTTTGACGTAATTTAACGCTGTGCAAAATTTACGGAATTTTGGGAGAGGTTAAAAATTTTCAAGATTTTTGACTTGTTACGACTAGAGGTGAAAACCCCGAAAATCATGAACTCTAAAAATTAGCTGGATTTTGTAGTATATGATTATTTTGGCGTAATCTAAAGCTGTGCAAAATTTGGGGAATTTTCGGAGAAGTAAAAATTTTCGAGTTTTTTGACTTGTTACGACTCGAGGTAAAGAACTCGTAAATCTTAAACTCTAAAAATGGGCTGATTACTGTAGTATATGATTATTTTGCCGCAATTTATCTCTGTGCAAAATTTAGGGAATTTTGGGAGAGGTGAAAATTTTCAAAATTTATTACTTGCGACTCGAGGTGAAAAACTCGAAAATCATAAACTAAAAATAGGCTGATTTTTGTAGTATATGATTATTTTAGCGTAATTTAATGCTGTGCAAAATTAGCGGAATTTTGGGAGTGGTGAAAATTTTCAAGATTTTTGACTTATGACGACTCGAAGTGAAAAGCTCGAAAATCATGAACTCTAAAAATAGGCTGATTTTTGTAGTATATGATTATTTTGAAGTAATTTAACGCTGTGCAAAATTTGGGGAATTTTGGGAGATGTGAAAATTTTCAAGATTTTTTAGATGTTGCGATTCGAGGTGAAAAACTCGAAAATCATAAACTAAAAATAGGCTGATTTTTGTAGTATATGATTATTTTAGCGGTAATTTAATGCTGTGCCAAATTAGCGGAATTTTGGGAGAGGTGAAAATTTTCAGCATTTTTGAATTGTTACGACTCGAGGTGAAAAATTCGAAAGTCATGAGCTCTAACAATGGGCTGACTTTTGTAGGATATGATTATTTTGGCGTAATCTAACGCTGTGCAAAATTTGGCAAATTTTGGGAGTGGTGAAAATTTTCGAGATTTTTGACTTATGACGACTCGAGGTGAAAAATCCGAAAATCATGAACTCTAAAAATGGGCTGGTTTTCGTAGTACATGATTATGTTGGCGTAATTTAACGCTGTGCAAAATTTGATGACTTTTGGTAGAGGTTAAAAATGTTCAAGATTATTTACTTGTTGCGACTCAAAGTGAAAAATCGAAAATCATAAATTCTAAAAATGGGCTGATTTCTGTAGTATATGATCATTTTGCCGCAATTTATCGCTTTGCAAAATTTAGGGAATTTTGGGAGGGCTGAAAATTTTCAAGATTTTTTACTTGTGGCGACTCGAGGTGAAAAACTCGAAAATCATAAACTAAACATAGGCTGATTTTTGTAGTCTATGATTATTTTAGCGTAATTTAAAGTTGTGCAAAATTTGGGGAATTTTGGGAGAGGTGAAAATTTTCAAGATTTTTGACTTGTTACGAATAGAGGTGAAAACCCGAAAATCATGAACTCTAAAAATGGGCTGATTTTTTTTCATGATTTTTTACTTGTGACGACACGAGGTGAAAAACTCGAAAATCATGAACTCTAAAAAAAGATGATTTTTGTAGTAAATGATTATTTTGGGATAATTTAACGCTGTGCAAAATTTGCGGAATTTTGGGAGAGGTTAAAAATTTTCAAGATTTTTGACTTGTTACGACTCGAGGTGAAAAATTGGAAAGTCATGAACTCCAAAAATGGGCTGATTTTTGTAGTATATTATTATTTTGGCGTAATCTAACGCTGTACAAAATTTGAGGAATTTTGGGAGAGGTGAAAATTTTCAAGATTTTTGACTTGTGACGACACGATGTGAAAAACTCGAAAATCATGAACTCTAGAAATTGGCTGATTGTAGTATATGATTATTTTGGAGTACTCTAACGCTGTGCAAAATTTGTTGAATTTTGGGAGAGGTGAAAATTTTCAATATTTTTTATTTGTGACGACACGAGGTGAAAAACTCGAAAATCATGAACTCTAAAAATAGGCTGACTTTGTAGTATATTATTATTTTGGCGTAATCTAACGCTGTGCAAAATTTGTTGAATTTTGGGAGAGGTAAAAAATTTTTAAGGTTTTTGACTTGTTACGACTCGAGGTGAAAAATTCGTAAGTCATGAACTCTAAAAATGGGCTGATTTTTGTAGTATATTATTATTTTGGCGTAATTTAACGCTGTGCAAAATTTAGAGAATTTTGTGAGAGGTGAAAATTTTCAAGATTTTTGACTTGTTATGACTAGCGGTGAAAAACCCGAAAATCATGAACTCTAAAAATTGGCTGATTGTATTATATGATTATTTTGGAGTAATCTCACGCTGTGCAAAGTTTGGGGAATTTTGGGAGAGGTGAAAATTTTCAATATTTTTTACTTGTGACGACTCGTTGTGAAAAATTCGAAAGTCATGAACTCTAGAAATGGGCTGTTTTTTGTAGTATATGATTATTTTGGCGTAATTTAACGCTGTGCAAAATTTAGAGAATTTTGTGAGAGGTGAAAATTTTCAAGATTTTTTACTTGTTGCGACTCGAGGTGAAAAACTCGAAAATCATAAACTAAAATTAGGTTGATGTTTGTAGTATATAATTATTTTGGAGTAATCTAACGCTGTGCAAAATTTGGGGAATTTTGGGAGAGGTGAAAATTTTCAATATTTTTTACTTGTGACGACTCGTTGTGAAAAATTCGAAAGTCATGAACTCTAGAAATGGGCTGTTTTTTGTAGTATATGATTATTTTGGCGTAATCTCACGCTGTGCAAAGTTTGGGGAATTTTCAGAGAGGTGAAAATTTTTAAGATTCTTGACTTGTTACGACTCGAGTTAAAAAACTCGAAAATCATAAACTCTAAAAATGGGCTGATTTCTGTAGTATATGCTTATTTTGCCGTAATTTAACGCTGTACAAAATTTGGGGAATTTTGGGAGAGGTGAAAATTTTCAAGATTTTTGAATTGTTACGACTAGAGGTGAAAAATCCGAAAATCATGAACTCTAAAAATGGGCTGATTTCTGTAGTATATGATTATTTAGCCGTAATTTATCGCTGTGCTAATTTTGGGGAACTTTCGGAGAGGTGAAAATTTTCTATATTTTTTACTTGTGGCGACTCGAGGTGAAAAATCCGAAAGTCATGAACTCTAAAATGTGGGGAATTTTTGAGAGGTGAAAATTTTCAAAATTTTTGACTTGTGACGACACAGGGGAAAAACTCGAAAATCATGAACTCTAAAAATGGGCTGATTTTTTAGTATATGATTATTTTAGAATAATCTAACGCTGTGCAAAATTTCTGTAATCTTGGGAGAGGTGAAAATTTTCAAGATTTTTTACTTGTGACGACACGAGGTGAAAAACTCGAAAATCATGAACTCTAAAATTAGATTGATTTTTGTGGTATATGATTATTTTGACGTAATTTAACGCTGTGCAAAATTTGGGGAATTTTGGGAAAGTGAAAATTTTCAAGATTTTTGA
Source organism: Nowickia ferox (assembly GCA_936439885.1). NCBI lineage: Eukaryota > Metazoa > Arthropoda > Insecta > Diptera > Tachinidae > Nowickia > Nowickia ferox. Next base: position 43,604,459 of record OW387025.1, read on the forward strand.
CTAGTGACGACACGAGGGGGGAAAAAAATTAGGTTGATGTTTGTAGTACATGATTATTTTGGAGTAATCTAACGCTGTGCAATATTTGGGGAATTTTGGGAGAGGTGAAAATTTTCAAGATTTTTGGCTTGTTACGACTAGCGGTGGAAACCCCGAAAATCATGAACTCTAAAAATTGGCTGATTGTAGTATATGATTATTTTGCCGTAATTTATCACTGTGCAAAATTTGTAGATTTTGGGAGAGGTGAAAATTTTCAATATTTTTGACTTGTTACGACTCGAGGTGAAAAACCCGAAATTCATGAACTCTAAAAATGGGCTGATTTTTGTAGTATATGATTATTTTGGAGTAATCTAACGCTGTGCAAAATTTGGGGAATTTTGGGAGAGGTAAAAATTTTAAAGATGTTTTACTTGTGACGACACGAGGTAAAAAAGTCAAAAATCATGAACTATAAAAATGTGCTGATTTTTGTAGTTTATGATTATTTTGGCGTAATTTAACGCTGTGCAAAATTTACGGAATTTTGGGAGAGGATAAAAATTTTCAAGATTTTTGACTTGTTACGGCTAGAGGTGAAAACCTCGAAAATCATGAACTCTAAAAATGGGCTGGTTTTTGTAGTATATGATTATTTTGGCGTAATCTAAAGATGTGAAAAAAATTTGGGGAAGGAGAGGTGAAAATTTTCGAGTTTTCTGACTTGTTACGACTCGAGGTAAAAAACTCGAAAATCTTAAACTCTAAAAATGGGCTGATTACTGTAGTATATGATTATTTTGGAGTAATCTAACGCTGTGCAAAATTTGGGGATTTTTGGGAGAGGTGAAAATTTTCAAGATTTTTTACTTGTGGCGACTCGAGGTGAAAAACTCGAAAATCATAAACTAAACATAGGCTGATTTTTGTAGTATATGTTTATTTTAGCGTAATTTAATGCTGTGCAAAATTTGCGGAATTTTGGGAGAGGTGAAAATTTTAAAGATTTTTGAATTGTTACGACTCGAGGTGAAAAATTCGAAAGTCATGAGCTCTAAAAATGGGCTGATTTTTGTAGTATATGATTATTTTGGAGTAATCTAACGCTGTGCAAAATTTGTGGAATTTTGGGAGAGGTGAAAATTTTCAAGATTTTTTACTTGTGACGACACGAGGTGAAAAACTCGAAAATCATGAACTCTAAAAATGGGCTGATTTTTGTAGTATATGATTATCTTGGAGTAATCTAACGCTGTGCAAAATTTGTGGAATTTTGGGAGAGTTTAAAAATTTTTAAGGTTTTTGACTTGTTACGACTCGAGGTGAAAAATTCGAAAGTCATGAACTCTAAAAATGGGCTGATTTTTGTAGTATATTATTATGTTGGCGTAATTTAACGCTGTGCAAAATTTGAGGAATTTTGGGAGAGGTGAAAATTTTCAAGATTTTTGACTTGTGACGACACGATGTGAAAAACTCGAAAATCATGAACTCTAAAAATAGGCTGATTGTAGTATATGATTATTTTGGAGTAATCTAACGCTGTGCAAAATTTGTTGAATTTTGGGAGAGGTGAAAATTTTCAATATTTTTTACTTGTGACGACACGAGGTGAAAAACTCGAAAATCATGAACTCTAAAAATAGGCTGACTTTGTAGTATATTATTATTTTGGCGTAATCTAACGCTGTGCAAAATTTGTTGAATTTTGGGAGAGGTTAAAAATTTTTAAGGTTTTTGACTTGTTACGACTCGAGGTGAAAAATTCGTAAGTCATGAACTCTAAAAATGGGCTGATTTTTGTAGTATATTATTATTTTGGCGTAATTTAACGCTGTGCAAAATTTAGAGAATTTTGTGAGAGGTGAAAATTTTCAAGATTTTTGACTTGTTACGACTAGCGGTGAAAAACCCGAAAATCATGAACTCTAAAAATTGGCTGATTGTATTATATGATTATTTTGGAGTAATCTAACGCTGTGCAAAATTTGGGGAATTTTGGGAGAGGTGAAAATTTTCAATATTTTTTACTTGTGACGACTCGAGGTGAAAAATTCGAAAGTCATGAACTCTAGAAATGGGCTGTTTTTTGTAGTATATGATTATTTTGGCGTAATCTCACGCTGTGCAAAGTTTGGGGAATTTTCAGAGAGGTGAAAATTTTTAAGATTCTTGACTTGTTACGACTAGAGGTGAAAAATCCGAAAATCATGAACTCTAAAAATGGGCTGGTTTTTGTAGTATATACATGACTATGTTGGCGTAATTTAACGCTGTGCAAAATTTGATGAATTTTGGTAGAGGTTAAAAATTTTCAAGCTTTTTTATTGTTGCGACTCGAGGTGAAAAATCGAAAATCATAAACTCTAAAAATGGGCTGATTTCTGTAGTATATGATTATTTAGCCGTAATTTATCGCTGTGCAAATTTTGGGGAACTTTCGGAGAGGTGAAAATTTTCTATATTTTTTACTTGTGGCGACTCGAGGTGAAAAATCCGAAAGTCATGAACTCTAAAATGTGGGGAATTTTTGAGAGGTGAAAATTTTCAAAATTTTTGACTTGTGACGACACAGGGGAAAAACTCGAAAATCATGAACTCTAAAAATGGGCTGATTTTTTAGTATATGATTATTTTAGAATAATCTAACGCTGTGCAAAATTTCTGTAATCTTGGGAGAGGTGAAAATTTTCAAGATTTTTTACTTGTGACGACACGAGGTGAAAAACTCGAAAATCATGAACTCTAAAATTAGATTGATTTTTGTAGTTATGATTATTTTTGCGTAATTTAATGCTGTGCAAAATTTGCGGAATTTTGGGAGAGGTGAAAATTTTAAAGATTTTTGAATTGTTACGACTCGAGGTGAAAAATTTGAAAGTCATGAGCTCTAAAAATGGGCTAATTTTTGTAGGATATGAATATTTTGGCGTAATCTAACGCTGTGCAAAATTTGGGTAATTTTCGGAAAGGTGAAAATTTTCAAGTTTTTTGACTTGTTACGACTCGAGGTGAAAAACTCGAAAATCATAAACTCTAAAAATGGGCTGATTTCTTTAGTATATGATTATTTTGACGAAATTTAACTCTGTGCAAAATTTGATGAATTTTGGGAGGGGTTAAAAATTTTCAAGATTTTTTCGTTGTTGCGACTCGAGGTGAAAAATCGAAAATCATAAACTCTAAAAATCGGCTGATTTCTGTAGTATATGATTATTTTGCCGTAATTTATCACTGTGCAAAATTTGTAGATTTTGGGAGAGGTGAAAATTTTCAATATTTTTGACTTGTTACGACTAGAGGTGAAAAACCCGAAATTCATGAACTCTAAAAATGGGCTAATTTTTGTAGTATATGATTATTTTGGAGTAATCTAACGTTGTGCAAAATTTGGGGAATTTTGGGAGAGGTGAAAATTTTAAAGATGTTTTACTTGTGACGACACGAGGTAAAAAAGTCAAAAATCATGAACTGTAAAAATATGCTGATTTTTGTAGTTTATGATTATTTTGGCGTAATTTAACGCTGTGCAAAATTTACGGAATTTTGGGAGAGGATAAAAATTTTCAAGATTTTTGACTTGTTACGGCTAGACGTGAAAACCCCGAAAATCATGAACTCTAAAAATGGTCTGGTTTTTGTAGTATATGATTATTTTGGCGTAATCTAAAGATGTGAAAAAAATTTGGGGAATTTTCGGAGAGGTGAAAATTTTCGAGTTTTCTGACTTGTTACGACTCGAGGTAAAAAACTCGAAAATCTTAAACTCTAAAAATGGGCTGATTACTGTAGTATATGATTATTTTGGAGTAATCTAACGCTGTGCAAAATTTGGGGAATTTTGGGAGAGGTGAAAATTTTCAAGATTTTTTACTTGTGGCGACTCGAGGTGAAAAACTCGAAAATCATAAATTAAACATAGGCTGATTTTTTTAGTATATGATTATTTTAGCGTAATTTAATGCTGTGCAAAATTTGCGGAATTTTGGGAGAGGTGAAAATTTTAAAGATTTTTGAATTGTTACGACTCGAGGTGAAAAATTTGAAAGTCATGAGCTCTAAAAATGGGCTGATTTTTGTAGTATATGATTATTTTGGAGTAATCTAACGCTGTGCAAAATTTGTGGAATTTTGGGAGAGGTGAAAATTTTCAAGATTTTTTACTTGTGACGACACGAGGTGAAAAACTCGAAAATCATGAACTCTAAAAATGGGCTGATTTTTGTAGTATATGATTATTTTGGAGTAATCTAACGCTGTGCAAAATTTGTGGAATTTTGGGAGAGTTTAAAAATTTTTAAGGTTTTTGACTTGTTACGACTCGAGGTGAAAAATTCGAAAGTCAAGAAACTCTAAAAATGGGCTGATTTTTGTAGTATATTATTATTTTGGCGTAATTTAATGCTGTGCAAAATTTGGAGAATTTTGGGAGAGGTGAAAATTTTCAAAATTTTTGACTTGTTACGACTAGCGGTGAAAAACCCGAAAATCATGAACTCTAAAAATTGGCTGATTTTTGTAGTATATGATTATTTTGGAGTAATCTAACGCTGTGCAAAACTTGGGGAATTTTGGGAGAGGTAAAAATTTTCCAAATTTTTTACTTGTGACGACACGAGGTGAAAAACTCGAAAATCATGAACTCTAAAAATAGGCTGATTTTTGTAGTATATGATTATTTTGACGTAATTTAACGCTGTGCAAAATTTGGGGAATTTTGGGAGAGGTGAACATTTTCAAGATTTTTGACTTGTGACGATACGAGGGGGAAAAAAAATTAGGTTGATGTTTTTAGTATATGATTATTTTGGAGTAATCTAACGCTGTGCAAAATTTGTTGAATTTTGGGAGAGGTTAAAAATTTTCAAGATTTTTTCGTTGTTGCGACTCGAGGTGAAAAATCGAAAATCATAAACTCTAAAAATCGACTGATTTTTATGTAGTATATGATTATTTTGCCGTTATTTATCACTGTGAAAAATTTGTAGAATTTTGGGAGAGGTGAAAATTTTCAATAGTTTTGACTTGTTACGGCTAGAGGTGAAAACCCCGAAGATCATGAACTCTAAAAATGGGCTGGATTTTGTAGTATATGATTATTTTGGCGTAATCTAAAGCTGTGCAAAATTTGGGGAATTTTCGGAGAAGTAAAAATTTTCGAGTTTTTTGACTTGTTACGACTCGAGGTAAAGAACTCGTAAATCTTAAACTCTAAAAATGGGCTGATTATTGTAGTATATGATTATTTTGCCGCAATTTATCTCTGTGCAAAATTTAGGGAATTTTGGGAGAGGTGAAAATTTTCAAAATTTTTGACTTGTTACGACTAGCGGTGAAAAACCCGAAAATCATGAACTCTAAAAATTGGCTGATTTTTGTTGTATATTATTATTTTGGCGTAATTTAACGCTGTGCAAAATTTAGAGAATTTTGTGAGAGGTGAAAATTTTCAAGATTTTTGACTTGTTACGACTAGCGGTGAAAAACCCGAAAATCATGAACTCTAAAAATTGGCTGATTGTATTATATTATTATTTTGGAGTAATCTAACGCTGTGCAAAATTTGGGGAATTTTGGGAGAGGTGAAAATTTTCAATATTTTTTACTTGTGACTCGAGGTGAAAATTCGAAAGTCATGAACTCTAGAAATGGGCTGTTTTTTGTAGTATATGATTATTTTGGCGTAATCTCACGCTGTGCAAAGTTTGGGGCATTTTCAGAGAGGTGAAAACTTTTAAGATTCTTGACTTGTTACGACTCGAGTTGAAAAACTCGAAAATCATAAACTCTAAAAATGGGCTGATTTCTGTAATATATGCTTATTTTGCCGTAATTTAACGCTGTACAAAATTTGGGGAATTTTGGGAGAGGTGAAAATTTTCAAGATTTTTGAATTGTTACGACTAGAGGTGAAAAATCCGAAAATCATGAACTCTAAAAATGGGCTGGTTTTTGTAGTATATACATGACTATGTTGGCGTAATTTAACGCTGTGCAAAATTTGATGAATTTTGGTAGAGGTTAAAAATTTTCAAGATTTTTGACTTATGACGACACGATGTGAAAAACTAGAAAATCATGAACTCTAAAAATAGGCTGATTTTTGTAGTATATGATTATTTTGACGTAATTTAACAACGCTGTTCAAAATTTGGGGAATTTTGGGAAAGTGAACATTTTCAAGATTTTTGACTAGTGACGACACGAGGGGGAAAAAAAATTAGGTTGATGTTTGTAGTACACGATTATTTTGGAGTAATCTAACGCTGTGCAATATTTGGGGAATTTTGGGAGAGGTGAAAATTTTCAAGATTTTTGGCTTGTTACGACTAGCGGTGGAAAACCCGAAAATCATGAACTCTAAAAATTGGCTGATTGTAGTATATGATTATTTTGGAGTAATCTAACGCTGTGCAAAATTTGAGGAATTTTGGGAGAGGTGAAAATTTTCAAGATTTTTGACTTATGACGACACGATGTGAAAAACTCGAAAAATAGGCTGATTTTTGGGAGAGGTGAAAATTTTCAAGATTTTTGACTTATGACGACACGATGTGAAAATCTCTAAAAATAGGCTGATTTTTGCGGTATATGATTATTTTGACGTAATTTAACGCTGTGCAAAATTTGAGGAATTTTGGGAGAGGTGAAAATTTTAAAGATTTTTGAATTGTTACGACTCGAGGTGAAAAATTTGAAAGTCATGAGCTCTAAAAATGGGTTAATTTTTGTAGGATATGAATATTTTGACGTAATCTAACGCTGTGCAAAATTTGGGGAATTTTGGGAGAATTGAAAATTTTCAAGATTTTTGAATTGTGACGTCACGAGGGGAAAACTCAAAAATCATGAACTCTAAAATTAGGTTGATGTTTGTAGTACCTGATTATTTTGGCGTAATTTAATGCTGCGCAAATTTTGCGGAATTTTGGGAGAGGTGAAAATTTTCAAGATTTTTGAATTGTTACGACTCGAGGTGAAAAACTCGAAAATCATGAACTTTAAAAACAGGCTGATTTATGCAGTATATGATTATTTGGCGTAAGCTAACGCTGTGCAAAATTTGGGGAATTTTCGGAGAGGTGAAAATTTTCAAGTTTTTTGACTTGTTACGACTCGAGGTGAAAAACTCGAAAACCATAAACTCTAAAAATGGGCTGATTTCTTTAGTATATGATTATTTTGCCGAAATTTAACTCTGTGCAAAATTTGATGAATTTTGGGAGGGGTTAAAAATTTTGAAGATTTTTTCGTTGTTGCGACTCGAGGTGAAAAATCGAAAATCATATACTCTAAAAATCGGCTGATTTCTGTAGTATATGATTATTTTGCCGTAATTTATCACTGTGCAAAATTTGTAGAATTTTGGGAGAGGTGAAAATTTTCAATATTTTTGACTTGTGACGACACGAGGTAAGAAAGTCAAAAATCATGAACTGTAAAAATATGCTGATTTTTGTAGTATATGATTATTTTGGCGTAATTTAACGCTGTGCAAAATTTACGGAATTTTGGGAGAGGATAAAAATTTTCAAGATTTTTGACTTGTTACGGCTGGAAGTGAAAACCCCGAAAATTATGAACTCTAAAAATGGGCTATTTTTTGTAGTATATGATTATTTTGGCGTAATCTAAAGATGTGCAAAATTTGGGGAATTTTGGGAGAGGTGAAAATTTTAAAGATTTTTTACTTGTGACGACACGAGGTAAGAAAGTCAAAAATCATGAACTGTAAAAATATGCTGATTTTTGTAGTATATGATTATTTTGGCGTAATTTAACGCTGTGCAAAATTTACGGAATTTTGGGAGAGGATAAAAATTTTCAAGATTTTTGACTTGTTACGGCTGGAGGTGAAAACCCCGAAAATCATGAACTCTAAAAATGGGCTATTTTTTGTAGTATATGATTATTTTGGCGTAATCTAAAGATGTGAAAAAAATTTGGGGAATTTTCGGAGAGGTGAAAATTTTCGAGTTTTCTGACTTGTTACGACTCGAGGTAAAAAACTCGAAAATCATAAACTCTAAAAATGGGCTGATTACTGCAGTATATGATTATTTTGCCGCAATTTATCGCTGCGCAAAATTTAGGGAATTTTGGGAGAGGTGAAAATTTTCAAGATTTTTTACTTGTGGCGACTCGAGGTGAAAAAGTCGAAAATCATAAACTATACATAGGCTGATTTTTGTAGTATATGCTTATTTTAGCGTAATTTAATGCTGTGCAAAATTTGCGGAATTTTGGGAGAGGTGAAAATTTTAAAGATTTTTGAATTGTTACGACTCGAGGTGAAAAATTCGAAAGTCATGAGCTCTAAAAATGGGCTGATTTTTGTAGTATATGATTATTTTGGAGTAATCTAACGCTGTGCAAAATTTGTGGAATTTTGGGAGAGGTGAAAATTTTCAAAATTTTTGACTTGTTACGACTGCGGTGAAAAACCCGAAAATCATGAACTCTAAAAATTGGCTGATTTTTGTAGTATATGATTATTTTGGAGTAATCTAACGCTGTGCAAAACTTGGGGAATTTTGGGAGAGGTAAAAATTTTCCAAATTTTTTACTTGTGACGACACGAGGTGAAAAACTCGAAAATCATGAACTCTAAAAATGGGCTGATTTTTGTAGTATATGATTATTTTGGAGTAATCTAACGCTGTGCAAAATTTGGGGAATTTTGGGAGAGTTGAACATTTTCAAGATTTTTGACTTGTGACGACACGAGGGGGAAAAAAAATTAGGTTGATGTTTTTAGTATATGATTATTTTGGAGTAATCTAACGCTGTGCAAAATTTGTTGAATTTTGGGAGAGTTTAAAAATTTTTAAGGTTTTTGACTTGTTACGACTCGAGGTGAAAAATTCGTAAGTCATGAACTCTAAAAATGGGCTGATTTTTGTAGTATATTATTATTTTGGCGTAATTTAACGCTGTGCAAAATTTAGAGAATTTTGTGAGAGGTGAAAATTTTCAAGATTTTTGACTTGTTACGACTAGCGGTGAAAAACCCGAAAATCATGAACTCTAAAAATTAGCTGATTGTATTATATGATTATTTTGGAGTAATCTAACGCTGTGCAAAATTTGGGGAATTTTGGGAGAGGTGAAAATTTTCAATATTTTTTACTTGGTTTTTGTAGTATATGATTATTTTCAAAGTAATTTAACACCGTGCAAAATTTGGGGAATTTTGGGAGAGGTGAAAATTTTCAAGATGTTTTACTTGTTGCAACTCGATGTGAAAAACTCCAAAATCATAAACTAAAATTAGGTTGATGTTTGAGTATATGATTATTTTGGAGTAATCTAACGCTGTGCAAAATTTGGGGAATTTTGGGAGTGGTGACAATTTTCAAGATTTTTTACTTGTGACGACACGAGGTGAAAAACTCGAAAATCATGAACTCTAAAAATAGGCTGATTTTTGTAGTATATGATTATTTTGGCGTAATCTAAAGCTGTGCCAAATTTGGGGAATTTGCGGAGAAGTAAAAATTTTCGAGTTTTTTGACTTGTTACGACTCGAGGTAAAGAACTCGTAAATCTTAAACTCTAAAAATTGGCTGATTACTGTAGTATATGATTATTTTGCCGCAATTTATCTCTGTGCAAAATTTAGGGAATTTTGGGAGAGGTGAAAATTTTCAAGATTTATTACTTGTGGCGACTCGAGGTGAAAAACTCGAAAATCATAAACTAAAAATAGGCTGATTTTTGTAGTATATGATTATTTTAGCGTAATTTAATGCTGTGCAAAATTAGCGGAATTTTGGGAGTGGTGACAATTTTCAAGATTTTTTACTTGTGACGACACGAGGTGAAAAACTCGAAAATCATGAACTCTAAAAATAGGCTGATTTTTGTAGTATATGATTATTTTGAAGTTATTTAACGCTGTGCAAAATTTGGGGAATTTTGGGAGAGGTGAAAATTTTCAAGATTTTTTACTTGTTGCGATTCGAGGTGATAAACTCGAAAATCATAAACTAAAAATAGGCTGATTTTTGTAGTATATGATTATTTTAGCGGTAATTTAATGCTGTGCAAAATTAGCGGAATTTTGGGAGAGGTGAAAATTTTCAACATTTTTGAATTGTTACGACTCGAGGTGAAAAATTCGAAAGTCATGAGCTCTAAAAATGGGCTGACTTTTGTAGGATATGATTATTTTGGCGTAATCTAACGCTGTGCAAAATTTGGCGAATTTTGGGAGTGGTGAAAATTTTCGAGATTTTTTTTTGACTTATGACGACAGATGTGAAAAACTCGAAAATCATGAACTCTAAAAATAGGCTGATTTTTGTAGTATATGATTATTTTCAAAGTAATTTAACGCCGTGCAAAATTTGGGGAATTTTGGGAGAGGTGAAAATTTTCAAGATGTTTTACTTGTTGCAACTCGATGTGAAAAACTCGAAAATCATAAACTAAAATTAGGTTGATGTTTGTAGTATATGATTATTTTGGTGTAATTTAACGCTGTGCAAAATTTGCGGAATTTTGGGAGAGGTTAAAAATTTTCAAGATTTTTGACTTGTTACGACTCGAGGTGAAAAATTGGAAAGTCATGAACTCCAAAAATGGGCTGATTTTTGTAGCATATTATTATTTTGGCGTAATCTAACGCTGTGCAAAATTTGAGGAATTTTGGGAGAAGTGAAAATTTTCAAGATTTTTGACTTGTGACGACACGATGTGAAAAACTCGAAAATCATGAACTCTAAAAATAGGCTGATTTTTGTAGTATATGATTATTTTCAAAGTAATTTAACGCCGTGCAAAATTTGGGGAATTTTGGGAGAGGTGAAAATTTTCAAGATGTTTTACTTGTTGCAACTCGATGTGAAAAACTCGAAAATCATAAACTAAAATTAGGTTGATGTTTGTAGTATATGATTATTTTGGAGTAATTTAACGCTGTGCAAAATTTGGGGAATTTTGGGAGAGGTGAAAATTTTCAAGATTTTTGACTTGTTACGACTAGAGGTAAAAAACCCGAAAATCATGAACTCTAAAAATGGGCTGATTTTTTTTCAAGATTTTTTACTTGTGACGACACGATGTGAAAAACTCGAAAATCATGAACTCTAAAAACAGGCTGATTTTTGTAGTATATGATTATTTTGAAGTTATTTAACGCTGTGCAAAATTTGCGGAATTTTGGGAGAGGTGAAAATTTTCAAGATTTTTTACTTGTGACGACACGAGGTAAAAAGTCGAAAATCATGAACTGTAAAAATATACTGATTTTTGTAGTATATGATTATTTTGACGTAATTTAACGCTGCGCAAAATTTAGGGAATTTTGGGAGAGGTGAAAATTTTCAAGATTTTTTACTTGTGGCGACTCGAGGTGAAAAAGTCGAAAATCATAAACTAAATATAGGTTGATGTTTTTAGTATATGATTATTTTGGCGAAATTTAACGCTGTGCAAAATTTGTGGAATTTTGGGAGAGTTTAAAAATTTTTAAGGTTTTTGACTTGTTAAGACTCGAGGTGAAAAATTCGAAAGTCATGAACTCTAAAAATAGGCTGATTTTGTAGTATATGATTATTTTGGCGTAATTTAACGCTGTGCAAAGTTTGGAGAATTTTGGGAGAGGTAAAAGTTTTCAAAATTTTTGACTTGTTACGACTAGCGGTGAAAAACCCGAAAATCATGAACTCTAAATATTGGCTGATTTTTGTAGTATATGATTATTTTGGAGTAATCTAACGCTGTGCAAAATTAGGGGAATTTTGGGAGAGGTGAAAATTTTCAATATTTTTTACTTGTGACGACACGAGGTGAAAAACTCGAAAATCATGAACTCTAAAAATAGGCTGGCTTTGTAGTATATGGTTATTTTGACGCAATTTAATGCTGTGCAAAATTTAGGGAATTTTGGGAGAGGTGAAAATTTTCAAGATTTTTGACTTGTTCGACTAGAGGTGAAAAACCCGAAAATCATGAACTCTAAAAATGGGCTGATTTTTTTTCTAGATTTTTTACTTGTGACGACACGATGTGAAAAACTCGAAAATCATGAACTCTAAAAATAGGCTGATTTTTGTAGTATATGATTATTTTGAAGTTATTTAACGCTGTGCAAAATTTGCGGAATTTTGGGAGAGGTGAAAATTTTCAAGATTTTTTACTTGTGACGACTGAGGTGAAAACCCCGAAAATCATGAACTCTAAAAATGGGCTGGTTTTTGTAGTATATGATTATTTTCAAAGTAATTTAACACCGTGCAAAATTTGGGGAATTTTGGGAGAGGTGAAAATTTTCAAGATGTTTTACTTGTTGCAACTCGATGTGAAAAACTCGAAAATCATAAACTAAAATTAGGTTGATGTTTGAGTATATGATTATTTTGGAGTAATCTAACGCTGTGCAAAATTTGGGGAATTTTGGGAGAGGTGAAAATTTTCAAGATTTTTGACTTGTTCGACTAGAGGTGAAAAACCCGAAAATCATGAACTCTAAAAATGGGCTGATTTTTTTTCAAGATTTTTTACTTGTGACGACACGATGTGAAAAACTCGAAAATCATGAACTCTAAAAATAGGCTGATTTTTGTAGTATATGATTATTTTGAAGTTATTTAACGCTGTGCAAAATTTGCGGAATTTTGGGAGAGGTGAAAATTTTCAAGATTTTTTACTTGTGACGACTGAGGTGAAAACCCCGAAAATCATGAACTCTAAAAATGGGCTGGTTTTTGTAGTATATGATTATTTTGGCGTAATCTAAAGCTGTGCCAAATTTGGGGAATTTGCGGAGAAGTAAAAATTTTCGAGTTTTTTGACTTGTTACGACTCGAGGTAAAGAACTCGTAAATCTTAAACTCTAAAAATGGGCTGATTATGTAGTATATGATTATTTTGCCGCAATTTATCTCTGTGCAAAATTTAGGGAATTTTGGGAGAGGTGAAAATTTTCAAGATTTATTACTTGTTGCGACTCGAGGTGAAAAACTCGAAAATCATAAACTAAAAATAGGCTGATTTTTGTAGTATATGATTATTTTAGCGTAATTTAATGCTGTGCAAAATTAGCGGAATTTTGGGAGTGGTGACAATTTTCAAGATTTTTTACTTGTGACGACACGAGGTGAAAAACTCGAAAATCATGAACTCTAAAAATAGGCTGATTTTTGTAGTATATGATTATTTTGAAGTTATTTAACGCTGTGCAAAATTTGGGGAATTTTGGGAGAGGTGAAAATTTTCAAGATTTTTTACTTGTTGCGATTCGAGGTGATAAACTCGAAAATCATAAACTAAAAATAGGCTGATTTTTGTAGTATATGATTATTTTAGCGGTAATTTAATGCTGTGCAAAATTAGCGGAATTTTGGGAGAGGTGAAAATTTTCAACATTTTTGAATTGTTACGACTCGAGGTGAAAAATTCGAAAGTCATGAGCTCTAAAAATGGGCTGACTTTTGTAGGATATGATTATTTTGGCGTAATCTAACGCTGTGCAAAATTTGGCGAATTTTGGGAGTGGTGAAAATTTTCGAGATTTTTTTTTGACTTATGACGACAGATGTGAAAAACTCGAAAATCATGAACTCTAAAAATAGGCTGATTTTTGTAGTATATGATTATTTTCAAAGTAATTTAACGCCGTGCAAAATTTGGGGAATTTTGGGAGAGGTGAAAATTTTCAAGATGTTTTACTTGTTGCAACTCGATGTGAAAAACTCGAAAATCATAAACTAAAATTAGGTTGATGTTTGTAGTATATGATTATTTTGGTGTAATTTAACGCTGTGCAAAATTTGCGGAATTTTGGGAGAGGTTAAAAATTTTCAAGATTTTTGACTTGTTACGACTCGAGGTGAAAAATTGGAAAGTCATGAACTCCAAAAATGGGCTGATTTTTGTAGCATATTATTATTTTGGCGTAATCTAACGCTGTGCAAAATTTGAGGAATTTTGGGAGAAGTGAAAATTTTCAAGATTTTTGACTTGTGACGACACGATGTGAAAAACTCGAAAATCATGAACTCTAAAAATAGGCTGATTTTTGTAGTATATGATTATTTTCAAAGTAATTTAACGCCGTGCAAAATTTGGGGAATTTTGGGAGAGGTGAAAATTTTCAAGATGTTTTACTTGTTGCAACTCGATGTGAAAAACTCGAAAATCATAAACTAAAATTAGGTTGATGTTTGTAGTATATGATTATTTTGGAGTAATTTAACGCTGTGCAAAATTTGAGGAATTTTGGGAGAGGTTAAAATTTTCAAGATTTTTGACTTGTTACGACTAGAGGTGAAAACCCCGAAAATCATGAACTCTAAAAATGGGCTGATTTTTTTTCAAGATTTTTTACTTGTGACGACACGATGTGAAAAACTCGAAAATCATGAACTCTAAAAATTGGCTGATTTTTGTAGTATATGATTATTTTGAAGTTATTTAACGCTGTGCAAAATTTGCGGAATTTTGGGAGAGGTGAAAATTTTCAAGATTTTTTACTTGTGACGACACGAGGTAAAAAGTCGAAAATCATGAACTGTAAAAATATACTGATTTTTGTAGTATATGATTATTTTGACGTAATTTAACGGTGTGCAAAATTTACGGAATTTTGGGAGAGGTTAAAAATTTTCAAGATTTTTGACTTGTTACGACTAGCGGTGAAAAACCCGAAAATCATGAACTCTAAAAATTGGCTGATTGTATTATATGATTATTTTGGAGTAATCTAACGCTGTGCAAAATTTGGTGAATTTTGGGAGAGGTGAAAATTTTCAATATTTTTTACTTGTACATCATTCCAATTAAACGAGGTAATATTGACGAAACAAAAATCCAAATTTATGATGAAAAAAATTTCCGAACAGTTGTTAGTGATTTTGAGAAAAATAAAACAAATTTTTACACTTACCAACTCAAGAGTGCTAAAGGCCTACAGATAGTACTAAAGGGCATAGATTCATATGTTGACCCCTAAGAAGTAAAATGCGCACTTATCGAGCAAGGATTTAAAGTAAAAAGTGCTACTAATATAATTAATAGAGAAAAGGTCCCCCAACTCCTATTTCGGGATGAACTGGAGCCGAATGACATACAATTGAAAAAAAATGAAACCCATCCTATTTATAATGTAAAGTTTCTCTCACACCGAAAAATCACAGTTGAAGAGCCACGCAAGCGTTCAGGTCCCGTACAGTGCCATAATTGCCAAGAATATGGTCATACAAAATCCTACTGCAATTTACCTACAGTTTGTGTTATCTGCGGTGAATTGCATGGCACTGCTAGCTGTACCAACCCAAAAGTTCAAGCAGAAAAAAAATGTAGTAATTGTGGAGGTAATCACACCGCTAACTACAGAGGTTGCCCTGTATATTCTTTTGTTAAACAGACTATGGGACAAAAACCTAAATTAACTCCAGCTCAATCAGCAAATGCTTACTCCGCCACTTTTCCTCCAATGAGCCAACCAAGTACTTTACGAGTATCGTATGCGGATGCTGTTAAGACAAATTCAATTCCCACGCAGAAAGTGTCCCCACCAACAACAAGTAATTCGACAAATGCTAACACAAGCTTTAATTTCAGCCGCCTTGAAGCCACTATTGATAATCTAGTGCAAACTATAAACAACTTTACTACAAATATGACTAACATGATGCAAGAAATGCTACGAATGCAGAATACTCTGCTTCAAGCATTAATTAACAAGCCATGAACACGTTGAAAATATGTTTCTGGAACGCAAACGGCATCCGCCAACACAAAAATGAGCTCGAGCACTTCCTTATGGAAAAAAATATTGATATAATGTTGGTCTCTGAGACTCATTTGACATCAAGAAGCTTATTCAAAATAAATGGTTACACTCTATATGATTCAAAGGACCCGAGAGGGAGAGCATGCGGTGGATCAGCAATTCTAATTAAGTCAAGACTCAAGCACTATGTCCTTGACAACGTTTGTGAAGAATATATGCAAGCAACGAATATTTTCGTAAAAAATTTTTGTGCGAATTTCGTGATATCATCAATTTACTCCCCTCCCAGATTTGCAGTTACAGAAGAGCAGTATGAGAAGTTCTATAAATCGCTTGGATCTTGTTTCCTGGCAGCTGGCGACTACAATGCAAAACATACGTACTGGGGCTCGCGTCTTGTTACACCTAGAGGTCGAGCGTTGTTTAATACAATTTCAAAAATGGACTTGGATGTCATTTCGTGTGGGGAGCCCACTTATTGGCCTACTGACGTACAAAAAATTCCGGATGTAATAGATTTTGGTGTCATGAAAAATATCCCTAGGGACCTAACTCACGTGGAGGCCTCTCTAGATCTCTCCTCCGATCACTCTCCCACAATAGTTACAATTTTTAACCCACTAAGGAGTGATTTGCCGAACTCATATGTGAAGATGATAAGTCGTGTTAATTGGCTGGGGTTCAAAAAATATCTCAGTAGTCATTGTATGGAAAACATTAAGCTAAGTACATCCGATGATATTGAATTTAACGTTGCCAATCTTAACGAAAATATTAAAGAGGCTGCTGAACATGCCACTACTTCCCATCCGCAGACTGGCTTTAATAGAATTTATTCTTTGGATATTGAACGTCTTGTATGTGAAAAAAGGAGAGCTAGAAGAGAATGGCAACAACACAGATCACCCCTAAATAAACTCAGACTTAAAGAATGTACTAAACGACTCAAAGAGTTGCTATCGTCGGAAAAAACAGCATTACTAGAAAAATTTCTAGAAGGTCTCGATGTCACGTCAGCATCTAATTACTCTTTATGGCGCGCTGCTAGAAATCTTAAAAGACCCGTTGAGCTTAAATCACCACTGCGCACTTCGACCGGAGGATGGGCAAGAAGCGATAGCGAGAAAGGTAACTTATTTGCTGAGCATTTAAAAGCTGTATTCACTCCCTATTCATGTACGGGCGCTGTTGATTTGCCGAATGTAGTTTCTCTACCCCCTCGTCCCATAAGGTTTAAGCTGTGTGAATTACAAAAAATAATTGCTGAACTCAACCCGAAGAAAGCTCCAGGTATTGATGGAATTAGTAACAAGATGCTGATGAATTTGCCTCTAATCGCAATAAGAATCCTGCTATTTATTTTTAATGCCATTTTGCGATTGCAGTATTTTCCACATAACTGGAAACTGGCGAAGATCAAAATGATTCCAAAGCCGGGTAAAGATCTTACCAAGGCTGAGTCATATAGGCCTATAAGTTTACTATCAACAATCTCAAAGCTTTTCGAAAAGCTGCTCATGATTAAATTTTCCAAAATTTTAGCTGATAATGGGTGTATCCCGGATCATCAATTTGGTTTTAAAAGTCAGCATAGCACAATTGAGCAAACGCATAGGTTGGTGCAAGTTATAAGGAAGACATTTGAAGAAAAGAAATATTGTTCTGCCCTCTTCATTGATGTTTCTCAAGCGTTTGACAAAGTATGGCACGAAGGAATTGAAGACATACCTGCCAGTAAACATTCAAAAACTTTTGGAAAGTTATATTGTTGATAGGAAGTTCACTGTTGTGGAAGGAGACTTCATGAGTGTGCCCGAATCTATATCTTCCGGTGTCCCACAGGGTAGTATTCTGGGGCCAGTCTTGTATTTAATATATACTTGTGATATGCCTGTGAGCAATAATATCCATACCTCTACGTTTGCCGATGATACAGCCTGTATGAGTATTCACGAAAACCCTTCTGAGGCATCCCGCAATCTCCGGGAACATATTACCCAGTTGGAAATATGGTTGAACTTATGGAGAATTAAAGTAAATGAACAAAAGTGTGTCCATATAACGTTTTCCCTAAGAAGAGATACTTGTTCCCCCATTCGAATAAACAATGAGAATATTCCTCAACATTCTCACGTGAAATACCTTGGTATTCACCTTGATCGAAGGCTTACGTGGAAACATCATATTGACTCTAAGCTAACTCAAATGAAACTTAAGTTATCTCAAATACATTGGTTGATTGGCAGAAATTCAACACTCAGCCTAGACTGCAAACTGTTAATATACAAGTCGCTTTTGAAACCAATATGGTGCTACGGAATTCAGTTATGGGGCACTGCTTCAGCTTCAAATGTTGAGAAAATCCAACGAAGACAAAACAAAATTTTACGTTTAATAACATCGGCTCCATGGTATATTAAAAATTCAAATTAACATCGTGATTTAAATATGCCACTAGTGACTGAAGAAATTTCAAAATACGCAGGCAAATATTTAACTAAATCGAGTCCCATCCTAATCCCCTTGCTCGTAACATCTTGAACTTTACTGGACACATCCGCTTAAAAAAGAGGGACACCAAGGCTCTAATACGCAATACCTCAGATGAAACTTTTTGAGAATAATTTTTTTTGCTAGTACATAATTATTGTATTAATAACTACTATCACTAAAATTGTTTTCGGCATTGGTCGGACACATTAATTATATCTAGACTTAAGATTTGATTACTTATTGTTAGTTCATTTTTTTGAAGATGCAATAAATAAGTTATATGTATTAAAAAAAAAAAATTTTTACTTGTGACGACTCGAGGTGAAAAATTCGAAAGTCATGAACTCTAGAAATGGGCTGTTTTTTGTAGTATATGATTATATTGGCGTAATCTCACGCTGTGCAAAGTTTGAAGCATTTTCAGAGAGGTGAAAATTTTTAAGATTCTTGACTTGTTACGACTCGAGTTGAAAAATTCGAAAATCATAAACTCTAAAAATGGGCTGATTTCTGTAGTATATGCTTATTTTGCCGTAATTTAACGCTGTACAAAATTTGGGGAATTTTGGGAGAGGTGAAAATTTTCAAGATTTTTGAATTGTTACGACTAGAGGTGAAAAATCCGAAAATCATGAACTCTAAAAATGGGCTGGTTTTTGTAGTATATACATGACTATGTTGGCGTAATTTAACGCTGTGCAAAATTTGATGAATTTTGGTAGAGGTTAAAAATTTTCAACATTTTTTATTGTTGCAACTCGAGGTGAAAAATCGTAAATCATAAACTCTAAAAATGGGCTGATTTCTGTAGTATATGATTATTTAGCCGTAATTTATCGCTGTGCAAATTTTGGGGAACTTTCGGAGAGGTGAAAATTTTCTATATTTTTTACTTGTGGCGACTCGAGGTGTTAAATCCGAAAGTCATGAACTCTAAAATGTGGGGAATTTTTGAGAGGTGAAAATTTTCAAAATTTTTGACTTGTGACGACACAGGGGAAAAACTCGAAAATCATGAACTCTAAAAATGGGCAGATTTTTTAGTATATGATTATTTTAGAATAATCTAACGCTGTGCAAAATTTCTGTAATCTTGGGAGAGGTGAAAATTTTCAAGATTTTTTACTTGTGACGACACGAGGTGAAAAACTCGAAAATCATGAACTCTAAAATTAGATTGATTTTTGTAGTTATGATTATTTTTGCGTAATTTAATGCTGTGCAAAATTTGCGGAATTTTGGGAGAGGTGAAAATTTTAAAGTTTTTTGAATTGTTACGACTCGAGGTGAAAAATTTGAAAGTCATGAGCTCTAAAAATGGGCTAATTTTTGTAGGATATGAATATTTTGGCGTAATCTAACGCTGTGCAAAATTTGGGGAATTTTAGGAGTGGTGAAAATTTTCAAGATTTTTGACTTATGACGACACGATGTGAAAAACTCGAAAATCATGAACTCTAAAAATAGGCTGATTTTTGTAGTATATGATTATTTTGACGTAATTTAACAACGCTGTGCAAAATTTGGGGAATTTTGGGAAAGTGAAAATTTTCAAGATTTTTGACTAGTGACGACACGAGGGGGAAAAAAAATTAGGTTGATGTTTGTAGTACATGATTATTTTGGAGTAATCTAACGCTGTGCTATATTTGGGGAATTTTGGGAGAGGTGAAAATTTTCAAGATTTTTGGCTTGTTACGACTAGCGGTGGAAAACCCGAAAATCATGAACTCTAAAAATTGGCTGATTGTAGTATATGATTATTTTGGAGTAATCTAACGCTGTGCAAAATTTGAGGAATTTTGGGAGAGGTGAAAATTTTCAAGATTTTTGACTTAAGACGACACGATGTGAAAAACTCTAAAAATAGGCTGATTTTTGTGGTATATGATTATTTTGACGCAATTTAACGCTGTGCAAAATTTGAGGAATTTTGGGAGAGGTGAAAATTTTAAAGATTTTTGAATTGTTACGACTCGAGGTGAAAAATTTGAAAGTCATGAGCTCTAAAAATGGGTTAATTTTTGTAGGATATGAATATTTTGGCGTAATCTAACGCTGTGCAAAATTTGGGGAATTTTGGGAGAATTGAAAATTTTTAAGATTTTGTACTTGTGACGACACGAGGTGAAAAACTCTAAAATTATGAACTCTAAAAATAGGTTGATTTTTGTAGTATATAATTATTTTGACGTAATTTAACGCTGTGCAAAATTTGGGGAATTTTGGGAGAGGTGAAAATTTTCAAGATTTTTGACTTGTGACGTCACGAGGGGAAAACTCAAAAATCATGAACTCTAAAATTAGGTTGATGTTTGTAGTACCTGATTATTTTGGCGTAATTTAATGCTGCGCAAATTTTGCGGAATTTTGGGTGAGGTGAACATTTTCAAGATTTTTGAATTGTTACGACTCGAGGTGAAAAACTCGAAAATCATGAACTTTAAAAACAGGCTGATTTATGCAGTATATGATTATTTTGGCGTAATCTAACGCTGTGCAAAATTTGGGGAATTTTCGGAGAGGTGAAAATTTTCAAATTTTTTGACTTGTTACGACTCGAGGTGAAAAACTCGAAAATCATAAACTCTAAAAATGGGCTGATTTCTTTAGTATATGATTATTTTGCCGAAATTTAACTCTGTGCAAAATTTGATGAATTTTGGGAGGGGTTAAAAATTTTCAAGATTTTTTCGTTGTTGCGACTCGAGGTGAAAAATTCGAAAATCATAAACTCTAAAAATGGGCTGATTTCTGTAGTATATGCTTATTTTGCCGTAATTTAACCCTGTACAAAATTTGGGGAATTTTGGGAGAGGTGAAAATTTTCAAGATTTTTGAATTGTTACGACTAGAGGTGAAAAATCCGAAAATCATGAACTCTAAAAATGGGCTGGTTTTTGTAGTATATACATGACTATGTTGGCGTAATTTAACGCTGTGCAAAATTTGATGAATTTTGGTAGAGGTTAAAAATTTTCAACATTTTTTATTGTTGCAACTCGAGGTGAAAAATCGTAAATCATAAACTCTAAAAATGGGCTGATTTCTGTAGTATATGATTATTTAGCCGTAATTTATCGCTGTGCAAATTTTGGGGAACTTTCGGAGAGGTGAAAATTTTCTATATTTTTTACTTGTGGCGACTCGAGGTGTTAAATCCGAAAGTCATGAACTCTAAAATGTGGGGAATTTTTGAGAGGTGAAAATTTTCAAAATTTTTGACTTGTGACGACACAGAAGAAAAACTCGAAAATCATGAACTCTAAAAATGGGCTGATTTTTTAGTATATGATTATTTTAGAATAATCTAACGCTGTGCAAAATTTCTGTAATCTTGGGAGAGGTGAAAATTTTCAAGATTTTTTACTTGTGACGACACGAGGTGAAAAACTCGAAAATCATGAACTCTAAAATTAGATTGATTTTTGTAGTTATGATTATTTTTGCGTAATTTAATGCTGTGCAAAATTTGCGGAATTTTGGGAGAGGTGAAAATTTTAAAGATTTTTGAATTGTTACGACTCGAGGTGAAAAATTTTAAAGTCATGAGCTCTAAAAATGGGCTAATTTTTGTAGGATATGAATATTTTGGCGTAATCTAACGCTGTGCAAAATTTGGGGAATTTTAGGAGTGGTGAAAATTTTCAAGATTTTTGACTTATGACGACACGATGTGAAAAACTCGAAAATCATGAACTCTAAAAATAGGCTGATTTTTGTAGTATATGATTATTTTGACGTAATTTAACAACGCTGTGCAAAATTTGGGGAATTTTGGGAAAGTGAAAATTTTCAAGATTTTTGACTAGTGACGACACGAGGGGGAAAAAAAATTAGGTTGATGTTTGTAGTACATGATTATTTTGGAGTAATCTAACGCTGTGCAATATTTGGGGAATTTTGGGAGAGGTGAAAATTTTCAAGATTTTTGGCTTGTTACGACTAGCGGTGGAAAACCCGAAAATCATGAACTCTAAAAATTGGCTGATTGTAGTATATGATTATTTTGGAGTAATCTAACGCTGTGCAAAATTTGAGGAATTTTGGGAGAGGTGAAAATTTTCAAGATTTTTGACTTATGACGACACGATGTGAAAAACTCGAAAAATAGGCTGATTTTTGGGAGAGGTGAAAATTTTCAAGATTTTTGACTTATGACGACACGATGTGAAAAACTCTAAAAATAGGCTGATTTTTGTGGTATATGATTATTTTGACGTAATTTAACGCTGTGCAAAATTTGAGGAATTTTGGGAGAGGTGAAAATTTTAAAGATTTTTGAATTGTTACGACTCGAGGTGAAAAATTTGAAAGTCATGAGCTCTAAAAATGGGTTAATTTTTGTAGGATATGAATATCTTGGCGTAATCTAACGCTGTGCAAAATTTGGGGAATTTTGGGAGAATTGAAAATTTTTAAGATTTTGTACTTGTGACGACACGAGGTGAAAAACTCTAAAATTATGAACTCTAAAAATAGGTTGATTTTTGTAGTATATAATTATTTTGACGTAATTTAACGCTGTGCAAAATTTGGGGAATTTTGGGAGAGGTGAAAATTTTCAAGATTTTTGACTTGTGACGTCACGAGGGGAAAACTCAAAAATCATGAACTCTAAAATTAGGTTGATGTTTGTAGTACCTGATTATTTTGGCGTAATTTAATGCTGCGCAAATTTTGCGGAATTTTGGGAGAGGTGAAAATTTTCAAGATTTTTGAATTGTTACGACTCGAGGTGAAAAACTCGAAAATCATGAACTTTAAAAACAGGCTGATTTATGCAGTATATGATTATTTTGGCGTAATCTAACGCTGTGCAAAATTTGGGGAATTTTCGGAGAGGTGAAAATTTTCAAATTTTTTGACTTGTTACGACTCGAGATGAAAAACTCGAAAATCATAAACTCTAAAAATGGGCTGATTTCTTTAGTATATGATTATTTTGCCGAAATTTAACTCTGTGCAAAATTTGATGAATTTTGGGAGGGGTTAAAAATTTTCAAGATTTTTTCGTTGTTGCGACTCGAGGTGAAAAATCGAAAATCATAAACTCTAAAAATCGGCTGATTTCTGTAGTATGTGATTCTTTTGCCGTAATTTAGCACTGCGCAAAATTTGTAGAATTTTGGGAGAGGTGAAAATTTTCAATATTTTTGACTTGTTACGACTAGAGGTGAAAAACCCGAAATTCATGAACTCTAAAAATGGGCTGATTTTTGTAGTATATGATTATTTTGGAGTAATCTAACGCTGTGCAAAATTTGGGGAATTTTGGGAGAGGTGAAAATTTTCAAGATTTTTGACTTGTGACGTCACGAGGGGAAAACTCAAAAATCATGAACTATAAAATTAGGTTGATGTTTGTAGTACCTGATTATTTTGGCGTAATTTAATGCTGCACAAATTTTGCGGAATTTTGGGAGAGGTGAAAATTTTCATGATTTTTTACTTGTGACGACACGAGGTGAAAAACCCGAAAATCATGAACTCTAAAAATTGGCTGATTTTTGTAGTATATGATTATTTTGGAGTAATCTAACGCTGTGCAAAACTTGGGGAATTTTGGGAGTGGTAAAAATTTTCCAAATTTTTTACTTGTGACGACACGAGGTGAAAAACTCGAAAATCATGAACTCTAAAAATGGGTTGATTTTTGTAGTATATTATTATTTTGGCGTAATTTAACGCTGTGCAAAATTTAGAGAATTTTGTGAGAGGTGAAAATTTTCAAGATTTTTGACTTGTGAAGACAAGAGGGAAAAACTCAAAAATCATGAACTCTAAAATAGCTGATTTTTGTAGTATATGATTATTTTGGCGTAATTTAAAGCTGTGCAAACTTTGATGAATTTTGGGACGCTGTGTAAAATTTGGGAGTGGTGAAAATTTTCGAGATTTTTGACTTATGACGACACGATGTGAAAAACTCGAAAATCATAAATTCTAAAAATGGGCTGATTTCTGTAGTATATGATTATTTTGCCGCAATTTATCGCTGTGCAAAATTTAGGGAATTTTGGGAGAGGTGAAAATTTTCAAGATTTTTTACTTGTGGCGACTCGAGGTGAAAAACTCGAAAATCATAAACTAAACATAGGCTGATTTTTGTAGTATATGATTATTTTAGCGTAATTTAAAGTTGTGCAAAATTTGGGGAATTTTCGGAGAGGTGAAAATTTTCAAGATTTTTGACTTGTTACGAATAGAGGTGAAAAACCCGAAAATCATGAACTCTAAAAATGGGCTGATTTTTTTTCATGATTTTTTACTTGTGACGACACGAGGTGAAAAACTCGAAAATCATGAACTCTAAAAAAAGATGATTTTTGTAGTATATGATTATTTTGGGGTAATTTAACGCTGTGCAAAATTTGCGGAATTTTGGGAGAGGTGAAAATTTTCAAGATTTTTGACTTGTTACGAATAGAGGTGAAAAACCCGAAAATCATGAACTCTAAAAACAGGCTGATTTTTGTAGTATATGATTATTTTGGCGTAATTTAAAGCTGTGCAAACTTTGATGAATTTTGGGACGCTGTGTAAAATTTGGGAGTGGTGAAAATTTTCGAGATTTTTGACTTATGACGACTCGAGGTGAAAAATCGAAAATCATAAATTCTAAAAATGGGCTGATTTCTGTAGTATATGATTATTTTGCCGCAATTTATCGCTGTGCAAAATTTAGGGAATTTTGGGAGAGGTGAAAATTTTCAAGATTTTTTACTTGTGGCGACTCGAGGTGAAAAACTCGAAAATCATAAACTAAACATAGGCTGATTTTTGTAGTATATGATTATTTTAGCGTAATTTAAAGTTGTGCAAAATTTGGGGAATTTTGGGAGAGGTGAAAATTTTCAAGATTTTTGACTTGTTACGAATAGAGGTGAAAAACCAGAAAATCATGAACTCTAAAAATGGGCCGATTTTTTTTCATAATTTTTTACTTGTGACGACACGAGGTGAAAAACTCGAAAATCATGAACTCTAAAAAAAGATGATTTTTGTAGTATATGATTATTTTGGGGTAATTTAACGCTGTGCAAAATTTGCGGAATTTTGGGAGAGGTGAAAATTTTCAAGATTTTTTACTTGTGACGACACGAGGTGAAAAATTCGAAAATCATGAACTCTAAAAACAGGCTGATTTTTGTAGTATATGATTATTTTGGCGAAATTTAACGCTGTGCAAAATTTGTGGAATTTTGGGAGAGTTTAAAAATTTTTAAGGTTTTTGACTTGTTAAGACTCGAGGTGAAAAATTCGAAAGTCATGAACTCTAAAAATGGGCTGATTTTGTAGTATATGATTATTTTGGCGTAATTTAACGCTGTGCAAAATTTGGAGAATTTTGGGAGAGGTAAAAATTTTCAAAATTTTTCACTTGTTACGACTAGCGGTGAAAAACCCGAAAATCATGAACTCTAAAAATTGGCTGATTTTTGTAGTATATGATTATTTTGGAGTAATCTAACGCTGTGCAAAATTTGGGGAATTTTGGGAGAGGTGAAAATTTTCAATATTTTTTACTTGTGACGACACGAGGTGAAAAACTCGAAAATCATGAACTCTAAAAATAGGCTGGCTTTGTAGTATATGGTTATTTTGACGCAATTTAATGCTGTGCAAAATTTGGGGAATTTTGGGAGAGGTGAAAATTTTCAAGATTTTTGACTTGTTACGACTAGAGGTGAAAAACCCGAAAATCATGAACTCTAAAAATGGGATGATTTTTTTTCAAGATTTTTTACTTGTGACGACACGAGGTGAAAAACTCGAAAATCATGAACTCTAAAAATAGGCTGATTTTTGTAGTATATGATTATTTTGACGTAATTTAACGCTGTGCAAAATTTGGGGAATTTTGGGAGAGGTGAACATTTTCAAGATTTTTGACTTGTGTCGACACGAGGGGGAAAAAAATTAGGTTGATGTTTTTAGTATATGATTATTTTGGAGTAATCTAACGCTGTGCAAAATTTGTTGAATTTTGGGAGAGGTTAAAAATTTTTAAGGTTTTTGACTTGTTACGACTCGAGGTGAAAAATTCGTAAGTCATGAACTCTAAAAATGGGCTGATTTTTGTAGTATATTATTATTTTGGCGTAATTTAACGCTGTGCAAAATTTAGAGAATTTTGTGAGAGGTGAAAATTTTCAAGATTTTTGACTATTGAAGACAAGAGGGAAAAACTCAAAAATCATGAACTCTAAAATAGCTGATTTTTGTAGTATATGATTATTTTGGCGTAATTTAAAGCTGTGCAAACTTTGATGAATTTTGGGACGCTGTGTAAAATTTGGGAGTGGTGAAAATTTTCGAGATTTTTGACTTATGACGACACGATGTGAAAAACTCGAAAATCATAAATTCTAAAAATGGGCTGATTTCTGTAGTATATGATTATTTTGCCGCAATTTATCGCTGTGCAAAATTTAGGGAATTTTGGGAGAGGTGAAAATTTTCAAGATTTTTTACTTGTGGCGACTCGAGGTGAAAAACTCGAAAATCATAAACTAAACATAGGCTGATTTTTGTAGTATATGATTATTTTAGCGTAATTTAAAGTTGTGCAAAATTTGGGGAATTTTCGGAGAGGTGAAAATTTTCAAGATTTTTGACTTGTTACGACTAGAGGTGAAAAACCCGAAAATCATGAACTCTAAAAATGGGCTGATTTTTTTTCATGATTTTTTACTTGTGACGACACGAGGTGAAAAACTCGAAAATCATGAACTCTAAAAAAAGATGATTTTTGTAGTATATGATTATTTTGGCGTAATTTAAAGCTGTGCAAACTTTGATGAATTTTGGGACGCTGTGTAAAATTTGGGAGTGGTGAAAATTTTCGAGATTTTTGACTTATGACGACTCGAGGTGAAAAATCGAAAATCATAAATTCTAAAAATGGGCTGATTTCTGTAGTATATGATTATTTTGCCGCAATTTATCGCTGTGCAAAATTTAGGGAATTTTGGGAGAGGTGAAAATTTTCAAGATTTTTTACTTGTGGCGACTCGAGGTGAAAAACTCGAAAATCATAAACTAAACATAGGCTGATTTTTGTAGTATATGATTATTTTAGCGTAATTTAAAGTTGTGCAAAATTTGGGGAATTTTGGGAGAGGTAAAAATTTTCAAAATTTTTGACTTGTTACGACTAGCGGTGAAAAACCCGAAAATCATTAACTCTAAAAATTGGCTGATTTTTGTAGTATATGATTATTTTGGAGTAATCTAACGCTGTGCAAAATTTGGGGAATTTTGGGAGAGGTAAAAATTTTCAAAATTTTTGACTTGTTACGACTAGCGGTGAAAAACCCGAAAATCATTAACTCTAAAAATTGGCTGATTTTTGTAGTATATGATTATTTTGGAGTAATCTAACGCTGTGCAAAATTTGGGGAATTTTGGGAGAGGTGAAAATTTTCAATATTTTTTACTTGTGACGACACGAGGTGAAAAACTCGAAAATCATGAACTCTAAAAATTGGCTGATTTTTGTAGTATATGATTATTTTGGAGTAATCTACCGCTGTGCAAAATTTGGGGAATTTTGGGAGAGGTGAAAATTTTCAAGATTTTTTACTTGTGACGACACGAGGTGAAAAACTCGAAAATCATGAACTCTAAAAACAGGCTGATTTTTGTAGTATATGATTATTTTGGCGAAATTTAACACTGTGCAAAATTTGTGGAATTTTGGGAGAGTTTAAAAATTTTTAAGGTTTTTGACTTGTTAAGACTCGAGGTGAAAAATTCGAAAGTCATGAACTCTAAAAATGGGCTGATTTTGTAGTATATGATTATTTTGGCGTAATTTAACGCTGTGCAAAATTTGGAGAATTTTGGGAGAGGTAAAAATTTTCAAAATTTTTGACTTGTTACGACTAGCGGTGAAAAACCCGAAAATCATTAACTCTAAAAATTGGCTGATTTTTGTAGTATATGATTATTTTGGAGTAATCTAACGCTGTGCAAAATTTGGGGAATTTTGGGAGAGGTGAAAATTTTCAATATTTTTTACTTGTGACGACACGAGGTGAAAAACTCGAAAATCATGAACTCTAAAAATTGGCTGATTTTTGTAGTATATGATTATTTTGGAGTAATCTACCGCTGTGCAAAATTTGGGGAATTTTGGGAGAGGTGAAAATTTTCAATATTTTGTACTTGTGACGACACGAGGTGAAAAACTCGAAAATCATGAACTCTAAAAATAGGCTGGCTTTGTAGTATATGGTTATTTTGACGCAATTTAATGCTGTGCAAAATTTGGGGAATTTTGGGAGAGGTGAAAATTTTCAAGATTTTTGACTTGTTACGACTAGAGGTGAAAAACCCGAAAATCATGAACTCTAAAAATGGGATGATTTTTTTTCAAGATTTTTTACTTGTGACGACACGATGTGAAAAACTCGAAAATCATGAACTCTAAAAATAGGCTGATTTTTGTAGTATATGATTATTTTGAAGTTATTTAACGCTGTGCAAAATTTGAGGAATTTTGGGAGAAGTGAAAATTTTCAAGATTTTTGACTTGTGACGACACGATGTGAAAAACTCGAAAATCATGAACTCTAAAAATAGGCTGATTTTTGTAGTATATGATTATTTTCAAAGTAATTTAACACCGTGCAAAATTTGGGGAATTTTGGGAGAGGTGAAAATTTTCAAGATGTTTTACTTGTTGCAACTCGATGTGAAAAACTCGAAAATCATAAACTAAAATTAGGTTGATGTTTGAGTATATGATTATTTTGGAGTAATCTAACGCTGTGCAAAATTTGGGGAATTTTGGGAGAGGTGAAAATTTTCAAGATTTTTGACTTGTGACGACACGAGGTGAAAAACTCGAAAATCATGAACTCTAAAAAAAGATGATTTTTGTAGTATATGATTATTTTGGGGTAATTTAACGCTGTGCAAAATTTGCGGAATTTTGGGAGAGGTGAAAATTTTCAAGATTTTTTACTTGTGACGACACGAGGTGAAAAACTCGAAAATCATGAACTCTAAAAACAGGCTGATTTTTGTAGTATATGATTATTTTGGCGAAATTTAACGCTGTGCAAAATTTGTGGAATTTTGGGAGAGTTTAAAAATTTTTAAGGTTTTTGACTTGTTAAGACTCGAGGTGAAAAATTCGAAAGTCATGAACTCTAAAAATGGGCTGATTTTGTAGTATATGATTATTTTGGCGTAATTTAACGCTGTGCAAAATTTGGAGAATTTTGGGAGAGGTAAAAATTTTCAAAATTTTTGACTTGTTACGACTAGCGGTGAAAAACCCGAAAATCATGAACTCTAAAAATTGGCTGATTTTTGTAGTATATGATTATTTTGGAGTAATCTAACGCTGTGCAAAATTTGGGGAATTTTGGGAGAGGTGAAAATTTTCAATATTTTTTACTTGTGACGACACGAGGTGAAAAACTCGAAAATCATGACCTCTAAAAATAGGCTGGCTTTGTAGTATATGGTTATTTTGACGCAATTTAATGCTGTGCAAAATTTGGGGAATTTTGGGAGAGGTGAAAATTTTCAAGATTTTTGACTTGTTACGACTAGAGGTGAAAAACCCGAAAATCATGAACTCTAAAAATGGGATGATTTTTTTTCAAGATTTTTTACTTGTGACGACACGAGGTGAAAAACTCGAAAATCATGAACTCTAAAAAAAGCTAATTTTTGTAGTATATGATTATTTTGGTGTAATTTAACGCTGTGCAAAATTTGCGGAATTTTGGGAGAGGTTAAAAATTTTCAAGATTTTTGACTTGTGACGACACGATGTGAAAAACTCGAAAATCATGAACTCTAAAAATAGGCTGATTTTTGTAGTATATGATTATTTTCAAAGTAATTTAACACCATGCAAAATTTGGGGAATTTTGGGAGAGGTGAAAATTTTCAAGATGTTTTACTTGTTGCAACTCGATGTGAAAAACTCGAAAATCATAAACTAAAATTAGGTTGATGTTTGAGTATATGATTATTTTGGAGTAATCTAACGCTGTGCAAAATTTACGGAATTTTGGGAGAGGTTAAAAATTTTCAAGATTTTTGACTTGTTACGACTCGGGGTGAAAAATTGGAAAGTCATGAACTCTAAAAATGGGCTGATTTTTGTAGCATATTATTATTTTGGCGTAATCTAACGCTGTGCAAAATTTGAGGAAAAATTCCCAAAAGGGAGAAGTGAAAATTTTCAAGATTTTTGACTTGTGACGACACGATGTGAAAAACTCGAAAATCATGAACTCTAAAAATAGGCTGATTTTTGTAGTATATGATTATTTTCAAAGTAATTTAACGCCGTGCAAAATTTGGGGAATTTTGGGAAAGGTGAAAATTTTCAAGATGTTTTACTTGTTGCAACTCGATGTGAAAAACTCGAAAATCATAAACTAAAATTAGGTTGATGTTTGTAGTATATGATTATTTTGGAGTAATCTAACGCTGTGCAAAATTTGGGGAATTTTGGGAGAGGTGAAAATTTTCAAGATTTTTGACTTGTTACGACTAGAGGTGAAAAACCCGAAAATCATGAACTCTAAAAATGGGCTGATTTTTTTCAAGATTTTTTACTTGTGACGACACGATGTGAAAAACTCGAAAATCATGAACTCTAAAAATAGGCTGATTTTTGTAGTATATGATTATTTTGAAGTTATTTAACGCTGTGCAAAATTTGCGGAATTTTGGGAGAGGTGAAAATTTTCAAGATTTTTTACTTGTGACGACACGAGGTAAAAAGTCGAAAATCATGAACTGTAAAAATATACTGATTTTTGTAGTATATGATTATTTTGACGTAATTTAACGCTGTGCAAAATTTACGGAATTTTGGGAGAGGTTAAAAATTTTCAAGATTTTTGACTTGTTACGAATGAGGTGAAAACCCCGAAAATCATGAACTCTAAAAATGGGCTGGTTTTTGTAGTATATGATTATTTTGGCGTAATCTAAAGCTGTGCAAAATTTGGGGAATTTGCGGAGAAGTAAAACTTTTCGAGTTTTTTGACTTGTTACGACTCGAGGTAAAGAACTCGTAAATCTTAAACTCTAAAAATGGGCTGATTACTGTAGTATATGATTATTTTGCCGCAATTTATCTCTGTGCAAAATTTAGGGAATTTTGTTTGGGAGAGGTGAAAATTTTCAAGATTTATTACTTGTTGCGACTCGAGGTGAAAAACTCGAAAATCATAAACTAAAAATAGGCTGATTTTTGTAGTATATGATTATTTTAGCGTAATTTAATGCTGTGATTTTTGACTTATGACGACTCGAGGTGAAAAACTCCAAAATCATGAACTCTAAAAATAGGCTGATTTTTGTAGTATATGATTATTTTGAAGTTATTTAACGCTGTGCAAAATTTGAGGAATTTTGGGAGAGGTGAAAATTTTCAAGATTTTTTACTTGTTGCGATTCGAGGTGAAAAACTCGAAAATCATAAACTAAAAATAGGCTGATTTTTGTAGTATATGATTATTTTAGCGGTAATTTAATGCTGTGCAAAATTAGCGGAATTTTGGGAGAGGTTAAAAATTTTCAAGATTTTTGACTTGTTACGACTCGAGGTGAAAAATTGGAAAGCCATGAACTCCAAAAATGGGCTGATTTTTGTAGCATATTATTATTTTGGCGTAATCTAACGCTGTGCAAAATTTGAGGAATTTTGGGAGAAGTGAAAATTTTCAAGATTTTTGACTTGTGACGACACGATGTGAAAAACTCGAAAATCATGAACTCTAAAAATAGGCTGATTTTTGTAGTATATGATTATTTTCAAAGTAATTTAACGCCGTGCAAAATTTGGGGAATTTTGGGAGAGGTGAAAATTTTCAAGATGTTTTACTTGTTGCAACTCGATGTGAAAAACTCGAAAATCATAAACTAAAATTAGGTTGATGTTTGAGTATATGATTATTTTGGAGTAATCTAACGCTGTGCAAAATTTGGGGAATTTTGGGAGAGGTGAAAATTTTCAAGATTTTTGACTTGTTACGACTAGAGGTGAAAACCCCGAAAATCATGAACTTTAAAAATGGGCTGATTTTTTTCAAGATTTTTTACTTGTGACGACACGATGTGAAAAACTCGAAAATCATGAACTCTAAAAATAGGCTGATTTTTGTAGTATATGATTATTTTGAAGTTATTTAACGCTGTGCAAAATTTGCGGAATTTTGGGAGAGGTGAAAATTTTTAAGATTTTTTACTTGTGACGACACGAGGTAAAAAGTCGAAAATCATGAACTGTAAAAATATACTGATTTTTGTAGTATATGATTATTTTGACGTAATTTAACGCTGTGCAAAATTTACGGAATTTTGGGAGAGGTTAAAAATTTTCAAGATTTTTGACTTGTTACGACACGAGGTAAAAAGTCGAAAATCATGAACTGTAAAAATATACTGATTTTGGTAGTATATGATTATTTTGACGTAATTTAACGCTGTGCAAAATTTACGGAATTTTGGGAGAGGTTAAAAATTTTCAAGATTTTTGACTTGTTACGACTGAGGTGAAAACCCCGAAAATCATGAACTCTAAAAATGGGCTGGTTTTTGTAGTATATGATTATTTTGGCGTAATCTAAAGCTGTGCAAAATTTGGGGAATTTGCGGAGAAGTAAAAATTTTCGAGTTTTTTGACTTGTTACGACTCGAGGAAAAGAACTCGTAAATCTTAAACTCTAAAAATGGGCTGATTACTGTAGTATATGATTATTTTGCCGCAATTTATCTCTGTGCAAAATTTAGGGAATTTTTTTGGGAGGTGAAAATTTTCAAGATTTATTACTTGTTGCGATTCGAGGTGAAAAACTCGAAAATCATAAACTAAAAATAGACTGATTTTTGTAGTATATGATTATTTTAGCGGTAATTTAATGCTGTGCAAAATTAGCGGAATTTTGAGAGAGGTGAAAATTTTCAACATTTTTGAATTGTTACGACTCGAGGTGAAAAATTCGAAAGTCATGAGCTCTAAAAATGGGCTGACTTTTGTAGGATATGATTATTTTGGCGTAATCTAACGCTGTGCAAAATTTGGCGAATTTTGGGAGTGAGGCTGATTTTTGTAGTATATGATTATTTTGAAGTTATTTAACGCTGTGCAAAATTTGCGGAATTTTGGGAGAGGTGAAAATTTTCGAGATTTTTGACTTATGACGACAGATGTGAAAAACTCGAAAATCATGAACTCTAAAAATAGGCTGATTTTTGTAGTATATGATTATTTTCAAAGTAATTTAACGCCGTGCAAAATTTGGGGAATTTTGGGAGAGGTGAAAATTTTCAAGATGTTTTACTTGTTGCAACTCGATGTGAAAAACTCGAAAATCATAAACTAAAATTAGGTTGATTTTTGTAGTATATGATTATTTTGGTGTAATTTAACGCTGTGCAAAATTTACGGAATTTTGGGAGAGGTTAAAAATTTTCAAGATTTTTGACTTGTTACGACTCGGGGTGAAAAATTGGAAAGTCATGAACTCCAAAAATGGGCTGATTTTTGTAGCATATTATTATTTTGGCGTAATCTAACGCTGTGCAAAATTTGAGGAAAAATTCCCAAAAGGGAGAAGTGAAAATTTTCAAGATTTTTGACTTGTGACGACACGATGTGCAAAACTCGAAAATCATGAACTCTAAAACTAGGCTGATTTTTGTAGTATATGATTATTTTCAAAGTAATTTAACGCCGTGCAAAATTCTGGGAATTTTGGGAGAGGTGAAAATTTTCAAGATGTTTTTACTTGTTGCAACTCGATGTGAAAAACTCGAAAATCATAAACCAAAATTAGGTTGATGTTTGTAGTATATGATTATTTTGGAGTAATCTAACGCTGTGCAAAATTTGGGGAATTTTGGGAGAGGTGAAAATTTTCAAGATTTTTGACTTGTTACGACTAGAGGTGAAAAACCCGAAAATCATGAACTCCAAAAATGGGCTGATTTTTTTTCAAGATTTTTACTTGTGACGACACGATGTGAAAAACTCGAAAATCATGAACTCTAAAAATAGGCTGATTTTTGTAGTATATGATTATTTTGAAGTTATTTAACGCTGTGCAAAATTTGCGGAATTTTGGGAGAGGTGAAAATTTTCAAGATTTTTTACTTGTGACGACACGAGGTAAAAAGTCGAAAATCATGAACTGTAAAAATATACTGATTTTTGTAGTATATGATTATTTTGACGTAATTTAACGCTGTGCAAAATTTACGGAATTTTGGGAGAGGTTAAAAATTTTCAAGATTTTTGACTTGTTACGACTGAGGTGAAAACCCCGAAAATCATGAACTCTAAAAATGGGCTGGTTTTTGTAGTATATGATTATTTTGGCGTAATCTAAAGCTGTGCAAAATTTGGGGAATTTGCGGAGAAGTAAAAATTTTCGAGTTTTTTGACTTGTTACGACTCGAAGTAAAGAACTCGTAAATCTTAAACTCTAAAAATGTGCTGATTACTGTAGTATATGATTATTTTGCCGCAATTTATCTCTGTGCAAAATTTGGGGAATTTTGGGAGAGGTGAAAATTTTCAAGATTTTTTACTTGTTGCGATTCGAGGTGAAAAACTCGAAAATCATAAACTAAAAATAGGCTGATTTTTGTAGTATATGATTATTTAGCGGTAATTTAATGCTGTGCAAAATTAGCGGAATTTTGGGAGAGGTTAAAAATTTTCAAGATTTTTGACTTGTTACGACTCGAGGTGAAAAATTGGAAAGTCATGAACTCCAAAAATGGGCTGATTTTTGTAGCATATTATTATTTTGGCGTAATCTAACGCTGTGCAAAATTTGAGGAATTTTGGGAGAAGTGAAAATTTTCAAGATTTTTGACTTGTGACGACACGATGTGAAAAACTCGAAAATCATGAACTCTAAAAATAGGCTGATTTTTGTAGTATATGATTATTTTCAAAGTAATTTAACGCCGTGCAAAATTTGGGGAATTTTGGGAGAGTTAAAAATTTTCAAGATGTTTTACTTGTTGCAACTCGATGTGAAAAACTCGAAAATCATAAACTAAAATTAGGTTGATGTTTGTAGTATATGATTATTTTGGAGTAATCTAACGCTGTGCAAAATTTGGGGAATTTTGGGAGAGGTGAAAATTTTCAAGATTTTTGACTTGTTACGACTAGAGGTGAAAAACCCGAAAATCATGAACTCTAAAAATGGGCTGATTTTTTTCAAGATTTTTTACTTGTGACGACACGATGTGAAAAACTCGAAAATCATGAACTCTAAAAATAGGCTGATTTTTGTAGTATATGATTATTTAACGCTGTGCAAAATTTGCGGAATTTTGGGAGAGGTAAAAATTTTCAAGATTTTTTACTTGTGACGACACGAGGTAAAAAGTCGAAAATCATGAACTGTAAAAATATACTGATTTTTGTAGTATATGATTATTTTGATGTAATTTAACGCTGTGCAAAATTTACGGAATTTTGGGAGAGGTTAAAAATTTTCAAGATTTTTGACTTGTTACGACTGAGGTGAAAACCCCGAAAATCATGAACTCTAAAAATGGGCTGGTTTTTGTAGTATATGATTATTTTGGCGTAATCTAAAGTTGTGCAAAATTTGGGGAATTTGCGGAGAAGTAAAAATTTTCGAGTTTTTTGACTTGTTACGACTCGAGGTAAAGAACTCGTAAATCTTAAACTCTAAAAATGGGCTGATTACTGTAGTATATGATTATTTTGCCGCAATTTATCTCTGTGCAAAATTTAGGGAATTTTGGGAGAGGTGAAAATTTTCAAGATTTTTTACTTGTTGCGATTCGAGGTGAAAAATTCGTAAGTCATGAACTCTAAAAATGGGCTGATTTTTGTAGTATATTATTATTATGGCGTAATTTAACGTTGTGCAAAATTTAGAGAATTTTGTAAGAGGTGAAAATCTTCAAGATTTTTGACTTGTTATGACTAGCGGTGAAAAATCCGAAAATCATGAACTCTAAAAATTGGCTGATTGTAGTATATGATTATTTTGGAGTAATCTAACGCTGTGCAAAATTTGGGGAATTTTGGGAGAGGTTAAAAATTTTTAAGGTTTTTGACTTGTGACCACACGAGGGAAAAACTCAAAAATCATGAACTCTAAAATAGCTGATTTTTGTAGAATATGATTATTTTGGCGTAATTTAACGCTGTGCAAAATTTGGAGAATTTTGGGAGAGGTGAAAATTTTTAAGATTTTTGAGTTGTTACGACTCGAGGTGAAAAAGTCGAAAATTAAAAACTCTAAAAATGGGCTGATTCTGTAGTATATGATTATTTTGCCGTAATTTAACGCTATGCAAAATTTGGGAATTTTGGGAGAGGTGAAAATTTTCAAGATTTTTGACGACTAGAGGTGAAAAACTCGAAAATCATGAACTCTACAAATAGGCTGATTTTTGTAGTATATGATTATTTTGGCGTAATTTAAAGCTGTGCAAACTTTGATGAATTTTGGGAGAGCTTAAAAGTTTTCAAGATTTTGACTTGTTATACTCGAGGTGAAAAATCCCAAAATCATGAACTCTAAAAATGGGCTGGTTTTTGTAGTTCATGACTATGTGGCGTAATTTAACGCTGTGCAAAATTTGATGAATTTTGGTAGAGGTTAAAAATGTTCAAGATTTGTTATTGTTGCGACTCGAGGTGAAAAATCGAAAATCATAAACTCTAAAAATGGGCTGATTTCTGTAGTATATGATTATTTTGCCGTAATTTATCGCTGTGCAAATTTTGGGGAACTTTCGGAGAGGTAAAAATTTTCATGATTTTTTACTTGTGGCGACTCGAGGTGAAAAATCCGAAAGTCATGAACTCTAAAAATGGGCTGATTTTTGTAGTATATGATTATTTTGACGTAATTTAACGCTGTGCAAAGATATTTTTTTTAATTTGCAAATACAGGGAAACACGAAAAATACCACAATAAGACTGTCCCCTGTGAATAAAATATGCATATAAAGAACAAATATGCACAGATTTTTATAACTGTCATACACTCGGTAGAAAAAAATCATACCTACAATTTAAGACCATAATCATTATCGGGAAATAATGGGAAGATATTTTTTTTTTAATTTGCAAATACAGGGAACCGCGAAAAATACCCACAATAAGACTATCTCCTTTGAATAAAATATGCATATATCGAACAAATAACAGATGTTTATAAACTTATAACATAAGTAGAAAAAATTTATACCTACAAGTTTTTTTTTTAATACATATATTTATTTATTTTATCTTCAAATATGAACTAACAATAATTATTCAAATCTTAAATCTAAATATAATTAATTAGGCCCGACCAGTGTCGGACATAAACTTAGTGATAGTTATTAATAATACATAAGTAGTGATAAGCAAAAACAAAAGTATTTTCAAGCAGTTTCTTCTGGAGTGTTAAGTACTAGAGCCCTTGTGTCCCTCTTGAATAAAATACGCATATATCGAACAAATAACAGATGTTTATAAACTTATAACATAAGTAGAAAAAATTTATACCTACAAGTTTTTTTTTTAATACATATATTTATTTATTTTATCTTCAAATATGAACTAACAATAATTATTCAAATCTTAAATCTAAATATAATTAATTAGGCCCGACCAGTGTCGGACATAAACTTAGTGATAGTTATTAATAATACATAAGTAGTGATAAGCAAAAACAAAAGTATTTTCAAGCAGTTTCTTCTGGAGTGTTAAGTACTAGAGCCCTTGTGTCCCTCTTTTTTAAGCGGATGTGACCAGGAAAATTCAAGATATTAGGAGCAAGCGGATTAGGATGAGACTCGAGTTTTGTATATAAATTTGAATTCTTATGTACCATGGAGCCGATGTTATTATCCGTAAAATTTTGTTTTGCCTTCGTTGAATTTTTTCTATATTTGAAGCTTGGCAAGCTACCAGCTGTTTGGATAATATTCCAGACGTAAAATGGCATTAAAAATGAATAACAGGATTCTAATTGCAATACGAGGCAACTTCATCAGGTTGAGTTCAGCAATTAGTTTTTGTACATCACGCGTCTTAAATTTTATGGGTAGAGGGGGTAGCGCAACTACACTCGGCAAATCAACAGCACCAGTACATGAGTTTGGGGTAAATACGGATTTAAAATGCTCAGCAAATAATTTATCATTTTATAGTCGCTTCTTGCCCAATCTCCGGTAGATGTGCGCAGAGGTGGTTTAAACTTGACGGGTGTTTTATGCTTTCTAGCAGCGCGCCACAAAGAGTAATTAGATGCTGGTGTGACATCAAGACCTTCCAGATAATTTTTAAGAGATGCAGTTTTTTCAAATGCAAGCAACTCTTGGAGTCGTTTAGTGCACTCTTTAAACCTAGTTTTATGTTGAGGTGATCTGTGCTGCTGCCATTCCCTTCTAGCTCTTCTTTTTTCACACACGAGACGTTCAATATTAGTAGAATAAATTCTATTAAACTCAGTCTGCGGATGGGAGGTAGTGGCATGTTCAGCAGCCTGTTTAATATTTTCATTAACGTTGATAATGTTGTAATCAGGTGTTCTTAGCGTAATATTTTCTGTGCAATGACTACTAAGATATTTTTTGAATCCCAGCCAATTAACACGATTTATCATCTTCACATAAGGATGAGGTAAGTCACTTCTTAATGGGCTACAAATTGAAACGATCGTGAGAGAGTGTTCGGATGAGAGATCTAGAGAAGCTTCAACTTGAATTAAATCCCTAGAGATATTTTTCATGACGCCAAAATCTATAACATTCGGAATTTTTTGTCAGTAGGCCAGTAAGTAAAGCTCCCCACTCGAAATGACGTCCAAGCCCATTTTTGAAATTGTGTTGAACAACGCTCGACCTCTGGGTGAGATAAGACGCGAACACCAGTATGATTGGCATTATAGTCCCCATCTGCTACGAAACAAGGGCCAAGAGATTTGAAGAAATCCTCGTATTGATCTTCAGTAATTGCGAATCTTGGAGGGGAGTAAATTGATGATATTACAAAATTAGTGCAAAAATTTTCAATACAAATATTCGTTGCTGGCAGATGTTCTTCAGAGTCTTTATAGTTTGCACCAGCTTCAAGGCGATTGAAATTAAATCTTGAGTTTGTATTTGTTGAATTATTTGGTGGTGAAATATTTTGAGTAGGAATAAAATTTGTCTTAGCAGCATCGGCATACGATACACGGGAAGTAATTGGTTGGCTCACTTGCGCAATAGAGGCGGATAAAGCGTTTGCTGATTGGGCTGGAGCTAATTTAGGTTTTTGCCCCATAGTCTGTTTGACGAAAGAGTATACAGGACAGCCTCTGTAGTTAGCGGTGTGATTACCTCCACAATTGCTGCATTTTTTATGACTTTGATTTTTTGGCTTATTGAAACTAGCAGTGCCGTGTAATTCGCCGCTTCGCCCGCGCCTTACCACAGTTATATATCTGTCCATTCCGACTTGGACCTTGGGTTTTTGGCTACTCTTATCTATAGTGAAAACAGGGTTAAGTGATGACCACGAGCCCGAAGCGGATGATATCGCTGAGTTAAATGTAGAGGTACTAGGCAACGGTAATGTTAACGAATCACTAGTTGGCATTGGACAAAGTGAAGTTGATCGCTGACGAAAATGAGCCTTTGCCGTTAGACAAAGTCTATCATCAGATTTTTTATTTTTATTGTTTCTTTGTTGTATTGTTTTATTGCTTCAGAACTCACAGTAAGTCTATTATCAGATTTGTTATTTTTATTGTTATCATTGAGAGCATCAGAACTCACAGTAAAATAGGCATTTCTGCCGTTATAACTCACTTCACAATTATTTGTTTTTGATTTGTTCTACTACGAATATTTTTTTGTATAATTTTTTTTCGTTTGGTATATATGCAAATTTTATTCCACGGGGACAGTCTTATTAAGGGTATTTTTCGTGGTTCCCTGTATTTACAAATTAACAAAAATATCTTCCCGGTATTTCCCGATAATGATTATGGTTTAAAATTGTAGGTATGTATTTTTCTATCGCTGCTATAACGTTTATAAGAATCTGTTAACATTTGTTCGATATATGCATATTTTATTTACAGGTTCAGTCTTATTGTGGGTATTTTTTGTGGTTCCCTGTATTTGCAATTAAAATAAAATACCTTCCCTATGTTTCCCGATAATGATTATGGTCTCAAATTGTAGGTATGAAGTTTTTCTACTGATACTATAAGGTTTTTAAAAATCTGTGCTTATTTGTTTGATATATGCACTTTTTATTCACAGGGGACAGTCTTATTTTTTTTTTGTGGTTCCCTGTATTTGCAGTTAAAATAAAATACCTTCCCATTATTTCCCGATAATGATTATGGTCTTAAATTGTAGGTATGGTTTTTTTCTACCGAGTGTATTACGGTTATAAAAATCTGTGCATATTTATTCTTTATATGCATATTTTATTCACAGGGGACAGTCTTATTTTGGTATTTTTCGTGGTTCCCTGTAATTGCAAATTAAAAAAAATATCTTCGCGTTATTTCCCGATAATAATTCCGGTCTTAAATTGTAGGTATTAATTTTTTATATAGAGGCTAAAACGGTTATAAAAATCTGTGCATATTTGTTTGATATATTTATTTTTTATTCACTGGGGACAGTCTTATTGTGGGTACTTTTCGTGGTTCCCTGTATTTGCAAATAAAAAAAAATATATTTTCGTTATTTCCCGATAATCATTATGGTCTCAAATAGTAGGTAAAAATTTTTTCTACTGAAGCTAAAACGTTTATAAAAATTTGTGCTTATTTGTTTAATATATACCTTTTTTATTCACAATAGACAGTCTTATTGTTTTTTTTTCGTGGTTCCCTGTATTTGCAAATTAATAAAAATATCTTGCCGTTATTTTCCGATAATGATTATGATCTCAACTTGTAGGTATGAATTTTTTCTACCGATGCTATAATTTTTTAAAAATCTCTGCATATTTGTTCGATATATGGAAATTTTTTTCAAAGCGGACAGTCTTATTGAGCGTATTTTTCGTGGTTCCTTGCATTTGAAAATTAAAAAAAATATCTTCCCGTTATTTCCCGATAATGATTATGGTCGCAGACTGTATGTATGAATTTTTCTACCGATGCTATAACGGTTATAAAAATCTGTGCACATTTGTTCGATATATGCATATTTTATTCAAAGGGGACAGTCTGCTTGTGGGTATTTTTCGTGGATCCCTGTATTTGCAAATTAAAAAAAAATACCTTCCCGTTATTTCCCGAAAATGACTATGGTCTTAAATTGTAGATATGAACTTTTTCTACCGATGCCATAACGTTTATAAAAACCTGTGCATATTTGTTCGATATATGGAAATTTTATTCCAAAGAGACAGTCTTATTAAGGGTATTTTTCGTGGTTCCCTGTATTTGCAAATAAAAAAAATATCTTTTTGTAATTTTCCGATAATGATAGTGGTCTCAAATTGTAGGTATGAATTTTTTTTTTGCTTTAACGTTTATAAAAACCTGGACATATCTGTTTGATATGTGCGTGTATATGTTACGACTAGAGGTGAAAAACCCGAAAATCATGAACTCTAAAAATGGGCTGATTTTTTTTCAAGATTTTTTACTTGTGACGACACGATGTGAAAAACCCGAAAATCATGAACTCTAAAAATTGGCTGATTTTTGTAGTATATGATTATTTTGGAGTAATCTAACGCTGTGCAAAATTTGGGTAATTTTGGGAGAGGTGAAAATTTTCAAAATTTTTTACTTGTGAAGACACAAGGTGAAAAACTCGAAAATCATGAACTCTAAAAATAGGCTGACTTTGTAGTATATGCTTATTTTAAAGCAATTTAATGCTGTGCAAAATTTGGGGAATTTTGGGAGAGATGAAAATTTTCAAGATTTTTGACTTGTTACGACTAGAGGTGAAAAACCCGAAAATCATGAACTCTAAAAATGGGCTGATTT
Organism: Nowickia ferox; assembly: GCA_936439885.1. NCBI lineage: Eukaryota > Metazoa > Arthropoda > Insecta > Diptera > Tachinidae > Nowickia > Nowickia ferox. The sequence continues at coordinate 43,646,657 of OW387025.1, forward strand.
TTTTTCAAGATTTTTGAATTGTGACGACATGAGGTGAAAACCTCGAAAATTATGAACTCTAAAAAAAGCTGATTTTTGTAGTATATGATTATTTTGGCGTAATTTAACGCTGTGCAAAATTTGCGGAATTTTGGGAGAGGTTAAAAATTTTCAAGATTTTTGACTTGTTACGACTCGAGGTGAAAAATTGGGAAGTCATGAACTCCAAAAATGGGCTGATTTTTGTAGTATATTATTATTTTGTCGTAATCTAACGCTGTGCAAAATTTGAGGAATTTTGGGAGAAGTGAAAATTTTAAAGATTTTTGACTTGTGACGACACGATGTGAAAAACTCGAAAATCATGAACTGTAAAAATATGCTGATTTTTGTAGTATATGATTATTTTGGAATAATATAACGCTGTGCAAAATTTCTGGAATTTCGGGAGAGTTTAACAATTTTTAAGGTTTTTGACTTGTTACGACTCGAGGTGAAAAATTCGAAAGTCATGAACTCTAAAAATGGGCTGATTTTTGTAGTATATGATTATTTTGGCGTAATTTAACGCTGTGCAAAATTTGGAGAATTTTGGGAGAGGTAAAAATTTTCAATATTTTTTACTTGTGACGACACGAGGTGAAAAACTCGAAAATCATGAACTCTAAAAATAGGCTGACTTTGTAGTATATGGTTATATTGACGCAATTTAATGCTGTGCAAAATTTTGGGAATTTTGGGAGAGGTGAAAATTTTCAAGATTTTTGACTTGTTACGACTAGAGGTGAAAAATTCGAAAATCATGAACTCTAAAAATGGGATGATTTTTTTTCAAGATTTTTTACTTGTGACGACATAAGGTGAAAAACTCGAAAATCATGAACTCTAAAAAAAGCTGATTTTTGTAGTATATGATTATTTTGGCGTAATTTAACACTGTGCAAAATTTTCGGAATTTTGGGAGAGTAAAAATTTTCAAGATTTTTGACTTGTTACGACTCGAGGTGAAAAATTGGAAAGTCATGAACTCCAAAAATGGGCTGATTTTTGTAGCATATTATTATTTTGGCGTAATCTAACGCTGTGCAAAATTTGAGGAATTTTGGGAGAAGTGAAAATTTTCAAGATTTTTGACTTGTTACGACTAGCGGTGAAAAACCCGAAAATCATGAACTCTAAAAATTGGCTGATTTTTGTAGTATATGATTATTTTGGAGTAATCTAACGCTGTGCAAAATTTGTGGAATTTTGGGAGAGGTAAAAATTTTCCAAATTTTTTACTTCTGATGACACGAGGTGAAAAACTCGAAAATCATGAACTCTAAAAATAGGCTGACTTTGTAGTATATGGTTATTTTGACGCAATTTTATGCTATGCAAAATTTGGGGAATTTTGGGAGAGGTGAAAATTTTAAAGATTTTTGACTTGTTACGACTAGAGGTGAAAAACCCGAAAATCATGAACTCTAAAAATGGGCTGATTTTTTTTCGAGATTTTTTACTTGTGACGGCACGATGTGAAAAACTCGAAAATCATGAACTCTAAAAATAGGCTGATTTTTGTAGTATATGATTATTTTCAAAGTAATTTAACGCCGTGCAAAATTTGGGGAATTTTGGGAGAGGTGAAAATTTTCAAGATTTTTTACTTTGACGACACGAGGTAAAATCATGAACTGTAAAAATATGCTGATTTTTGTAGTATATGATTATTTTGACGTAATTTAACGCTGTGCAAAATTTACGGAATTTTGGGAGAGGTTAAAAATTTTCAAGATTTTTGACTTGTTACGACTAGAGGTGAAAACCCCGAAGATCATGAACTCTAAAAATGGGCTGGATTTTGTAGTATATGATTATTTTGGCGTAATCTAAAGCTGTGCAAAATTTGGGGAATTTTCGGAGAAGTAAAAATTATCGAGTTTTTTGACTTGTTACGACTCGAGGTAAAGAACTCGTAAATCTTAAACTCTAAAAATGGGCTGATTATTGTAGTATATGATTATTTTGCCGCAATTTATCTCTGTGCAAAATTTAGGGAATTTTGGGAGAGGTGAAAATTTTCAAGATTTATTACTTGTTGCGACTCGGGGTGAAAAACTCGAAAATCATAAACTAAAAATAGGCTGATTTTTGTAGTATATGATTATTTTAGCGTAATTTAATGCTGTGCAAAATTAGCGGAATTTTGGGAGTGGTGAAAATTTTCAAGATTTTTGACTTATGACGACTCGAGGTGAAAAACTCGAAAATCATGAACTCTAAAAATAGGCTGATTTTTGTAGTATATGATTATTTTGTAGTAATTTAACGCTGTGCAAAATTTGGGGAATTTTGGGAGATGTGAAAATTTTCAAGATTTTTTACATGTTGCGATTCGAGGTGAAAAACTCGAAAATCATAAACTAAAAATAGGCTGATTTTTGTAGTATATGATTATTTTAGCGGTAATTTAATGCTGTGCAAATTTAGCGGAATTTTGGGGGCGGTGAAAATTTTCAAGATTTTTGACTAGTGACGACACGAGGGGGGAAAAAAATTAGGTTGATGTTTGTAGTATATGATTATTTTGGAGTAATCTAACGCTGTGCAATATTTGGGGAATTTTGGGAGAGGTGAAAATTTTCTAGATTTTTGACTTGTTACGACTAGCGGTGAAAAACCCGAAAATCATGAACTCTAAAAATTGGCTGATTGTAGTATATGATTATTTTGGAGTAATCTAACGCTGTGCAAAATTTGGGGAATTTTGGGAGAATTGAAAATTTTTCGATTTTGTACTTGTTACAACTCGAGGTGAAAAATTGGAAAGTCATGAACTCCAAAAATGGGCTGATTTTTGTAGCATATTATTATTTTGGCGTAATCTAACGCTGTGCAAAATTTGAGGAATTTTAGGAGAAGTGAAAATTTTCAGGATTTTTGACTTGTGACGACACGAGGGGAAAACTCAAAAATCATGAACTCTAAAATTAGGTTGATGTTTGTAGTACCTGATTATTTTGGCGTAATTTAATGCTGCGCAAATTTTGCGGAATTTTGGGAGAGGTGAAAATTTTCAAGGTTTTTGAATTGTTACGACTCGAGGTGAAAACTCGAAAATCATGAACTTTACAAACAGGCTGATTTATGCAGTATATGATTATTTTGGCGTAAACTAACGCTGTGCAAAATTTGGGGAATTTTGGGAGAGGTGAAAATTTTCAAGTTTTTTGACTTGTTACGACTCGAGGTGAAAAACTCGAAAATCATAAACTCTAAAAATGGGCTGATTTCTTTAGTATATGATTATTTTGCCGCAATTTATCGCTGCGCAAAATTTAGGGAATTTTGGGAGAGGTGAAAATTTTCAAGATTTTTGAATTGTTACGACTCGAGGTGAAAAATTCGAAAGTCATGAGCTCTAAAAATGGGCTGATTTTTGTAGTATATGATTATTTTGGAGTAATCTAACGCTGTGCAAAATTTGTGGAATTTTGGGAGAGGTGAAAATTTTCAAGATTTTTTAAAAAACTCGAAAATCATGAACTCTAAAAATGGGCTGATTTTTGTAGTATATGATTATTTTGGAGTAATCTAACGCTGTGCAAAATTTGTGGAATTTTGGGAGAGCTTAAAAATTTTTAAGGTTTTTGACTTGTTACGACTCGAGGTGAAAAATTCGAAAGTCATGAACTCTAAAAATGGGCTGATTTTTGTAGTATATTATTATTTTGGCGTAATTTAACGCTGTGCAAATTTTGGAGAATTTTGGGAGAGGTGAAAATTTTCAAAATGTTTGACTTGTTACGACTAGCGGTGAAAAACCCGAAAATCATGAACTCTAAAAATTGGCTGATTTTTGTAGTATATGATTATTTTGACGTAATTTAACGCTGTGCAAAATTTGGGGAATTTTGGGAAAGGTGAACATTTTCAAGATTTTTGACTTGTGACGACACGAGGGGGAAAAAAAATTAGGTTGATGTTTTTAGTATATGATTATTTTGGAGTAATCTAACGCTGTGCAAAATTTGTTGAATTTTGGGAGAGGTTAAAAATTTTTAAGGTTTTTGACTTGTTACGACTCGAGGTGAAAAATTCGTAAGTCATGAACTCTAAAAATGGGCTGATTTTTGTAGTATATTATTATTTTGGCGTAATTTAACGCTGTGCAAAATTTAGAGAATTTTGTGAGAGGTGAAAATTTTCAAGATTTTTGACTTGTTACGACTAGCGGTGAAAAACCCGAAAATCATGAACTCTAAAATAGCTGATTTTTGTAGTATATGATTATTTTGGCGTAATTTAAAGCTGTGCAAACTTTGATGAATTTTGGGAGAGCTTAAAAGTTTTCAAGATTTTGACTTGTTGCGACTCGAGGTGAAAAATCGAAAATCATAAACTCTAAAAATGGGCTGATTTCTGTAGTATATGATTATTTTGCCGTAATTTATCGCTGTGCAAATTTTGGGGAACTTTCGGAGAGGTGAAAATTTTCTATATTTTTTACTTGTGGCGACTCGAGGTGAAAAATCCGAGTCATGAACTCTAAAATGTGGGGAATTTTTGAGAGGTGAAAATTTTCAAAATTTTTGACTTGTGACGACATAGGGGAAAAACTCGAAAATCATGAACTCTAAAAATGGGCTGATTTTTTAGTATATGATTATTTTAGAATAATCTAACGCTGTGCAAAATTTCTGTAATCTTGGGAGAGGTGAAAATTTTCAAGATTTTTTACTTGTTACGACTAGAGGTGAAAAACCCGAAAATCATGAACTCTAAAAATGGGCTGATTTTTTTTCAAGATTTTTGAATTGTGACGACATGAGGTGAAAACCTCGAAAATTATGAACTCTAAAAAAAGCTGATTTTTGTAGTATATGATTATTTTGGCGTAATTTAACGCTGTGCAAAATTTGCGGAATTTTGGGAGAGGTTAAAAATTTTCAAGATTTTTGACTTGTTACGACTCGAGGTGAAAAATTGGGAAGTCATGAACTCCAAAAATGGGCTGATTTTTATAGTATATTATTATTTTGTCGTAATCTAACGCTGTGCAAAATTTGAGGAATTTTGGGAGAAGTGAAAATTTTAAAGATTTTTGACTTGTGACGACACGATGTGAAAAACTCGAAAATCATGAACTGTAAAAATATGCTGATTTTTGTAGTATATGATTATTTTGGAATAATCTAACGCTGTGCAAAATTTCTGGAATTTTGGGAGAGTTTAAAAATTTTTAAGGTTTTTGACTTGTTACGACTCGAGGTGAAAAATTCGAAAGTCATGAACTCTAAAAATGGGCTGATTTGTGTAGTATATGATTATTTTGGCGTAATTTAACGCTGTGCAAAATTTGGAGAATTTTGGGAGAGGTAAAAATTTTCAATATTTTTTACTTGTGACGACACGAGGTGAAAAACTCGAAAATCATGAACTCTAAAAATAGGCTGACTTCGTAGTATATGGTTATATTGACGCAATTTAATGTTGTGCAAAATTTGGGGAATTTTGGGAGAGGTGAAAATTTTCAAGATTTTTGACTTGTTACGACTAGAGGTGAAAAACCCGAAAATCATGAACTCTAAAAATGGGATGATTTTTTTTCAAGATTTTTTACTTGTGACGACACGAGGTGAAAAACTCGAAAATCATGAACTCTAAAAAAAGCTGATTTTTGTAGTATATGATTATTTTGGCGTAATTTAACGCTGTGCAAAATTTTCGGAATTTTGGGAGAGTAAAAATTTTCAAGATTTTTGACTTGTTACGACTCGAGGTGAAAAATTGGAAAGTCATGAACTCCAAAAATGGGCTGATTTTTGTAGCATATTATTATTTTGGCGTAATCTAACGCTGTGCAAAATTTGAGGAATTTTGGGAGAAGTGAAAATTTTCAAGATTTTTGACTTGTTACGACTAGCGGTGAAAAACCCGAAAATCATGAACAATAAAAATTGGCTGATTTTTGTAGTATATGATTATTTTGGAGTAATCTAACGCTGTGCAAAATTTGTGGAATTTTGCGAGAGGTAAAAATTTTCCAAATTTTTTACTTGTGATGACACGAGGTGAAAAACTCGAAAATCATGAACTCTAAAAATAGGCTGATTTTTGTAGTATATGATTATTTTCAAAGTAATTTAACGCCGTGCAAAATTTGGGGAATTTTGGGAGAGGTGAAAATTTTCAAGATATTTTACTTTTGACGACACGAGGTAAAATCATGAACTGTAAAAATATGCTGATTTTTGTAGTATATGATTATTTTGACGTAATTTAACGCTGTGCAAAATTTACGGAATTTTGGGAGAGGTTAAAAATTTTCCAGATTTTTGACTTGTTACGACTAGAGGTGAAAACCCCGAAGATCATGAACTCTAAAAATGGGCTGGATTTAGTAGTATATGATTATTTTGGCGTAATCTAAAGCTGTGCAAAATTTGGGGAATTTTCGGAGAAGTAAAAATTTTCGAGTTTTTTGACTTGTTACGACTCGAGGTAAAGAACTCGTAAATCTTAAACTCTAAAAATGGGCTGATTATTGTAGTATATGATTATTTTGCCGCAATTTATCTCTGTGCAAAATTTAGGGAATTTTGGGAGAGGTGAAAATTTTCAAGATTTATTACTTGTTGCGACTCGAGGTGAAAAACTCGAAAATCATGAACTTTAAAAATAGGCTGATTTTTGTAGTATATGATTATTTTAGCGTAATTTAATGCTGTGCAAAATTAGCGGAATTTTGGGAGTGGTGAAAATTTTTAAATTTTTTGACTTGTTACGACTCGAGGTGAAAAACTCGAATATCATATACTCTAAAAATGGGCTGATTTCTTTAGTATATGATTATTTTGCCGAAATTTAACTCTGTGCAAAATTTGATGAATTTTGGGAGAAGTGAAAATTTTCAAGATTTTTGACGTGTTACGACTAGCGGTGAAAAACCCGAAAATCATGAACTCTAAAAATTGGTTGATTTTTGTAGTATATAATTATTTTGACGTAATTTAACGCTGTGCAAAATTTGGGGAATTTTGGGAGAGGTGAAAATTTTCAGGATTTTTGACTTGTGACGACACGAGGGGAAAACTCAAAAATCATGAACTCTAAAATTAGGTTGATGTTTGTAGTACCTGATTATTTTGGCGTAATTTAATGCTGCGCAAATTTTGCGGAATTTTGGGAGAGGTGAAAATTTTCAAGATTTTTGAATTGTTACGACTCGAGGTGAAAACTCGAAAATCATGAACTTTAAAAACAGGCTGATTTATGCAGTATATGATTATTTTGGCGTAAACTAACGCTGTGCAAAATTTGGGGAATTTTCGGAGAGGTGAAAATTTTCAAGTTTTTTGACTTGTTACGACTCGAGGTGAAAAACTCGAATATCATATACTCTAAAAATGGGCTGATTTCTTTAGTATATGATTATTTTGCCGAAATTTAACTCTGTGCAAAATTTGATGAATTTTGGGAGGGGTTAAAAATTTTGAAGATTTTTTCGTTGTTGCGACTCGAGGTGAAAACCCCGAAAATCATGAACTCTAAAAATGGGCTGGTTTTTGTAGTATATGATTATTTTGGCGTAATCTAAAGATGTGAAAAAAATTTGGGGAATTTTCGGAGAGGTAAAAATTTTCGAGTTTTCTGACTTGTTACGACTCGAGGTAAAATCTCAAAAATCTTAAACTCTAAAAATTGGCTGATTACTGTAGTATATGATTATTTTGCCGCAATTTATCGCTGCGCAAAATTTAGGGAATTTTGGGAGAGGTGAAAATTTTCAAGATTTTTTACTTGTGGCGACTCGAGGTGAAAAACTCGAAAATCATAAACTAAACATAGGCTGATTTTTGTAGTATATGATTATTTTAGCGTAATTTAAGCTGTCCAAAATTTGCGGAATTTTGGGAGAGGTGAAAATTTTAAAGATTTTTGAATTGTTACGACTCGAGGTGAGAGGTGAAAATTTTCAGGATTTTTGACTTGTGACGACACGAGGGGAAAACTCAAAAATCATGAACTCTAAAATTATGTTGATGTTTGTAGTACCTGATTATTTTGGCGTAATTTAATGCTGCGCAAATTTTGCGGAATTTTGGGAGAGGTGAAAATTTTCAAGATTTTTGAATTGTTACGACTCGAGGTGAAAACTCGAAAATCATGAACTTTAAAAACAGGCTGATTTATGCAGTATATGATTATTTTGGCGTAAACTAACGCTGTGCAAAATTTGGGGAATTTTCGGAGAGGTGAAAATTTTCAAGTTTTTTGACTTGTTACGACTCGATGTGAAAAACTCGAAAATCATAAACTCTAAAAATGGGCTGATTTCTTTAGTATATGATTATTTTGCCGAAATTTAACTCTGTGCAAAATTTGATGAATTTTGGGAGGGGTTAAAAATTTTCAAGATTTTTTCGTTGTTGCGACTCGAGGTGAAAACCCCGAAAATCATGAACTCTAAAAATGGGCTGGTTTTTGTAGTATATGATTATTTTGGCGTAATCTAAAGATGTGCAAAAAATTTGGGGAATTTTCGGAGAGGTAAAAATTTTCGAGTTTTCTGACTTGTTACGACTCGAGGTAAAAAACTCAAAAATCTTAAACTCTAAAAATTGGCTGATTACTGTAGTATATGATTATTTTGCCGCAATTTATCGCTGCGCAAAATTTAGGGAATTTTGGGAGAGGTGAAAATTTTCAAGATTTTTTACTTGTGGCGACTCGAGGTGAAAAACTCGAAAATCATAAACTAAACATAGGCTGATTTTTGTAGTATATGATTATTTTAGCGTAATTTAAGCTGTCCAAAATTTGCGGAATTTTGGGAGAGGTGAAAATTTTAAAGATTTTTGAATTGTTACGACTCGAGGTGAAAAATTCGAAAGTCATGAGCTCTAAAAATGGGCTGATTTTTGTAGTATATGATTATTTTGGAGTAATCTAACGCTGTGCAAAATTTGTGGAATTTTGGTAGATGTGAAAATTTTCAAGATTTTTTACTTGTGACGACACGAGGTGAAAAACTCGAAAATCATGAACTCTAAAAATGGGCTGATTTTTGTAGTATATGATTATTTTGGAGTAATCTAACGCTGTGCAAAATTTGTGGAATTTTGGGAGAGTTTAAAAATTTTTAAGGTTTTTGACTTGTTACGACTCGAGGTGAAAAATTCGAAAGTCATGAATTCTAAAAATGGGCTGATTTTTGTAGTATATGATTATTTTGACGTAATTTAACGCTGTGCAAAATTTGGGGAATTTTGGGAAAGGTGAACATTTTCAAGATTTTTGACTTGTGACGACACGAGGGGGAAAAAAAATTAGGTTGATGTTTTTAGTATATGATTATTTTGGAGTAATCTAACGCTGTGCAAAATTTGTTGAATTTTGGGAGAGTACAAATTTTCAAGATTTTTGACTTGTTACGACTCGAGGTGAAAAATTGGAAAGTCATGAACTCCAAAAATGGGCTGATTTTTGTAGCATATTATTATTTTGGCGTAATCTAACGCTGTGCAAAATTTGAGGAATTTTGGGAGAAGTGAAAATTTTCAAGATTTTTGACTTGTTACGACTAGCGGTGAAAAACCCGAAAATCATGAACAATAAAAATTGGCTGATTTTTGTAGTATATGATTATTTTGGAGTAATCTAACGCTGTGCAAAATTTGTGGAATTTTGGGAGAGGTAAAAATTTTCCAAATTTTTTACTTGTGATGATACGAGGTGAAAAACTCGAAAATCATGAACTCTAAAAATAGGCTGATTTTTGTAGTATATGATTATTTTCAAAGTAATTTAACGCCGTGCAAAATTTGGGGAATTTTGGGAGAGGTGAAAATTTTCAAGATTTTTTACTTTTGACGACACGAGGTAAAATCATGAACTGTAAAAATATGCTGATTTTTGTAGTATATGATTATTTTGACGTAATTTAACGCTGTGCAAAATTTACGGAATTTTGGGAGAGGTTAAAAATTTTCAAGATTTTTGACTTGTTACGACTAGAGGTGAAAACCCCGATCATGAACTCTAAAAATGGGCTGGATTTAGTAGTATATGATTATTTTGGCGTAATCTAAAGCTGTGCAAAATTTGGGGAATTTTCGGAGAAGTAAAAATTTTCGAGTTTTTTGACTTGTTACGACTCGAGGTAAAGAACTCGTAAATCTTAAACTCTAAAAATGGGCTGATTATTGTAGTATATGATTATTTTGCCGCAATTTATCTCTGTGCAAAATTTAGGGAATTTTGGGAGAGGTGAAAATTTTCAATATTTATTACTTGTTGCGACTCGAGGTGAAAAACTCGAAAATCATAAACTAAAAATAGGCTGATTTTTGTAGTATATGATTATTTTAGCGTAATTTAATGCTGTGCAAAATTAGCGGAATTTTGGGAGTGGTGAAAATTTTCAAGATTTTTGACTTATGACGACTCGAGGTGAAAAACTCGAAAATCATGAACTCTTAAAATAGGCTGATTTTTGTAGTATATGATTATTTTGAAGTAATTTAACGCTGTGCAAAATTTGGGGAATTTTGGGAGATGTGAAAATTTTCAAGATTTTTTACATGTTGCGATTCGAGGTGAAAAACTCGAAAATCATAAACTAAAAATAGGCTGATTTTTGTAGTATATGATTATTTTAGCGGTAATTTAATGCTGTGCAAATTTAGCGGAATTTTGGGGGCGGTGAAAATTTTCAAGATTTTTGACTAGTGACGACACGAGGGGGGAAAAAAATTAGGTTGATGTTTGTAGTATATGATTATTTTGGAGTAATCTAACGCTGTGCAATATTTGGGGAATTTTGGGAGAGGTGAAAATTTTCTAGATTTTTGACTTGTTACGACTCGTGGTGAAAAATTGGAAAGTCATGAACTCCAAAAATGGGCTGATTTTTGTAGCATATTATTATTTTGGCGTAATCTAACGCTGTGCAAAATTTGAGGAATTTTAGGAGAAGTGAAAATTTTCAAGATTTTTGACTTGTTACGACTAGCGGTGAAAAACCCGAAAATCATGAACTCTAAAAATTGGTTGATTTTTGTAGTATATAATTATTTTGACGTAATTTAACGCTGTGCAAAATTTGGGGAATTTTGGGAGAGGTGAAAATTTTCAGGATTTTTGACTTGTGACGACACGAGGGGAAAACTCAAAAATCATTAACTCTAAAATTAGGTTGATGTTTGTAGTACCTGATTATTTTGGCGTAATTTAATGCTGCGCAAATTTTGCGGAATTTTGGGAGAGGTGAAAATTTTCAAGATTTTTGAATTGTTACGACTCGAGGTGAAAACTCGAAAATCATGAACTTTAAAAACAGGCTGATTTATGCAGTATATGATTATTTTGGCGTAAACTAACGCTGTGCAAAATTTGGGGAATTTTCGGAGAGGTGAAAATTTTCAAGTTTTTTGACTTGTTACGACTCGAGGTGAAAAACTCGAAAATCATAAACTCTAAAAATGGGCTGATTTCTTTAGTATATGATTATTTTGCCGAAATTTAACTCTGTGCAAAATTTGATGAATTTTGGGAGGGGTTAAAAATTTTCAAGATTTTTTCGTTGTTGCGACTCGAGGTGAAAACCCCGAAAATCATGAACTCTAAAAATGGGCTGGTTTTTGTAGTATATGATTATTTTGGCGTAATCTAAAGATGTGAAAAAAATTTGGGGAATTTTCGGAGAGGTAAAAATTTTCGAGTTTTCTGACTTGTTACGACTCGAGGTAAAAAACTCAAAAATCTTAAACTCTAAAAATTGGCTGATTACTGTAGTATATGATTATTTTGCCGCAATTTATCGCTGCGCAAAATTTAGGGAATTTTGGGAGAGGTGAAAATTTTCAAGATTTTTTACTTGTGGCGACTCGAGGTGAAAAACTCGAAAATCATAAACTAAACATAGGCTGATTTTTGTAGTATATGATTATTTTAGCGTAATTTAAGCTGTCCAAAATTTGCGGAATTTTGGGAGAGGTGAAAATTTTAAAGATTTTTGAATTGTTACGACTCGAGGTGAAAAATTCGAAAGTCATGAGCTCTAAAAATGGGCTGATTTTTGTAGTATATGATTATTTTGGAGTAATCTAACGCTGTGCAAAATTTGTGGAATTTTGGGAGATGTGAAAATTTTCAAGATTTTTTACTTGTGACGACACGAGGTGAAAAACTCGAAAATCATGAACTCTAAAAATGGGCTGATTTTTGTAGTATATGATTATTTTGGAGTAATCTAACGCTGTGCAAAATTTGTGGAATTTTGGGAGAGTTTAAACATTTTTAAGGTTTTTGACTTGTTACGACTCGAGGTGAAAAATTCGAAAGTCATGAATTCTAAAAATGGGCTGATTTTTGTAGTATATTATTATTTTGGCGTAATTTAACGCTGTGCAAATTTTGGAGAATTTTGGGAGAGGTGAAAATTTTCAAAATGTTTGACTTGTTACGACTAGCGGTGAAAAACCCGAAAATCATGAACTCTAAAAATTGGCTGATTTTTGTAGTATATGATTATTTTGACGTAATTTAACGCTGTGCAAAATTTGGGGAATTTTGGGAAAGGTGAACATTTTCAAGATTTTTGACTTGTGACGACACGAGGGGGAAAAAAATTAGGTTGATGTTTTTAGTATATGATTATTTTGGAGTAATCTAACGCTGTGCAAAATTTGTTGAATTTTGGGAGAGGTTAAAAATTTTTAAGGTTTTTGACTTGTTACGACTCGAGGTGAAAAATTCGTAAGTCATGAACTCTAAAAATGGGCTGATTTTTGTAGTATATTATTATTTTGGCGTAATGTAACGCTGTGCAAAATTTAGAGAATTTTGTGAGAGGTGAAAATTTTCAAGATTTTTGACTTGTTACGACTAGCGGTGAAAAACCCGAAAATCATGAACTCTAAAAATTGGCTGATTGTAGTATATGATTATTTTGGAGTAATCTAACGCTGTGCAAAATTTGGGGAATTTTGGTAGAGGTGAAAATTTTCAATATTTTTTACTTGAGGTGAAAAACTCGAAAATCATGAACTCTAAAAATAGGCTGACTTTGTAGTATATGGTTATTTTCACGTAATTTAACGCTGTGCAAAATTTGGGGAATTTTGGGAGAGGTGAAAATTTTCAAGATTTTTGACTTGTGAAGACAAGAGGGAAAAACTCAAAAATCATGAACTCTAAAATAGCTGGTTTTTGTAGTTCATGACTATGTGGCGTAATTTAAAGCTGTGCAAAATTTGATGAATTTTGGTAGAGGTTAAAAATGTTCAAGATTTTTTATTGTTGCGACTCGAGGTGAAAAATCGAAAATCATAAACTCTAAAAATGGGCTGATTTCTGTAGTATATGATTATTTTGCCGTAATTTATCGCTGTGCAAATTTTGGGGAACTTTCGGAGAGGTGAAAATTTTCTATATTTTTTACTTGTGGCGACTCGAGGTGAAAAATCCGAAAGTCAAAATTTTCAAAATTTTTGACTTGTGACGACATAGGGGAAAAACTCGAAAATCATGAACTCTAAAAATGGGCTGATTTTTTAGTATATGATTATTTTAGAATAATCTAACGCTGTGCAAAATTTCTGTAATCTTGGGAGAGGTGAAAATTTTCAAGATTTTTTACTTGTTACGACTAGAGGTGAAAAACCCGAAAATCATGAACTCTAAAAATGGGCTGATTTTTTTTCAAGATTTTTGAATTGTGACGACATGAGGTGAAAACCTCGAAAATTATGAACTCTAAAAAAAGCTGATTTTTGTAGTATATGATTATTTTGGAGTAATTTAACGCTGTGCAAAATTTGCGGAATTTTGGGAGAGGTTAAAAATTTTCAAGATTTTTGACTTGTTACGACTCGAGGTGAAAAATTGGGAAGTCATGAACTCCAAAAATGGGCTGATTTTTGTAGTATATTATTATTTTGTCGTAATCTAACGCTGTGCAAAATTTGAGGAATTTTGGGAGAAGTGAAAATTTTAAAGATTTTTTACTTGTGACGACACGAGGTGAAAAACTCGAAAATCATGAACTCTAAAAATAGGCTGACTTTGTAGTATATGGTTATATTGACGCAATTTAATGCTGTGCAAAATTTGGGGAATTTTGGGAGAGGTGAAAATTTTCAAGATTTTTGACTTGTTACGACTAGAGGTGAAAAACCCGAAAATCATGAACTCTAAAAATGGGATGATTTCTTTTTCAAGATTTTTTACTTGTGACGACACGAAGTGAAAAACTCGAAAATCATGAACTCTAAAAAAAGCTGATTTTTGTAGTATATGATTATTTTGGCGTAATTTAACGCTGTGCAAAATTTTCGGAATTTTGGGAGAGTAAAAATTTTCAAGATTTTTGACTTGTTACGACTCGAGGTGAAAAATTGGAAAGTCATGAACTCCAAAAATGGGCTGATTTTTGTAGCATATTATTATTTTGGCGTAATCTAACGCTGTGCAAAATTTGAGGAATTTTGGGAGAAGTGAAAATTTTCAAAATTTTTGACTTGTTACGACTAGCGGTGAAAAACCCGAAAATCATGAACAATAAAAATTGGCTGATTTTTGTAGTATATGATTATTTTGGAGTAATCTAACGCTGTGCAAAATTTGTGGAATTTTGGAAGAGGTAAAAATTTTCCAAATTTTTTACTTGTGATGACACGAGGTGAAAAACTCGAAAATCATGAACTCTAAAAATAGGCTGATTTTTGTAGTATATGATTATTTTCAAAGTAATTTAACGCCGTGCAAAATTTGGGGAATTTTGGGAGAGGTGAAAATTTTCAAGATTTTTTACTTTTGACGACACGAGGTAAAATCATGAACTGTAAAAATATGCTGATTTTTGTAGTATATGATTATTTTGACGTAATTTAACGCTGTGCAAAATTTACGGAATTTTGGGAGAGGTTAAAAATTTTCAAGATTTTTGACTTGTTACGACTAGAGGTGAAAACCCCGATCATGAACTCTAAAAATGGGCTGGATTTAGTAGTATATGATTATTTTGGCGTAATCTAAAGCTGTGCAAAATTTGGGGAATTTTCGGAGAAGTAAAAATTTTCGAGTTTTTTGACTTGTTACGACTCGAGGTAAAGAACTCGTAAATCTTAAACTCTAAAAATGGGCTGATTATTGTAGTATATGATTATTTTGCCGCAATTTATCTCTGTGCAAAATTTAGGGAATTTTGGGAGAGGTGAAAAGTTTCAAGATTTATTACTTGTTGCGACTCGAGGTGAAAAACTCGAAAATCATAAACTAAAAATAGGCTGATTTTTGTAGTATATGATTATTTTAGCGTAATTTAATGCTGTGCAAAATTAGCGGAATTTTGGGAGTGGTGAAAATTTTCAAGATTTTTGACTTATGACGACTCGAGGTGAAAAACTCGAAAATCATGAACTCTTAAAATAGGCTGATTTTTGTAGTATATGATTATTTTGAAGTAATTTAACGCTGTGCAAAATTTGGGGAATTTTGGGAGATGTGAAAATTTTCAAGATTTTTTACATGTTGCGATTCGAGGTGAAAAACTCGAAAATCATAAACTAAAAATAGGCTGATTTTTGTAGTATATGATTATTTTAGCGGTAATTTAATGCTGTGCAAATTTAGCGGAATTTTGGGGGGCGGTGAAAATTTTCAAGATTTTTGACTAGTGACGACACGAGGGGGGAAAAAAATTAGGTTGATGTTTGTAGTATATGATTATTTTGGAGTAATCTAACGCTGTGCAATATTTGGGGAATTTTGGGAGAGGTGAAAATTTTCTAGATTTTTGACTTGTTACGACTAGCGGTGAAAAACCCGAAAATCATGAACTCTAAAAATTGGCTGATTGTAGTATATGATTATTTTGGAGTAATCTAACGCTGTGCAAAATTTGGGGAATTTTGGGAGAATTGAAAATTTTTCGATTTTGTACTTGTTACGACTCGTGGTGAAAAATGGGAAAGTCATGAACTCCAAAAATGGGCTGATTTTTGTAGCATATTATTATTTTGGCGTAATCTAACGCTGTGCAAAATTTGAGGAATTTTAGGAGAAGTGAAAATTTTCAAGATTTTTGACTTGTTACGACTAGCGGTGAAAAACCCGAAAATCATGAACTCTAAAAATTGGTTGATTTTTGTAGTATATAATTATTTTGACGTAATTTAACGCTGTGCAAAATTTGGGGAATTTTGGGAGAGGTGAAAATTTTCAGGATTTTTGACTTGTGACGACACGAGGAAAACTCAAAAATCATGAACTCTAAAATTAGGTTGAAGTTTGTAGTACCTGATTATTTTGGCGTAATTTAATGCTGCGCAAATTTTGCGGAATTTTGGGAGAGGTGAAAATTTTCAAGATTTTTGAATTGTTACGACTCGAGGTGAAAACTCGAAAATCATGAACTTTAAAAACAGGCTGATTTATGCAGTATATGATTATTTTGGCGTAAACTAACGCTGTGCAAAATTTGGGGAATTTTCGGAGAGGTGAAAATTTTCAAGTTTTTTGACTTGTTACGACTCGAGGTGAAAAACTCGAAAATCATAAACTCTAAAAATGGGCTGATTTCTTTAGTATATGATTATTTTGCCGAAATTTAACTCTGTGCAAAATTTGATGAATTTTGGGAGGGGTTAAAAATTTTCAAGATTTTTTCGTTGTTGCGACTCGAGGTGAAAACCCCGAAAATCATGAACTCTAAAAATGGGCTGGTTTTTGTAGTATATGATTATTTTGGCGTAATCTAAAGATGTGAAAAAAATTTGGGGAATTTTCGGAGAGGTAAAAATTTTCGAGTTTTCTGACTTGTTACGACTCGAGGTAAAAAACTCAAAAATCTTAAACTCTAAAAATTGGCTGATTACTGTAGTATATGATTATTTTGCCGCAATTTATCGCTGCGCAAAATTTAGGGAATTTTGGGAGAGGTGAAAATTTTCAAGATTTTTTACTTGTGGCGACTCGAGGTGAAAAACTCGAAAATCATAAACTAAACATAGGCTGATTTTTGTAGTATATGATTATTTTAGCGTAATTTAAGCTGTCCAAAATTTGCGGAATTTTATATATATATATATATTATATATATATATTTATATATATTTTATATGATTATTTTGGAGTAATCTAACGCTGTGCAAAATTTGTGGAATTTTGGGAGAGTTTAAAAATTTTTAAGGTTTTTGACTTGTTACGACTCGAGGTGAAAAATTCGAAAGTCATGAACTCTAAAAATGGGCTGATTTTTGTAGTATATTATTATTTTGGCGTAATTTAACGCTGTGCAAATTTTGGAGAATTTTGGGAGAGGTGAAAATTTTCAAAATGTTTGACTTGTTACGACTAGCGGTGAAAAACCCGAAAATCATGAACTCTAAAAATTGGCTGATTTTTGTAGTATATGATTATTTTGACGTAATTTAACGCTGTGCAAATTTTGGGGAACTTTCGGAGAGGTGAAAATTTTCTATATTTTTTACTTGAGGTGAAAAACTCGAAAATGATGAACTCTAAAAATAGGCTGACTTTGTAGTATATGGTTATTTTCACGTAATTTAACGCTGTGCAAAATTTGGGGAATTTTGGGAGAGGTGAAAATTTTCAAGATTTTTGACTTGTGAAGACAAGAGGGAAAAACTCAAAAATCATGAACTCTAAAATAGCTGATTTTTGTAGTATATGATTATTTTGGCGTAATTTAAAGCTGTGCAAACTTTGATGAATTTTGGGAGAGCTTAAAAGTTTTCAAGATTTTGACTTGTTGCGACTCGAGGTGAAAAATCGAAAATCATAAACTCTAAAAATGGGCTGATTTCTGTAGTATATGATTATTTTGCCGTAATTTATCGCTGTGCAAATTTTGGGGAACTTTCGGAGAGGTGAAAATTTTCTATATTTTTTACTTGTGGCGACTCGAGGTGAAAAATCCGAAAGTCATGAACTCTAAAATGTGGGGAATTTTTGAGAGGTGAAAATTTTCAAAATTTTTGACTTGTGACGACATAGGGGAAAAACTCGAAAATCATGAACTCTAAAAATGGGCTGATTTTTTAGTATATGATTATTTTAGAATAATCTAACGCTGTGCAAAATTTCTGTAATCTTGGGAGAGGTGAAAATTTTCAAGATTTTTTACTTGTTACGACTAGAGGTGAAAAACCCGAAAATCATGAACTCTAAAAATGGGCTGATTTTTTTTCAAGATTTTTGAATTGTGACGACATGAGGTGAAAACCTCGAAAATTATGAACTCTAAAAAAAGCTGATTTTTGTAGTATATGATTATTTTGGCGTAATTTAACGCTGTGCAAAATTTGCGGAATTTTGGGAGAGGTTAAAAATTTTCAAGATTTTTGACTTGTTACGACTCGAGGTGAAAAATTGGGAAGTCATGAACTCCAAAAATGGGCTGATTTTTGTAGTATATTATTATTTTGTCGTAATCTAACGCTGTGCAAAATTTGAGGAATTTTGGGAGAAGTGAAAATTTTAAAGATTTTTGACTTGTTACGACTAGCGGTGAAAAACCCGAAAATCATGAACTCTAAAAATTGGCTGATTTTTGTAGTATATGATTTTTTTGGAGTAATCTAACGCTGTGCAAAATTTGTGGAATTTTGGGAGAGGTA
This sequence comes from Nowickia ferox, assembly GCA_936439885.1. NCBI lineage: Eukaryota > Metazoa > Arthropoda > Insecta > Diptera > Tachinidae > Nowickia > Nowickia ferox. The sequence continues at coordinate 43,665,265 of OW387025.1, forward strand.
AAAATTTTCCAAATTTTTTATTGTTGCGACTCGAGGTGAAAAATCGAAAATCATAAACTCTAAAAATGGGCTGATTTCTGTAGTATATGATTATTTTGCCGTAATTTATCGCTGTGCAAATTTTGGGGAACTTTCGGAGAGGTGAAAATTTTCTATATTTTTTACTTGTGGCGACTCGAGGTGAAAAATCCGAAAGTCATGAACTCTAAAATGTGGGGAATTTTTGAGAGGTGAAAATTTTCAAAATTTTTGACTTGTGACGACATAGGGGAAAAACTCGAAAATCATGAACTCTAAAAATGGGCTGATTTTTTAGTATATGATTATTTTAGAATAATCTAACGCTGTGCAAAATTTCTGTAATCTTGGGAGAGGTGAAAATTTTCAAGATTTTTTACTTGTTACGACTAGAGGTGAAAAACCCGAAAATCATGAACTCTAAAAATGGGCTGATTTTTTTTCAAGATTTTTGAATTGTGACGACATGAGGTGAAAACCTCGAAAATTATGAACTCTAAAAAAAGCTGATTTTTGTAGTATATGATTATTTTGGCGTAATTTAACGCTGTGCAAAATTTGCGGAATTTTGGGAGAGGTTAAAAATTTTCAAGATTTTTGACTTGTTACGACTCGAGGTGAAAAATTGGGAAGTCATGAACTCCAAAAATGGGCTGATTTTTGTAGTATATTATTATTTTGTCGTAATCTAACGCTGTGCAAAATTTGAGGAATTTTGGGAGAAGTGAAAATTTTAAAGATTTTTGACTTGTGACGACACGATGTGAAAAACTCGAAAATCATGAACTGTAAAAATATGCTGATTTTTGTAGTATATGATTATTTTGGAATAATCTAACGTTGTGCAAAATTTCTGGAATTTTGGGAGAGTTTAAAAATTTTTAAGGTTTTTGACTTGTTACGACTCGAGGTGAAAAATTCGAAAGTCATGAACTCTAAAAATGGGCTGATTTTTGTAGTATATGATTATTTTGGCGTAATTTAACGCTGTGCAAAATTTGGAGAATTTTGGGAGAGGTAAAAATTTTCAATATTTTTTACTTGTGACGACACGAGGTGAAAAACTCGAAAATCATGAACTCTAAAAATAGGCTGACTTTGTAGTATATGGTTATATTGACGCAATTTAATGCTGTGCAAAATTTGGGGAATTTTGGGAGAGGTGAAAATTTTCAAGATTTTTGACTTGTTACGACTAGAGGTGAAAAACCCGAAAATCATGAACTCTAAAAATGGGATGATTTTTTTTCAAGATTTTTTACTTGTGACGACACGAAGTGATAAACTCGAAAATCATGAACTCTAAAAAAAGCTGATTTTTGTAGTATATGATTATTTTGCCGTAATTTATCGCTGTGCAAATTTTGGGGAACTTTCGGAGAGGTGAAAATTTTCTATATTTTTTACTTGTGGCGACTCGAGGTGAAAAATCCGAAAGTCATGAACTCTAAAATGTGGGGAATTTTTGAGAGGTGAAAATTTTCAAAATTTTTGACTTGTGACGACATAGGGGAAAAACTCGAAAATCATGAACTCTAAAAATGGGCTGATTTTTTAGTATATGATTATTTTAGAATAATCTAACGCTGTGCAAAATTTCTGTAATCTTGGGAGAGGTGAAAATTTTCAAGATTTTTTACTTGTTACGACTAGAGGTGAAAAACCCGAAAATCATGAACTCTAAAAATGGGCTGATTTTTTTTCAAGATTTTTGAATTGTGACGACATGAGGTGAAAACCTCGAAAATTATGAACTCTAAAAAAAGCTGATTTTTGTAGTATATGATTATTTTGGCGTAATTTAACGCTGTGCAAAATTTGCGGAATTTTGGGAGAGGTTAAAAATTTTCAAGATTTTTGACTTGTTACGACTCGAGGTGAAAAATTGGGAAGTCATGAACTCCAAAAATGGGCTGATTTTTGTAGTATATTATTATTTTGTCGTAATCTAACGCTGTGCAAAATTTGAGGAATTTTGGGAGAAGTGAAAATTTTAAAGATTTTTGACTTGTGACGACACGATGTGAAAAACTCGAAAATCATGAACTGTAAAAATATGCTGATTTTTGTAGTATATGATTATTTTGGAATAATCTAACGTTGTGCAAAATTTCTGGAATTTTGGGAGAGTTTAAAAATTTTTAAGGTTTTTGACTTGTTACGACTAGAGGTGAAAAACCCGAAAATCATGAACTCTAAAAATGGGATGATTTTTTTTCAAGATTTTTTACTTGTGACGACACGAAGTGAAAAACTCGAAAATCATGAACTCTAAAAAAAGCTGATTTTTGTAGTATATGATTATTTTGGCGTAATTTAACGCTGTGCAAAATTTTCGGAATTTTGGGAGAGTAAAAATTTTCAAGATTTTTGACTTCTTACGACTCGAGGTGAAAAATTGGAAAGTCATGAACTCCAAAAATGGGCTGATTTTTGTAGCATATTATTATTTTGGCGTAATCTAACGCTGTGCAAAATTTGAGGAATTTTGGGAGAAGTGAAAATTTTCAAGATTTTTGACTTGTTACGACTAGCGGTGAAAAACCCGAAAATCATGAACTCTAAAAATTGGCTGATTTTTGTAGTATATGATTTTTTTGGAGTAATCTAACGCTGTGCAAAATTTGTGGAATTTTGGGAGAGGTAAAAATTTTCCAAATTTTTTATTGTTGCGACTCGAGGTGAAAAATCGAAAATCATAAACTCTAAAAATGGGCTGATTTCTGTAGTATATGATTATTTTGCCGTAATTTATCGCTGTGCAAATTTTGGGGAACTTTCGGAGAGGTGAAAATTTTCTATATTTTTTACTTGTGGCGACTCGAGGTGAAAAATCCGAAAGTCATGAACTCTAAAATGTGGGGAATTTTTGAGAGGTGAAAATTTTCAAAATTTTTGACTTGTGACGACATAGGGGAAAAACTCGAAAATCATGAACTCTAAAAATGGGCTGATTTTTTAGTATATGATTATTTTAGAATAATCTAACGCTGTGCAAAATTTCTGTAATCTTGGGAGAGGTGAAAATTTTCAAGATTTTTTACTTGTTACGACTAGAGGTGAAAAACCCGAAAATCATGAACTCTAAAAATGGGATGATTTTTTTTCAAGATTTTTTACTTGTGACGACACGAAGTGAAAAACTCGAAAATCATGAACTCTAAAAAAAGCTGATTTTTGTAGTATATGATTATTTTGGCGTAATTTAACGCTGTGCAAAATTTTCGGAATTTTGGGAGAGTAAAAATTTTCAAGATTTTTGACTTCTTACGACTCGAGGTGAAAAATTGGAAAGTCATGAACTCCAAAAATGGGCTGATTTTTGTAGCATATTATTATTTTGGCGTAATCTAACGCTGTGCAAAATTTGAGGAATTTTGGGAGAAGTGAAAATTTTCAAGATTTTTGACTTGTTACGACTAGCGGTGAAAAACCCGAAAATCATGAACTCTAAAAATTGGCTGATTTTTGTAGTATATGATTTTTTTGGAGTAATCTAACGCTGTGCAAAATTTGTGGAATTTTGGGAGAGGTAAAAATTTTCCAAATTTTTTACTTGTGATGACACGAGGTGAAAAACTCGAAAATCATGAACTCTAAAAATAGGCTGATTTTTGTAGTATATGATTATTTTCAATGTAATTTAACGCCGTGCAAAATTTGGGGAATTTTGGGAGAAGTAAAAATTTTCGAGTTTTTTGACTTGTTACGACTCGAGGTAAAGAACTCGTAAATCTTAAACTCTAAAAATGGGCTGATTATTGTAGTATATGATTATTTTGCCGCAATTTATCTCTGTGCAAAATTTAGGGAATTTTGGGAGAGGTGAAAATTTTCAAGATTTATTACTTGTTGCGACTCGAGGTGAAAAACTCGAAAATCATAAACTAAAAATAGGCTGATTTTTGTAGTATAGGGTGTTTTTTTTAGAGGTACAGAACTTCGAATTGAAATAAAACACAAGAAAATCGTTTTAATGTCCATCAATTTGGCTTTATTGGAAGGATAATTTTATGCCATTAACGTTTAAATATGATTTCGGGCATGTGGCCGCCTCGGCTGGCTCGAATAAAGCCAATTCTACAGGTCCAATTTTCAACCACTTTTTCGAGCATATGGGGCCGTATGTTGGCAATAACGCCACGAATGTTGGCTTCCAAGTCCCCTAACGTTTCTGGTTTGTTGGCGTAGACGAGCGACTTCACATATCCCCAAAGAAAATAATCCAATGGTGTCAAATCACACGATCTTGGTGGCCAATTGACAGGTCCATTCCGCGAAATTATGCGCTCATCGAATGTTTCCTTCAATAAATCGATTGTGACGTGCGCTGTGCGGCATGTAGCGCCGTCTTGTTGGAACCACAACTCATCCACATTCATGCCATCCAATTCGGGAACAAAATAGTCGGTTATCATGGCTCAATACCGGTCTCCATTAACGGTAACCAACGGTCGACCATAAAATGGACGGAGCTTGCGGTAAACTTCGCGAACTGAACCATTATTTTCGAAATAAATTTGCACGATTTGCAAGCGTTGTTCTTTTGTCAACCTGTTCATGATGAAATGGCAAACCAAACTAAATATTAATCACTTGACAGCTGACAAAATGGCCGCCAGTTAAAAAAGTGATGCAAACTTAAAGTTCTATACCTCAATAAAAAACACCCTCTATATGCTTATTTTAGCGTAATTTAATGCTGTGCAAAATTAGCGGAATTTTGGGAGTGGTGAAAATTTTCAAGATTTTTGACTTATGACGACTCGAGGTGAAAAACTCGAAAATCATGAACTCTAAAAATAGGCTGATTTTTGTAGTATATGATTATTTTGAAGTAATTTAACGCTGTGCAAAATTTGGGGAATTTTGGGAGATGTGAAAATTTTCAAGATTTTTTACATGTTGCGATTCGAGGTGAAAAACTCGAAAATCATAAACTAAAAATAGGCTGATTTTTGTAGTATATGATTATTTTAGCGGTAATTTAATGCTGTGCAAATTTAGCGGAATTTTGGGGGCGGTGAAAATTTTCAAGATTTTTGACTAGTGACGACACGAGGGGGGAAAAAAATTAGGTTGATGTTTGTAGTATATGATTATTTTGGAGTAATCTAACGCTGTGCAATATTTGGGGAATTTTGGGAGAGGTGGAAATTTTCTAGATTTTTGACTTGTTACGACTAGCGGTGAAAAACCCGAAAATCATGAACTCTAAAAATTGGTTGATTTTTGTAGTATATAATTATTTTGACGTAATTTAACGCTGTGCAAAATTTGGGGAATTTTGGGAGAGGTGAAAATTTTCAGGATTTTTCAATTGTGACGACACGAGGGGAAAACTCAAAAATCATGAACTCTAAAATTAGGTTGATGTTTGTAGTACCTGATTATTTTGGCGTAATTTAATGCTGCGCAAATTTTGCGGAATTTTGGGAGAGGTGAAAATTTTAAAAATTTTTGAATTGTTACGACTCGAGGTGAAAAATTTGAAAGTCATGAGCTCTAAAAATGGGCTAATTTTCGTAGGATATGAATATTTTGGCGTAATCTAACGCTGTGCAAAATTTGGGGAATTTTAGGAGTGGTGAAAATTTTCAAGATTTTTGACTTATGACGACACGATGTGAAAAACTCGAAAATCATGAACTCTAAAAATAGGCTGATTTTTGTGGTATATATTATTTTGACGTAATTTAACGCTGTGCAAAATTTGAGAAATTTTGGGAGAGGTGAAAATTTTCAAGATTTTTGACTTATGACGACACGATGTGAAGAACTCGAAAATCATGAACTCTAAAAATAGGCTGATTTTTGTGGTATATGATTATTTTGACGTAATTTAACGCTGTGCAAAATTTGGGGAATTTTGGGAAAGTGAAAATTTTCAAGATTTTTGACTAGTGATGACACGAGGGGGGAAAAAAAATTAGGTTGATGTTTGTAGTATATGATTATTTTGGAGTAATCTAACGCTGTACAAAATTTGGGGAATTTTCGGAGAGGTGAAAATTTTCAAGTTTTTTGACTTTTTAAGACTCGAGGTGAAAAACTCGAAAATCATAAACTCTAAAAATGGGCTGATTTCTTTAGTATATGATTATTTTGCCGAAATTTAACTCTGTGCAAAATTTGATGAATTTTGGGAGGGGTTAAAAATTTTCAAGATTTTTTCGTTGTTGCGACTCGAGGTGAAAAATCGAAAATCATAAACTCTGAAAATCGGCTGATTTCTGTAGTATATGATTATTTTGCCGAAATTTAACTCTGTGCAAAATTTGATGAATTTTGGGAGGGGTTAAAAATAATTTTCAAGATTTTTTCGTTGTTGCGACTCGAGGTGAAAAATCGAAAATCATAAACTCTGAAAATCGGCTGATTTCTGTAGTATATGATTATTTTGCCGTAATTTATCACTGTGCAAAATTTGTAGAATTTTGGGAGAGGTGAGAATTTTCAATATTTTTGACTTGTTACGACTAGAGGTGAAAAACCCGAAATTCATGAACTCTAAAAATGGGCTGATTTTTGTAGTATATGATTATTTTGGAGTAATCTAACGCTGTGCAAAATTTGGGGAATTTTGGGAGAGGTGAAAATTTTAAAGATTTTTTACTTGTGACGACACGAGGTAAAAAAGTCAAAAATCATGAACTGTAAAAATATGCTGATTTTTGTGGTATATGATTATTTTGGCGTAATTTAACGCTGTGCAAAATTTACGGAATTTTGGGAGAGGATAAAAATTTTCAAGATTTTTGACTTGTTACGCCTAGAGGTGAAAACCCCGAAAATCATGAACTCTAAAAATGGGCTGATTTTTGTAGTATATGATTATTTTGGAGTAATCTAACGCTGTGCAAAATTTGGGGAATTTTGGGAGAGGTGAAAATTTTAAAGATTTTTTACTTGTGACGACACGAGGTAAAAAAGTCAAAAATCATAAACTCTAAAAATGGGCTGATTTCTGTAGTATATGATTATTTTGACGTAATCTAAAGATGTGAAAAAAATTTGAGGAATTTTCGGAGAGGTGAAAATTTTCAAGATTTTTGACTTGTTGCGACTCGAGGTAAAAAACTCGAAAATCTTAAACTCTAAAAATGGGCTGATTACTGTAGTATATGATTATTTTGCCGCAATTTATCGCTGCGCAAAATTTAGGGAATTTTGGGAGAGGTGAAAATTTTCAAGATTTTTTACTTGTGGCGACTCGAGGTGAAAAACTCGAAAATCATAAACTAAACATAAGCTGATTTTTGTAGTATATGATTATTTTAGCGTAATTTAATGCTGTGCAAAATTTGCGGAATTTTGGGAGAGGTGAAAATGTTCAAGATTTTTGACTTGTTGCGACTCGAGGTGAAAAATCGAAAATCATAAACTCCAAAAATGGGCTGATTTTTGTAGTATATTATTATTTTGGCGTAATCTAACGCTGTGCAAAATTTGAGGAATTTTGGGAGAGGTGAAAATTTTCCAGATTTTTGACTTGTGACGACACGATGTGAAAAACTCGAAAATCATGAACTCTAAAAATAGGCTGATTTTTGTAGTGTATGATTATTTTGACGTAATTTAACGCTGTGCAAAATTTGGGGAATTTTGGGAGAGGTGAACATTTTCAAGATTTTTGACTTGTGACGACACGAGGGGGAAAAAAAATTAGGTTGATGTTTTTAGTATATGATTATTTTGGAGTAATCTAACGCTGTGCAAAATTTGTTGAATTTTGGGAGAGGTTAAAAATTTTTAAAGTTTTTGACTTTTTACGACTCGAGGTAAAAAATTCGTAAGTCATGAACTCTAAAAATGGGCTGATTTTTGTAGTATATTATTATTTTGGCGTAATTTAACGCTGTGCAAAATTTAGAGAATTTTAATAAAAAAAATGTTCAAGATTTTTTATTGTTGCGACTCGAGGTGAAAAATCGAAAATCATAAACTCTAAAAATGAGCTGATTTCTGTAGTATATGATTATTTTGCCGTAATTTATCGCTGTGCAAATTTTGGGGAACTTTCGGAGAGGTAAAAATTTTCAAGATTTTTTACTTGTGGCGACTCGAGGTGAAAAATCCGAAAGTCATGAACTCTAAAAATGGGCTGATTTTTGTAGTATATGATTATTTTGACGTAATTTAACGCTGTGCAAAATGTGGGGAAGTTTTGAGAGGTAAATATTTTCAAGATTTTTTACTTGTGACGACACGAGGGAAAAACTCGAAAATTAAAAACTCTAAAAATGGGCTGATTTCTGTAGTATATGATTATTTAGCCGTAATTTATCGCTGTGCAAATTTTGGGGAACTTTCGGGAATTTTGGGAGAGGTGAAAATTTTAAAGATTTTTTACTTGTGACGACACGAGGTAAAAAAGTCGAAAATTAAAAACTCTAAAAATGGGCTGATTTCTGTAGTATATGATTATTTAGCCGTAATTTATCGCTGTGCAAATTTTGGGGAACTTTCGGGAATTTTGGGAGAGGTGAAAATTTTAAAGATTTTTTACTTGTGAAGACAAAAGGGAAAAACTCAAAAATCATGAACTCTAAAATAGCTGATTTTTGTAGTATATGATTATTTTGGCGTAATTTAACGCTGTGCAAAATTTGGAGAATTTTGGGAGAGGTGAAAATTTTTAAGATTTTTGACTTGTTACGACTCGAGGTGAAAAAGTCGAAAATTAAAAACTCTAAAAATGGGCTGATTTCTGTAGTATATGATTATTTAGCCGTAATTTATCGCTGTGCAAATTTTGGGGAACTTTCGGGAATTTTGGGAGAGGTGAAAATTTTAAAGATTTTTTACTTGTGACGACACGAGGTAAAAAAGTCAAAAATCATGAACTGTAAAAATATGCTGATTTTTGTAGTATATGTTTTTTTTGGCGTAATTTAACGCTGTGCAAAATTTACGGACTTTTGGGAGAGGCTAAAAATTTTCAAGATTTTTGACTTGTTACGGCTAGAGGTGAAAACCCCGAAAATCATGAACTATAAAAATGGGTTGGTTTTTGTAGTATATGATTATTTTGGCGTAGTCTAAAGATGTGAAAAAAATTTGGGGAATTTTCGGAGAGGTGAAAATCTTCGAGTTTTCTGACTTGTTACGACTCGAGGTAAAAAAATCGAAAATCTTAAACTCTAAAAATGGGCTGATTACTGTAGTAAAACATAGGCTGATTTTTGTAGTATATGATTATTTTAGCGTAATTTAATGCTGTGCAAAATTTGGGGAATTTTGGGAGAGGTGAAAATTTTCAAGATTTTTGACTTGTTACGAATAGAGGTGAAAAACCCGAAAATCATGAACTCTAAAAATGGGCTGATTTTTTTCATGATTTTTTACTTGTGACGACACGAGGTGAAAAACTCGAAAATCATGAACTCTAAAAAAAGATGATTTTTGTAGTATATGATTATTTTGGGGTAATTTAACGCTGTGCAAAATTTGCGGAATTTTGGGAGAGGTTAAAAATTTTCAAGATTTTTGACTTGTTACGGCTCGAGGTGAAAAATTCGAAAGTCATGAGCTCAAAAATGGGCTGATTTTTGTAGTATATGATTATTTTGGAGTAATCTAACGCTGTGCAAAATTTGTGGAATTTTGGGAGATGTGAAAATTTTCAAGATTTTTTACTTGTGACGACACGAGGTGAAAAACTCGAAAATCATGAACTCTAAAAAAAGATGATTTTTGTAGTATATGATTATTTTGGCGTAATTTAACGCTGTGCAAAATTTGCGGAATTTTGGGAGAGGTTAAAAATTTTCAAGATTTTTGACTTGTTACGACTCGAAGTGAAAAATTGGAAAGTCATGAACTCCAAAATTGGGCTGATTTTTGTAGTATATTATTATTTTGGCGTAATCTAACGCTATGCAAAATTTGAGGAATTTTGGGAGAGGTGAAAATTTTCAAGATTTTTTACTTGTGACGACACGAGGTGAAAAACTCGAAAATCATGAACTCTAAAATTAGATTGATTTTTGTAGTATATTATTATTTTGGCGTAATTTAACGCTGTGCAAAATTTAGAGAATTTTGTGAGAGGTGAAAATTTTCAAGATTTTTAACTTGTTACGACTAGCGGTGAAAAACCCGAAAATCATGAACTCTAAAAATTGGCTGATTGCAGTATATGATTATTTTGGAGTAATCTAACGCTGTGCAAAATTTGGGGAATTTTGGGAGAGGTGAAAATTTTCAATATTTTTTACTTGTGACGACACGACGTGAAAAATTGGAAAGTCATGAACTCCAAAAATGGGCTGATTTTTGTAGTATATTATTATTTTGGCGTAATCTAACGCTATGCAAAATTTGAGGAATTTTGGGAGAGGTGAAAATTTTAAAGATTTTTTACTTGTGACGACACGAGGTAAAAAAGTCAAAAATCATGAACTGTAAAAATATGCTGATTTTTGTAGTATATGATTATTTTGGCGTAATTTAACACTGTGCAAAATTTAGGGAATTTTGGGAGAGGTGAAAATTTTCAAGATTTTTTAGTTGTGGCGACTCGAGGTGAAAAACTCGAAAATCATAAACTAAACATAGGCTGATTTTTGTAGTATATGATTATTTTAGCGTAATTTAAAGTTGTGCAAAATTTGGGGAATTTTGGGAGAGGTGAAAATTTTCAAGATTTTTGACTTGTTACGAATAGAGGTGAAAAACCCGAAAATCATGAACTCTAAAAATTGGCTGATTTTTTTCATGATTTTTTACTTGTGACGACACGAGGTGAAAAACTCGAAAATCATGAACTCTAAAAAAAGATGATTTTTGTAGTATATGATTATTTTGGGGTAATTTAACGCTGTGCAAAATTTGCGGAACTTTGTGAGAGGTTAAAAATTTTCAAGATTTTTGACTTGTTACGACTCGACGTGAACAATTGGAAAGTCATGAACTCCAAAAATGGGCTGATTTTTGTAGTATATTATTATTTTGGCGTAATCTAACGCTGTGCAAAATTTGAGGAATTTTGGGAGAGGTGAAAATTTTCAATATTTTTTACTTGTGACGACACGAGGTGAAAAACTCAAAAATCATGAACTCTAAAATAGCTGATTTTTGTAGTATATGATTATTTTGGCGTAATTTAACGCTATGCAAAATTTGGAGAAATTTGGGAGAGGTGAAAATTTTTAAGATTTTTGACTTGTTACGACTCGAGGTGAAAAAGTCGAAAATTAAAAACTCTAAAAATGGGCTGATTCTGTAGTATATGATTATTTTGCCGTAATTTAACGCTGTGCAAAATTTGGGACTTTTGGGAGAGGTGAAAATTTTCAAGATTTTTGACGACTAGAGGTGAAAAACTCGAAAATCATGAACTCTACAAATAGGCTGATTTTTGTAGTATATGATTATTTTGGCGTAATTTAAAGCTGTGCAAACTTTGATGAATTTTGGGAGAGCTTAAAAGTTTTCAAGATTTTGACTTGTTATACTCGAGGTGAAAAATCCAAAAATCATGAACTCTAAAAATGGGCTGGTTTTTGTAGTTCATGACTATGTGGCGTAATTTAACGCTGTGCAAAATTTGATGAATTTTGGTAGAGGTTAAAAATGTTCAAGATTTGTTATTGTTGCGACTCGAGGTGAAAAATCGAAAATCATAAACTCTTAAAATGGGCTGATTTTTGTAGTATATGATTATTTTGACGTAATTTAACGCTGTGCAAAGATATTTTTTTTAATTTGCAAATACAGGGAAACACGAAAAATACCACAATAAGACTGTCCCCTGTGAATAAAATATGCATATAAAGAACAAATATGCACAGATTTTTATAACTGTCATACACTCGGTAGAAAAATATCATACCTACAATTTAAGACCATAATCATTATCGGGAAATAATGGGAAGATTTTTTTTTTTAATTTGCAAATACAGGAAACCGCGAAAAATACCCACAATAAGACTATCTCCTTTGAATAAAATATGCATATATCGAACAAATAAGAACAGATGTTTATAAACTTATAGCATAAGTAGAAAAAATTTATACCTACAAGTTTTTTTTTTAATACATATATTTATTTATTTTATCTTCAAATATGAACTAACAATAATTATTCAAATCTTAAATCTAAATATAATTAATTAGGCCCGACCAGTGTCGGACATAAACTTAGTGATAGTTATTAATAATACATAAGTAGTGATAAGCAAAAACAAAAGTATTTTCAAGCAGTTTCTTCTGGAGTGTTAAGTACTAGAGCCCTTGTGTCCCTCTTTTTTAAGCGGATGTGACCAGGAAAATTCAAGATATTAGGAGCAAGCGGATTAGGATGAGACTCGAGTTTTGTATATAAATTTGAATTTCTTATCTACCATGGAGCCGATGTTATTATCCGTAAAATTTTGTTTTGCCTTCGTTGAATTTTTTCTATATTTGAAGCTGAAGCAGTACCCCATAGCTGAATTCCGTAGCACCATTTAGGTTTTAAAAGCGACTTGTATATCAAAAGTTTACAATCTAGACTGAGGGTTGAATTTCTACCAATCAGCCAATGTATCTGAGTTAGTTTAAGTTTCATTTGCGTTAGCTTAGAGTCAATGTGGTGTTTCCATGAAAGACCTAGGTATTTCACTTGTAAATTTTGAGGAACAATTTGATTATTGATTGTAATGGGGGAACAAGTTTCTTTTCGTAGGGTAAATGTTACCTGAGCACACTTCTGTTCGTTTACCTTTATTCTCCACCTGTTTAACCATAGTTCTAGCTGGGTAATATGTTGCTGAAGAAGCCTCGTGAGGGTTTTCGTGCATACTAAGGCAGGCTGTATCATCGGCAAATGTAGATGTGTGAATATTACTGCTCAAAGGCATATCACAAGTATAAATCAAATACAAAACTGGCCCCAGTATTTTCCCCTGTGGCACACCCGATGAGAATTTTTCAGGCATACTCATAAAGTCTCCTTCCACAACAGTGAATTTCCGGGCAATAATGTAACTTTCCAAAAGAATTAGAATGTTTATCGGTAAATAAGTCTTTAATTTTAAAATTAGGCCTCCATGCCACACTTTATCAAATGCCTGAGAAACGTCAATAAACAGCGCAGAGCAATACTTCTTTTCTTCAAAAGTTTTTCGTATAAATTGAACCAATCTATGAGTTTGTTTGTGCTATGCTGACTTCTAAAATCAAATTTTTGGTCCGGTATGCACTCATTATCAGTTAGAATTGGGGACAATTTTATCATGAGTAACTTTTCAAAGAGCTTTGACATTGTTGACAGTAAACTTATTGGCCTATATGACTCAGCCTTGGTAAGATCTTTGCCCGGCTTTGGAATCATTTTAAACTTGCTGTCCCCTTTGAATAAAATATGCATATACCGAACAAATATGAACAGCTTTTTATAAATGTTATATCCTCGGTACAAAAATTCATATCTGAGAACATAGTTATTATCGAGAAATAACGGCAAGATATTTTTTTTAATTTACAAATACAGGGAACCACGAAAAAAAACAATATAACACTGTAACTGTAATATTAACAGATTTTTATAAACATAAAAATTCATACCTATATTTTCAAACCATAATTATGGTCTCAAATAATGATTATGGTCTCAAATATTACGTATGCATTTTTTCTACCGATGTTATAACGTTTATAAAAATCTGTGCATATTTGTTCGATATATGCATATTTTATTCACATGGAACAGAGTATTATGGGTATTTTTCGTGGTTCCCTGTATTTGCAAATAAAAAAAATATCTTTCTGTTATTTTCCGATAATAATAGTGGTCTCAAATTGTAGGTATGAATTTTTTTTTTGCTTTAACGTTTATAAAAACCTGGACATATCTGTTTGATATGTGCATATTTTATTCAAAGGGAACAGTCTTATTGAGGGTATTTTTCATGGTTCCCTGTTTCCCGATATTGATTATGCTTTGTAATTGTAGGTATGCATTTTTTCTACCGACGATATGACGTTATAATAAGCAGTGGTCCCTGTATATGCAAATTAATAAAAATATCTTGCCGTTATTTTCCGATAATGATTATGATCTCAACTTGTAGGTATGAATTTTTTCTACCGATGCTATAACGTTTATAAAAATTTGAGCATATTTGTTCGATATATGCATATTTTATTCAAAGGGAACAGTCCCATTGTGGGTATTTTTCGTGGTTCCCTGTATTTGCAAATTAAAGAAATATCTTCCCGTTATTTCCCGATAATGGTTATGGTCTCAAATTGTAGGTATGAATTTTTTCTACTGATACTATAACATTTTTAAAAATCTGTGCTTATTTGTTTGATATATGCACTTTTTATTCACAGGGGACAGTCTTATTTTTTTTTCGTGGTTCCCTGTATTTGCAAATTAATAAAAAAAAATACCTTGCCGTTATTTTGCGATAATGATTATGGTCTCAACTTGTATGTATGAATTTTTTCTACCGATGCTATAACTTTTATAAAAATCTGTGCATATTTGTTCGATATATGCATATTTTATTCAAAGGGGACAGTCTTATTGTGGGCATTTTTCGTGGTTCCCTGTATTTGCAAATTAAAAAAAAAATATCTTCCCATTATTTCCCGATAATGATTATGTCTTAAATTGTAGGTATGGTTTTTTTCTACCGATTGTATTACGGTTATAAAAATCTGTGCATATTTATTCTTTATATGCATATTTTTTTTTATTTATTACGTTATTTCCCGATAATAATTCCTTCCGGTCTTAAATTGTAGGTATTAATTTTTTATATAGAGGCTAAAACGGTTATAAAAATCTGTGCATATTTGTTTGATATATGCATTTTTTATTCACAGGGGACAGTCTTATTGTGGGTAGTTTTCGTGGTTCCCTGTATTTGCAAATTAAGAAAATATCTTCCTGTTATTTCCCGATAATGATTATGGTCCCCAATTGTAGGTATGATTTTTTCTACCGATGATATAACGTTTATAAAAATATGTGCATATTATACTTACCCTCAAATTGTAGTTATGCTTTTTTTCTACCGATGCTATAACGTTTATAAAAATCTGTGCATATTTGTTTGATATATCCATATTTTATTCACAGGGGACAGTCTTATTGTGGGTATTTTTCGTGGTTCCCTGTATTTGCAAATTAAAAAAATATCTTCCCGTTATTTTCCGATAATGATTATAGTCTCAAATATTAGGTATGCATTTGTTCTACCGATGTTATAACGTTTATACAAATCTGTGCATATTACTTCGATATATGCATATTTTATCCACCTGGGACAGAGTATTGAGGGTATTTTTCGTTGTTCCCTGTATTTGCAATAAAAAAAATATCTTCCTGTTATTTTCCGATAATGATAGTGGTCTCAACTTGTAGGTATGATTTTTTTTTTTTTTCTTTAACGTTTATAAAAACCTGGGCATATCTGTTTGATATATGCAGTCTTATTGAGGGTATTTTTCGTTGTTCCCTGTTTCCGGATAATGATTATGCTTTGCCATTGTAGGTATGCATTTTTTCTACCGACGATATGACGACAGACTTTCAAAAACTATTTGAGAATTCACAAATAATAATCACAAATTATAATATTTCTGAAAATCACAAGCGAAACACAAGCAATAGGCATAGAAACTATAACAAAATCCCAGCAAATAATTTATATTCGATATGAATCTATTTTATTTTTCTACACCTTTATACAATTAGGAATCCATTGGATAACAATAAAAGTATTTATAAGGAAAAATGAAAATTTCTAACGATACTATAACGTTTATGAAAATCTGTCCATATTTGTTTGATATATGCATATTTTATTAACAGGGGACAGTCTTATTGTGGGTATTTTTCGTGGTTCCCTGTATTTGCAAATTAAAAAAATTATCTTCCCGTTATTTGCTGATAATGACTGTGGTTTCAAATTGTAGGTATGATTTTTTTCTACCGATGCGTTAACGTTTATAAATATCTGTGCATATTTTATCGATATATGCACATTTTATACACATGGGACAGTCTTATTGTGGGTATTTTTCGTGGTTCCCTGTATTTGCAAATTTAAAAAATTATCTTCCCGTTATTTGCCGATAATGATTATGGTCTCAAATTGTAGGTACGAATTTTTTCTACCGATGATTAATTTCTAACGATACTATAACGTTTATGAAAATCTGTCCATATTTGTTTGATATATGCATATTTTATTCACAGGGGACAGATAGTCTTATTGTGGGTATTTTTCGTGGTTCCCTTATTTAGAAATTAAAAAAAATATCTTCCCGTTATTTCCCGATACTGATTATAGTTTTATATTGTAGGTATGTATTTTTTCTACCGACGCTGTAACGTTTATAAAAATATGTACATAGATGTTCGATATATGCATATTTTATTCACAGCGGACAGTCTTATTATGGGTATTTTTCGTGGTTCGCTGTATTTGCAAATTAAAATAATTATCTTCCCGTTATTTGCCGATAATGCTTATGGTTTGAAATTGTAGGTATGAATTTTTTCTACCGACGCAGTAACGTTTATAAAAATCTGTGTATATTTGTTTGATATATACATATTTTATTCACAGGGGACAGATAGTCTTATTGTGGGTATATTTCGTGGTTCCCTGTATTTACAAATTAAAAAAAATATCTTCCCGTTATTTCCCGATAATGATTATAGTTTTATATTGTAGGTATGAATTTTTTCTACCGACGCTGTAATGTTTATAAAAATATGTACATAGATGTTTGATATATGCATATATTATTCACAGCGGGCAGTCTTATTGTGGGTATTTTTCGTGGTGCCCTGTATTTGCAAACTAAACAAAATAACTTCCCGTTATTTTGGGATTATGATTATGGTCTCAAATTGTAGGTATGAATTTTTTTCTACCTCTGCTATAATGTTTATAAAAATCAGTACATATTTGTTCGCTATATTCATATTTTATTCACAGGGGACAGTCTTTTTGTGGGTATTTTTCGTGGTTCCCTGTATTTGCAAATTAAAAAAAATATCTTCCAGTTATTTCCCGATAATGATTATGGTCTCAAATGGTAGGTATGAATTTTTTTTACCGATGCTATAACGTTTATTAATATCTGTGCATATTTCTGCGATATATGCATATTTTATTGACAGCAGACAGTCTTATTGAGGGTATTTTTCGAAGTTCCCTGTATTTGCAAATTAAAAATAATATTTTTCCGTTATTTCTTGAAAATAATTATTGTCTCAGTTTGTAGGTATGAATTTTTTTACCGATGATATAACGTTTATAAAAATCTGTGCATATTTCTTCAATATATGTATATTTTATTCACAGCAGACAGTCTTATTGTGGGTATTTTTCGAGGTTCCCTGTATTTGCAAATTAATGAAAATATTTTTCCGTTATTTCCCGATAATAATTATGGTCCCAATTTGTAGGTATGCATTTTCTTTCTACCGATGCTTTAACGTTTATAAAAATCTGTGCATATTTTATCGATATATGCACATTTTATTCACATGGGACAGTCTTATTGTGGGTATTTTTCGTGGTTCCATGTATTTGCAAATGTAAAAAATTATCTTCCCGTTATTTGCCGATAATGATTATGGTCTCAAATTGTAGGTATGATTTTTTTCTACCGATGCTATAATGTTTATAAAAATCTGTTATTATTTGTTCGCTATATTCATATATTATTCACAGGGGACAGTCTTATTGTGGGTATTTTTCGTGGTTCGCTGTATTTGCAAATTAAAAAAATTATCTTCCCGTTATTTGCCGATAATGATTATGGTTTCAAATTGTAGGTATGATTTTTTTCTACCGATGCTTTAACGTTTATAAAAATCTGTGCATATTTTATCGATATATGCACATTTTATTGACATGGGACAGTATTATTGTAGGTATTTTTCGTGGTTCGCTGTATTTGCAAATAAAAAAAAAAATATATTTTCTTTATTTCCGACAATAATTATAGTCTCAAATAGTAGGTATGATTAATTTATAACGATTCTATAACGTTAATGAAAATCTGTGCATATTTTATCGATACATGCATATTTTATTCACAGAGGACAGTCTTATTGTGCGTATTTTTCGTGGTTTCCTGTATTTGCAAATTAAAAAAATTATCTTCCCGTTATTTGCCGATAATGATTATGGTCTCAAATTGTAGGTATGATTAATTTCTAACGATTCTATAACGTTTATGAAATTTGTGCATATTTCTTCGATATATGTATATTTTATTCACAGCATACAGTCTTATTGTGGGTATTTTTCGTGGTTCCCTGTATTTGCAAATTAAAATAAATATCTTCCCGTTATTTCCCGATAATGCTTATGGTCTCAAATTATAGGTATGAATTTTTTCTACCGACGCAGCAACGTTTATAAAAATATGTGCATAGAAGTTTTTTTATATGCATATTTTATTCACAGGGGACAGATAGTCTTATTGTGCATATTTTATTGATATTTTTCGTGGTTCCCTGAATTTGCAAATTAAAAAAATTATCTTCCCGTTATTTGCCGATAATCATTATGGTCTCAAATTGTAGATACGAATTTTTTCTACCGATGCTATAATGTTTATAAAAATCTGTTAATATTTGTTCCCTATATTCATATTTTATTCTTCACAGGGGACAGTCTTATTGTGGGTATTTTTCGTAGTTCCCTATATTTGCAAATTAAAAAAAATTACTTAGCGTTATTTCCCGATAATGATTATAATCCCAAATTGTAGGTGTGAGTTTTTTCTACCAATGCTAATGTTAATAAAAATCTGTAAATATTTGTTGGCTATAATCATATTTTATTTACAGGGTCAGTCTTATTGTGGGTATTTTTCGTGGTTCGCTGTATTTGCAAATTAAAAGAAATATATTTCCTTTATTTTCGATAATAATTATGGTCTCAAATTGTAGGTATGATTTTTTTCTACCGATGCTTTAACGTTTATGAAAATCTGTGCATATATTATTGATACATGCATATTTTATTCACAGGGGACAATCTTATTGTGGGTATTTTTCGTGGTTCCCTGTATTTGCAAATTAAAAAAATTATCTTCCCGTTATTTTCCGATAATAATTATGTTCTCAAAATGTAGGTATGATTAATTTCTAACGATTCTATAACGTTTATGAAAATCTGTGCATATTTTATCGATACATGCATATTTTATTCACAGGGGACAGTCTTATTGTGCGTATTTTTCGTGGTTCCTTGTATTTGCAAATTAAAAAAAAATTATTCCCATTATTTTCCGATTATGATTATGGTCTCAAATTGTAGGTATGAGTTTTTTCTACCGATGCTATAACGTTTATAAGAATCTGTGCATATTTCTTCGATATATGTATATTTTATTCACAGCAGACAGTCTTATTGTGGGTATTTTTCGAGCTTCCCTGTATTTGCAAATTAATGAAAATATTTTTCCGTTATTTCCCGATAATAATTATGGTCCCAATTTGTAGGTATGCATTTTCTTTCTACCGATGCTTTAACGTTTATAAAAATCTGTGCATATTTTATCGATATATGCACATTTTATTCACATGGGACAGTCTTATTGTGGGTATTTTTCGTGGTTCCATGTATTTGCAAATGTAAAAATTTATCTTCCCGTTATTTGCCGATAATGATTATGGTCTCAAATTGTAGGTATGAATTTTTTCGACCGATGCTATAATGTTTATAAAAATCTGTTATTATTTGTTCGCTATATTCATATTTTATTCACAGGGGACAGTCTTATTGTGGGTATTTTTCGTGGTTCGCTGTATTTGCAAATTAAAAAAATTATCTTCCCGTTATTTGCCGATAATGATTAAGTTAATTTGAAATTTATTTGCTATATATTTATTATTGTCTATATATTTCATTGGTGCTTAGCCAAATCATCAGTAGACTTTAACCACATTTTGAACAGTCACAAACCTCTTATCTTATGCACAGACTTTCAAAAACTATTTGAGAATTCACAAATAATAATCACAAATAATAATATTTCTGAAAATCACAAGCGAAACACAAGCAATAGGCATAGAAACTATAACAAAATCCCAGCAAATAATTTATATTCGATATGAATCTATTTTATTTCTCTACACCTTTATACAATTAGCAAACCATTGGATAACAATAAAAGTATTTATAAGGCAAAATGAAAATTTCTAACGATAACGATAACGTTTCCCGTTATTTTCCGATAATAATTATGTTCTCAAATTGTAGGTATGATTTTTTTCTACCGATGCTTTAACGTTTATGAAAATCTGTGCATATATTATTGATACATGCATATTTTATTCACAGGGGACAGTCTTATTGTGCGTATTTTTCGTGGTTCCTTGTATTTGCAAATTAAAAAAAAATTATTCCCATTATTTTCCGATTATGATTATGGTCTCAAATTGTAGGTATGAGTTTTTTCTACCGATGCTATAACGTTTATAAGAATCTGTGCATATTTCTTCGATATATGTATATTTTATTCACAGCAGACAGTCTTATTGTGGGTATTTTTCGAGCTTCCCTGTATTTGCAAATTAATGAAAATACTTTTCCGTTATTTCCCGATAATAATTATGGTCCCAATTTGTAGGTATGCATTTTCTTTCTACCGATGCTTTAACGTTTATAAAAATCTGTGCATATTTTATCGATATATGCACATTTTATTCACATGGGACAGTCTTATTGTGGGTATTTTTCGTGGTTCCATGTATTTGCAAATGTAAAAATTTATCTTCCCGTTATTTGCCGATAATGATTATGGTCTCAAATTGTAGGTATGAATTTTTTCTACCGATGCTATAATGTTTATAAAAATCTGTTATTATTTGTTCGCTATATTCATATTTTATTCACAGGGGACAGTCTTATTGTGGGTATTTTTCGTGGTTCGCTGTATTTGCAAATTAAAAAAATTATCTTCCCGTTATTTGCCGATAATGATTAAGTTAATTTGAAATGTATTTGCTATATATTTATTATTGTCTATATATTTCATTGGTGCTTAGCCAAATCATCAGTAGACTTTAACCACATTTTGAACAGTCACAAACCTCTTATCTTATGCACAGACTTTCAAAAACTATTTGAGAATTCACAAATAATAATCACAAATAATAATATTTCTGATAATCACAAGCGAAACACAAGCAATAGCCATAGAAACTATAACAAAATCCCAGCAAATAATTTATATTCGATATGAATCTATTTTATTTTTCTACACCTTTATACAATTAGCAATCCATTGGATAACAATAAAAGTATTTATAAGGCAAAATGAAAATTTCTAACGATAACGATAACGATTCCCATTATTTTCCGATAATAATTATGTTCTCAAATTGTAGGTATGATTAATTTCTAACGATTCTATAACGTTTATAAAAATCTGTGCATATTTCTTCGATATATGTATATTTTATTCACAGCATACAGTCTTATTGTGGGTATTTTTCATGGTTCCCTGTATTTGCAAATTAAACAAAATATCTTCCCGTTATTTCCCGATAATGGTTATGGTCTCAAATTGTAGGTATGAATTTTTTCTACCGACGCAGCAACGTTTATAAAAATATGTGCATAGAAGTTTTTTTATATGCATATTTTATTCACAGGGGATAGTCTTATTGTGCGTTTTTTTTTCGTGGTTCCCTGTATTTGCAAGTTAAAAAAATATCTTCCCGTTTTTTCCCGATAATGGTTATGGTCTCAAATTGTATGTATGAATTTTTTCTACCGACGCAGTAACGTTTATAAAAATCTGTGTATATTTGTTTGATATATACATATTTTATTCACAGGGGACAGATAGTCTTATTGTGGGTATATTTTGTGGTTCCCTGTATTTACAAATTAAAAAATATATCTTCCCGTTATTTCCCGATAATGATTATAGTTTTATATTGTAGGTATGAATTTTTTCTACCGACGCTGTAATGTTTATAAAAATATGTACATATGAATATGGTATGAATTTTTTTCTACCTCTGCTATAATGTTTATAAAAATCAGTACATATTTGTTCGCTATATTCATATTTTATTGACAGGGGACAGTCTTTTTGTGGGTATATTTCGTGGTTCCCTCTATTTGCAAACTAAAAAAACTATCTTCCAGTTATTTCCCGATAATGATAATGGTTCCAAATGGTAGGTATGAATTTTTTCTACCGATGCTATAACGTTTATAATGTGCTATAATGTTTATAAAAATCTGTGCATATTTCTTCGATATATGCATATTTTATTGACAGGGGACAGTCTTATTGAGGGTATTTTTCGAAGTTCCCTGTATTTGCAAATTAAAAATAATATTTTTCCGTTATTTCTTGAAAATAATTATTGTCTCAGTTTTTAGGTATGAATTTTTTTACCGATGATATAACGTTTATAAAAATCTGTGCATATTTCTTCGATATATGTATATTTTATTCACAGCAGACAGTCTTATTGTGGGTATTTTTCGAGGTTCCCTGTATTTGCAAATTAATGAAAATATTTTCCGTTATTTCCCGATAATAATTATGGTCCCAATTTGTAGGTATGCATTTTCTTTCTACCGATGCTTTAACGTTTATAAAAATCTGTGCATATTTTATCGATATATGCACATTTTATTCACATGGGACAGTCTTATTGTGGGTATTTTTCGTGGTTCCATGTATTTGCAAATGTAAAAAATTATCTTCCCGTTATTTGCCGATAATGATTATGGTCTCAAATTGTAGGTATGATTTTTTTCTACCGATGCTATAATGTTTATAAAAATCTGTTATTATTTGTTCGCTATATTCATATATTATTCACAGGGGACAGTCTTATTGTGGGTATTTTTCGTGGTTCGCTGTATTTGCAAATTAAAAAAATTATCTTCCCGTTATTTGCCGATAATGATTATGGATTCAAATTGTAGGTATGATTTTTTTCTACCGATGCTTTAACGTTTATAAAAATCTGTGCATATTTTAACGATATATGCACATTTTATTGACATGGGACAGTATTATTGTAGGTATTTTTCGTGGTTCGCTGTATTTGCAAATAAAAAAAAAATATATTTTCTTTATTTCCGATACTAATTATAGTCTCAAATAGTAGGTATGATTAATTTATAACGATTCTATACGTTAATGAAAATCTGTGCATATTTTATCGATACATGCATATTTTATTCACAGAGGACAGATAGTCTTATTGTGCATATTTTATTGATACATGCATATTTTATTCACAGCGCACAGTCTTATTGTGGGTATTTTTCGTGGTTCCCTGTATTTGCAAATTAAAAAAATTATCTTCCCGTTATTTTCCGATTATAATTATAGTCTCAAATTGTAGGTATGATTAATTTCTAACTATTCGATAACGTTTATGAAAATCTGTGCATATTTTATCGATACATGCATATTTTATTCACAGGGAACAGTCTTATTGTGCGTATTTTTCGTGGTTCCCTGTATTTGCAAATTAAAAAAAATATCTTCCAGTTATTTCCCGATAATGATTATGGTCCCAAATGGTGGGTATGAATTTTTTCTACCTATGCTTTAACGTTTATAAAAAGCTGTGCATATGTCTTCGATATATGTACATTTTATTTACATGGGACAGTCTTATTGTAGGTATTTTTCGTGTTTCGCTGTATTTGCAAATTAAAAAAAAATATATTTCCTTTATTTCCGATAATAATTATGGTCTCAAATAGTAGGTATGTTTAATTTCTAACTATTCCATAACGTTTATGAAAATCTGTGCATATTTTATTGATACATGCATATTTTATTCACAGCGGACAGTCTTATTTTGCGTATTTTTCGTGGTTCCCTGTTTTTGCAAATTAAAAAAATTATCTTCCCGTTATTTGCCGATAATCATTATGGTCTCAAATTGTAGATACGAATTTTTTCTACCGATGCTATAATGTTAATAAAAATCTGTAAATATTTGTTCGCTATAATCATATTTTATTTACAGGGGTCAGTCTTATTGTGGGTATTTTTCGTAGTTCGCTGTATTTGCAATTTAAAAGAAATATATTTCCTTTATTTCCGATAATAATTATGGTACCAAATTGTAGGTATGATTTTTTTCTACCGATGCTATAACGTTTATAGAAAGGTGTGCTTATTTGTTTGATATATGCATATTTTATTCACAGAAAACAGTCTTATTGTGGGTATTTTTCGAGGTTCCCTGTATTTGCTAATTAAAAAAAATATTTTTCCGTTGTTATTATTGTCTCAGTTTGTAGGTATGAATTTTTTTACCGATGCTATAACGTTTATAAAATCTGTGCATATTTCTTCGATATATGCATATTTTATTCACAGGGGAAAGTCTTATTGTGGGTATTTTTCGTGGTTCCCTGTATTTGCAAATTAAAAAAATTATCTTCCCGTTATTCGCCGATAATAATTATGGTCTCAAATAGTAGGTATGTTTAATTTCTAACGATTCCATAACGTTTATGAAAATCTGTGCATATTTTATCGATATATGCACATTTTATTCACATGGGACAGTCTTATTTGGGTATTTTTCGTGGTTTCCTGTAATTGCAAATTAAAAAAATTATCTTCCCGTTATTTGCCGATAATGCTTATGATTTCAAATTGTAGGTAGGTATGATTTTTTTCTAAAGATGCTTTAAAGTTTCCCGTTATTTGCCGATAATGATTATGCTTTAACGTTTATAAAAATCTGTGCATATTTCTTCGATATATGTATATTTTATTCACAGCAGACAGTCTTATTGTGGGTATTTTACGAGGTTCCCTGTATTTGCAAATTAATGAAATAATTTTTCCGTTATTTCCCGATAATAATTATGGTCCCAATTTGTAGGTATGCATTTTCTTTCTACCGATGCTTTAACGTTTATAAAAATCTGTGCATATTTTATCGATATATGCACATTTTATTCACATGGGACAGTCTTATTGTGGGTATTTTTCGTGGTTCCTTGTATTTGCAAATGTAAAAAATTATCTTCCCGTTATTTGCCGATAATGACAGTCTTATTGTGCGTATTTTTTGTGGTTCCCTGTATTTGCAAATTAAAAAAATTATCTTCCCGTTATTTGCCGATAATGATTATGGTTTCAAATTGTAGGTATGATTAATTCCTAATGATTCTATAACATTTATGAAAATCTGTGCATATTTTATCGATACATGCATATTTTATTCACAGCATACAGTCTTATTGTGGGTATTTTTCGTGGTTCCCTGTATTTGCAAATTAAAAAAAATATCTTCCCTTTATTTCCCGATAATGGTTATGGTCTCAAATTGTAGGTATGAATTTTTTCTACCGACGCAGCAACGTTTATAAAAATATGTGCATAGAAGTTTTTTTATATGCATATTTTATTCACAGGGTACAGTCTTATTGTGCGTATTTTTCGTGGTTCCTTGTATTTGCAAATTAAAAAAAATTTCTTCCCGTTATTTTCCGATAATAATTATGGTCTCAAACAGTAGGTATGATTAATTTCTACCGATGCTTTAACGTTTATAAAAATCTGTGCATATTTTATCGATATATGCACATTTTATTCACATGGGACAGTCTTATTGTAGGTATTTTTCGTGGTTCGCTGTATTTGCAAATGAAAAAAAAATATATTTTCTTTATTTCCGATAATAATTATGGTCTCAAATAGTAGGTATGATTAATTTATAACGATTCCATAACGTTAATGAAAATCTGTGCATATTTTATCGATACATGCATATTTTATTCACATGGGACAGTCTTATTGTGCGTATTTTTCGTGGTTCCTTGTATTTGCAAATTAAAAAATATTTCTTCCCATTATTTTCCGATTATGATTATGGTCTCAAATTGTAGGTATGAGTTTTTTCTACCGATGCTATAACGTTTATAAGAATCTGTGCATATTTTATCGATATATGCACATTTTATTCACATGGGACAGTCTTATTTGGGTATTTTTCGTGGTTTCCTGTAATTGCAAATTAAAAAAATTATCTTCCCGTTATTTTTCGATAATAATTATGGTCTCAAATTGTAGGTATGATTAATTTCTAACGATTCTATAACGTTTATGCAAATCTGTGCATATTTTATCGATACATGCATATTTTATTCACAGCATACAGTCTTATTGTGGGTATTTTTCGTGGTTCCCTGTATTTGCAAATTAAAAAAAATATCTTCCCTTTATTTCCCGATAATGGTTATGGTCTCAAATTGTAGGTATGAATTTTTTCTACCGACGCAGCAACGATTATAAAAATATGTGCATAGAAGTTTTTTTATATGCATATTTTATTCACAGGGGACAGTCTTATTGTGCGTATTTTTCGTGGTTCCTTGTATTTGCAAATTAAAAAAAATTATCTTCCCGTTATTTTCCGCTAATAATTATGGTCTCAAATTGTAGGTATGATTAATTTCTAACGATTCTAAAACGTTTATGAAAATCTGTGCATATTTTATCGATACATGCATATTTTATTCACAGGGGACAGTCTTATTGTGGGTATTTTTCGTGGTTCCCTGTATTTGCAAATTTAAAAAATTATCTTCCCGTTATTTGCCGATAATGATTATGGTCTCTAATTGTAGGTACGAATTTTTTCTACCGATGCTATAATGTTTATAAAAATCTGTTATTATTTGTTCGCTATATTCATATTTTATTCACAGGGGACAGTCTTATTGTGGGTATTTTTCGTGGTTCGCTGCAAATTAAAAAAATTATCTTCCCGTTATTTGCCGATAATGATTAAGTTAATTTGAAATTTATTTGCTATATATTTATTATTGTCTATATATTTCATTGGTGCTTAGCCAAATCATCAGTAGACTTTAACCACATTTTGAACAGTCACAAACCTCTTATCTTATGCACAGACTTTCAAAAACTATTTGAGAATTCACAAATAATAATCACAAATAATAATATTTCACCTTTATACAATTAGCAATCCATTGGATAACATTAAAAGTATTTATAAGGCAAAATTAAAATTTCTAACGATACTATAACGTTTATGAAAATCTGTCCATATTTGTTTGATATATGCATATTTTATTCACAGGAGACCGATAGTCTTATTGTGGGTATTTTTCGTGGTTCCCTTATTTACAAATTAAAAAAAATATCTTCCCGTTATTTCCCGATAATGATTATAGTTTTATATTGTAGGTATGTATTTTTTCTACCGACGCTGTAACGTTTATAAAAATCTGTGCATATTTTATCGATATATGCACATTTTATTCACATGGGACTGTCTTAACGTGGGTATTTTTCGTGTTTCCCTGTATTTGCAAATTTAAAAAATTATCTTCCCGTTATTTGCCGATAATTGTTATGGTCTCAAATTGTAGGTACGAATTTTTTCTACCGATGCTATAATGTTTATAAAAATCTGTTATTATTTTTTCGTTATATTCATATTTTATTCACAGGGGACAGTCTTATTGTGGGTATTTTTCGTGGTTCGCTGTATTTGCAAATGCAAATTAAAAAAAAAAATTATGGTTTCAAATTGTAGGTATGATTAATTTCTAACGATTCTATAACGTTTATCAAAATCTGTGCATATTTTATCGATACATGCATATTTTATTCACAGCATACAGTCTTATTGTGGGTATTTTTCGTGGTCCCTGTATTTGCATTTTGAACAGTCACAAACCTCTTATCTTATGCACAGACTTTCAAAAACTATTTGAGAATTCACAAATAATAATCACAAATAATAATATTTCTGAAAATCACAAGCGAAACACAAGCAATAGGCATAGAAACTATAACAAAATCCCAGCAAATAATTTATATTCGATATGAATCTATTTTATTTTTCTATACCTTTATACAATTAGCAATCCATTGGATAACATTAAAAGTATTTATAAGGCAAAATGAAAATTTCTAACGATACTATAACGTTTATGAAAATCTGTACATATTTGTTTGATATATGCATATTTTATTCACAGGGGACAGATAGTCTTATTGTGGGTATTTTTCGTGGTTCCCTGTATTTGCAAATTAAAAAAATTATCTTCCCGTTATTTTCCGATAATAATTATGGTCTCAAATTGTAGGTATGATTAATTTCTAACGATTCTATAACGTTTATGAAAATCTGTGCATATTTTATCGATACATGCATATTATCTTCACAGGGGACAGTCTTATGTTGTGGGTAATTTCGTGGTTCCCTGTATTTGCAAATTAAAAAAATTATCTTCCCGTCATTTGCCGATAATGCTTATGGTTTCAAATTGTAGGTATGACTTCTTTCTACCGATGCTTTAACGTTGATAAAAATCTGTGCATATTTTATCGATATATGCACATTTTATTCACATGGGACAGTCTTATTGTGGGTACTTTTCGTGGTTCCCTGTATTTGCAAATTTAAAAAATTATCTTCCCGTTATTTGCCGATAATGATTATGGTCTCAAATTGTAGGTATGATTTTTTTCTACCGATGCTATAATGTTTATAAAAATCTGTTATTATTTGTTCGCTATATTCATATATTATTCACAGGGGACAGTCTTATTGTGGGTATTTTTCGTGGTTCGCTGTATTTGCAAATTAAAAAAATTATCTTCCCGTTATTTGCCGATAATGATTATGGTTTCAAATTGTAGGTATGATTTTTTTCTACCGATGCTTTAACGTTTATAAAAATCTGTGCATATTTTATCGATATATGCACATTTTATTGACATTTTTCGTGGTTCGCTGTATTTGCAAATAAAAAAAAAATATATTTTCTTTATTTCCGATAATAATTATAGTCTCAAATAGTAGGTATGATTAATTTATAACGATTCTATAACGTTAATGAAAATCTGTGCATATTTTATCGATACATGCATATTTTATTCACAGAGGACAGTCTTATTGTGCGTATTTTCGTATTTGCAAATTAAAAAAATTATCTTCCCGTTATTTGCCGATAATGATTATGGTCTCAAATTGTAGGTATGATTAATTTCTAACGATTCTATAACGTTTATGAAATTTGTGCATATTTCTTCGATATATGTATATTTTATTCACAGCATACAGTCTTATTGTGGGTATTTTTCGTGGTTCCCTGTATTTGCAAATTAAAAAAATATCTTCCAGTTATTTCCCGATAATGATTATGGTCCCAAATGGTGGGTATGAATTTTTTCTACCTATGCTTTAACGTTTATAAAAAGCTGTGCATATGTCTTCGATATATGTACATTTTATTTACATGGGACAGTCTTATTGTAGGTATTTTTCGTGTTTCGCTGTATTTGCAAATTAAAAAAATATCTTCCAGTTATTTCCCGATAATGATTATGGTCCCAAATGGTGGGTATGAATTTTTTCTACCTATGCTTTAACGTTTATAAAAAGCTGTGCATATGTCTTCGATATATGTACATTTTATTTACATGGGACAGTCTTATTTGCAAATTTAAAAAAAATATATTTCCTTTATTTCCGATAATAATTATGGTCTCAAATAGTAGGTATGTTTAATTTCTAACGATTCCAAAACGTTTATGAAAATCTGTGCATATTTTATTGATACATGCATATATTATTCACAGGGGACAGATAGTCTTATTCTGGGTATATTTCGTGGTTCCCTGTATTTGCAAATTAAAAAAATTATCTTCCCGTTATTTTCCGATAATAATTATGGTCTCAAATTGTAGGTATGATTAATTTCTAACGATTCTATTACGTTTATGAAAATCTGTGCATATTTTATCGATACATGCATATTTTATTCACAGGGGACAGTCTTATTGTGGGTATTTTTCGTGGTTCCCTGTATTTGCAAATTAAAAAAAATATCTTCCAGTTATTTCCCGATAATGATTATGGTCCCAAATGGTAGGTATAAATTTTTTCTTCCGATGCTATAACGTTTATAAAAATCTGTGCATATTTTATCGATATATGCACATTTTATTCACAGCGGTCAGTCTTATTGTGGGTATTTTTCGTGGTTCGCTGTATAGCAAATTAAAAAAAATATATTTCAAATTAAAATATATTTCCTTTATTTCCGATAATAATTATGGTCTCAAA
This sequence comes from Nowickia ferox, assembly GCA_936439885.1. Lineage (NCBI taxonomy): Eukaryota > Metazoa > Arthropoda > Insecta > Diptera > Tachinidae > Nowickia > Nowickia ferox. The sequence continues at coordinate 43,695,365 of OW387025.1, forward strand.
TTGTAGGTATGAATTTTTTCTAACTCTGCTATAATTTTTATAAAAATCAGTACATATTTGTTTGCTATATTCATATTTTATTCACAGGGGACAGTCTTATTGTGGGGATTTTTCGTGGTTCTCTGTATTTGCAAATTAAAAAAATTATCTTCCCGTTATTTGCCGATAATGATTATGGTTTCAAATTGTAGGTATGATTTTTTTCTACCGATTCTTTAACGTTTATAAAAATCTATGCATATTTTATCGATATATGCACATTTTATTCACAGGGGACAGTCTTATTGTGGGTATTTTTCGTGGTTCGCTGTATTTGCAAATTCAAATGAAAAAAATTATCTTCCCGTTATTTGCCGATAATGATTATGGTTTCAAATTGTAGGTATGATTAATTTCTAACGATGCTATAACGTTTATAAGAATCTGTGCATATTTCTTTGATATATGCATTTATTATTCACAGGGGACAGATAGTCTTATTGTGGGTATTTTTCGTGGTTCCCTGTATTTGCAAATTAAAAAAATTATCTTCCCGTTATTTTCCGATAATAATTATGGTCTCAAATAGTAGGTATGATTAATTTCTAACGATTCTATAACGTTTATAAAAATCTGTGTATATTTTTTTGATACGTGCATATTTTATTCACAGGGGACAGTCTTATTGTGGGTATTTTTCGTGGTTCCCTGTATTTACAAATTAAAAAAATTATCTTCCCGTTATTTTCCGATAATAATTATGGTCTCAAATAGTAGGTATGATTAATTTCTAACGATTCTATAACGTTTATAAAAATCTGTGTATATTTTTTTGATACGTGCATATTTTATTCACAGGGGACAGTCTTATTGTGTGTAAAACGTTTATGAAAATCTGTGCATATTTGTTCGATATATGCATATTTTATTTACAGATGAAAGTCTTATTGTGGGTATTTTTCGTGGTTCGCTGTATTTGCAAATAAAAAAAATTATCTTCCCGTTATTTGCCGTTAATGATTATGGTTTCAAATTGTAGGTATGATTTTTTTCTACCGATGCATTAACGTTTATGAAAATCTGTGCATATTTTATTGATACATGCATATTTTATTCACAGGGGACAATCTTATTGTGGGTATTTTTCGTGGTTCCCTGTATTTGCAAATTAAAAAAATTATCTTCCCGTTATTTTCCGATAATAATTATTTTCTCAAATTGTAGGTATGATTAATTTCTAACGATTCTATAACGTTTATGAAAATCTGTGCATATTTTATCGATACATGCATATTTTATTCACAGGGGACAGATAGTCTTATTGTGGGTATTTTTCGTGGTTCCCTTATTTACAAATGAAAAAAAATATCTTCCCGTTATTTCCCGATAATGCTTATAGTTTTATATTGTAGGTATGCATTTTTTCTACCGACGCTGTAACGTTTATAAAAATATGTAGATAGATGTTCGATATATGCATATTTTATTCACAGCGGACAGTCTTATTGTTGGTATTTTTCGTGGTTCCCTGTATTTAAAAATTAAAAAAAAATTTAAGAAATTTATTATTCGACATATTGTCATAAGTTTATTTTAATTTGAAATTTATTTGCTGGTGGTCAAGCATTGTCTATATATTTCATTGGTGCTTAGCCAAATCATCAGTAGACTTTAACCACATTTTGAACAGTCACAAACCTCTTATCTTATGCACAGACTTTCAGAAACTATTTGAGAATTCACAAATAATAATCACAAATAATAATATTTCTGAAAATCTTAAGCGAAACACAAGCAATAGGCATAGAAACTATAACAAAATCCGAATTTTTTCTTTTTTTTATAAATATCTGTTATTATTTGTTCGCTATATTCATATTTTATTCACAGGGGACAGTCTTATTGTGGGTATTTTTCGTGGTTCGCTGTATTTGCAAATTAAAAAAATTATCTTCCCGTTATTTGCCGATAATGATTTTGTTAATTTGAAATTTATTTGCTGGAGGTCAAGCATTGTCTATATATTTCATTGGTGCTTAGAAAAATCATCAGTAGACTTTAACCACATGTTGAACAGTAACAAACCTCTTATCTTATGCACAGACTTTCAAAAACTATTTGAGAATTCACAAATAATAATCACAAATAATAATATTTCTGAAAATCACAAGCGAAACACAAGCAATAGGCATAGAAACTATAACAAAATCCCAGCAAATAATTTATATTCGATATGAAACTATTTTATTTTTCTACACCTTTATACAATTAGGAATCCATTGGATAACAATAAAAGTATTTATAAGGCAAAATGAAAAATAAAATCTAAATTTAACATTTAAGAAATTTATTATTCGACATATTGTCATAAGTTTATTTTAATTTGAAATTTATTTGCTGGAGGTCAAGCATTGTCTATATATTTCATTGGTGCTTAGCCTAATCATCAGTAGACTTTAACCAAATTTTGAACAGTCACAAACCTCTTATCTTATGCACAGACTTTCAAAAACTATTTGAGAATTCACAAATAATTATCACTAGGCATAGAAACTATAACAAAGGTTATTGTGGGTATTTTTACTGGTTCGCTGCAAATTAAAAAAATTATCTTCCCGTTATTTGCCGATAATGATTAAGTTAATTTGAAATTTATTTGCTATATATTTATTATTGTCTATATATTTCATTGGTGCTTAGCCAAATCATCAGTAGACTTTAACCACATTTTGAACAGTCACAAACCTCTTATCTTATGCATAGACTTTCAAAAACTATTTGAGTATTCACAAATAATAATCACAAATAATAATATTTCTGAAAATCACAAGCGAAACACAAGCAATAGGCATAGAAACTATAACAAAATCCCAGCAAATAATTTATATTCGATATGAATCTAAATTATATTTCTACACCTTTATACAATTAGCAATCCATTGGATAACATTAAAAGTATTTATAAGGCAAAATTAAAATTTCTAACGATACTATAACGTTTATGAAAATATGTCCATATTTGTTTGATATATGCATATTTTATTCACAGGGGACAGATAGTCTTATTGTGGGTATTTTTCGTGGTTCCCTTATTTACAAATTAAAAAAAATATCTTCCCGTTATTTCCCGATAATGATTATAGTTTTATATTGGAGGTATGTATTTTTTCTACCGACGCTGTAACGTTTATAAAAATCTGTGCATATTTTATCGATATATGCACATTTCATTCACATGGGACAGTCTTAACGTGGGTATTTTTCGTGGTTCCCTGTATTTGCAAATTTAAAAAATTATCTTCCCGTTATTTGCCGATAATTGTTATGGTCTCAAATTGTAGGTACGAATTTTTTCTACCGTTGCTATAATGTTTATAAAAATCTGTTATTATTTTTTCGCTATATTCATATTTTATTCACAGGGGACAGTCTTATTGTGGGTATTTTTCGTGGTTCGCTGTATTTGCAAATGCAAATGAAAAAAATTATCTTCCCGTTATTTGCCGATAATGATTATGGTTTCAAATTGTAGGTATGATTAATTTCTAACGATGCTATAACGTTTATAAGAATCTGTGCATATTTCTTTGATATATGCATTTATTATTCACAGGGGACAGATAGTCTTATTGTGGGTATTTTTCGTGGTTCCCTGTATTTGCAAATTAAAAAAATTATCTTCCCGTTATTTTCCGATAATAATTATGGTCTCAAATAGTAGGTATGATTAATTTCTAACGATTCTATAACGTTTATAAAAATCTGTGTATATTTTTTTGATACGTGCATATTTTATTCACAGGGGACAGTCTTATTGTGGGTATTTTTCGTGGTTCCCTGTATTTACAAATTAAAAAAATTATCTTCCCGTTATTTTCCGATAATAATTATGGTCTCAAATAGTAGGTATGATTAATTTCTAACGATTCTATAACGTTTATAAAAATCTGTGTATATTTTTTTGATACGTGCATATTTTATTCACAGGGGACAGTCTTATTGTGGGTATTTTTCGTGGTTCCCTGTATTTGCAAATTAAAAAAATTATCTTCCCGTTATTTTCCGCTAATAATTATGGTCTCAAATTGTAGGTATGATTAATTTCTAACGATTCTAAAACGTTTATGAAAATCTGTGCATATTTGTTCGATATATGCATATTTTATTTACAGATGAAAGTCTTATTGTGGGTATTTTTCGTGGTTCGCTGTATTTGCAAATAAAAAAAATTATCTTCCCGTTATTTGCCGTTAATGATTATGGTTTCAAATTGTAGGTATGATTTTTTTGTACCGATGCATTAACGTTTATGAAAATCTGTGCATATTTTATTGATACATGCATATTTTATTCACAGGGGACAATCTTATTGTGGGTATTTTTCGTGGTTCCCTGTATTTGCAAATTAAAAAAATTATCTTCCCGTTATTTTCCGATAATAATTATGTTCTCAAATTGTAGGTATGATTAATTTCTAACGATTCTATAACGTTTATGAAAATCTGTGCATATTTTATCGATACATGCATATTTTATTCACAGGGGACAGATAGTCTTATTGTGGGTATTTTTCGTGGTTCCCTTATTTACAAATGAAAAAAAATATCTTCCCGTTATTTCCCGATAATGCTTATAGTTTTATATTGTAGGTATGCATTTTTTCTACCGACGCTGTAACGTTTATAAAAATATGTAGATAGATGTTCGATATATGCATATTTTATTCACAGCGGACAGTCTTATTGTTGGTATTTTTCGTGGTTCCCTGTATTTAAAAATTAAAAAAAAATTTAAGAAATTTATTATTCGACATATTGTCATAAGTTTATTTTAATTTGAAATTTATTTGCTGGTGGTCAAGCATTGTCTATATATTTCATTGGTGCTTAGCCAAATCATCAGTAGACTTTAACCACATTTTGAACAGTCACAAACCTCTTATCTTATGCACAGACTTTCAGAAACTATTTGAGAATTCACAAATAATAATCACAAATAATAATATTTCTGAAAATCTTAAGCGAAACACAAGCAATAGGCATAGAAACTATAACAAAATCCGAATTTTTTCTTTTTTTTATAAATATCTGTTATTATTTGTTCGCTATATTCATATTTTATTCACAGGGGACAGTCTTATTGTGGGTATTTTTCGTGGTTCGCTGTATTTGCAAATTAAAAAAATTATCTTCCCGTTATTTGCCGATAATGATTTTGTTAATTTGAAATTTATTTGCTGGAGGTCAAGCATTGTCTATATATTTCATTGGTGCTTAGAAAAATCATCAGTAGACTTTAACCACATGTTGAACAGTAACAAACCTCTTATCTTATGCACAGACTTTCAAAAACTATTTGAGAATTCACAAATAATAATCACAAATAATAATATTTCTGAAAATCACAAGCGAAACACAAGCAATAGGCATAGAAACTATAACAAAATCCCAGCAAATAATTTATATTCTAACGATGCTATAACGTTTATAAGAATCTGTGCATATTTCTTTGATATATGCATTTATTATTCACAGGGGACAGATAGTCTTATTGTGGGTATTTTTCGTGGTTCCCTGTATTTGCAAATTAAAAAAATTATCTTCCCGTTATTTTCCGATAATAATTATGGTCTCAAATAGTAGGTATGATTAATTTCTAACGATTCTATAACGTTTATAAAAATCTGTGTATATTTTTTTGATACGTGCATATTTTATTCACAGGGGACAGTCTTATTGTGGGTATTTTTCGTGGTTCCCTGTATTTGCAAATTAAAAAAAATATCTTCCCGTTATTTTCCGATAATAATTATGGTCTCAAATAGTAGGTATGATTAATTTCTAACGATTCTATAACGTTTATAAAAATCTGTGTATATTTTTTTGATACGTGCATATTTTATTCACAGGGGACAGTCTTATTGTGGGTATTTTTCGTGGTTCCCTGTATTTGCAAATTAAAAAAATTATCTTCCCGTTATTTTCCGCTAATAATTATGGTCTCAAATTGTAGGTATGATTAATTTCTAACGATTCTAAAACGTTTATGAAAATCTGTGCATATTTTATCGATACATGCATATTTTATTCACAGGGGACAGTCTTATTGTGGGTATTTTTCGTGGTTCCCTGTATTTGCAAATTTAAAAAATTATCTTCCCGTTATTTGCCGATAATGATTATGGTCTCTAATTGTAGGTACGAATTTTTTCTACCGATGCTATAATGTTTATAAAAATCTGTTATTATTTGTTCGCTATATTCATATTTTATTCACAGGGGACAGTCTTATTGTGGGTATTTTTGTGGTTCGCTGCAAATTAAAAATTTTTCTTCCCGTTATTTGCCGATAATGATTAAGTTAATTTGAAATTTATTTGCTATATATTTATTATTGTCTATATATTTCATTGGTGCTTAGCCAAATCATCAGTAGACTTTAACCACATTTTGAACAGTCACAAACCTCTTATCTTATGCACAGACTTTCAAAAACTATTTGAGAATTCACAAATAATAATCACAAATAATAATATTTCTGAAAATCACAAGCGAAACACAAGCAATAGGCATAGAAACTATAACAAAATCCCAGCAAATAATTTATATTCGATATGAATCTAAATTATATTTCTACACCTTTATACAATTAGCAATCCATTGGATAACATTAAAAGTATTTATAAGGCAAAATTAAAATTTCTAACGATACTATAACGTTTATGAAAATCTGTCCATATTTGTTTGATATATGCATATTTTATTCACAGGGGACAGATAGTCTTATTGTGGGTATTTTTCGTGGTTCCCTTATTTACAAATTAAAAAAAATATCTTCCCGTTTTTTCCCGATAATGGTTATGGTCTCAAATTGCAGGTATGTATTTTTTCTACCGACGCTGTAACGTTTATAAAAATCTGTGCATATTTTATCGATATATGCACATTTTATTCACATGGGACTGTCTTAACGTGGGTATTTTTCGAGGTTCCCTGTATTTGCAAATTTAAAAAATTATCTTCCCGTTATTTGCCGATAATTGTTATGGTCTCAAATTGTAGGTACGAATTTTTTCTACCGATGCTATAATGTTTATAAAAATCTGTTATTGACAGTCTTATTGTGGGTATTTTTCGTGGTTCGCTGTATTTGCAAATGCAAATTAAAAAAATTATCTTCCCGTTATTTGCCGATAATGATTATGGTTTCAGATTGTAGGTATGATTAATTTCTAACGATTCTATAACGTTTATGAAAATCTGTGCATATTTTATCGATACATGCATATTTTATTCACAGCATACAGTCTTATTGTGGGTATTTTTCGTGGTTCCCTGTATTTGCAAATTAAAAAAAATATCTTCCCTTTATTTCCCGATAATGGTTATGGTCTCAAATTGTAGGTATGAATTTTTTCTACCGACGCAGCAACGTTTATAAAAATATGTGCATAGAAGTTTTTTTATATGCATATTTTATTCACAGGGGACAGTCTTATTGTGCGTATTTTTCGTGGTTCCTTGTATTTGCAAATTAAAAAAAATTTCTTCCCATTATTTTCCGATTATGATTATGGTCTCAAATTGTAGGTATGAGTTTTTTCTACCGATGCTATAACGTTTATAAGAATCTGTGCATATTTCTTCGATATATGCATATATTATTCACAGGGGAGAGATAGTCTTATTGTGGGTATATTTCGTGGTTCTCTGTATTTGCAAATTAAAAAAATTATCTTCCCGTTATTTTCCGATAATAATTATGGTCTCAAATTGTAGGTATGATTAATTTCTAACGATTCTATTACGTTTATGAAAATCTGTGCATATTTTATCGATACATGCATATTTTATTCACAGGGGACAGTCTTATTGTGGGTATTTTTCGTGGTTCCCTGTATTTGCAAATTAAAAAAATTATCTTCCCGTTATTTTCCGATAATAATTATGGTCTCAAATTGTAGGTATGATTAATTTCTAACGATTCTATAACGTTTATGAAAATCTGTGCATATTTTATCGATACATGCATATTATCTTCACAGGGGACAGTCTTATGTTGTGGGTAATTTCGTGGTTCCCTGTATTTGCAAATTAAAAAAATTATCTTCCCGTTATTTGCCGATAATGCTTATGGTTTCAAATTGTAGGTATGACTTCTTTCTACCGATGCTTTAACGTTCATAAAAATCTGTGCATATTTTATCGATATATGCACATTTTATTCACATGGGACAGTCTTATTGTGGGTATTTTTCGTGGTTCCCTGTATTTGCAAATTTAAAAAATTATCTTCCCGTTATTTGCCGATAATGATTATGGTCTCTAATTGTAGGTACGAATTTTTTCTACCGATGCTATAATGTTTATAAAAATCTGTTATTATTTGTTCGCTATATTCATATTTTATTCACAGGGGACAGTCTTATTCTGGGTAATTTCGTGGTTCCCTGTATTTGCAAATTAAAAAAATTATCTTCCCGTTATTTGCCGATAATGCTTATGGTTTCAAATTGTAGGTATGACTTCTTTCTACCGATGCTTTAACGTTCATAAAAATCTGTGCATATTTTATCGATATATGCACATTTTATTCACAGGGGACAGTCTTATTGTGGGTATTTTTCGTGGTTCGCTGCAAATTAAAAAAATTATCTTCTCGTTATTTGCCGATAATGATTAAGTTAATTTGAAATTTATTTGCTATATATTTATTATTGTCTATATATTTCATTGGTGCTTAGCCAAATCATCAGTAGACTTTAACCACATTTTGACCAGTCACAAACCTCTTATCTTATGCACAGACTTTCAAAAATTATTTGAGAATTCACAAATAATAATCACAAATAATTCAAGAGATTTATTATTCGACATATTGTCATAATTATATTATAAGTGAAATTTATTTGCTGGTGGTTAAGCGAGGTCTATATGCATTTCATAAGAGGTTTGTGACTGTTCAAAATGTGTGGTTGAAGTCTACTGACGATTTGTTAAAGCAACAATGAAATGCATATAGACATCGCTTAACCACCAGCAAATAAATTTCAATCACAAATAATAATATTTCTGAAAATCACAAGCGAAACACAAGCAATAGGCATAGAAACTATAACAAAATCCCAGCAAATAATTTATATTCGATATGAATCTATTTTATTTTTCTAAACCTTTATACAATTAGCAATCCATTGGATAACAATAAAAGTATTTATAAGGCAAAATGAAAATTTCTAACGATACTATATAACGTTACGAAAATATAACGTTTATGAAAATCTGTCCATATTTGTTTGATATATGCATATTTTATTCACAGGGGACAGATAGTCTTATTGTGGGTATTTTTCGTGGTTCCCTGTATTTGCAAATTAAAAAAATTATCTTCCCGTTATTTTCCGATAATAATTATGGTCTCAAATTGTAGGTATGATTAATTTCTAACGATTCTATAACGTTTATGAAAATCTGTGCATATTTTATCGATACATGCATATTATCTTCACAGGGGACAGTCTTATGTTGTGGGTAATTTCGTGGTTCCCTGTATTTGCAAATTAAAAAAATTATCTTCCCGTTATTTGCCGATAATGCTTATGGTTTCAAATTGTAGGTATGACTTCTTTCTACCGATGCTTTAACGTTCATAAAAATCTGTGCATATTTTATCGATATATGCACATTTTAGTCACATGGGACAGTCTTATTGTGGGTATTTTTCGTGGTTTCCTGTATTTGCAAATTTAAAAAATTATCTTCCCGTTATTTGCCGATAATGATTATGGTCTCTAATTGTAGGTACGAATTTTTTCTACCGATGCTATAATGTTTATAAAAATCTGTTATTATTTGTTCGCTATATTCATATTTTATTCACAGGGGACAGTCTTATTGTGGGTAATTTCGTGGTTCCCTGTATTTGCAAATTAAAAAAATTATCTTCCCGTTATTTGCCGATAATGATTAAGTTAATTTGAAATTTATTTGCTATATATTTATTATTGTCTATATATTTCATTGGTGCTTAGCCAAATCATCAGTAGACTTTAACCACATTTTGACCAGTCACAAACCTCTTATCTTATGCACAGACTTTCAAAAACTATTTGAGAATTCACAAATAATAATCACAAATAATTCAAGAGATTTATTATTCGACATATTGTCATAATTATATTATAAGTGAAATTTATTTGCTGGTGGTTAAGCGAGGTCTATATGCATTTCATAAGAGGTTTGTGACTGTTCAAAATGTGTGGTTGAAGTCTACTAACGATTTGTTAAAGCAACAATGAAGTGCATATAGACATCGCTTAACCACCAGCAAATAAATTTCAATCACAAATATAATATTTCTGAAAATCACAAGCGAAACACAAGCAATAGGCATAGAAACTATAACAAAATCCCAGCAAATAATTTATATTCGATATGAATCTATTTTATTTTTCTACACCTTTATACAATTAGCAATCCATTGGATAACAATAAAAGTATTTATAAGGCAAAATGAAAATTTCTAACGATACTATAACGTTTATGAAAATCTGTCCATATTTTATCGATATATGCATATTTTATTCACAGGGGACAGATAGTCTTATTGTGGGTATTTTTCGTGGTTCCCTTATTTACAAATTATAAAAAATATCTTCCCGTTATTTCCCGATAATGATTATAGTTTTATATTGTAGGTATGTATTTTTTCTACCGACGCTGTAACGTTTATAAAAATCTGTGCATATTTTATCGATATATGCACATTTTATTCACATGGGACAGTCTTAACGTGGGTATTTTTCGTGGTTCCCTGTATTTGCAAATTTAAAAAATTATCTTCCCGTTATTTGCCGATAATTATTATGGTCTCAAATTGTAGGTACGAATTTTTTCTACCGATGCTATAATGTTTATAAAAATCTGTTATTATTTTTTCGCTATATTCATATTTTATTCACAGGGGACAGTCTTATTGTGGGTATTTTTCGTGGTTCGCTGTATTTGCAAATGCAAATTAAAAAAATTATCTTCCCGTTATTTGCTGATAATGATTATGGTTTCAAATTGTAGGTATGATTTTTTTCTAAAGATGCTTTAACGTTTATAAAAATCTGTGCATATTTTATCGATATATGCACATTTTATTCACATGGGACAGTCTTATTTTAGGTATTTTTCGTGGTTCGCTGTATTGGCAAATAAAAAAAAATATATTTTCTTTATTTCCGATAATAATTATGGTCTCAAATAGTAGGTATGATTAATTTATAACGATTCTATAACGTTAATGAAAATCTGTGCATATTTTATCGATACATGCATATTTTATTCACAGAGGAAAGTCTTATTGTGCGTATTTTTCGTGGTTTCCTGTATTTGCAAATTAAAAAAATTATCTTCCCGTTATTTGCCGATAATGCTTATGATTTCAAATTGTAGGTATGATTTTTTTCTAAAGATGCTTTAACGTTTATAAAAATCTGTGCATATTTCTTCGATATATGCATATTTTATTGACAGGGGACAGTCTAATTGAGGGTATTTTTCGAAGTTCCCTGTATTTGCAAATTAAAAATAATATTTTTCCGTTATTTCTTGAAAATAATTATTGTCTCAGTTTGTAGGTATGAATTTTTTTACCGATGATATAAAGTTTATAAAAATCTGTGCATATTTCTTCGATATATGTATATTTTATTCACAGCAGACAGTCTTATTGTGGGTATTTTTCGTGGTTCGCTGTATTTGCAAATTAAAAGAAATATATTTCCTTTATTTCCGATAATAATTATGGTCTCAAATTGTAGGTATGATTTTTTTCTGCCGATGCTATAACGTTTATAAAAAGGTGTGCTTATTTGTTTGATATATGCATATTTTATTCACAGAAGACAGTCTTATTGTGGGTATTTTTCGAGGTTCCCTGTATTTGCTAATTAAAAAAAATATTTTTCCGTTATTTCTTGAAAATAATTATTGTCTCAGTTTGTAGGTATGCATTTTCTTTCTACCGATGCTTTAACGTTTATAAAAATCTGTGCATATTTTATCGATATATGCACATTTTATTCACATGGGACAGTCTTATTGTGGGTATTTTTCGTGGTTCGCTGTATTTGCAAATTAAAAAAATTATCTTCCCGTTATTTGCCGATATGATTATGGTTTCAAATTGTAGGTATGATTTTTTTCTACCGATGCTTTTACGTTTATAAAAATCTGTGCATATTTTATCGATATATGCACATTTTATTCACATGGGACAGTCTTATTGTAGGTATTTTTCGTGGTTCGCTGTATTTGCAAATAAAAAAAAAATATATTTTCTTTATTTCCGATAATAATTATGGTCTCAAATAGTAGGTATGATTAATTTATAACGATTCTAAGCCGTTAATGAAAATCTGTGCATGCATATTTTATTCATAGAGGACAGTCTTATTGTGCGTATTTTTCGTGGTTTCCTGTATTTGCAAATTAAAAAATTTATCTTCCCGTTATTTGCCGATAATGCTTATGGTCTCAAATTGTAGGTATGATTAATTTCTAACGATTCTATAACGTTTATGAAATTTGTGCATATTTCTTCGATATATGTATATTTTATTCACAGCATACAGTCTTATTGTGGGTATTTTTCGTGGTTCCCTGTATTTGCACATTAAAATAAATATCTTCCCGTTATTTCCCGATAATGGTTATGGTCTCAAATTATAGGTATGAATTTTTTCTACCGACGCAGCAACGTTAATAAAAATATGTGCATAGAAGTTTTTTTATATGCATATTTTATTCACAGGGGACAGATAGTCTTATTGTGCATATTTTATTGATACATGCATATTTTATTCATAGCGGACAGTCTTATTGTGGGTATTTTTCGTGGTTCCCTGTTTTTGCAAATTAAAAAAATTATCTTCCCGTTATTTGCCGATAATGATTATGGTCTCAAATTGTAGATACGAATTTTTTCTACCGATGCTATAATGTTTATAAAAATCTGTTAATATTTGTTCCCTATATTCATATTTTATTCTTCACAGGGGACAGTCTTATTGTGGGTATTTTTCGTAGTTCCCTATTTTTGCAAATTAAAAAAAATTACTTAGCGTTATTTTCCGATAATGATTATAATACCAAATTGTAGGTGTGAGTTTTTTCTACCAATGCTATAATGTTAATAAAAATCTGTAAATATTTGTTCGCTATAATCATATTTTATTTACAGGGGTCAGTCTTATTGTGGGTATTTTTCGTGGTTCGCTGTATTTGCAAATTAAAAGATATATATTTCCTTTATTTCCGATAATAATTATGGTCTCAAATTGTAGGTATGATTTTTTTCTACCGATGCTATAACGTTTATAGAAAGGTGTGCTTATTTGTTTGATATATGCATATTTTATTCACAGAAGACAGTCTTATTGTGGGTATTTTTAGAGGTTCCCTGTATTTGCTAATTAAAAAAAATATTTTTCCGTTATTTGCCGATAATGATTATGGTCTCAAATTGTAGGTATGATTTTTTTCTACCGATGCTATAATGTTTATAAAAATCTGTTATTATTTGTTCGCTATATTCATATATTATTCACAGGGGACAGTCTTATTGTGGGTATTTTTCGTGGTTCGCTGTATTTGCAAATTAAATAAATTATCAAATTGTAGGTATGATTTTTTTCTACCGATGCTTTAACGTTTATAAAAATCTGTGCATATTTTATCGATATATGCACATTTTATTCACATGGGACAGTCTTATTGTAGGTATTTTTCGTGGTTCGCTGTATTTGCAAATAAAACAAAAATATATTTTCTTTATTTCCGATAATAATTATGGTCTCAAATAGTAGGTATGATTAATTTATAACGATTCTATAACGTTAATGAAAATCTGTGCATATTTTATTGATACATGCATATTTTATTCACAGAGGACAGTCTTATTGTGCGTATTTTTCGTGGTTTCCTGTATTTGCAAATTAAATAAATTATCTTCCCGTTATTTGACGATAATGCTTATGATTTCAAATTGTAGGTAGGTATGATTTTTTTCTAAAGATGCTTTAACGTTTATAAAAATCTGTGCATATTTTATCGATATATGCACATTTTATTCACATGGGACAGTCTTATTGTGGGTATTTTTCGTGTTTCGCTGTATTTGCAAATTAAAAAAAAATATATTTCCTTTATTTCCGATAATAATTATATATATGATATAATGAAAATCTGTGCATATTTACAGTCTTATTGTGGGTATTTTTCGTGGTTCCCTGTATTTGCAAATTTAAAAAATTATCTTCCCGTTATATGCCGATAATGATTATGGTCTCAAATTGTAGGTAAGATTTTTTTCTACCGATGCTATAATGTTTATACAAATCTGTTATTATTTGTTCGCTATATTCATATATTATTCACAGGGGACAGTCTTATTGTGGGTATTTTTCGTGGTTCGCTGTATTTGCAAATTAAAAAAATATCTTCCCGTTATTTGCCGATAATGATTATGGTTTCAAATTGTAGGTATGATTTTTTTCTACCGATGCTTTAACGTTTACAAAAATCTGTGCATATTTTATCGATATATGCACATTTTATTCACATGGGACAGTCTTATTGTAGGTATTTTTCGTGGTTCGCTGTATTTGCAAATTAAAAAAATTATCTTCCCGTTATTTGCCGATAATGATTATAGTCTCAAATTGTAGGTATGATTAATTTCTAACAATTCTATAACGTTTATGAAATTTGTGCATATTTCTTCGATATATGTATATTTTATTCACAGCATACAGTCTTATTGTGGGTATTTTTCGTGGTTCCCTGTATTTGCAAATTTAAAAAATTATCTTCCCGTTATTTGCCGATAATGCTTATGATTTCAAATTGTAGGTAGGTATGATTTTTTTCTAAAGATGCTTTAACGTTTATAAAAATCTGTGCATATTTTATCGATATATGCACATTTTATTCACATGGGACAGTCTTATTATATTATTCACAGGGGACAGTCTTATTGTGGGTATTTTTCGTTGTTCGCTGTATTTGCAAATTAAAAAAATTATCTTCCCATTATTTGCCGATAAAGATTATGTTCTCAAATTGTAGGTACGAATTTTTTCTACCGATGTTATAATGTTTATAAAAATCTGTTAATATTTGTTCGCTATATATATATTTTATTCACAGCAGACAGTCTTATTGTGGGTATTTTTCGAGGTTCCCTGTATTTGCAAATTAATGAAAATATTTTTCCGTTATTTCCCGATAATAATTATGTTCCCAATTTGTAGGTATGCATTTTCTTTCTACCGATGCTTTACCGTTTATAAAAATCTGTGCATATTTTATCGATATATGCACATTTTATTCACATGGGACAGTCTTATTGTGGGTATTTTTCGTGGTTCCCTGTATTTGCAAATTTAAAAAATTATCTTCCCGTTATATGCCGATAATGATTATGGTCTCAAATTGTAGGTAAGATTTTTTTCTACCGATGCTATAATGTTTATACAAATCTGTTATTATTTGTTCGCTATATTCATATATTATTCACAGGGGACAGTCTTATTGTGGGTATTTTTCGTGGTTCGCTGTATTTGCAAATTAAAAAAATTATCTTCCCGTTATTTGCCGATAATGATTATGGTTTCAAATTGTAGGTATGATTTTTTTCTACCGATGCTTTAACGTTTACAAAAATCTGTGCATATTTTATCGATATATGCACATTTTATTCACATGGGACAGTCTTATTGTAGGTATTTTTCGTGGTTCGCTGTATTTGCAAATAAAAAAAAAATATATTTTCTTTATTTCCGATAATAATTATGGTCTCAAATAGTAGGTATGATTAATTTATAACGATTCTATAACGTTAATGAAAATCTGTGCATATTTTATTGATACATGCATATTTTATTCACAGGGGACAGTCTTATTGTGCGTATTTTTCGTAGTTCCCTGTATTTGCCGATAATGATTATGGTCTCAAATTGTAGGTATGATTAATTTCTAACGATTCTATAACGTTTATGAAATTTGTGCATATTTCTTCGATATATGTATATTTTATTCACAGCATACAGTCTTATTGTTGGTATTTTTCGTGGTTCCCTGTATTTGCAAATTTAAAAAATTATCTTCCCGTTATTTGCCGATAATGATTATTGTCTCAAATTGTAGGTATGATTTTTTTCTACCGATGCTATAATGTTTATAAAAATCTGTGCATATTTTATCGATACATGCATATTTTATTCACAGCGGACAGTCTTATTGTTCGTATTTTTCGTAGTTCCCTGTATTTGCAAATTAAAAAAATTATCTTCCCGTTATTTGCCGATAATGATTATAGTCTCAAATTGTAGGTATGATTAATTTCTAACGAATCTATAACGTTTATGAAATTTGTGCATATTTCTTCGATATATGTATATTTTATTCACAGCATACAGTCTTATTGTGGGTATTTTTCGTGGTTCCCTGTATTTGCAAATTTAAAAAATTATCTTCCCGTTATTTGCCGATAATGATTATGGTCTCAAATTGTAGGTATGATTTTTTTCTACCGATGCTATAATGTTTATAAAAATCTGTTATTATTTGTTCGCTATATTCATATATTATTCACAGGGGACAGTCTTATTGTGGGTATTTTTCGTGGTTCGCTGTATTTGCAAATTAAAAAAATTATCTTCCCGTTATTTGCCGATAATGATTATGGTTTCAAATTGTAGGTATGATTTTTTTCTACCGATGCTTTAACGTTTATAAAAATCTGTGCATATTTTATCGATATATGCATATTTTATTCACATGGGACAGTCTTATTGTAGGTATTTTACGTGGTTCGCTGTATTTGCAAATAAAAAAAAAATATATTTTCTTTATTTCCGATAATAATTATGGTCTCAAATAGTAGGTATGATTAATTTATAACGATTCTATAACGTTAATGAAAATCTGTGCATATTTTACCGATACATGCATATTTTATTCACAGAGGACAGTCTTATTGTGCGTATTTTTCGTGGTTTCCTGTATTTGCAAATTAAAAAAATTATCTTCCCGTTATTTGCCGATAATGGTTATAGTCTCAAATTGTAGGTATGATTAATTTCTAACGATTCTATAACGTTTATGAAATTCTTCGATATATGTATATTTTATTCACAGCATACAGTCTTATTGTGGGTATTTTTCGTGGTTCCCTGTATTTGCAAATTTAAAAAATTATCTTCCCGTTATTTGCCGATAATGCTTATGATTTCAAATTGTAGGTAGGTATGATTTTTTTCTAAAGATGCTTTAACGTTTATAAAAATCTGTGCATATTTTATCGATATATGCACATTTTATTCACATGGGACAGTCTTATTATATTATTCACAGGGGACAGTCTTATTGTGGGTATTTTTCGTTGTTCGCTGTATTTGCAAATTAAAAAAATTATCTTCCCATTATTTGCCGATAAAGATTATGTTCTCAAATTGTAGGTACGAATTTTTTCTACCGATGTTATAATGTTTATAAAAATCTGTTAATATTTGTTCGCTATATATATATTTTATTCACAGCAGACAGTCTTATTGTGGGTATTTTTCGAGGTTCCCTGTATTTGCAAATTAATGAAAATATTTTTCCGTTATTTCCCGATAATAATTATGTTCCCAATTTGTAGGTATGCATTTTCTTTCTACCGATGCTTTACCGTTTATAAAAATCTGTGCATATTTTATCGATATATGCACATTTTATTCACATGGGACAGTCTTATTGTGGGTATTTTTCGTGGTTTCCTGTATTTGCAAATTAAAAAAATTATCTTCCCGTTATATGCCGATAATGATTATGGTTTCAAATTGTAGGTATGATTTTTTTCTACCGATGCTTTAACGTTTACAAAAATCTGTGCATATTTTATCGATATATGCACATTTTATTCACAGGGGACAGTCTTATTGTGGGTATTTTTCGTGGTTCGCTGTATTTGCAAATTAAAAAAATTATCTTCCCGTTATTTGCCGATAATGATTATGGTTTCAAATTGTAGGTATGATTTTTTTCTACCGATGCTTTAACGTTTACAAAAATCTGTGCATATTTTATCGATATATGCACATTTTATTCACATGGGACAGTCTTATTGTAGGTATTTTTCGTGGTTCGCTGTATTTGCAAATAAAAAAAAAATATATTTTCTTTATTTCCGATAATAATTATGGTCTCAAATAGTAGGTATGATTAATTTATAACGATTCTATAACGTTAATGAAAATCTGTGCATATTTTATTGATACATGCATATTTTATTCACAGGGGACAGTCTTATTGTGCGTATTTTTCGTAGTTCCCTGTATTTGCCGATAATGATTATGGTCTCAAATTGTAGGTATGATTAATTTCTAACGATTCTATAACGTTTATGAAATTTGTGCATATTTCTTCGATATATGTATATTTTATTCACAGCATACAGTCTTATTGTTGGTATTTTTCGTGGTTCCCTGTATTTGCAAATTTAAAAAATTATCTTCCCGTTATTTGCCGATAATGATTATTGTCTCAAATTGTAGGTATGATTTTTTTCTACCGATGCTATAATGTTTATAAAAATCTGTTATTATTTGTTCGCTATATTCATATATTATTCACAGGGGACAGTCTTATTGTGGGTATTTTTCGTGGTTCGCTGTATTTGCAAATTAAAAAAATTATCTTCCCGTTATTTGCCGATAATGATTATGGTTTCAAATTGTAGGTATGATTTTTTTCTACCGATGCTTTAACGTTTATAAAAATCTGTGCATATTTTATCGATATATGCATATTTTATTCACATGGGACAGTCTTATTGTAGGTATTTTACGTGGTTCGCTGTATTTGCAAATAAAAAAAAAATATATTTTCTTTATTTCCGATAATAATTATGGTCTCAAATAGTAGGTATGATTAATTTATAACGATTCTATAACGTTAATGAAAATCTGTGCATATTTTACCGATACATGCATATTTTATTCACAGAGGACAGTCTTATTGTGCGTATTTTTCGTGGTTTCCTGTATTTGCAAATTAAAAAAATTATCTTCCCGTTATTTGCCGATAATGATTATAGTCTCAAATTGTAGGTATGATTAATTTCTAACGATTCTATAACGTTTATGAAATTTGTGCATACTTCTTCGATATATGTATATTTTATTCACAGCATACAGTCTTATTGTGGGTATTTTTCGTGGTTCCCTGTATTTGCAAATTTAAAAAATTATCTTCCCGTTATTTGCCGATAATGCTTATGATTTCAAATTGTAGGTAGGTATGATTTTTTTCTAAAGATGCTTTAACGTTTATAAAAATCTGTGCATATTTTATCGATATATGCACATTTTATTCACATGGGACAGTCTTATTATATTATTCACAGGGGACAGTCTTATTGTGGGTATTTTTCGTTGTTCGCTGTATTTGCAAATTAAAAAAATTATCTTCCCATTATTTGCCGATAAAGATTATGTTCTCAAATTGTAGGTACGAATTTTTTCTACCGATGTTATAATGTTTATAAAAATCTGTTGATATTTGTTCGCTATATATATATTTTATTCACAGCAGACAGTCTTATTGTGGGTATTTTTCGAGGTTCCCTGTATTTGCAAATTAATGAAAATATGTTTCCGTTATTTCCCGATAATAATTATGTTCCCAATTTGTAGGTATGCATTTTCTTTCTACCGATGCTTTACCGTTTATAAAAATCTGTGCATATTTTATCGATATATGCACATTTTATTCACATGGGACAGTCTTATTGTGGGTATTTTTCGTGGTTCCCTGTATTTGCAAATTTAAAAAATTATCTTCCCGTTATATGTCGATAATGATTATGGTCTCAAATTGTAGGTAAGATTTTTTTCTACCGATGCTATAATGTTTATACAAATCTGTTATTATTTGTTCGCTATATTCATATATTATTCACAGGGGACAGTCTTATTGTGGGTATTTTTCGTGGTTCGCTGTATTTGCAAATTAAAAAAATTATCTTCCCGTTATTTGCCGATAATGATTATGGTTTCAAATTGTAGGTATGATTTTTTTCTACCGATGCTTTAACGTTTACAAAAATCTGTGCATATTTTATCGATATATGCACATTTTATTCACATGGGACAGTCATATTGTAGGTATTTTTCGTGGTTCGCTGTATTTGCAAATAAAAAAAAAATATATTTTCTTTATTTCCGATAATAATTATGGTCTCAAATAGTAGGTATGATTAATTTATAACGATTCTATAACGTTAATGAAAATCTGTGCATATTTTATTGATACATGCATATTTTATTCACAGAGGACAGTCTTATTGTGCGTATTTTTCGTGGTTTTCTTCCCGTTATTTGCCGATAATGCTTATGATTTCAAATTGTAGGTAGGTATGATTTTTTTCTAAAGATGCTTTAACGTTTATAAAAATCTGTGCATAATTTATCGATATATGCACATTTTATTCACATGGGACAGTCTTATTGTGGGTATTTTTCGTGTTTCGCTGTATTTGCAAATTAAAAAAAAATATATTTCCTTTATTTCCGATAATAATTATGGTCTCAAATAGTAGGTATGTGTAATTTCTAACGATTCTATAACGTTTATGAAAATCTGTGCATATTTTATCGATATATGCACTTTTTATTCACATGGGGCAGTCTTATTGTGCGTATTTTTCGTGGTTCCCTGTATTTGCAAATTAAAAAAATTATCTTCCCATTATTTGCCGATAAAGATTATGTTCTCAAATTGTAGGTACGAATTTTTTCTACCGATGCTATAATGTTTATAAAAATCTGTTAATATTTGTTCGCTATATATATATTTTATTCATAGCAGACAGTCTTATTGTGGGTATTTTTCGTGGTTCCCTGTATTTGCAAATTAATGAAAATATTTTTCCGTTATTTGCCGATGATGCTTATGATTTCAAATTGTAGGTAGGTATGATTTTTTTCTAAAGATGCTTTAACGTTTATAAAAATCTGTGCATATTTTATCGATATATGCACATTTTATTCACATGGGACAGTCTTATTATATAATTCACAGGGGACAGTCTTATTGTGGGTATTTTTCGTGGTTCGCTGTATTTGCAAATTAAAAAAATTATCTTCCCGTTATTTGCCGATAATGATTATGGTTTCAAATTGTAGGTATGTATGATTTTTTTCTAAAGATGCTTTAACGTTTATAAAAATCTGTGCATATTTTATCGATACATGCATATTTTATTCACAGGGGACAGTCTTATTGTGCGTATTTTTCGTAGTTCCCTGTATTTGCCGATAATGATTATGGTCTCAAATTGTAGGTATGATTAATTTCTAACGATTCTATAACGTTTATGAAATTTGTGCATATTTCTTCGATATATGTATATTTTATTCACAGCATACAGTCTTATTGTGGGTATTTTTCGTGGTTCCCTGTATTTGCAAATTAAAATAAATATCTTCCCGTTATTTCCCGATAATGCTTATGTTCTCAAATTATAGGTATGAATTTTTTCTACCGACGCAGCAACGTTTATAAAAATATGTGCATAGAAGTTTTTTTATATGCATATTTTATTCACAGGGGACAGATAGTCTTATTGTGCATATTTTATTGATACATGCATTTGCAAATAAAAAAAAAATATATTTTCTTTATTTCCGATAATAATTATAGTCTCAAATAGTAGGTATGATTAATTTATAACGATTCTATACGTTAATGAAAATCTGTGCATATTTTATCGATACATGCATATATTATTCACAGGGGACAGTCTTATTGTGGGTATTTTTCGTGGTTCGCTGTATTTGCAAATTAAAAAAATTATCTTCCCGTTATATGTCGATAATGATTATGGTCTCAAATTGTAGGTAAGATTTTTTTCTACCGATGCTATAATGTTTATAAAAATCCGTTATTATTTGTTCGCTATATTCATATTTTATTCACAGGGGACAGTCTTATTGTGGGTATTTTTGTAGTTCGCTGCAAATTAAAAAAATTATCTTCCCGTTATTTGCCGATAATGATTAAGTTAATTTGAAATTTATTTGCTATATATTTATTATTGTCTATATATTTCATTGGTGCTTAGCCAAATCATCAGTAGACTTTAACCACATTTTGAACAGTCACAAACCTCTTATCTTATGCACAGACTTTCAAAAACTATTTGAGAATTCACAAATAATAATCACAAATAATAATATTTCTGAAAATCACAAGCGAAACACAAGCAATAGGCATAGAAACTATAACAAAATCCCAGCAAATAATTTATATTCGATATGAATCTAAATTATATTTCTACACCTTTATACAATTAGCAATCCATTGGATAACATTAAAAGTATTTATAAGGCAAAATTAAAATTTCTAACGATACTATAACGTTTATGAAAATCTGTCCATATTTGTTTGATATATGCATATTTTATTCACAGGGGACAGATAGTCTTATTGTGGGTATTTTTCGTGGTTCCCTTATTTACAAATTAAAAAAAATATCTTCCCGTTTTTTCCCGATAATGGTTATGGTCTCAAATTGTAGGTATGAATTTTTTCTACCGACGCAGCAACGTTTATAAAAATATGTGCATAGAAGTTTTTTTATATGCATATTTTATTCACAGGGGACAGTCTTATTGTGCGTATTTTTCGTGGTTCCTTGTATTTGCAAATGCAAATTAAAAAAATTATCTTCCCGTTATTTGCCGATAATGATTATGGTCTCAAATTGTAGGTACGAATTTTTTCTACCGATGCTATAATGTTTATAAAAATCTGTTATTATTTTTTCGCTATATTCATATTTTATTCACAGGGGACAGTCTTATTGTGGGTATTTTTCGTGGTTCGCTGTATTTGCAAATGCAAATTAAAAAAATTATCTTCCCGTTATTTGCCGATAATGATTATGGTTTCAAATTGTAGGTATGATTAATTTCTAACGATTCTATAACGTTTATGAAAATCTGTACATATTTTATCGATACATGCATATTTTATTCACAGCATACAGTCTTATTGTGGGTATTTTTCGTGGTTCCCTGTATTTGCAAATTAAAAAAATATCTTCCCTTTATTTCCCGATAATGGTTATGGTCTCAAATTGTAGGTATGAATTTTTTCTACCGACGCAGCAACGTTTATAAAAATATGTGCATAGAAGTTTTTTTATATGCATATTTTATTCACAGGGGACAGTCTTATTGTGCGTATTTTTCGTGGTTCCTTGTATTTGCAAATTAAAAAAAATTTCTTCCCATTATTTTCCGATTATGATTATGGTCTCAAATTGTAGGTATGATTAATTTCTAACGATTCTATAACGTTTATAAGAATCTGTGCATATTTCTTCGATATATGCATATATTATTCACAGGGGACAGATAGTCTTATTGTGGGTATATTTCGTGGTTCCGTGTATTTGCAAATTAAAAAAATTATCTTCCCGTTATTTTCCGATAATAATTATGGTCTCAAATTGTAGGTATGATTAATTTCTAAAGATTCTATATCGTTTATGAAAATCTGTGCATATTTTATCGATACATGCATATTTTATTCACAGGGGACAGTCTTATTGTGGGTATTTTTCGTGGTTCCCTGTATTTGCAAATTAAAAAAATTATCTTCCCGTTATTTTCCGATAATAATTATGGTCTCAAATTGTAGGTATGATTAATTTCTAACGATTCTATAACGTTTATAAGAATCTGTGCATATTTCTTCGATATATGCATATATTATTCACAGGGGACAGATAGTCTTATTGTGGGTATATTTCGTGGTTCCCTGTATTTGCAAATTAAAAAAATTATCTTCCCGTTATTTTCCGATAATAATTATGGTCTCAAATTGTAGGTATGATTAATTTCTAACGATTCTATAACGTTTATGAAAATCTGTGCATATTTTATATTACATGCATATTTTATTCACAGGGGACAGTCTTATTGTGGGTATTTTTCGTGGTTCCCTGTATTTGCAAATTAAAAAAATTATCTTCCCGTTATTTTCCGATAATAATTATGGTCTCAAATTGTAGGTATGATTAATTTCTAACGATTCTATAACGTTTATGAAAATCTGTGCATATTTTATCGATACATGCATATTTTATTCACAGGGGACAGTCTTATTGTGGGTATTTTTCGTGGTTCCCTGTATTTGCAAATTTAAAAAATTATCTTCCCGTTATTTGCCGATAATGATTATGGTCTCTAATTGTAGGTACGAATTTTTTCTACCGATGCTATAATGTTTATAAAAATCTGTTATTATTTGTTCGCTATATTCATATTTTATTCACAGGGGACAGTCTTATTGTGGGTAATTTCGTGGTTCCCTGTATTTGCAAATTAAAAAAATTATCTTCCCGTTATTTGCCGATAATGATTAAGTTAATTTGAAATTTATTTGCTATATATTTATTATTGTCTATATATTTCATTGGTGCTTAGCCAAATCATCAGTAGACTTTAACCACATTTTGACCAGTCACAAACCTCTTATCTTATGCACAGACTTTCAAAAACTATTTGAGAATTCACAAATAATAATCACAAATAATTCAAGAGATTTATTATGCGACATATTGTCATAATTATATTATAAGTGAAATTTATTTGCTGGTGGTTAAGCGAGGTCTATATGCATTTCATAAGAGGTTTGTGACTGTTCAAAATGTGTGGTTGAAGTCTACTAACGATTTGTTAAAGCAACAATGAAATGCATATAGACATCGCTTAACCACCAGCAAATAAATTTCAATCACAAATATAATATTTCTGAAAATCACAAGCGAAACACAAGCAATAGGCATAGAAACTATAACAAAATCCCAGCAAATAATTTATATTCGATATGAATCTATTTTATTTTTCTACACCTTTATACAGTTAGCAATCCATTGGATAATAATAAAAGTATTTATAAGGCAAAATGAAAATTTCTAACGATACTATAACGTTTATCAAAATCTGTCCATATTTGTTTGATATATGCATATTTTATACACAGGGGACAGATAGTCTTATTGTGGGTATTTTTCGTGGTTCCCTTATTTACAAATTAAAAAAAATATCTTCCCGTTATTTCCCGATAATGATTATAGTTTTATAGTGTAGGTATGTATTTTTTCTACCGACGCTGTAACGTTTATAAAAATCTGTGCATATTTTATCGATATATGCACATTTTATTCACATGGGACAGTCTTAACGTGGGTATTTTTCGTGGTTCCCTGTATTTGCAAATTAAAAAAATTATCTTCCTTCTTCTTGTAGGTACGAATTTTTTCTACCGATGCTATAATGTTTATAAAAATCTGTTATTATTTTTTCGCTATATTCATATTTTATTCACAGGGTACAGTCTTATTGTGGGTATTTTTCGTGGTTCGCTGTATTTGCAAATGCAAATTAAAAAAATTATCTTCCCGTTATTTGCCGATAATGCTTATGATTTCAAATTGTAGGTATGATTTTTTTCTAAAGATGCTTTAACGTTTATAAAAATCTGTGCATATTTCTTCGATATATGCATATTTTATTGACAGGGGACAGTCTTATTGAGGGTATTTTTCGAAGTTCCCTGTATTTGCAAATTAAAAATAATATTTTTCCGTTATTTCTTGAAAATAATTATTGTCTCAGTTTGTAGGTATGAATTTTTTTACCGATGATATAAAGTTTATATAAATCTGTGCATATTTCTTCGATATATGTATATTTTATTCACAGCAGACAGTCTTATTGTGGGTATTTTTCGTGGTTCGCTGTATTTGCAAATTAAAAGAAATATATTTCCTTTATTTCCGATAATAATTATGGTCTCAAATTGTAGGTATGATTTTTTTCTGCCGATGCTTTTACGTTTATAAAAATCTGTGCATATTTTATCGATATATGCACATTTTATTCACATGGGACAGTCTTATTGTAGGTATTTTTCGTGGTTCGCTGTATTTGCAAATAAAAAAAAAATATATTTTCTTTATTTCCGATAATAATTATGGTCTCAAATAGTAGGTATGATTAATTTATAACGATTCTAAGCCGTTAATGAAAATCCGTGCATGCATATTTTATTCATAGAGGACAGTCTTATTGTGCGTATTTTTCGTGGTTTCCTGTATTTGCAAATTAAAAAATTTATCTTCCCGTTATTTGCCGATAATGCTATGGTCTCAAATTGTAGGTATAATTAATTTCTAACGATTCTATAACGTTTATGAAATTTGTGCATATTTCTTCGATATATGTATATTTTATTCACAGCATACAGTCTTATTGTGGGTATTTTTCGTGGTTCCCTGTATTTGCAAATAAAATAAATATCTTCCCGTTATTTCCCGATAATGGTTATGGTCTCAAATTATAGGTATGAATTTTTTCTACCGACGCAGAAACGTTAATAAAAATATGTGCATAGAAGTTTTTTTATATGCATATTTTATTCACAGGGGACAGATAGTCTTATTGTGCATATTTTATTGATACATGCATATTTTATTCACAGCGGACAGTCTTATTGTGGGTATTTTTCGTGGTTCCCTGTTTTTGCAAATTAAAAAAATTATCTTCCCGTTATTTGCCGATAATGATTATGGTCTCAAATTGTAGATACGAATTTTTTCTACCGATGCTATAATGTTTATAAAAATCTCTTAATATTTGTTCCCTATATTCATATTTTATTCTTCACAGGGGACAGTCTTATTATGGGTATTTTTCGTAGTTCCCTATTTTTGCAAATTAAAAAAAATTACTTAGCGTTATTTCCCGATAATGATTATAATCCCAAATTGTAGGTGTGAGTTTTTTCTACCAATGCTATAATGTTAATAAAAATCTGTAAATATTTGTTCGCTATATTCATATATTATTCACAGGGGACAGTCTTATTGTGGGTATTTTTCGTGGTTCGCTGTATTTGCAAATTAAAAAAATTATATTCCCGTTATTTACCGATAATGATTATGGTTTCAAATTGTAGGCATGATTTTTTTCTACCGATGCTTTAACGTTTATAAAAATCTGTGCATATTATATCGATATATGCACATTTTATTCACATGGGACAGTCTTATTGTAGGTATTTTTCGTGGTTCGCTGTATTTGCAAATTAAAAAAATTATATTCCCGTTATTTACCGATAATGATTATGGTTTCAAATTGTAGGCATGATTTTTTTCTACCGATGCTTTAACGTTTATAAAAATCTGTGCATATTATATCGATATATGCACATTTTATTCACATGGGACAGTCTTATTGTAGGTATTTTTCGTGGTTCGCTGTATTTGCAAATAAAAAAAAAATATATTTTCTTTATTTCTGATAATAATTATGGTCTCAAATAGTAGGTATGATTAATTTATAACGATTCTATAACGTTAATGAAAATCTGTGCATATTTTATTGATACATGCATATTTTATTCACAGAGGACAGTCTTATTGTGCGTATTTTTCGTGGTTTCCTGTATTTGCAAATTAAATAAATTATCTTCCCGTTATTTGCCGATAATGCTTATGATTTCAAATTGTAGGTAGGTATGATTTTTTTCTAAAGATGTTTTAACGTTTATAAAAATCTGTGCATATTTTATCGATATATGCACATTTTATTCACATGGGACAGTCTTATTGTGGGTATTTTTCGTGTTTCGCTGTATTTGCAAATTAAAAAAAAATATATTTCCTTTATTTCCGATAATAATTATGGTCTCAAATAGTAGGTATGTGTAATTTCTAACGATTCTATAACGTTTATGAAAATCTGTGCATATTTTATCGATATATGCACTTTTTATTCACATGGGGCAGTCTTATTGTGCGTATTTTTCGTGGTTCCCTGTATTTGCAAATTAAAAAAATTATCTTCCCATTATTTGCCGATAAAGATTATGTTCTCAAATTGTAGGTACGAATTTTTTCTACCGATGCTATAATGTTTATAAAAATCTGTTAATATTTGTTCGCTATATATATATTTTATTCACAGCAGACAGTCTTATTGTGGGTATTTTTCGAGGTTCCCTGTATTTGCAAATTAATGAAAATATTTTTCCGTTATTTCCCGATAATAATTATGGTCCCAATTTGTAGGTATGCATTTTCTTCTACCGATGCTTTAACGTTTATAAAAATCTGTGCATATTTTATCGATATATGCACATTTTATTCACATGGGACAGTCTTATTGTGGGTATTTTTCGTGGTTCCCTGTATTTGCAAATTTAAAAAATTATCTTCCCCTTATTTGCCGATAATGATTATGGTCTCAAATTGTAGGTATGATTTTTTTCTACCGATGCTATAATGTTTATAAAAATCTGTTATAATTTGTTCGCTATATTCATATATTATTCACAGGGGACAGTCTTATTGTGGGTATTTTTATGGTTCGCTGTATTTGCAAATAAAAAAAAATTATCTTCCCGTTATTTCCGATAATAATTATGGTCTCAAATAGTAGGTATGATTAATTTATAACGATTCTATAACGTTAATGAAAATCTGTGCATATTTTATCGATACATGCATATTTTATTCACAGAGGACAGTCTTCTTGCGCGTATTTTTCGTGGTTTCCTGTATTTGCAAATTAAAAAAATTATCTTCCCTGTATTTGCCGATAATGATTATGGTCTCAAATTGTAGGTATGATTAATTTCTAACGATTCTATAACGTTTATGAAATTTGTGCATATTTCTTCGATATATGTATATTTTATTCACAGCATACAGTCTTATTGTTGGTATTTTTCGTGGTTCCCTGTATTTGCAAATTTAAAAAATTATCTTCCCGTTATTTGCCGATAATGATTATTGTCTCAAATTGTAGGTATGATTTTTTTCTACCGATGCTATAATGTTTATAAAAATCTGTTATTATTTGTTCGCTATATTCATATATTATTCACAGGGGACAGTCTTATTGTGGGTATTTTTCGTGGTTCGCTGTATTTGCAAATTAAAAAAATTATCTTCCCGTTATTTGCCGATAATGATTATGGTTTCAAATTGTAGGTATGATTTTTTTCTACCGATGCTTTAACGTTTATAAAAATCTGTGCATATTTTATCGATATATGCACATTTTATTCACATGGGACAGTCTTATTGTAGGTATTTTTCGTGGTTCGCTGTATTTGCAAATAAAAAAAAATATATTTTCTTTATTTCCGATAATAATTATGCTCTCAAATAGTAGGTATGATTAATTTATAACGATTCTATAACGTTAATGAAAATCTGTGCATATTTTATCGATACATGCATATTTTATTCACAGAGGACAGTCTTATTGTGCGTATTTTTCGTGGTTTCCTGTATTTGCAAATTAAAAAAATTATCTTCCCGTTATTTGCCGATAATGCTTATGATTTCAAATTGTAGGTAGGTATGATTTTTTTCTAAAGATGCTTTAACGTTTATAAAAATCTGTGCATATTTTATCGATATATGCACATTTTATTCACATGGGACAGTCTTATTGTGGGTATTTTTCGTGGTTCCCTGTATTTGCAAATTTAAAAAATTATCTTCCCCTTATTTGCCGATAATGATTATGGTCTCAAATTGTAGGTATGATTTTTTTCTACCGATGCTATAATGTTTATAAAAATCTGTTATAATTTGTTCGCTATATTCATATATTATTCACAGGGGACAGTCTTATTGTGGGTATTTTTATGGTTCGCTGTATTTGCAAATAAAAAAAAATTATCTTCCCGTTATTTCCGATAATAATTATGGTCTCAAATAGTAGGTATGATTAATTTATAACGATTCTATAACGTTAATGAAAATCTGTGCATATTTTATCGATACATGCATATTTTATTCACAGAGGACAGTCTTCTTGCGCGTATTTTTCGTGGTTTCCTGTATTTGCAAATTAAAAAAATTATCTTCCCTGTATTTGCCGATAATGATTATGGTCTCAAATTGTAGGTATGATTAATTTCTAACGATTCTATAACGTTTATGAAATTTGTGCATATTTCTTCGATATATGTATATTTTATTCACAGCATACAGTCTTATTGTTGGTATTTTTCGTGGTTCCCTGTATTTGCAAATTTAAAAAATTATCTTCCCGTTATTTGCCGATAATGATTATTGTCTCAAATTGTAGGTATGATTTTTTTCTACCGATGCTATAATGTTTATAAAAATCTGTTATTATTTGTTCGCTATATTCATATATTATTCACAGGGGACAGTCTTATTGTGGGTATTTTTCGTGGTTCGCTGTATTTGCAAATTAAAAAAATTATCTTCCCGTTATTTGCCGATAATGATTATGGTTTCAAATTGTAGGTATGATTTTTTTCTACCGATGCTTTAACGTTTATAAAAATCTGTGCATATTTTATCGATATATGCACATTTTATTCACATGGGACAGTCTTATTGTAGGTATTTTTCGTGGTTCGCTGTATTTGCAAATAAAAAAAAATATATTTTCTTTATTTCCGATAATAATTATGCTCTCAAATAGTAGGTATGATTAATTTATAACGATTCTATAACGTTAATGAAAATCTGTGCATATTTTATCGATACATGCATATTTTATTCACAGAGGACAGTCTTATTGTGCGTATTTTTCGTGGTTTCCTGTATTTGCAAATTAAAAAAATTATCTTCCCGTTATTTGCCGATAATGCTTATGATTTCAAATTGTAGGTAGGTATGATTTTTTTCTAAAGATGCTTTAACGTTTATAAAAATCTGTGCATATTTTATCGATATATGCACATTTTATTCACATGGGACAGTCTTATTGTGGGTATTTTTCGTGGTTCCCTGTATTTGCAAATTTAAAAAATTATCTTCCCCTTATTTGCCGATAATGATTATGGTCTCAAATTGTAGGTATGATTTTTTTCTACCGATGCTATAATGTTTATAAAAATCTGTTATAATTTGTTCGCTATATTCATATATTATTCACAGGGGACAGTCTTATTGTGGGTATTTTTATGGTTCGCTGTATTTGCAAATAAAAAAAAATTATCTTCCCGTTATTTCCGATAATAATTATGGTCTCAAATAGTAGGTATGATTAATTTATAACGATTCTATAACGTTAATGAAAATCTGTGC
Source organism: Nowickia ferox (assembly GCA_936439885.1). Classification (NCBI taxonomy): domain Eukaryota; kingdom Metazoa; phylum Arthropoda; class Insecta; order Diptera; family Tachinidae; genus Nowickia; species Nowickia ferox. The sequence goes on from OW387025.1 coordinate 43,726,532, forward strand.
ATATTTTATCGATACATGCATATTTTATTCACAGAGGACAGTCTTCTTGCGCGTATTTTTCGTGGTTTCCTGTATTTGCAAATTAAAAAAATTATCTTCCCTGTATTTGCCGATAATGATTATGGTCTCAAATTGTAGGTATGATTAATTTCTAACGATTCTATAACGTTTATGAAATTTGTGCATATTTCTTCGATATATGTATATTTTATTCACAGCATACAGTCTTATTGTTGGTATTTTTCGTGGTTCCCTGTATTTGCAAATTTAAAAAATTATCTTCCCGTTATTTGCCGATAATGATTATTGTCTCAAATTGTAGGTATGATTTTTTTCTACCGATGCTATAATGTTTATAAAAATCTGTTATTATTTGTTCGCTATATTCATATATTATTCACAGGGGACAGTCTTATTGTGGGTATTTTTCGTGGTTCGCTGTATTTGCAAATTAAAAAAATTATCTTCCCGTTATTTGCCGATAATGATTATGGTTTCAAATTGTAGGTATGATTTTTTTCTACCGATGCTTTAACGTTTATAAAAATCTGTGCATATTTTATCGATATATGCACATTTTATTCACATGGGACAGTCTTATTGTAGGTATTTTTCGTGGTTCGCTGTATTTGCAAATAAAAAAAAATATATTTTCTTTATTTCCGATAATAATTATGCTCTCAAATAGTAGGTATGATTAATTTATAACGATTCTATAACGTTAATGAAAATCTGTGCATATTTTATCGATACATGCATATTTTATTCACAGAGGACAGTCTTATTGTGCGTATTTTTCGTGGTTTCCTGTATTTGCAAATTAAAAAAATTATCTTCCCGTTATTTGCCGATAATGCTTATGATTTCAAATTGTAGGTAGGTATGATTTTTTTCTAAAGATGCTTTAACGTTTATAAAAATCTGTGCATATTTTATCGATATATGCACATTTTATTCACATGGGACAGTCTTATTGTGGGTATTTTTCGTGGTTCCCTGTATTTGCAAATTTAAAAAATTATCTTCCCCTTATTTGCCGATAATGATTATGGTCTCAAATTGTAGGTATGATTTTTTTCTACCGATGCTATAATGTTTATAAAAATCTGTTATAATTTGTTCGCTATATTCATATATTATTCACAGGGGACAGTCTTATTGTGGGTATTTTTATGGTTCGCTGTATTTGCAAATAAAAAAAAATTATCTTCCCGTTATTTCCGATAATAATTATGGTCTCAAATAGTAGGTATGATTAATTTATAACGATTCTATAACGTTAATGAAAATCTGTGCATATTTTATCGATACATGCATATTTTATTCACAGAGGACAGTCTTCTTGCGCGTATTTTTCGTGGTTTCCTGTATTTGCAAATTAAAAAAATTATCTTCCCTGTATTTGCCGATAATGATTATGGTCTCAAATTGTAGGTATGATTAATTTCTAACGATTCTATAACGTTTATGAAATTTGTGCATATTTCTTCGATATATGTATATTTTATTCACAGCATACAGTCTTATTGTTGGTATTTTTCGTGGTTCCCTGTATTTGCAAATTTAAAAAATTATCTTCCCGTTATTTGCCGATAATGATTATTGTCTCAAATTGTAGGTATGATTTTTTTCTACCGATGCTATAATGTTTATAAAAATCTGTTATTATTTGTTCGCTATATTCATATATTATTCACAGGGGACAGTCTTATTGTGGGTATTTTTCGTGGTTCGCTGTATTTGCAAATTAAAAAAATTATCTTCCCGTTATTTGCCGATAATGATTATGGTTTCAAATTGTAGGTATGATTTTTTTCTACCGATGCTTTAACGTTTATAAAAATCTGTGCATATTTTATCGATATATGCACATTTTATTCACATGGGACAGTCTTATTGTAGGTATTTTTCGTGGTTCGCTGTATTTGCAAATAAAAAAAAATATATTTTCTTTATTTCCGATAATAATTATGCTCTCAAATAGTAGGTATGATTAATTTATAACGATTCTATAACGTTAATGAAAATCTGTGCATATTTTATCGATACATGCATATTTTATTCACAGAGGACAGTCTTATTGTGCGTATTTTTCGTGGTTTCCTGTATTTGCAAATTAAAAAAATTATCTTCCCGTTATTTGCCGATAATGCTTATGATTTCAAATTGTAGGTAGGTATGATTTTTTTCTAAAGATGCTTTAACGTTTATAAAAATCTGTGCATATTTTATCGATATATGCACATTTTATTCACATGGGACAGTCTTATTGTGGGTATTTTTCGTGGTTCCCTGTATTTGCAAATTTAAAAAATTATCTTCCCCTTATTTGCCGATAATGATTATGGTCTCAAATTGTAGGTATGATTTTTTTCTACCGATGCTATAATGTTTATAAAAATCTGTTATAATTTGTTCGCTATATTCATATATTATTCACAGGGGACAGTCTTATTGTGGGTATTTTTATGGTTCGCTGTATTTGCAAATAAAAAAAAATTATCTTCCCGTTATTTCCGATAATAATTATGGTCTCAAATAGTAGGTATGATTAATTTATAACGATTCTATAACGTTAATGAAAATCTGTGCATATTTTATCGATACATGCATATTTTATTCACAGAGGACAGTCTTCTTGCGCGTATTTTTCGTGGTTTCCTGTATTTGCAAATTAAAAAAATTATCTTCCCTGTATTTGCCGATAATGATTATGGTCTCAAATTGTAGGTATGATTAATTTCTAACGATTCTATAACGTTTATGAAATTTGTGCATATTTCTTCGATATATGTATATTTTATTCACAGCATACAGTCTTATTGTTGGTATTTTTCGTGGTTCCCTGTATTTGCAAATTTAAAAAATTATCTTCCCGTTATTTGCCGATAATGATTATTGTCTCAAATTGTAGGTATGATTTTTTTCTACCGATGCTATAATGTTTATAAAAATCTGTTATTATTTGTTCGCTATATTCATATATTATTCACAGGGGACAGTCTTATTGTGGGTATTTTTCGTGGTTCGCTGTATTTGCAAATTAAAAAAATTATCTTCCCGTTATTTGCCGATAATGATTATGGTTTCAAATTGTAGGTATGATTTTTTTCTACCGATGCTTTAACGTTTATAAAAATCTGTGCATATTTTATCGATATATGCACATTTTATTCACATGGGACAGTCTTATTGTAGGTATTTTTCGTGGTTCGCTGTATTTGCAAATAAAAAAAAATATATTTTCTTTATTTCCGATAATAATTATGCTCTCAAATAGTAGGTATGATTAATTTATAACGATTCTATAACGTTAATGAAAATCTGTGCATATTTTATCGATACATGCATATTTTATTCACAGAGGACAGTCTTATTGTGCGTATTTTTCGTGGTTTCCTGTATTTGCAAATTAAAAAAATTATCTTCCCGTTATTTGCCGATAATGCTTATGATTTCAAATTGTAGGTAGGTATGATTTTTTTCTAAAGATGCTTTAACGTTTATAAAAATCTGTGCATATTTTATCGATATATGCACATTTTATTCACATGGGACAGTCTTATTGTGGGTATTTTTCGTGGTTCCCTGTATTTGCAAATTTAAAAAATTATCTTCCCCTTATTTGCCGATAATGATTATGGTCTCAAATTGTAGGTATGATTTTTTTCTACCGATGCTATAATGTTTATAAAAATCTGTTATAATTTGTTCGCTATATTCATATATTATTCACAGGGGACAGTCTTATTGTGGGTATTTTTATGGTTCGCTGTATTTGCAAATAAAAAAAAATTATCTTCCCGTTATTTCCGATAATAATTATGGTCTCAAATAGTAGGTATGATTAATTTATAACGATTCTATAACGTTAATGAAAATCTGTGCATATTTTATCGATACATGCATATTTTATTCACAGAGGACAGTCTTCTTGCGCGTATTTTTCGTGGTTTCCTGTATTTGCAAATTAAAAAAATTATCTTCCCTGTATTTGCCGATAATGATTATGGTCTCAAATTGTAGGTATGATTAATTTCTAACGATTCTATAACGTTTATGAAATTTGTGCATATTTCTTCGATATATGTATATTTTATTCACAGCATACAGTCTTATTGTTGGTATTTTTCGTGGTTCCCTGTATTTGCAAATTTAAAAAATTATCTTCCCGTTATTTGCCGATAATGATTATTGTCTCAAATTGTAGGTATGATTTTTTTCTACCGATGCTATAATGTTTATAAAAATCTGTTATTATTTGTTCGCTATATTCATATATTATTCACAGGGGACAGTCTTATTGTGGGTATTTTTCGTGGTTCGCTGTATTTGCAAATTAAAAAAATTATCTTCCCGTTATTTGCCGATAATGATTATGGTTTCAAATTGTAGGTATGATTTTTTTCTACCGATGCTTTAACGTTTATAAAAATCTGTGCATATTTTATCGATATATGCACATTTTATTCACATGGGACAGTCTTATTGTAGGTATTTTTCGTGGTTCGCTGTATTTGCAAATAAAAAAAAATATATTTTCTTTATTTCCGATAATAATTATGCTCTCAAATAGTAGGTATGATTAATTTATAACGATTCTATAACGTTAATGAAAATCTGTGCATATTTTATCGATACATGCATATTTTATTCACAGAGGACAGTCTTATTGTGCGTATTTTTCGTGGTTTCCTGTATTTGCAAATTAAAAAAATTATCTTCCCGTTATTTGCCGATAATGCTTATGATTTCAAATTGTAGGTAGGTATGATTTTTTTCTAAAGATGCTTTAACGTTTATAAAAATCTGTGCATATTTTATCGATATATGCACATTTTATTCACATGGGACAGTCTTATTGTGGGTATTTTTCGTGGTTCCCTGTATTTGCAAATTTAAAAAATTATCTTCCCCTTATTTGCCGATAATGATTATGGTCTCAAATTGTAGGTATGATTTTTTTCTACCGATGCTATAATGTTTATAAAAATCTGTTATAATTTGTTCGCTATATTCATATATTATTCACAGGGGACAGTCTTATTGTGGGTATTTTTATGGTTCGCTGTATTTGCAAATAAAAAAAAATTATCTTCCCGTTATTTCCGATAATAATTATGGTCTCAAATAGTAGGTATGATTAATTTATAACGATTCTATAACGTTAATGAAAATCTGTGCATATTTTATCGATACATGCATATTTTATTCACAGAGGACAGTCTTCTTGCGCGTATTTTTCGTGGTTTCCTGTATTTGCAAATTAAAAAAATTATCTTCCCTGTATTTGCCGATAATGATTATGGTCTCAAATTGTAGGTATGATTAATTTCTAACGATTCTATAACGTTTATGAAATTTGTGCATATTTCTTCGATATATGTATATTTTATTCACAGCATACAGTCTTATTGTTGGTATTTTTCGTGGTTCCCTGTATTTGCAAATTTAAAAAATTATCTTCCCGTTATTTGCCGATAATGATTATTGTCTCAAATTGTAGGTATGATTTTTTTCTACCGATGCTATAATGTTTATAAAAATCTGTTATTATTTGTTCGCTATATTCATATATTATTCACAGGGGACAGTCTTATTGTGGGTATTTTTCGTGGTTCGCTGTATTTGCAAATTAAAAAAATTATCTTCCCGTTATTTGCCGATAATGATTATGGTTTCAAATTGTAGGTATGATTTTTTTCTACCGATGCTTTAACGTTTATAAAAATCTGTGCATATTTTATCGATATATGCACATTTTATTCACATGGGACAGTCTTATTGTAGGTATTTTTCGTGGTTCGCTGTATTTGCAAATAAAAAAAAATATATTTTCTTTATTTCCGATAATAATTATGCTCTCAAATAGTAGGTATGATTAATTTATAACGATTCTATAACGTTAATGAAAATCTGTGCATATTTTATCGATACATGCATATTTTATTCACAGAGGACAGTCTTATTGTGCGTATTTTTCGTGGTTTCCTGTATTTGCAAATTAAAAAAATTATCTTCCCGTTATTTGCCGATAATGCTTATGATTTCAAATTGTAGGTAGGTATGATTTTTTTCTAAAGATGCTTTAACGTTTATAAAAATCTGTGCATATTTTATCGATATATGCACATTTTATTCACATGGGACAGTCTTATTGTGGGTATTTTTCGTGGTTCCCTGTATTTGCAAATTTAAAAAATTATCTTCCCCTTATTTGCCGATAATGATTATGGTCTCAAATTGTAGGTATGATTTTTTTCTACCGATGCTATAATGTTTATAAAAATCTGTTATAATTTGTTCGCTATATTCATATATTATTCACAGGGGACAGTCTTATTGTGGGTATTTTTATGGTTCGCTGTATTTGCAAATAAAAAAAAATTATCTTCCCGTTATTTCCGATAATAATTATGGTCTCAAATAGTAGGTATGATTAATTTATAACGATTCTATAACGTTAATGAAAATCTGTGCATATTTTATCGATACATGTATATTTTATTCACAGAGGACAGTCTTCTTGCGCGTATTTTTCGTGGTTTCCTGTATTTGCAAATTAAAAAAATTATCTTCCCGTTATTTGCCGATAATGCTTATGATTTCAAATTGTAGGTAGGTATGATTTTTTTCTAAAGATGCTTTAACGTTTATAAAAATCTGTGCATATTTTATCGATACATGCATATTTTATTCACAGCGGACAGTCTTACAGTTCGTATTTTTCGTAGTTCCCTGTATTTGCAAATTAAAAAAATTATCTTCCCGTTATTTGCCGATAATGATTATAGTCTCAAATTGTAGGTATGATTAATTTCTAACGATTCTATAACGTTTATGAAATTTGTGCATATTTCTTCGATATATGTATATTTTATTCACAGCATACAGTCTTATTGTGGGTATTTTTCGTGGTTCCCTGTATTTGCAAATTTAAAAAATTATCTTCCCGTTATTTGCCGATAATGATTATGGTCTCAAATAGTAGGTATGATTTTTTTCTACCGATGCTATAATGTTTATAAAAATCTGTTATTATTTGTTCGCTATATTCATATATTATTCACAGGGGACAGTCTTATTGTGGGTATTTTTCGTTGTTCGCTGTATTTGCAAATTAAAAAAATTATCTTCCCGTTATTTGCCGATAATGATTATGGTTTCAAATTGTAGGTATGATTTTTTTCTACCGATGCTTTAACGTTTATAAAAATCTGTGCATATTTTATCGATATATGCACATTTTATTCACATGGGACAGTCTTATTGTAGGTATTTTTCGTGGTTCGCTGTATTTGCAAATAAAAAAAAATATATTTTCTTTATTTCCGATAATAATTATGCTCTCAAATAGTAGGTATGATTAATTTATAACGATTCTATAACGTTAATGAAAATCTGTGCATATTTTATCGATACATGCATATTTTATTCACAGAGGACAGTCTTATTGTGCGTATTTTTCGTGGTTTCCTGTATTTGCAAATTAAAAAAATTATCTTCCCGTTATTTGCCGATAATGCTTATGATTTCAAATTGTAGGTAGGTATGATTTTTTTCTAAAGATGCTTTAACGTTTATAAAAATCTGTGCATATTTTATCGATATATGCACATTTTATTCACATGGGACAGTCTTATTGTGGGTATTTTTCGTGTTTCGCTGTATTTGCAAATTAAAAAAAAAAATATATTTCCTTTATTTCCGATAATAATTATGGTCTCAAATAGTAGGTATGATTAATTTCTAACGATTCTATAACGGTTATGAAAATCTGTGCATATTTTATCGATATATGCACTTTTTATTCACATGGGGCAGTCTTATTGTGCGTATTTTTCGTGGTTCCCTGTATTTGCAAATTTAAAAAATTATCTTCCCGTTATATGCCGATAATGATTATGGTCTCAAATTGTAGGTAAGATTTTTTTCTACCGATGCTATAATGTTTATAAAAATCTGTTATTATTTGTTCGCTATATTCATATATTATTCACAGGGGACAGTCTTATTGTGGGTATTTTTCGTGGTTCGCTGTATTTGCAAATTAAAAAAATTATCTTCCCGTTATTTGCCGATAATGATTATGGTTTCAAATTGTAGGTATGATTTTTTTCTACCGATGCTTTAACGTTTGCAAAAATCTGTGCATATTTTATCGATATATGCACATTTTATTCACATGGGACAGTCTTATTGTAGGTATTTTTCGTGGTTCGCTGTATTTGCAAATAAAAAAAAAATATATTTTCTTTATTTCCGATAATAATTATGGTCTCCAATAGTAGGTATGATTAATTTATAACGATTCTATAACGTTAATGAAAATCTGTGCATATTTTATTGATACATGCATATTTTATTCACAGAGGACAGTCTTATTGTGCGTATTTTTCGTGGTTTCCTGTATTTGCAAATTAAATAAATTATCTTCCCGTTATTTGCCGATAATGCTTATGATTTCAAATTGTAGGTAGGTATGATTTTTTTCTAAAGATGCTTTAACGTTTATAAAAATCTGTGCATAATTTATCGATATATGCACATTTTATTCACATGGGACAGTCTTATTGTGGGTATTTTTCGTGTTTCGCTGTATTTGCAAATTAAAAAAAAATATATTTCCTTTATTTCCGATAATAATTATGGTCTCAAATAGTAGGTATGTGTAATTTCTAACGATTCTATAACGTTTATGAAAATCTGTGCATGTTTTATCGATATATGCACTTTTTATTCACATGGGGCAGTCTTATTGTGCGTATTTTTCGTGGTTCCCTGTATTTGCAAATTAAAAAAATTATCTTCCCATTATTTGCCGATAAAGATTATGTTCTCAAATTGTAGGTACGAATTTTTTCGACCGATGCTATAATGTTTATAAAAATCTGTTAATATTTGTTCGCTATATATATATTTTATTCATAGCAGACAGTCTTATTGTAGGCATTTTTCGTGGTTCGCTGTATTTGCAAATAAAAAAAAAATATATTTTCTTTATTTCCTATAATAATTATGGTCTCAAATAGTAGGTATGATTAATTTATAACGATTCTATAACGTTAATGAAAATCTGTGCATATTTTATCGATACATGCATATTTTATTCACAGAGGACAGTCTTATTGTGCGTATTTTTCGTGGTTTCCTGTATTTGCAAATTAAAAAAATTATCTTCCCCTTATTTGCCGATAATGATTATAGTCTCAAATTGTAGGTATGATTAATTTCTAACGATTCTATAACGTTTATGAAATTTGTGCATATTTCTTCGATATATGTAAATTTTATTCACAGCATACAGTCTTATAGTGGGTATTTTTCGTGGTTCCCTGTATTTGCAAATTTAAAAAATTATCTTCCCGTTATTTGCCGATAATGATTATGGCCTCAAATAGTAGGTATGATTTTTTTCTACCGATGCTATAATGTTTATAAAAATCTGTTATTATTTGTTCGCTATATTCATATATTATTCACAGGGGACAGTCTTATTGTGGGTATTTTTCGTGGTTCGCTGTATTTGCAAATTAAAAAAATTATCTTCCCGTTATTTGCCGATAATGATTATGGTTTCAAATTGTAGGCATGATTTTTTTCTACCGATGCTTTAACGTTTATAAAAATCTGTGCATATTTTATCGATATATGCACATTTTATTCACATGGGACAGTCTTATTGTAGGTATTTTTCGTGGTTCGCTGTATTTGCAAATAAAAAAAAAATATATTTTCTTTATTTCCGATAATAATTATGGTCTCAAATAGTAGGTATGATTAATTTATAACGATTCTATAACGTTAATGAAAATCTGTGCATATTTTATCGATACATGCATATTTTATTCACAGAGGACAGTCTTATTGTGCGTATTTTTCGTGGTTTCCTGTATTTGCAAATTAAAAAAATTATCTTCCCGTTATTTGCCGATAATGATTATAGTAGTTACGATAACAACCCCTCATAAAATAATAATTTAAATATTCTTTAAGTACATTTTTTATAAGGAAGAGAAAGAATAAATTAAAATAAAATAAACATGTGAACATACATACAAACATACGTATGCACTTGAAGTTAAACGATTTCTTTTTCTTTTGAATAAATGTCGCAACGAACACCCAAATTGTTTAATGACCCAAACATACATACAAGTATGTATGCACTTGAAATGTAGAACAATTATTAAGAATCAATAATATTTAAAAGTAAGCATTTTTGTTTATTTAAGGTATTGGGAAATATTAAATGTAGAACAATAATTATTAAGAACCAATAATATTTTAGAAGTAAGCATTTCTTTTGTATCGTTATATTTGAATATTTAATACTAAGTATTTTGTAAGAAAGAATCATTCACATACTTTGAATCAAATAAAGAGGATCAAATAAGGAAAAGCAAAAAGTGTTTTTTTTATTTGAAACCAAAACCCTCATAACAAATCTGGCGACGAGGATGGGATCGGAGGAATAATTCTCCTAAAGTGTTTTAATATTGGAGGAATAATTCTCCTAAAGTGTTTTAATATTGAAGGAATAATTCTTCAAAAGTGAACCAAACTATTCTATGGACTCAAAACCCAAAGGTGAATTTTATTTTTGAAAAAAAATCTGAGAAATAATTCTACAGACTCAAAAGTGAAACTTGTTTTTTACTAATGTTAAAAGTGTACAACACCTAAAGAAAAGACCATTTTTGAACTTTTGCAAAAAAAATATATCCTCCACAACAAAAATACAGTTAAAAAGAAGACTACTAAGAAAATCTACAGCAAAAATCAACAAAATCTACCTGGAACGGTTACTACTAATACAACTAAAAAGAAGACTACTAAGAAAATCTACAGCAAAAATCAACAAAATCTACCTGGAACGGTTACTACTAATACAACTAAAAAGAAGACTACTAAGAAAATCTACAGCAAAAATCAACAAAATCTACCTGGAACGGTTACTACTAATACAACTAAAAAAGAAGACTACTAAGGAAATCTACAAATATTTCGGGAACGATTATTACTAAATTATTAATGTGAGTAAATTAATGTAATAGCAATAAGTATTTAATTAAATTCAGACCTTGTAACAGTTTCCTTTGTACAAAAGAAGTAAAATACATTTTTGTTAAATTAATAATAAGATTTATTTTGCTTAAAATTAAAAATTTATTCAAATACGAGAATTTTTTCTATAGAGACAATTTTACGTTAATTAATTTTTTATCATGGCCCAACCAGTAGTACACTCTATAAGTCTAGACCCCATAAAATACTTGAAAACCCTCCCAGAATTCAATGGAGATAGAAGGGATCTATACAATTTCATTACACTAGTAGACAGAATATATCCTTTACTGACGCAATACGATGAAATGTCACAGTTAGTTTTCTCAGACATTATTAAAAGTAGACTTCAAGGTAAAGCAAGAGAAGTTATTGAAATAAATTTTCACGTCCAATCGTGGACAGGTATAAAAGATGTTTTGGTGAATAATTTCGGCGAGAAATTAAGCATAGAAGAATTATACGACAAAATGAGATCAGTAGGATTTAGAACTAACACACTGGACTTTTACACCGAAATAAAAGACAGGTTAAGAAGACTTAACAACAAAGCTAGTCTTATAATGGGCGCAAATGCAGGCTCAGAAACAATAGTTAATAATAATATGAGGTCGGCTTTGAATATTTTTAAAGAAAAAATACCAGAGCCTATGAAAACAATATTGGCTTGTAGGAATCCACAAACTCTCGAAAGTGCTATGGAAATATTAATTCAATCAGTCTACGGCTACTACGGTGGTAAACCTGAAAAATCACAGGCTTACGTACATAATAAAAATGACAAAAGACTATATAATAAAAACACTAAAACCAGAAACTTTAACCAAAATTATAATCAGGACAACCGACAAGAACCATTTGCCAAATCACAATACAGACCGAATTTTAACCCTAACCAAAACCAACACAGACATAATCAACAAAGACCATTTACAAGTCCACAATATAGACCTAATTTTTATACCAATCAGAATCAATACCAAAATTCACAACATAGACCTAATTTTTATACCAATCAGAATCAATATCAAAATCCACAACACCGATCAAACTTCAACCACAATTACCAAAGAAATGAACAAGTAGCTCCAGAGCCAATGGACGTGAATATAGTCCAAAATCTTCAAGAAAATACACCTTTGGAAAATTTTCAGTCTTCAGCCTCGAAGGGAACTTACCATATATAGTTTTAAGAACTAAATTAGGTTATTTAAGATTCATTATAGATACAGGAGCAACTCATTCTATTGTTAATCCCGGCATATGCCACCCACAATGGAATGTACCCTCCGAAGAAGTAACAATGAAAACACTACAACACTTAATTAAAATTAATGAAAAAGTCCGCATACCCCTTTTTGAAGAACTCGGCGATAGCAATTGTCGAATTGAACTTTTTGTCTGTAAATTCCACACCTATTATGACGGGTTAATTGGAAATAATATACTAAAACAATTAGGAGCAATAATCAATTTAAAGAATGATACTTTGGTTGTTGGAGAAAAAGAAATACCATTAATATATAAACATAACGAAGCAGAATATTATTTTGAAAAAGAACGATCATATAAAGTCGAAATACCTGTTGACTGCAAAGAAGGATTAGTATTTAAAGATAAAACAGTATCAAACGATAAAAACATTGAAATTATGGAAGGCGTATACAACGCAGAAAATTTTAAGATTGCAGCATTCATTAATGTGAAAAGAAATAACAAAAAAAGGGTTATATTTAAAACTCAGAAAACAGAAAAAGTAACTACCGAAAACTTTCATATCCAAGACATAGAAAAGGAAAACACGGTTCCTCTCTTGAATCAAATTAGAACTGATCATTTGAATGATGAAGAAAAAACTAAACTTTTAGAAATAATTAAAAGATTCCAAAAAGTATTTTACATTGAGAATACAGACTTAACTTTTACAAACGCAATTAAACATGAAATTAGAACAACTAACAACGTCCCAATCACGGCTAAGACTTACCGTTATCCTTATATTCATAAAAGTGAAGTCCAAAAACAAATCAAACAAATGTTAGATAACATAATTCGACCAAGCCATTCACCCTACTCTGCTCCAGTATGGATAGTGCCAAAGAAAATGGACGCCAGTGGTGAGAGAAAATGGAGATTGGTAGTCGATTATCGTAAATTAAATGAAATTACGATAGACGATAAATATCCAATTCCAAATATAGAGGAGATATTGGAAAAACTCGGAAGGTGCCAATATTTTACAACTTTGGATTTGGCCAAAGGATTTCATCAGATAGAAATAGATGAGAAGGACATACCAAAAACAGCATTTAGTGTCGAAGGCGGACATTACGAATTCCTTCGTATGCCGTTTGGCCTCAAAACAGCACCAGCCACGTTCCAAAGGCTGATGAACAACGTCTTAGGGGACTATATTAATAAAATCTGCTTGGTATATCTCGATGATATAATTATATTTTCTACATCACTCCAAGAACACTTGGAATCTATTACGAAAATATTCAAACGTTTAAAAGAAGTAAATCTAAAAATCCAGTTGGACAAAAGCGAATTCATGAAGCGAGAGACAAATTTTTTAGGACATATAGTGACCGAATCTGGTATAAAACCAAACCCAGATAAAATAAAGTGTGTACAGAATTTTCCTATACCAACTACACAGAAACAGATTAAACAATTTTTGGGATTATCAGGTTATTACCGAAAATTTATCAGAGATTATGCCAAAATCTCTAGGCCTATGACAAGATACCTCAGGAAGGATGCACAAGTAGATGTAAAGAATTCTGAATATAGAGAAAGTTTCGAAAATTTAAAGAAATTATTAACAAACTCTCCAGTCCTAGCATACCCAGATTTCAATAAAAAATTTATTTTGCAAACCGATGCGAGTAATTTCGCACTGGGAGCTGTACTCTCTCAGGATGGACACCCTATCTGCTATATTAGCCGAACACTAAATGGACACGAGCAAAATTATAGCACCATAGAGAAAGAGTTGTTAGCAATAGTGTGGGCCACACAACAACTAAGACCATATTTATTCGGTAGGCGATTCTTGATCGAATCTGATCATAGACCACTTGTTTGGCTCTTTTCTATAAAGGAACCAAGTTCAAAGTTGGTCAGATGGAGATTGAAGTTGCAGGAATACGATTACGAAATAAAATACAAGAAGGGTGTTTTGAACGGTAACGCAGATGCATTGTCTCGAATAGAAACCAATACACATGAAATAAATTTAATAGAAGAAAATAACGTTATAACGGAAACATCCACCCCACTAAATTTCTTCAAACGACAATTCATTATTAAACAAACAACATCGGGTTCACTAAAAATAAAAACTGACAAAATATTCAAAAATAAAAGAAAAACCATTTCTGCAAAAAGTTTGGACGAGCAAACATTAATAACACTAATAAAGAATCATTTTGACCCAGAAAAAATTAATGCAGTGGTAATAGACCAAGAAATGATATATGAAAAGTTCAAGGAAGTTGTAAACAAATACTTTGGTGATAATAGGAAATTTAAAATTTGTAGAAGCAAAACTATTTTACAGGATATTTGCAACGAGGTTGAATTGACCGAAAGAATAGAAAGAGAGCATAAGAAAAACAATCATAGAGGTATTAACGAGAATTTTGCAGGACTCAAATCCGAAATATACCATCCAAAACTAAAATTACGCATCACACAATTTATCAATAATTGTGATATTTGTAATAAAGAGAAATATGAACGACGACCGATAAAACAAGAATTTAAATTAACAGAAACTCCAGAAAAACCAGGTGAAGTAATACATGCAGACATATATTATAGCTTAGAGAAAAAGTTATTTATGACGTCTATCGATAAATTTTCAAAGTATGCACAGGCAATTAGAATACAAAATAGGTCTTGGATAGAATTTAAAATTGCATTAGCTCAATACCTATCATCCGTTGGAAACATTAAAAAGCTTATAGTCGATAATGAACTTGGGTTT
This sequence comes from Nowickia ferox, assembly GCA_936439885.1. Classification (NCBI taxonomy): domain Eukaryota; kingdom Metazoa; phylum Arthropoda; class Insecta; order Diptera; family Tachinidae; genus Nowickia; species Nowickia ferox. Next base: position 43,741,593 of record OW387025.1, read on the forward strand.
AAAGCTTTGCCACTCCTAGAATATTTACGGGAACAAGAAATCGAAATCCATTACACGTCGAATAATAATCATACATCCAATGCAGACATAGAGAGATTTCACAATACTTTGAATGAGCATATTAGGATTCTTAAATATGACTCTCAAAGAGATGTAGAAACGGTAGAGGAAAAAATATATAGATGCGTCAAATATTACAATACAATCCATTCCACCACGAAAAAAAGACCCATAGACTTTAAAAATGGTGTAATAAAATGTGAAGAATACCCAGATATTAAGGAAAAAATAGTCAAAACAAAAGAGAGAACAATAAGAAAACTGAACGCAGAGCGAGAAAATGTAGACATCCAAACAGGACCAATTTATCTAAAGGATGAAAGAGGCGGAAAGAATCATTCAAGGTTTCGGAAAGTAATAGTATCACAAGTAGATGAAGATCATGTAGTAACTGATAAAGGTCACAAATATTATAAATCACATATCAAAAGAAAGAAAAAATTTCAAAATGAAAATACCCCAGAAACAATATGATTTCGTTCTTATTTACAGATGATTCCTATTATATTGTTATTGATAACGACGTTAGATGTCATATATATGCAAATATTGGAAGTACAAGACTTGTCAGATAACCATGGGTATGTGCCAATTAAACTCAAAGACGTACAGATGATCGACAATTACATAAAAATAATTCATATCATTAATACAACCAAATACGTAGAAACAACAAACATATTAGAAGACAACATACACAAACTAACAACAACTTATACGAACGTCAAACCACTATTAGGCAGTATTCGTAAAAGCATGGACTTATGTAAAACAAAAATTCGAAATCTAATACCTGCATTCAGACAGAAACGAGGATTGATAAACGCATTAGGAAAAGGACTGAAATACGTTGCTGGAACAATGGACAGCGATGACGAATCAAAAATACTTCAAAAGATTCAGACCTTAGAAAAGAACAACGAAGAGACTATGCATGCATTAGACGAACAAACTTACTTAAACACTCATTTTTCACAGATAATAACGAACATTACAAATCATATAAATAGCCAACAAAGAATCGTTCAAAGGTACGTAAACGAATTTAAAACGAAAATAGAAAATAAGATTTTGAGACTAGAAGACGAAACCACATTTTTAGAAAATATTTTCCAAATAAATAATGATTTAAACTTACTAATAGATCACGTTAATGAAATTGGACATGTTGTTTTTAATACAAAACTGGGAATAATTCCATCAGATATGCTAACAATAAAAGAATTTAACATTATAGGCAATATAGAATCCTACATCCATACTACAGTTTCATTGTCATATAAAGAAGAACTAATAATGCTAACTTTGAATGTTCCAAAATTCCTAAATCAAACTTTTACAAAAATTATATTTGAACCACTTCCTAATTACCAAAATAAAACTTTAACACTCAATGAAAATACAGTACTTATTTACAAAAATGAAACATACAAGTCAAATTCTTTAGAGTACAAAAATCTTGAAAGACTAAATGACAACTGTTTAACAAACATTGTGAAACATTTGGAACCTAAATGCACAATGAATATGTCTATAAATGCAGAAGAAAAAGAAATTTACGCAGGCCTACTTGTTATTAAGAATTATAAAGATAAAATTGTTTCTAATAATTGCAAAAACTCATACAAATTCGAAAAATTAAAAACCTACTTAATAAAATTTGAAAATTGTGTAATAAAAACCAAATTAAGAACTTATGAAAACTATAAAATAAATATAAATGAAATGTTCATTTTAGAAAATTTTATGTTGAAAATTAACGAAAATAACATGACACTTCCCGATTTAAAAATGAAAGAAATACATTTTAACGAAACACTAAAAATTGTAAACCATAAATTATTGAAAAACACTTTAGTTCTCACAAGTAGTCATATAAGCGTTTCTGTAATTTTAATCTTTATTATAATTATAATTTATCTAAAACTAAATAGAAAAACCTACATCATTAGTTCGTCGGAGCCTCACTCTAACGATGGGGGAGTTACGATAACAACCCCTCATAAAATAATAATTTAAATATTCTTTAAGTTAATGAAAATCTGTGCATATTTTATCGATACATGCATATTTTATTCACAGAGGACAGTCTTATTGTGCGTATTTTTCGTGGTTTCCTGTATTTGCAAATTAAAAAAATTATCTTCCCGTTATTTGCCGATAATGATTATAGTAGTTACGATAACAACCCCTCATAAAATAATAATTTAAATATTCTTTAAGTACATATTTCCCTAGATATTTTAACGCCTTTGTAATTTGATATAAATAAGCGCTGCAACATTTTTTATAAGGAAGAAAAAGAATAAATTAAAATAAAATAAACATGTGAACATACATACAAACATACGTATGCACTTGAAGTTAAACGATTTCTTTTTCTTTTGAATAAATGTCGCAACGAACACCCAAATTGTTTAATGACCCAAACATACATACAAGTATGTATGCACTTGAAATGGAGAACAATTATTAAGAATCAATAATATTTAAAAGTAAGCATTTTTGTTTATTTAAGGTATTGGGAAATATTAAATGTAGAACAATAATTATTAAGAACCAATAATATTTTAGAAGTAAGCATTTCTTTTGTAAAATTGAATATTTAATACTAAGTATTTTGTAAGAAAGAATCATTCACATACTTTGAATCAAATAAAGAGGATCAAATAAGGAAAAGCAAAAAGTGTTTTTTTTTTATTTGAAACCAAAACCCTCATAACAAATCTTATAGTCTCAAATTGTAGGTATGATTAATTTCTAACGATTCTATAACGTTTATGAAATTTGTGCATATTTCTTCGATATATGTATATTTTATTCACAGCATACAGTCTTATTGTGGGTATTTTTCGTGGTTCCCTGTATTTGCAAATTTAAAAAATTATCTTCCCGTTATTTGCCGATAATGATTATGGTCTCAAATAGTAGGTATGATTTTTTTCTACCGATGCTATAATGTTTATAAAAATCTGTTATTTGTTCGCTATATTCATATATTATTCACAGGGGACAGTCTTATTGTGGGTATTTTTCGTGGTTCGCTGTATTTGCAAATTAAAAAAATTATCTTCCCGTTATTTGCCGATAATGCTTATGGTTTCAAATTGTAGGTATGATTTTTTTCTACCGATGCTTTAACGTTTATAAAAATCTGTGCATATTTTATCGATATATGCACATTTTATTTACATGGGACAGTCTTATAGTGGGTATTTTTCGTGTTTCGCTGTATTTGCAAATTAAAAAAAAATATATTTCCTTTATTTCCGATAATAATTATGGTCTCAAATAGTAGGTATGATTAATTTCTAACGATTCTATACATTTATGAAAATCTGTGCATATCTTATCGATATATGCACTTTTTATTCACATGGGGCAGTCTTATTGTGCGTATTTTTCGTGGTTCCCTGTATTTGCAAATTAAAAAAATTATCTTCCCATTATTTGCCGATAAAGATTATGTTCTCAAATTGTAGGTACGAATTTTTTCTACCGATGCTATAATGTTTATAAAAATCTGTTAATATTTGTTCGCTATATATATATTTTATTCATAGCAGACAGTCTTATTGTGGGTATTTTTCGAGGTTCCCTGTATTTGCAAATTAATGAAAATATTTTTCCGTTATTTCCCGATAATAATTATGTTCCCAATTTGTAGGTATGCATTTTCTTTCTACCGATGCTTTACCGTTTATAAAAATCTGTGCATATTTTATCGATATATGCACATTTTATTCACATGGGACAGTCTTATTGTGGGTATTTTTCGTGGTTCCCTGTATTTGCAAATTTAAAAAATTATCTTTCCGTTATATGCCGATAATGATTATGGTCTCAAATTGTAGGTAAGATTTTTTTCTACCGATGCTATAATGTTTATAAAAATCTGTTATTATTTGTTCGCTATATTCATATATTATTCACAGGGGACAGTCTTATTGTGGGTATTTTTCGTGGTTCGCTGTATTTGCAAATTAAAAAAATTATCTTCCCGTTATTTGCCGATAATCATTATGGTTTCAAATTGTAGGTATGATTTTTTTCTACCGATGCTTTAACGTTTACAAAAATCTGTGCATATTTTATCGATATATGCACATTTTATTCACATGGGACAGTCTTATTGTAGGTATTTTTCGTGGTTCGCTGTATTTGCAAATAAAAAAAAAATATATTTTCTTTATTTCCGATAATAATTATGGTCTCAAATAGTAGGTATGATTAATTTATAACGATTCTATAACGTTAATAAAATCTGTGCATATTTTATTGATACATGCATATTTTGTTCACAGAGGACAGTCTTATTGTGCGTATTTTTCGTGGTTTCCTGTATTTGCAAATTAAATAAATTATCTTCCCGTTATTTGCCGATAATGCTTATGATTTCAAAAAAAAGGTGGTATGATTTTTTTCTAAAGATGCTTTAACGTTTATAAAAATCTGTGCATAATTTATCGATATATGCACATTTTATTCACATGGGACAGTCTTATTGTGGGTATTTTTCGTGTTTCGCTGTATTTGCAAATTAAAAAAAAATATATTTCCTTTATTTCCGATAATAATTATGGTCTCAAATAGTAGGTATGTGTAATTTCTAACGATTCTATAACGTTTATGAAAATCTGTGCATATTTTATCGATATATGCACTTTTTATTCACATGGGGCAGTCTTCTTGTGCGTATTTTTCGTGGTTCCCTGTATTTGCAAATTAAAAAAATTATCTTCCCATTATTTGCCGATAAAGATTATGTTCTCAAATTGTAGGTACGAATTTTTTCTACCGATGCTATAATGTTTATAAAAATCTGTTAATATTTGTTCGCTATATATATATTTTATTCATAGCAGACAGTCTTATTGTAGGTATTTTTCGTGGTTCGCTGTATTTGCAAATAAAAAAAAAATATATTTTCTTTATTTCCTATAATAATTATGGTCTCAAATAGTAGGTATGATTAATTTATAACGATTCTATAACGTTAATGAAAATCTGTGCATATTTTATCGATACATGCATATTTTATTCACAGAGGACAGTCTTATTGTGCGTATTTTTCGTGGTTTCCTGTATTTGCAAATTAAAAAAATTATCTTCCCCTTATTTGCCGATAATGATTATAGTCTCAAATTGTAGGTATGATTAATTTCTAACGATTCTATAACGTTTATGAAATTTGTGCATATTTCTTCGATATATGTAAATTTTATTCACAGCATACAGTCTTATAGTGGGTATTTTTCGTGGTTCCCTGTATTTGCAAATTTAAAAAATTATCTTCCCGTTATTTGCCGATAATGATTATTGTCTCAAATTGTAGGTATGATTTTTTTCTACCGATGCTATAATGTTTATAAAAATCTGTTATTATTTGTTCGCTATATTCATATATTATTCACAGGGGACAGTCTTATTGTGGGTATTTTTCGTGGTTCGCTGTATTTGCAAATTAAAAAAATTATCTTCCCGTTATTTGCCGATAATGATTATGGTTTCAAATTGTAGGTATGATTTTTTTCTACCGATGCTTTAACGTTTATAAAAATCTGTGCATATTTTATCGATATATGCACATTTTATTCACATGGGACAGTCTTATTGTAGGTATTTTTCGTGGTTCGCTGTATTTGCAAATAAAAAAAAAATATATTTTCTTTATTTCCGATAATAATTATGGTCTCAAATAGTAGGTATGATTAATTTATAACGATTCTATAACGTTAATGAAAATCTGTGCATATTTTATCGATACATGCATATTTTATTCACAGAGGACAGTCTTATTGTGCGTATTTTTCGTGGTTTCCTGTATTTGCAAATTAAAAAAATTATCTTCCCGTTATTTGCCGATAATGATTATAGTAGTTACGATAACAACCCCTCATAAAATAATAATTTAAATATTCTTTAAGTACATTTTTTATAAGGAAGAGAAAGAATAAATTAAAATAAAATAAACATGTGAACATACATACAAACATACGTATGCACTTGAAGTTAAACGATTTCTTTTTCTTTTGAATAAATGTCGCAACGAACACCCAAATTGTTTAATGACCCAAACATACATACAAGTATGTATGCACTTGAAATGTAGAACAATTATTAAGAATCAATAATATTTAAAAGTAAGCATTTTTGTTTATTTAAGGTATTGGGAAATATTAAATGTAGAACAATAATTATTAAGAACCAATAATATTTTAGAAGTAAGCATTTCTTTTGTATCGTTATATTTGAATATTTAATACTAAGTATTTTGTAAGAAAGAATCATTCACATACTTTGAATCAAATAAAGAGGATCAAATAAGGAAAAGCAAAAAGTGTTTTTTTTATTTGAAACCAAAACCCTCATAACAAATCTGGCGACGAGGATGGGATCGGAGGAATAATTCTCCTAAAGTGTTTTAATATTGGAGGAATAATTCTCCTAAAGTGTTTTAATATTGAAGGAATAATTCTTCAAAAGTGAACCAAACTATTCTATGGACTCAAAACCCAAAGGTGAATTTTATTTTTGAAAAAAAATCTGAGAAATAATTCTACAGACTCAAAAGTGAAACTTGTTTTTTACTAATGTAAAAAGTGTACAACACCTAAAGAAAAGACCATTTTTGAACTTTTGCAAAAAAAATATATCCTCCACAACAAAAATACAGTTAAAAAGAAGACTACTAAGAAAATCTACAGCAAAAATCAACAAAATCTACCTGGAACGGTTACTACTAATACAACTAAAAAGAAGACTACTAAGAAAATCTACAGCAAAAATCAACAAAATCTACCTGGAACGGTTACTACTAATACAACTAAAAAGAAGACTACTAAGAAAATCTACAGCAAAAATCAACAAAATCTACCTGGAACGGTTACTACTAATACAACTAAAAAAGAAGACTACTAAGGAAATCTACAAATATTTCGGGAACGATTATTACTAAATTATTAATGTGAGTAAATTAATGTAATAGCAATAAGTATTTAATTAAATTCAGACCTTGTAACAGTTTCCTTTGTACAAAAGAAGTAAAATACATTTTTGTTAAATTAATAATAAGATTTATTTTGCTTAAAATTAAAAATTTATTCAAATACGAGAATTTTTTCTATAGAGACAATTTTACGTTAATTAATTTTTTATCATGGCCCAACCAGTAGTACACTCTATAAGTCTAGACCCCATAAAATACTTGAAAACCCTCCCAGAATTCAATGGAGATAGAAGGGATCTATACAATTTCATTACACTAGTAGACAGAATATATCCTTTACTGACGCAATACGATGAAATGTCACAGTTAGTTTTCTCAGACATTATTAAAAGTAGACTTCAAGGTAAAGCAAGAGAAGTTATTGAAATAAATTTTCACGTCCAATCGTGGACAGGTATAAAAGATGTTTTGGTGAATAATTTCGGCGAGAAATTAAGCATAGAAGAATTATACGACAAAATGAGATCAGTAGGATTTAGAACTAACACACTGGACTTTTACACCGAAATAAAAGACAGGTTAAGAAGACTTAACAACAAAGCTAGTCTTATAATGGGCGCAAATGCAGGCTCAGAAACAATAGTTAATAATAATATGAGGTCGGCTTTGAATATTTTTAAAGAAAAAATACCAGAGCCTATGAAAACAATATTGGCTTGTAGGAATCCACAAACTCTCGAAAGTGCTATGGAAATATTAATTCAATCAGTCTACGGCTACTACGGTGGTAAACCTGAAAAATCACAGGCTTACGTACATAATAAAAATGACAAAAGACTATATAATAAAAACACTAAAACCAGAAACTTTAACCAAAATTATAATCAGGACAACCGACAAGAACCATTTGCCAAATCACAATACAGACCGAATTTTAACCCTAACCAAAACCAACACAGACATAATCAACAAAGACCATTTACAAGTCCACAATATAGACCTAATTTTTATACCAATCAGAATCAATACCAAAATTCACAACATAGACCTAATTTTTATACCAATCAGAATCAATATCAAAATCCACAACACCGATCAAACTTCAACCACAATTACCAAAGAAATGAACAAGTAGCTCCAGAGCCAATGGACGTGAATATAGTCCAAAATCTTCAAGAAAATACACCTTTGGAAAATTTTCAGTCTTCAGCCTCGAAGGGAACTTACCATATATAGTTTTAAGAACTAAATTAGGTTATTTAAGATTCATTATAGATACAGGAGCAACTCATTCTATTGTTAATCCCGGCATATGCCACCCACAATGGAATGTACCCTCCGAAGAAGTAACAATGAAAACACTACAACACTTAATTAAAATTAATGAAAAAGTCCGCATACCCCTTTTTGAAGAACTCGGCGATAGCAATTGTCGAATTGAACTTTTTGTCTGTAAATTCCACACCTATTATGACGGGTTAATTGGAAATAATATACTAAAACAATTAGGAGCAATAATCAATTTAAAGAATGATACTTTGGTTGTTGGAGAAAAAGAAATACCATTAATATATAAACATAACGAAGCAGAATATTATTTTGAAAAAGAACGATCATATAAAGTCGAAATACCTGTTGACTGCAAAGAAGGATTAGTATTTAAAGATAAAACAGTATCAAACGATAAAAACATTGAAATTATGGAAGGCGTATACAACGCAGAAAATTTTAAGATTGCAGCATTCATTAATGTGAAAAGAAATAACAAAAAAAGGGTTATATTTAAAACTCAGAAAACAGAAAAAGTAACTACCGAAAACTTTCATATCCAAGACATAGAAAAGGAAAACACGGTTCCTCTCTTGAATCAAATTAGAACTGATCATTTGAATGATGAAGAAAAAACTAAACTTTTAGAAATAATTAAAAGATTCCAAAAAGTATTTTACATTGAGAATACAGACTTAACTTTTACAAACGCAATTAAACATGAAATTAGAACAACTAACAACGTCCCAATCACGGCTAAGACTTACCGTTATCCTTATATTCATAAAAGTGAAGTCCAAAAACAAATCAAACAAATGTTAGATAACATAATTCGACCAAGCCATTCACCCTACTCTGCTCCAGTATGGATAGTGCCAAAGAAAATGGACGCCAGTGGTGAGAGAAAATGGAGATTGGTAGTCGATTATCGTAAATTAAATGAAATTACGATAGACGATAAATATCCAATTCCAAATATAGAGGAGATATTGGAAAAACTCGGAAGGTGCCAATATTTTACAACTTTGGATTTGGCCAAAGGATTTCATCAGATAGAAATAGATGAGAAGGACATACCAAAAACAGCATTTAGTGTCGAAGGCGGACATTACGAATTCCTTCGTATGCCGTTTGGCCTCAAAACAGCACCAGCCACGTTCCAAAGGCTGATGAACAACGTCTTAGGGGACTATATTAATAAAATCTGCTTGGTATATCTCGATGATATAATTATATTTTCTACATCACTCCAAGAACACTTGGAATCTATTACGAAAATATTCAAACGTTTAAAAGAAGTAAATCTAAAAATCCAGTTGGACAAAAGCGAATTCATGAAGCGAGAGACAAATTTTTTAGGACATATAGTGACCGAATCTGGTATAAAACCAAACCCAGATAAAATAAAGTGTGTACAGAATTTTCCTATACCAACTACACAGAAACAGATTAAACAATTTTTGGGATTATCAGGTTATTACCGAAAATTTATCAGAGATTATGCCAAAATCTCTAGGCCTATGACAAGATACCTCAGGAAGGATGCACAAGTAGATGTAAAGAATTCTGAATATAGAGAAAGTTTCGAAAATTTAAAGAAATTATTAACAAACTCTCCAGTCCTAGCATACCCAGATTTCAATAAAAAATTTATTTTGCAAACCGATGCGAGTAATTTCGCACTGGGAGCTGTACTCTCTCAGGATGGACACCCTATCTGCTATATTAGCCGAACACTAAATGGACACGAGCAAAATTATAGCACCATAGAGAAAGAGTTGTTAGCAATAGTGTGGGCCACACAACAACTAAGACCATATTTATTCGGTAGGCGATTCTTGATCGAATCTGATCATAGACCACTTGTTTGGCTCTTTTCTATAAAGGAACCAAGTTCAAAGTTGGTCAGATGGAGATTGAAGTTGCAGGAATACGATTACGAAATAAAATACAAGAAGGGTGTTTTGAACGGTAACGCAGATGCATTGTCTCGAATAGAAACCAATACACATGAAATAAATTTAATAGAAGAAAATAACGTTATAACGGAAACATCCACCCCACTAAATTTCTTCAAACGACAATTCATTATTAAACAAACAACATCGGGTTCACTAAAAATAAAAACTGACAAAATATTCAAAAATAAAAGAAAAACCATTTCTGCAAAAAGTTTGGACGAGCAAACATTAATAACACTAATAAAGAATCATTTTGACCCAGAAAAAATTAATGCAGTGGTAATAGACCAAGAAATGATATATGAAAAGTTCAAGGAAGTTGTAAACAAATACTTTGGTGATAATAGGAAATTTAAAATTTGTAGAAGCAAAACTATTTTACAGGATATTTGCAACGAGGTTGAATTGACCGAAAGAATAGAAAGAGAGCATAAGAAAAACAATCATAGAGGTATTAACGAGAATTTTGCAGGACTCAAATCCGAAATATACCATCCAAAACTAAAATTACGCATCACACAATTTATCAATAATTGTGATATTTGTAATAAAGAGAAATATGAACGACGACCGATAAAACAAGAATTTAAATTAACAGAAACTCCAGAAAAACCAGGTGAAGTAATACATGCAGACATATATTATAGCTTAGAGAAAAAGTTATTTATGACGTTTATCGATAAATTTTCAAAGTATGCACAGGCAATTAGAATACAAAATAGGTCTTGGATAGAATTTAAAATTGCATTAGCTCAATACCTATCATCCGTTGGAAACATTAAAAAGCTTTTAGTCGATAATGAACTTGGGTTTAAAGCTTTGCCACTCCTAGAATATTTACGGGAACAAGAAATCGAAATCCATTACACGTCGAATAATAATCATACATCCAATGCAGACATAGAGAGATTTCACAATACTTTGAATGAGCATATTAGGATTCTTAAACATGACTCTCAAAGAGATGTAGAAACGGTAGAGGAAAAAATATATAGATGCGTCAAATATTACAATACAATCCATTCCACCACGAAAAAAAGACCCATAGACTTTAAAAATGGTGTAATAAAATGTGAAGAATACCCAGATATTAAGGAAAAAATAGTCAAAACAAAAGAGAGAACAATAAGAAAACTGAACGCAGAGCGAGAAAATGTAGACATCCAAACAGGACCAATTTATCTAAAGGATGAAAGAGGCGGAAAGAATCATTCAAGGTTTCGGAAAGTAATAGTATCACAAGTAGATGAAGATCATGTAGTAACTGATAAAGGTCACAAATATTATAAATCACATATCAAAAGAAAGAAAAAATTTCAAAATGAAAATACCCCAGAAACAATATGATTTCGTTCTTATTTACAGATGATTCCTATTATATTGTTATTGATAACGACGTTAGATGTCATATATATGCAAATATTGGAAGTACAAGACTTGTCAGATAACCATGGGTATGTGCCAATTAAACTCAAAGACGTACAGATGATCGACAATTACATAAAAATAATTCATATCATTAATACAACCAAATACGTAGAAACAACAAACATATTAGAAGACAACATACACAAACTAACAACAACTTATACGAACGTCAAACCACTATTAGGCAGTATTCGTAAAAGCATGGACTTATGTAAAACAAAAATTCGAAATCTAATACCTGCATTCAGACAGAAACGAGGATTGATAAACGCATTAGGAAAAGGACTGAAATACGTTGCTGGAACAATGGACAGCGATGACGAATCAAAAATACTTCAAAAGATTCAGACCTTAGAAAAGAACAACGAAGAGACTATGCATGCATTAGACGAACAAACTTACTTAAACACTCATTTTTCACAGATAATAACGAACATTACAAATCATATAAATAGCCAACAAAGAATCGTTCAAAGGTACGTAAACGAATTTAAAACGAAAATAGAAAATAAGATTTTGAGACTAGAAGACGAAACCACATTTTTAGAAAATATTTTCCAAATAAATAATGATTTAAACTTACTAATAGATCACGTTAATGAAATTGGACATGTTGTTTTTAATACAAAACTGGGAATAATTCCATCAGATATGCTAACAATAAAAGAATTTAACATTATAGGCAATATAGAATCCTACATCCATACTACAGTTTCATTGTCATATAAAGAAGAACTAATAATGCTAACTTTGAATGTTCCAAAATTCCTAAATCAAACTTTTACAAAAATTATATTTGAACCACTTCCTAATTACCAAAATAAAACTTTAACACTCAATGAAAATACAGTACTTATTTACAAAAATGAAACATACAAGTCAAATTCTTTAGAGTACAAAAATCTTGAAAGACTAAATGACAACTGTTTAACAAACATTGTGAAACATTTGGAACCTAAATGCACAATGAATATGTCTATAAATGCAGAAGAAAAAGAAATTTACGCAGGCCTACTTGTTATTAAGAATTATAAAGATAAAATTGTTTCTAATAATTGCAAAAACTCATACAAATTCGAAAAATTAAAAACCTACTTAATAAAATTTGAAAATTGTGTAATAAAAACCAAATTAAGAACTTATGAAAACTATAAAATAAATATAAATGAAATGTTCATTTTAGAAAATTTTATGTTGAAAATTAACGAAAATAACATGACACTTCCCGATTTAAAAATGAAAGAAATACATTTTAACGAAACACTAAAAATTGTAAACCATAAATTATTGAAAAACACTTTAGTTCTCACAAGTAGTCATATAAGCGTTTCTGTAATTTTAATCTTTATTATAATTATAATTTATCTAAAACTAAATAGAAAAACCTACATCATTAGTTCGTCGGAGCCTCACTCTAACGATGGGGGAGTTACGATAACAACCCCTCATAAAATAATAATTTAAATATTCTTTAAGTTAATGAAAATCTGTGCATATTTTATCGATACATGCATATTTTATTCACAGAGGACAGTCTTATTGTGCGTATTTTTCGTGGTTTCCTGTATTTGCAAATTAAAAAAATTATCTTCCCGTTATTTGCCGATAATGATTATAGTAGTTACGATAACAACCCCTCATAAAATAATAATTTAAATATTCTTTAAGTACATATTTCCCTAGATATTTTAACGCCTTTGTAATTTGATATAAATAAGCGCTGCAACATTTTTTATAAGGAAGAGAAAGAATAAATTAAAATAAAATAAACATGTGAACATACATACAAACATACGTATGCACTTGAAGTTAAACGATTTCTTTTTCTTTTGAATAAATGTCGCAACGAACACCCAAATTGTTTAATGACCCAAACATACATACAAGTATGTATGCACTTGAAATGGAGAACAATTATTAAGAATCAATAATATTTAAAAGTAAGCATTTTTGTTTATTTAAGGTATTGGGAAATATTAAATGTAGAACAATAATTATTAAGAACCAATAATATTTTAGAAGTAAGCATTTCTTTTGTAAAATTGAATATTTAATACTAAGTATTTTGTAAGAAAGAATCATTCACATACTTTGAATCAAATAAAGAGGATCAAATAAGGAAAAGCAAAAAGTGTTTTTTTTTTATTTGAAACCAAAACCCTCATAACAAATCTTATAGTCTCAAATTGTAGGTATGATTAATTTCTAACGATTCTATAACGTTTATGAAATTTGTGCATATTTCTTCGATATATGTATATTTTATTCACAGCATACAGTCTTATTGTGGGTATTTTTCGTGGTTCCCTGTATTTGCAAATTTAAAAAATTATCTTCCCGTTATTTGCCGATAATGATTATGGTCTCAAATAGTAGGTATGATTTTTTTCTACCGATGCTATAATGTTTATAAAAATCTGTTATTTGTTCGCTATATTCATATATTATTCACAGGGGACAGTCTTATTGTGGGTATTTTTCGTGGTTCGCTGTATTTGCAAATTAAAAAAATTATCTTCCCGTTATTTGCCGATAATGCTTATGGTTTCAAATTGTAGGTATGATTTTTTTCTACCGATGCTTTAACGTTTATAAAAATCTGTGCATATTTTATCGATATATGCACATTTTATTTACATGGGACAGTCTTATAGTGGGTATTTTTCGTGTTTCGCTGTATTTGCAAATTAAAAAAAAATATATTTCCTTTATTTCCGATAATAATTATGGTCTCAAATAGTAGGTATGATTAATTTCTAACGATTCTATACATTTATGAAAATCTGTGCATATCTTATCGATATATGCACTTTTTATTCACATGGGGCAGTCTTATTGTGCGTATTTTTCGTGGTTCCCTGTATTTGCAAATTAAAAAAATTATCTTCCCATTATTTGCCGATAAAGATTATGTTCTCAAATTGTAGGTACGAATTTTTTCTACCGATGCTATAATGTTTATAAAAATCTGTTAATATTTGTTCGCTATATATATATTTTATTCATAGCAGACAGTCTTATTGTGGGTATTTTTCGAGGTTCCCTGTATTTGCAAATTAATGAAAATATTTTTCCGTTATTTCCCGATAATAATTATGTTCCCAATTTGTAGGTATGCATTTTCTTTCTACCGATGCTTTACCGTTTATAAAAATCTGTGCATATTTTATCGATATATGCACATTTTATTCACATGGGACAGTCTTATTGTGGGTATTTTTCGTGGTTCCCTGTATTTGCAAATTTAAAAAATTATCTTTCCGTTATATGCCGATAATGATTATGGTCTCAAATTGTAGGTAAGATTTTTTTCTACCGATGCTATAATGTTTATAAAAATCTGTTATTATTTGTTCGCTATATTCATATATTATTCACAGGGGACAGTCTTATTGTGGGTATTTTTCGTGGTTCGCTGTATTTGCAAATTAAAAAAATTATCTTCCCGTTATTTGCCGATAATGATTATGGTTTCAAATTGTAGGTATGATTTTTTTCTACCGATGCTTTAACGTTTACAAAAATCTGTGCATATTTTATCGATATATGCACATTTTATTCACATGGGACAGTCTTATTGTAGGTATTTTTCGTGGTTCGCTGTATTTGCAAATAAAAAAAAAATATATTTTCTTTATTTCCGATAATAATTATGGTCTCAAATAGTAGGTATGATTAATTTATAACGATTCTATAACGTTAATAAAATCTGTGCATATTTTATTGATACATGCATATTTTGTTCACAGAGGACAGTCTTATTGTGCGTATTTTACGTGGTTTCCTGTATTTGCAAATTAAATAAATTATCTTCCCGTTATTTGCCGATAATGCTTATGATTTCAAAAAAAAGGTGGTATGATTTTTTTCTAAAGATGCTTTAACGTTTATAAAAATCTGTGCATAATTTATCGATATATGCACATTTTATTCACATGGGACAGTCTTATTGCGGGTATTTTTCGTGTTTCGCTGTATTTGCAAATTAAAAAAAAATATATTTCCTTTATTTCCGATAATAATTATGGTCTCAAATAGTAGGTATGTGTAATTTCTAACGATTCTATAACGTTTATGAAAATCTGTGCATATTTTATCGATATATGCACTTTTTATTCACATGGGGCAGTCTTCTTGTGCGTATTTTTCGTGGTTCCCTGTATTTGCAAATTAAAAAAATTATCTTCCCATTATTTGCCGATAAAGATTATGTTCTCAAATTGTAGGTACGAATTTTTTCTACCGATGCTATAATGTTTATAAAAATCTGTTAATATTTGTTCGCTATATATATATTTTATTCATAGCAGACAGTCTTATTGTAGGTATTTTTCGTGGTTCGCTGTATTTGCAAATAAAAAAAAAATATATTTTCTTTATTTCCTATAATAATTATGGTCTCAAATAGTAGGTATGATTAATTTATAACGATTCTATAACGTTTATGAAAATCTGTGCATATTTTTCGTGGTTTCCTGTATTTGCAAATTAAAAAAATTATCTTCCGTTATTTGCCGATAATGCTTATGATTTCAAATTGTAGGTATGTATGATTTTTTTCTAAAGATGCTTTAACGTTTATAAAAATCTGTGCATATTTTATCGATACATGCATATTTTATTCACAGGGGACAGTCTTATTGTGCGTATTTTTCGTAGTTCCCTGTATTTGCCGATAATGATTATAGTCTCAAATTGTAGGTATGATTAATTTCTAACGATTCTATAACGTTTATGAAATTTGTGCATATTTCTTCGATATGTGTAAATTTTATTCACAGCATACAGTCTTATAGTGGGTATTTTTCGTGGTTCCCTGTATTTGCAAATTTAAAAAATTATCTTCCCGTTATTTGCCGATAATGATTATGGCCTCAAATAGTAGGTATGATTTTTTTCTACCGATGCTATAATGTTTATAAAAATCTGTTATTATTTGTTCGCTATATTCATATATTATTCACAGGGGACAGTCTTATTGTGGGTATTTTTCGTTGTTCGCTGTATTTGCAAATTAAAAAAATTATCTTCCCGTTATTTGCCGATAATGATTATGGTTTCAAATTGTAGGTATGATTTTTTTCTACCGATGCTTTAACGTTTATAAAAATCTGTGCATATTTTATCGATATATGCACATTTTATTCACATGGGACAGTCTTATTGTAGATATTTTTCGTGGTTCGCTGTATTTGCAAATAAAAAAAAATATATTTTCTTTATTTCCGATAATAATTATGCTCTCAAATAGTAGGTATGATTAATTTATAACGATTCTATAACGTGAATGAAAATCTGTGCATATTTTATCGATACATGCATATTTTATTCACAGAGGACAGTCTTATTGTGCGTATTTTCGTTGTTTCCTGTATTTGCAAATTAAAAAAAATTATCTTCCCGTTATTTGCCGATAATGCTTATGATTTCAAATTGTAGGTAGGTATGATTTTTTTCTAAAGATGCTTTAACGTTTATAAAAATCTGTGCATATTTTATCGATATATGCACTTTTTATTCACATGGGGCAGTCTTAGTGTGCGTATTTTTCGTGGTTCCCTGTATTTGCAAATAAAAAAAAATATATTTCCTTTATTTCCGATAATAATTATGGTCTCAAATAGTAGGTATGATTAATTTCTAACGATTCTATAACGTTTATGAAAATCTGTGCATATTTTATCGATATATGCACTTTTTATTCACATGGGGCAGTCTTATTGTGCGTATTTTTCGTGGTTCCCTGTATTTGCAAATTGAAAAAATTATCTTCCCATTATTTGCCGATAAAGATTATGTTCTCAAATTGTAGGTACGAATTTTTTCTACCGATGTTATAATGTTTATAAAAATCTGTTAATATTTGTTCGCTATATATATATTTTATTCACAGCAGACAGTCTTATTGTGGGTATTTTTCGAGGTTCCCTGTATTTGCAAATTAATGAAAATATTTTTCCGTTATTTCCCGATAATAATTATGTTCCCAATTTGTAGGTATGCATTTTCTTTCTACTGATGCTTTACCGTCAATAAAAATCTGTGCATATTTTATCGATATATGCACATTTTATTCACATGGGACAGTCTTATTGTGGGTATTTTTCGTGGTTCCCTGTATTTGCAAATTTAAAAAATTATCTTCCCGTTATATGCCGATAATGATTATGGTCTCAAATTGTAGGTAAGATTTTTTTCTACCGATGCTATAATGTTTATAAAAATCTGTTATTATTTGTTCGCTATATTCATATATTATTCGCAGGGGACAGTCTTATTGTGGGTATTTTTCGTGGTTCGCTGGGACAGTCTTATTGTGGGTATTTTTCGTGTTTCGCTGTATTTGCAAATTAAAAAAAAATATATTTCCTTTATTTCCGATAATAATTATGGTCTCAAATAGTAGGTATGATTAATTTCTAACGATTCTATACGTTTATGAAAATCTGTGCATATTTTATCGATATATGCACTTTTTATTCACATGGGGCAGTCTTATTGTGCGTATTTTTCGTGGTTCCCTGTATTTGCAAATTAAAAAAATTATCTTCCCATTATTTGCTGATAAAGATTATGTTCTCAAATTGTAGGTACGAATTTTTTCTACCGATGTTATAATGTTTATAAAAATCTGTTAATATTTGTTCGCTATATATATATTTTATTCACAGCAGACAGTCTTATTGTGGGTATTTTTCGAGGTTCCCTGTATTTGCAAATTAATGAAAATATTTTTCCGTTATTTCCCGATAATAATTATGTTCCCAATTTGTAGGTATGCATTTTCTTTCTACTGATGCTTTACCGTCAATAAAAATCTGTGCATATTTTATCGATATATGCACATTTTATTCACATGGGACAGTCTTATTGTGGGTATTTTTCGTGGTTCCCTGTATTTGCAAATTTAAAAAATTATCTTCCCGTTATATGCCGATAATGATTATGGTCTCAAATTGTAGGTAAGATTTTTTTCTACCGATGCTATAATGTTTATAAAAATCTGTTATTATTTGTTCGCTATATTCATATATTATTCGCAGGGGACAGTCTTATTGTGGGTATTTTTCGTGGTTCGCTGGGACAGTCTTATTGTGGGTATTTTTCGAGGTTCCCTGTATTTGCAAATTAATGAAAATATTTTTCCGTTATTTCCCGATAATAATTATGTTCCCAATTTGTAGGTATGCATTTTCTTTCTACCGATATGATTAATTTATAACGATTCTATAACGTTAATGAAAATCTGTGCATATTTTTCGTGGTTTCCTGTATTTGCAAATTAAAAAAATTATCTTCCGTTATTTGCCGATAATGCTTATGATTTCAAATTGTAGGTATGTATGATTTTTTTCTAAAGATGCTTTAACGTTTATAAAAATCTGTGCATATTTTATCGATACATGCATATTTTATTCACAGGGGACAGTCTTATTGTGCGTATTTTTCGTAGTTCCCTGTATTTGCCGATAATGATTATGGTCTCAAATTGTAGGTATGATTAATTTCTAACGATTCTATAACGCTTATGAAATTTGTGCATATTTCTTCGATATATGTATATTTTATTCACAGCATACAGTCTTATTGTGGGTATTTTTCGTGGTTCCCTGTATTTGCAAATTTAAAAAATTATCTTCCCGTTATTTGCCGATAATGATTATTGTCTCAAATTGTAGGTATGATTTTTTTCTACCGATGCTATAATGTTTATAAAAATCTGTTATTATTTGTTCGCTATATTCATATATTATTCACAGGGGACAGTCTTATTGTGGGTATTTTTCGTGGTTCGCTGTATTTGCAAATTAAAAAAATTATCTTCCCGTTATTTTCCGATAATGATTATGGTTTCAAATTGTAGGTATGATTTTTTTCTACCGATGCTTTAACGTTTATAAAAATCTGTGCATATTTTATCGATATATGCACATTTTATTCACATGGGACAGTCTTATTGTAGGTATTTTTCGTGGTTCGCTGTATTTGCAAATAAAAAAAAAATATATTTTCTTTATTTCCGATAATAATTATGGTCTCAAATAGTAGGTATGATTAATTTATAACGATTCTATAACGTTAATGAAAATCTGTGCATATTTTATCGATACATGCATATTTTATTCACAGAGGACAGTCTTATTGTGCGTATTTTTCGTGGTTTCCTGTATTAGCAAATTAAAAAAATTATCTTCCCGTTATTTGCCGATAATGATTATAGTCTCAAATTGTAGGTATGATTAATTTCTAACGATTCTATAACGTTTATGAAATTTGTGCATATTTCTTCGATATATGTATATTTTATTCACAGCATACAGTCTTATTGTGGGTATTTTTCGTGGTTCCCTGTATTTGCAAATTTAAAAAATTAACTTCCCGTTATTTGCCGATAATGATTATGGTCTCAAATAGTAGGTATGATTTTTTTCTACCGATGCTATAATGTTTATAAAAATCTGTTATTTGTTCGCTATATTCATATATTATTCACAGGGGACAGTCTTATTGTGGGTATTTTTCGTGGTTCGCTGTATTTGCAAATTAAAAAAATTATCTTCCCGTTATTTGCCGATAATGCTTATGGTTTCAAATTGTAGGTATGATTTTTTTCTACCGATGCTTTAACGTTTATAAAAATCTGTGCATATTTTATCGATATATGCACATTTTATTTACATGGGACAGTCTTATTGTGGGTATTTTTCGTGTTTCCCTGTATTTGCAAATTAAAAAAAAATATATTTCCTTTATTTCCGATAATAATTATGGTCTCAAATAGTAGGTATGATTAATTTCTAACGATTCTATACGTTTATGAAAATCTGTGCATATTTTATCGATATATGCACTTTTTATTCACATGGGGCAGTCTTATTGTGCGTATTTTTCGTGGTTCCCTGTATTTGCAAATTAAAAAAATTATCTTCCCATTATTTGCTGATAAAGATTATGTTCTCAAATTGTAGGTACGAATTTTTTCTACCGATGTTATAATGTTTATAAAAATCTGTTAATATTTGTTCGCTATATATATATTTTATTCACAGCAGACAGTCTTATTGTGGGTATTTTTCGAGGTTCCCTGTATTTGCAAATTAATGAAAATATTTTTCCGTTATTTCCCGATAATAATTATGTTCCCAATTTGTAGGTATGCATTTTCTTTCTACCGATATGATTAATTTATAACGATTCTATAACGTTAATGAAAATCTGTGCATATTTTTCGTGGTTTCCTGTATTTGCAAATTAAAAAAATTATCTTCCGTTATTTGCCGATAATGCTTATGATTTCAAATTGTAGGTATGTATGATTTTTTTCTAAAGATGCTTTAACGTTTATAAAAATCTGTGCATATTTTATCGATACATGCATATTTTATTCACAGGGGACAGTCTTATTGTGCGTATTTTTCGTAGTTCCCTGTATTTGCCGATAATGATTATGGTCTCAAATTGTAGGTATGATTAATTTCTAACGATTCTATAACGTTTATGAAATTTGTGCATATTTCTTCGATATATGTATATTTTATTCACAGCATACAGTCTTATTGTGGGTATTTTTCGTGGTTCCCTGTATTTGCAAATTTAAAAAATTATCTTCCCGTTATTTGCCGATAATGATTATTGTCTCAAATTGTAGGTATGATTTTTTTCTACCGATGCTATAATGTTTATAAAAATCTGTTATTATTTGTTCGCTATATTCATATATTATTCACAGGGGACAGTCTTATTGTGGGTATTTTTCGTGGTTCGCTGTATTTGCAAATTAAAAAAATTATCTTCCCGTTATTTTCCGATAATGATTATGGTTTCAAATTGTAGGTATGATTTTTTTCTACCGATGCTTTAACGTTTATAAAAATCTGTGCATATTTTATCGATATATGCACATTTTATTCACATGGGACAGTCTTATTGTAGGTATTTTTCGTGGTTCGCTGTATTTGCAAATAAAAAAAAAATATATTTTCTTTATTTCCGATAATAATTATGGTCTCAAATAGTAGGTATGATTAATTTATAACGATTCTATAACGTTAATGAAAATCTGTGCATATTTTATCGATACATGCATATTTTATTCACAGAGGACAATCTTATTGTGCGTATTTTTCGTGGTTTCCTGTATTAGCAAATTAAAAAAATTATCTTCCCGTTATTTGCCGATAATGATTATAGTCTCAAATTGTAGGTATGATTAATTTCTAACGATTCTATAACGTTTATGAAATTTGTGCATATTTCTTCGATATATGTAAATTTTATTCACAGCATACAGTCTTATTGTGGGTATTTTTCGTGGTTCCCTGTATTTGCAAATTTAAAAAATTATCTTCCCGTTATTTGCCGATAATGATTATGGTCTCAAATAGTAGGTATGATTTTTTTCTACCGATGCTATAATGTTTATAAAAATCTGTTATTATTTGTTCGCTATATTCATATATTATTCACAGGAAACAGTCTTATTGTGGGTATTTTTCGTGGTTCGCTGTATTTGCAAATTAAAAAAATTATCTTCCCGTTATTTGCCGATAATGATTATGGTTTCAAATTGTAGGTATGATTTTTTTCTACCGATGCTTTAACGTTTATAAAAATCTGTGCATATTTTATCGATATATGCACATTTTATTCACATGGGACAGTCTAATTGTAGGTATTTTTCGTGGTTCGCTGTATTTGCAAATAAAAAAAAAATATATTTTCTTTATTTCCGATAATAATTATGGTCTCAAATAGTAGGTATGATTAATTTATAACGATTCTATAACGTTAAAGAAAAACTGTGCATATTTTATCGATACATGCATATTTTATTCACAGAGGACAGTCTTATTGTGCGTATTTTTCGTGGTTCCCTGTATTTGCAAATTAAAAAAATTATCTTCCCATTATTTGCTGATAAAGATTATGTTCTCAAATTGTAGGTACGAATTTTTTCTACCGATGTTATAATGTTTATAAAAATCTGTTAATATTTGTTCGCTATATATATATTTTATTCACAGCAGACAGTCTTATTGTGGGTATTTTTCGAGGTTCCCTGTATTTGCAAATTAATGAAAATATTTTTCCGTTATTTCCCGATAATAATTATGTTCCCAATTTGTAGGTATGCATTTTCTTTCTACCGATATGATTAATTTATAACGATTCTATAACGTTAATGAAAATCTGTGCATATTTTTCGTGGTTTCCTGTATTTGCAAATTAAAAAAATTATCTTCCGTTATTTGCCGATAATGCTTATGATTTCAAATTGTAGGTATGTATGATTTTTTTCTAAAGATGCTTTAACGTTTATAAAAATCTGTGCATATTTTATCGATACATGCATATTTTATTCACAGGGGACAGTCTTATTGTGCGTATTTTTCGTAGTTCCCTGTATTTGCCGATAATGATTATGGTCTCAAATTGTAGGTATGATTAATTTCTAACGATTCTATAACGTTTATGAAATTTGTGCATATTTCTTCGATATATGTATATTTTATTCACAGCATACAGTCTTATTGTGGGTATTTTTCGTGGTTCCCTGTATTTGCAAATTTAAAAAATTATCTTCCCGTTATTTGCCGATAATGATTATTGTCTCAAATTGTAGGTATGATTTTTTTCTACCGATGCTATAATGTTTATAAAAATCTGTTATTATTTGTTCGCTATATTCATATATTATTCACAGGGGACAGTCTTATTGTGGGTATTTTTCGTGGTTCGCTGTATTTGCAAATTAAAAAAATTATCTTCCCGTTATTTTCCGATAATGATTATGGTTTCAAATTGTAGGTATGATTTTTTTCTACCGATGCTTTAACGTTTATAAAAATCTGTGCATATTTTATCGATATATGCACATTTTATTCACATGGGACAGTCTTATTGTAGGTATTTTTCGTGGTTCGCTGTATTTGCAAATAAAAAAAAAATATATTTTCTTTATTTCCGATAATAATTATGGTCTCAAATAGTAGGTATGATTAATTTATAACGATTCTATAACGTTAATGAAAATCTGTGCATATTTTATCGATACATGCATATTTTATTCACAGAGGACAGTCTTATTGTGCGTATTTTTCGTGGTTTCCTGTATTAGCAAATTAAAAAAATTATCTTCCCGTTATTTGCCGATAATGATTATAGTCTCAAATTGTAGGTATGATTAATTTCTAACGATTCTATAACGTTTATGAAATTTGTGCATATTTCTTCGATATATGTAAATTTTATTCACAGCATACAGTCTTATTGTGGGTATTTTTCGTGGTTCCCTGTATTTGCAAATTTAAAAAATTATCTTCCCGTTATTTGCCGATAATGATTATGGTCTCAAATAGTAGGTATGATTTTTTTCTACCGATGCTATAATGTTTATAAAAATCTGTTATTATTTGTTCGCTATATTCATATATTATTCACAGGAAACAGTCTTATTGTGGGTATTTTTCGTGGTTCGCTGTATTTGCAAATTAAAAAAATTATCTTCCCGTTATTTGCCGATAATGATTATGGTTTCAAATTGTAGGTATGATTTTTTTCTACCGATGCTTTAACGTTTATAAAAATCTGTGCATATTTTATCGATATATGCACATTTTATTCACATGGGACAGTCTAATTGTAGGTATTTTTCGTGGTTCGCTGTATTTGCAAATAAAAAAAAAATATATTTTCTTTATTTCCGATAATAATTATGGTCTCAAATAGTAGGTATGATTAATTTATAACGATTCTATAACGTTAAAGAAAAACTGTGCATATTTTATCGATACATGCATATTTTATTCACAGACGACAGTCTTATTGTGCGTATTTTTCGTGGTTCCCTGTATTTGCAAATTAAAAAATTTATCTTCCCATTATTTGCCGATAAAGATTATGTTCTCAAATTGTAGGTACGAATTTTTTCTACCGATGTTATAATGTTTATAAAAATCTGTTAATATTTGTTCGCTATATATATATTTTTTTCACATCGGACAGTCTTATTGTGGGTATTTTTCGTGGTTCCCTGTATTTGCAAATTTAAAAACTTATCTTCCCGTTATTTGCCGATAATGATTATGGTCTCAAATTGTAGGTATGATTTTTTTCTACCGATGCTATAATGTTTATAAAAATCTGTGCACAATAAAAAATCTGTGCAATATGCACAGATTTTTATAAACGTTAAAGCATCTTTAGAAAAAAATCATACATACCTACAATTTGAAATCATAAGCATTATCGGCAAATAACGGAAGATAATTTTTTTAATTTGCAAATACTGGAAACCACGAAAAATATGCACAGATTTTCATTAACGTTATAGAATCGTTATAAATTAATCATATCGGTAGAAAGAAAATGCGTACCTACAAATTGGGACCATAATTATTATCGGGAAATAACGGAAAAATATTTTCATTAATTTGCAAATACAGGGAACCACGAAAAATACCCACAATAAGACTTTCTGGTATGAATAAAATATATATATAGCGAACAAATATTAACAGATTTTTATAAACATTATTATCGATACTTGCATATTTTATTCACAGGGGACAGTCTTATTGTGCGTATTTTTCGTAGTTCCCTGTATTTGCCGATAATGCTTATGGTCTCAAATTGTAGGTATGATTAATTTCTAACGATTCTATAACGTTTATGAAATTTGTGCATATTTCTTCGATATATGTAAATTTTATTCACAGCATACAGTCTTATTGTGGGTATTTTTCGTGGTTCCCTGTATTTGCAAATTTAAAAAATTATCTTCCCGTTATTTGCCGATAATGATTATGGTCTCAAATTGTAGGTATGATTTTTTTCTAGCGATGCTATAATGTTTATAAAAATCTGTTATTATTTGTTCGCTATATTCATATATTAATCACAGGGGACAGTCTTATTGTGGGTATTTTTCGTGGTTCGCTGTATTTGCAAATTAAAAAAATTATCTTCCCGTTATTTGCGATAATGATTATGGTTTCAAATTGTAGGTATGATTTTTTTCTACCGATGCTTTAACGTTTATGAAAATCTGTGCATATTTTATCGATATATGCACATTTTATTCACATGGGACAGTCTTATTGTAGGTATTTTTCGTGGTTCGCTGTATTTGCAAATAAAAAAAAAATATATTTTCTTTATTTCCGATAATAATAATGGTCTCAAATAGTAGGTATGATTAATTTATAACGATTCTATAACGTTAATGAAAATCTGTGCATATTTTATCGATACATGCATATTTTATTCACAGAGGACAGTCTTATTGTGCGTATTTTTCGTGGTTTCCTGTATTAGCAAATTAAAAAAATTATCTTCCCGTTATTTGCCGATAATAATTATAGTCTCAAATTGTAGGTATGATTAATTTCTAACGATTCTATAACGTTTATGAAATTTGTGCATATTTCTTCGATATATGTAAATTTTATTCACAGCATACAGTCTTATTGTGGGTATTTTTCGTGGTTCCCTGTATTTGCAAATTTAAAAAATTATCTTCCCGTTATTTGCCGATAATGATTATGGTCTCAAATAGTAGGTATGATTTTTTTCTACCGATGCTATAATGTTTATAAAAATCTGTTATTATTTGTTCGCTATATTCATATATTATTCACAGGGGACAGTCTTATTGTGGGTATTTTTCGTGGTTCGCTGTATTTGCAAATTAAAAAAATTATCTTCCCGTTATTTGCCGATAATGATTATGGTTTCAAATTGTAGGTATGATTTTTTTCTACCGATGCTTTAACGTTTATAAAAATCTGTGCATATTTTATCGATATATGCACATTTTATTCACATGGGACAGTCTAATTGTAGGTATTTTTCGTGGTTCGCTGTATTTGCAAATAAAAAAAAATATATTTTCTTTATTTCCGATAATAATTATGGTCTCAAATAGTAGGTATATTATGGTCTCATATAGTAGATTAATTTATAACGATTCTATAACGTTAATGAAAATCTGTGCATATTTTATCGATACATGCATATTTTATTCACAGAGGACAGTCTTATTGTGCGTATTTTTCGTGGTTTCCTGTATTTGCAAATTAAAAAAATTATCTTCCCGTTATTTGCCGATAATGATTATAGTCTCAAATTGTAGGTATGATTAATTTCTAACGATTCTATAACGTTTATGAAATTTGTGCATATTTCTTCGATATATGTATATTTTATTCACATGGGACAGTCTTATTGTGGGTAATTTTCGTGGTTCCCTGTATTTGCAAATTTAAAAAATTATCTTCCCGTTATTTGCCGATAATGATTATGGTCTCAAATTGTAGGTATGATTTTTTTCTACCGATGCTATAATGTTTATAAAAATCTGTTATTATTTGTTATATATTCATATATTAATCACAGGGGACAGATGGTCTTATTGTGCGTATTTTTCGTGGTTCCCTGTATTTGCAAATTAAAAAAATTATCTTCCCGTTATTTGCCGATAATGATTATGGTTTCAAATTGTAGGTATGATTTTTTTCTACCGATGCTTTAACGTTTATAAAAATCTGTGCATATTTTATCGATATATGCACATTTTATTCACATGGGACAGTCTTATTGTAGGTATTTTTCGTGGTTCGCTGTATTTGCAAATAAAAAAAAAATATATTTTCTTTATTTCCGATAATAATTATGGTCTCAAATAGTAGGTATGATTAATTTATAACGATTCTATAACGTTAATGAAAATCTGTGCATATTTTATTGATACATGCATATTTTATTCACAGAGGACAGTCTTATTGTGCGTATTTTTCGTGGTTTCCTGGATTTTCAAATTAAAAAAATTATCTTCCCGTTATTTGCCGATAATGCTTATGATTTCAAATTGTAGGTAGGTATGATTTTTTTCTAAAGATGCTTTAACGTTTATAAAAATCTGTGCATATTTTATCGATATATGCACATTTTATTCACATGGGACAGTCTTATTGTGGGTATTTTTCGTGTTTCGCTGTATTTGCAAATTAAAAAAAAATATATTTCCTTTATTTCCGATAATAATTATGGTCTCAAATAGTAGGTATGATTAATTTATAACGATTCTATAACGTTAATGAAAATCTGTGCATATTTTATTGATACATGCACTTTTTATTCACATGGGGCAGTCTTATTGTGCGTATTTTTCGTGGTTCCCTGTATTTGCAAAAAAAAAAAAAAAATCTGTTAATATTTGTTCGCTATATATATATTTTATTCACAGCAGACAGTCTTATTGTGGGTATTTTTCGAGGTTCCCTGTATTTGCAAATTAATGAAAATATTTTTCCGTTATTTCCCGATAATAATTATGTTCCCAATTTGTAGGTCATTTTCTTTCTACCGATGCTTTAACGTTTATAAAAATCTGTGCATATTTTATCGATATATGCACATTTTATTCACATGGGACAGTTTTATTGTGGGTATTTTTCGTGGTTCCCTGTATTTGCAAATTTAAAAAATTATCTTCCCGTTATTTGCCGATAATGATTATGGTCTCAAATTGTAGGTATGATTTTTTTCTACCGATGCTATAATGTTTATAAAAATCTGTTATTATTTGTTCGCTATATTCATATATTATTCACAGGGGACAGTCTTATTGTGGGTATTTTTCGTGGTTCGCTGTATTTGCAAATTAAAAAAATTATCTTCCCGTTATTTGCCGATAATGATTATGGTTTCAAATTGTAGGTATGATTTTTTTCTACCGATGCTTTAACGTTTATAAAAATCTGTGCCGATAATGATTATGGTCTCAAATTGTAGGTATGATTAATTTCTAACGATTCTATAACGTTTATGAAATTTGTGCATATTTCTTCGATATATGTATATTTTATTCACAGCATACAGTCTTATTGAGGGTATTTTTCGTGGTTCCCTGTATATGCAAATTAAAATAAATATCTTCCCGTTATTTCCGATAATGGTTATGGTCTCAAATTATAGGTATGAATTTTTTCTACCGACGCAGCAACGTTTATAAAAATATGTGCATAGAAGTTTTTTTATATGCATATTTTATTCACAGGGGACAGATAGTCTTATTGTGCATATTTTATTGATAAATGCATATTTTATTCACAGCGGACAGTCTTATTGTGGGTATTTTTAGTGGTTCCCTGTATTTGCAAATTAAAAAAATTATCTTCTTTCTTGTTATTTTCCGATTATAATTATAGTCTCAAATTGTAGGTATGATTTTTTTCTACCGATGCTATAATGTTTATAAAAATCTGTTATTATTTGTTCGCTATATTCATATATTATTCACAGGGGACAGTCTTATTGTGGGTATTTTTCGAGGTTCCCTGTATTTGCTAATTAAAAAAAATATTTTTCCGTTATTTCATGAAAATAATTATTGTCTCAGTTTGTAGGTATGAATTTTTTTACCGATGCTATAACGTTTATAAAAATCTGTGCATGGGACACTCTTATTTTGCGTATTTTTCGTGGTTCCGTTTTTGCAAATTAAAAAATTATCTTCCCATTATTTGCCGATAATCACTCAAATAATCAAATTGTAGATACGAATTTTTTCTACCGATGCTATAATGTTTATAAAAATCTGTTAATATTTGTTCCCTATATTCATATTTTATTCTTCACAGGGGACAGTCTTATTGTGGGTAAAAAAATTACTTAGCGTTATTTCCCGATAATGATTATAATCCAAAATTGTAGGTGTGAGTTTTTTCTACCAATGCTATAATGTTAATAAAAATCTGTAAATATTTGTTCGCTATAATCATATTTTATTTACAGGGGTCAGTCTTATTGTGGGTATTTTTCGTGAAATATATTTCTTTTAATTTGCAAATACAGCGAACCACGAAAAATACCCACAATAAGACTGACCCCTGTGAATAAAATATGATTATAGCGAACAAATATTTACAGATTTTTATTAACATTATAGCATTGGTAGAAAAAATTCGTACCTACAATTTGAGACCATAATTATTATCGGAAATAAAGGAAATATATTTTTTTTTAATTTGCAAATACAGCGAAACACGAAAAATACCTACAATAAGACTGTCTGCTGTGAATAAAATATACATATATCGAAGAAATATGCACAGATTTTTATAAACGTTAAAGCATCGGTAGAAAAAAATCATACCTACAATTTGAAACCATAATCATTATCGGCAAATAACGGGAAGATAATTTTTTTAATTTGCAAATACAGGGAACCACGAAAAATACGCACAATAAGACCATCTGTCCCCTGTGAATAAAATATGTATATATCAAACAAATATGCACAGATGTTTATAAACGTTAAAGCATCGGTAGAAAAAAATCATACCTACAATTTGAAACCATAATCATTATCGGCAAATAACGGGAAGATAATTTTTTTAATTTGCAAATACAGGGAACCACGAAAAATACGCACAATAAGACTGTCACCTGTGAATAAAATATGCATGTATCGATAAAATATGCACAGATTTTCATAAACGCTATAGAATCGTTATAAATTATTCATACCTACAATTTGAGACTATAATTATTATCGGAAATAAAGGAAATATATTTTTTTTTAATTTGCAAATACAGCGAAACACGAAAAATACCCACAATAAGACTGTCGCCTGTGAATAAAATATGAATATAGCGAACAAATATTAACAGATTTTTATAAACATTATAGCATCGGTAAAAAAAATTCGTACCTACAAGAAGAAGGAAGATAATTTTTTTAATTTGCAATACAGCGAACCACGAAAAATACCCACAATAAGACTGCCCCCTGTGAATAAAATATATATATAGCGAACAAATATTAACAGATTTTTATAAACATTATAGCATCGGTAGAAAAAATTCGTACCTACAATTTGAGAACATAATCTTTATCGGCAAATAATGGGAAGATAATTTTTTTAATTTGCAAATACAGGGAACCACGAAAAATATGCACAATAAGACTGCCCCATGAGAATAAAAAGTGCATATATCGATAAAATATGCACAGATTTTTATAAACGTTAAAGAATCGGTAGAAAAAAATCATACCTACAATTTGAAACCATAATCATTATCGGCAAATAACGGGAAGATAATTTTTTTAATTTGCAAATACAGGGAACCACGAAAAATACCCACAATAAGACTTTCCCCTGTGAATAAAATATGCATATATCGAAGAAATATGCACAGATTTTTATAAACGTTATAGCATCGGTAAAAAAATTCATACCTACAAACTAAGACAATAATTATTTTCAAGAAATAACGGAAATATATTTCTTTTAATTTGCAAATACAGCGAACCACGAAAAATACCCACAATAAGACTGACCCCTGTAAATAAAATATGATTATAGCGAACAAATATTTACAGATTTTTATTAACATTATAGCATTGGTAGAAAAAACTCACACCTACAATTTGGGATTATAATCATTATCGGGAAATAACGCTAAGTAATTTTTTTACCACAATAAGACTGTCCCCTGTGAAGAATAAAATATGAATATAGGGAACAAATATTAACAGATTTTTATAAACATTATAGCATCGGTAGAAAAAATTCGTATCTACAATTTGAGACCATAATGATTATCGGCAAATAACGGGAAGATAATTTTTTTAATTTGCAAAAACGGAACCACGAAAAATACGCAAAATAAGAGGGTCCCATGTGAATAAAATGTGCATATATCGATAAGATATGCACAGATGTTTATAAACGTTAAAGCATCGGTAGAAATTAATCATACCTACAATTTGAGACTATAATTATAATCGGAAAATAACGGGAAGATAATTTTTTTAATTTGCAAATTCAGGGAACCACGAAAAATACGCACAATAAGACTGTCCCCTGTGAATAAAATATGCATGTATCGATATAATATGCACAGATTTTCATAAACATTATGGAATCGTTAGAAATTAAACATACCTACTATTTGAGACCATAATTATTATAGGAAATAAAGGAAATATATTTTTTTTTAATTTGCAAATACAGCGAAACACGAAAAATACCTACAATAAGACTGTCTCATGTAAATAAAATGTGCATATATCGAAGAAATATGCACAGATTTTTATAAACGTTAAAGCATCGGTAGAAAAAATTCATACCTACCATTTGGGACCATAATCATTATCGGGAAATACCTGGAAGATATTTTTTTTAATTTGCAAATACAGGGAACCACGAAAAATACGAACAATAAGACTATCCGCTGTGAATAAAATATGCACAGATTTTTATAAACGTTAAGCATCTTTAGAAAAAAATCATACCTACCTACAATTTGAAATCATAAGCATTATCGTTATGGTCTCAAATTATATGTATGAATTTTTTCTACCGACGCAGCAACGTTTATAAAAATATGTGCATAGAAGTTTTTTTATATGCATATTTTATTCACAGGGGACAGATAGTCTTATTGTGCATATTTTATTGATACATGCATATTTTATTTTATTGTAGGTATTTTTCGTGGTTCGCTGTATTTGCAAATAAAAAAAAAATATATTTTCTTTATTTCCGATAATAATTATGGTCTCAAATAGTAGGTATGATTAATTTATAACGATTCTATAACGTTAATGAAAATCTGTGCATATTTTATTGATACATGCATATTTTATTCACAGAGGACCCTTTATTTGCAAATTAAAAAAATTATCTCCCCGTTATTTGCCGATAATGATTATGGTTTCAAATTGTAGGTATGATTTTTTTCTACCGATGCTTTAACGTTTATAAACATCTGTGCATATCTTATCGATATATGCACATTTTATTCACATGGGACAGTCTTATTTTGCGTATTTCTCGTGGTTCCCTGTTTTTGCAAATTAAAAAAATTATCTTCCCGTTATTTGCCGATAATCATTATGGTCTCAAATTGTAGGTATGAATTTTTTCTACCGATGCTATAATGTTTATAAAAATTAGTTAATATTTGTTCGCTATATTTTAAGAACTAAATTAGGTTATTTAAGATTCATTATAGATACAGGAGCAACTCATTCTATTGTTAATCCCGGCATATGCCACCCACAATGGAATGTACCCTCCGAAGAAGTAACAATGAAAACACTACAACACTTAATTAAAATTAATGAAAAAGTCCGCATACCCCTTTTTGAAGAACTCGGCGATAGCAATTGTCGAATTGAACTTTTTGTCTGTAAATTCCACACCTATTATGACGGGTTAATTGGAAATAATATACTAAAACAATTAGGAGCAATAATCAATTTAAAGAATGATACTTTGGTTGTGGGAGAAAAAGAAATACCATTAATATATAAACATAACGAAGCAGAATATTATTTTGAAAAAGAAGGATCATATAAAGTCGAAATACCTGTTGACTGCAAAGAAGGATTAGTATTTAAAGATAAAACAATATCAAACGATAAAACGCAGAAAATTTTAAGATTGCAGCATTCATTAATGTGAAAAGAAATAACAAAAAAAGGGTTATATTTAAAACTCAGAAAACAGAAAAAGTAACTACCGAAAACTTTCATATCCAAGACATAGAAAAGGAAAACACGGTTCCTCTCTTGAATCAAATTAGAACTGATCATTTGAATGATGAAGAAAAAACTAAACTTTTAGAAATAATTAAAAGATTCCAAAAAGTATTTTACATTGAGAATACAGACTTAACTTTTACAAACGCAATTAAACATGAAATTAGAACAACTAACAACGTCCCAATCACGGCTAAGACTTACCGTTATCCTTATATTCATAAAAGTGAAGTCCAAAAACAAATCAAACAAATGTTATATAACATAATTCGACCAAGCCATTCACCCTACTCTGCTCCAGTATGGATAGTGCCAAAGAAAATGGACGCCAGTGGTGAGAGAAAATGGAGATTGGTAGTCGATTATCGTAAATTAAATGAAATTACGATAGACGATAAATATCCAATTCCAAATATAGAGGAGATATTGGAAAAACTCGGAAGGTGCCAATATTTTACAACTTTGGATTTGGCCAAAGGATTTCATCAGATAGAAATAGATGAGAAGGACATACCAAAAACAGCATTTAGTGTCGAAGGCGGACATTACGAATTCCTTCGTATGCCGTTTGGCCTCAAAACAGCACCAGCCACGTTCCAAAGGCTGATGAACAACGTCTTAGGGGACTATATTAATAAAATCTGCTTGGTATATCTCGATGATATAATTATATTTTCTACATCACTCCAAGAACACTTGGAATCTATTACGAAAATATTCAAACGTTTAAAAGAAGTAAATCTAAAAATCCAGTTGGACAAAAGCGAATTCATGAAGCGAGAGACAAATTTTTTAGGACATATAGTGACCGAATCTGGTATAAAACCAAACCCAGATAAAATAAAGTGTGTACAGAATTTTCCTATACCAACTACACAGAAACAGATTAAACAATTTTTGGGATTATCAGGTTATTACCGAAAATTTATCAGAGATTATGCCAAAATCTCTAGGCCTATTACGCATCACACAATTTATCAATAATTGTGATATTTGTAATAAAGAGAAATATGAACGACGACCGATAAAACAAGAATTTAAATTAACAGAAACTCCAGAAAAACCAGGTGAAGTAATACATGCAGACATATATTATAGCTTAGAGAAAAAGTTATTTATGACGTTTATCGATAAATTTTCAAAGTATGCACAGGCAATTAGAATACAAAATAGGTCTTGGATAGAATTTAAAATTGCATTAGCTCAATACCTATCATCCGTTGGAAACATTAAAAAGCTTATAGTCGATAATGAACTTGGGTTTAAAGCTTTGCCACTCCTAGAATATTTACGGGAACAAGAAATCGAAATCCATTACACGTCGAATAATAATCATACATCCAATGCAGACATAGAGAGATTTCACAATACTTTGAATGAGCATATTAGGATTCTTAAACATGACTCTCAAAGAGATGTAGAAACGGTAGAGGAAAAAATATATAGATGCGTCAAATATTACAATACAATCCATTCCACCACGAAAAAAAGACCCATAGACTTTAAAAATGGTGTAATAAAATGTGAAGAATACCCAGATATTAAGGAAAAAATAGTCAAAACAAAAGAGAGAACAATAAGAAAACTGAACGCAGAGCGAGAAAATGTAGACATCCAAACAGGACCAATTTATCTAAAGGATGAAAGAGGCGGAAAGAATCATTCAAGGTTTCGGAAAGTAATAGTATCACAAGTAGATGAAGATCATGTAGTAACTGATAAAGGTCACAAATATTATAAATCACATATCAAAAGAAAGAAAAAATTTCAAAATGAAAATACCCCAGAAACAATATGATTTCGTTCTTCTTTACAGATGATTCCTATTATATTGTTATTGATAACGACGTTAGATGTCATATATATGCAAATATTGGAAGTAGAAGACTTGTCAGATAACCATGGGCATGTGCCAATTAAACTCAAAGACGTACAGATGATCGACAATTACATAAAAATAATTCATATCATTAATACAACCAAATACGTAGAAACAACAAACATATTAGAAGACAACATACACAAACTAACAACAACTTATACGAACGTCAAACCACTATTAGGCAGTATTCGTAAAAGCATGGACTTATGTAAAACAAAAATTCGAAATCTAATACCTGCATTCAGACAGAAACGAGGATTGATAAACGCATTAGGAAAAGGACTGAAATACGTTGCTGGAACAATGGACAGCGATGACGAATCAAAAATACTTCAAAAGATTCAGACCTTAGAAAAGAACAACGAAGAGACTATGCATGCATTAGACGAACAAACTTACTTAAACACTCATTTTTCACAGATAATAACGAACATTACAAATCATATAAATAGCCAACAAAGAATCGTTCAAAGGTACGTAAACGAATTTAAAACGAAAATAGAAAATAAGATTTTGAGACTAGAAGACGAAACCACATTTTTAGAAAATATTTTCCAAATAAATAATGATTTAAACTTACTAATAGATCACGTTAATGAAATTGGACATGTTGTTTTTAATACAAAACTGGGAATAATTCCATCAGATATGCTAACAATAAAAGAATTTAACATTATAGGCAATATAGAATCCTACATCCATACTACAGTTTCATTGTCATATAAAGAAGAACTAATAATGAATGTTCCAAAATTCCTAAATCAAACTTTTACAAAAATTATATTTGAACCACTTCCTAATTACCAAAATAAAACTTTAACACTCAATGAAAATACAGTACTTATTTACAAAAATGAAACATACAAGTCAAATTCTTTAGAGTACAAAAATCTTGAAAGACTAAATGACAACTGTTTAACAAACATTGTGAAACATTTGGAACCTAAATGCACAATGAATATGTCTATAAATGCAGAAGAAAAAGAAATTTACGCAGGCCTACTTGTTTTTAAAAATTATAAAGATAAAATTGTTTCTAATAATTGCAAAAACTCATACAAATTCGAAAAATTAAAAACCTACTTAATAAAATTTGAAAATTGTGTAATAAAAACCAAATTAAGAACTTATGAAAACATAAAATAAATATAAATGAAATGTTCATTTTAGAAAATTTTATGTTGAAAATTAACGAAAATAACATGACACATGACAAAAATGAAAGAAATACATTTTAACGAAACACTAAAAATTGTAAACCATAAATTATTGAAAAACACTTTAGTTCTCACAAGTAGTCATATAAGCGTTTCTGTAATTTTAATCTTTATTATAATTATAATTTATCTAAAACTAAATAGAAAAACCTACATCATTAGTTCGTGGGAGCCTCACTCTAACGATGGGGGAGTTACGATAACAACCCCTCATAAAATAATAATTTAAATATTCTTTAAGTACATATTTCCCTAGATATTTTAACGCCTTTGTAATTTGATATAAATAAGCGCTGCAACATTTTTTATAAGGAAGAGAAAGAATAAATTAAAATAAAATAAACATGTGAACATACATACAAACATACGTATGCACTTGAAGTTAAACGATTTCTTTTTCTTTTGAATAAATGTCGCAACGAACACCCAAATTGTTTAATGACCCAAACATACATACAAGTATGTATGCACTTGAAATGTAGAACAATTATTAAGAATCAATAATATTTAAAAGTAAGCATTTTCACATACTTTGAATCAAATAAAGAGGATCAAATAAGGAAAAGCAAAAAGTGTTTTTTTTTTATTTGAAACCAAAACCCTCATAACAAATCTTATAGTCTCAAATTGTAGGTATGATTAATTTCTAACGATTCTATAACGTTTATGAAATTTGTGCATATTTCTTCGATATATGTATATTTTATTCACAGCATACAGTCTTATTGTGGGTATTTTTCGTGGTTCCCTGTATTTGCAAATTTAAAAAATTATCTTCCCGTTATTTGCCGATAATGATTATGGTCTCAAATAGTAGGTATGATTTTTTTCTACCGATGCTATAATGTTTATAAAAATCTGTTATTTGTTCGCTATATTCATATATTATTTACAAGAGACAGTCTTATTGTGCGTATTTTTCGTGGTTCCCTGTATTTGCAAATTAAAAAAATTATCTTCCCATTATTTGCCGATAAAGATTATGTTCTCAAATTGTAGGTACGAATTTTTTCTACCGATGCTATAATGTTTATAAAAATCTGTTAATATTTGTTCGCTATATATATATTTTATTCATAGCAGACAGTCTTATTGTGGGTATTTTTCGAGGTTCCCTGTATTTGCAAATTAATGAAAATATTTTTCCGTTATTTCCCGATAATAATTATGTTCCCAATTTGTAGGTATGCATTTTCTTTCTACCGATGCTTTACCGTTTATAAAAATCTGTGCATATTTTATCGATATATGCACATTTTATTCACATGGGACAGTCTTATTGTGGGTATTTTTCGTGGTTCCCTGTATTTGCAAATTTAAAAAATTATCTTCCCGTTATATGCCGATAATGATTATGGTCTCAAATTGTAGGTAAGATTTTTTTCTACCGATGCTATAATGTTTATAAAAATCTGTTATTATTTGTTCGCTATATTCATATATTATTCACAGGGGACAGTCTTATTGTGGGTATTTTTCGTGGTTCGCTGTATTTGCAAATTAAAAAAATTATCTTCCCGTTATTTGCCGATAATGATTATGGTTTCAAATTGTAGGTATGATTTTTTTCTACCGATGCTTTAACGTTTACAAAAATCTGTGCATATTTTATCGATATATGCATATTTTATTCACATGGGACAGTCTTATTGTAGGTATTTTTCGTGGTTCGCTGTATTTGCAAATAAAAAAAAAATATATTTTCTTTATTTCCGATAATAATTATGGTCTCAAATAGTAGGTATGATTAATTTATAACGATTCTATAACGTTAATGAAAATCTGTGCATATTTTATTGATACATGCATATTTTATTCACAGAGGACAGTCTTATTGTGCGTATTTTTCGTGGTTTCCTGTATTTGCAAATTAAATAAATTATGTTCCCGTTATTTGCCGATAATGCTTATGATTTCAAATTGTAGGTAGGTATGATTTTTTTCTAAAGATGCTTTAACGTTTATAAAAATCTGTGCATAATTTATCGATATATGCACATTTTATTCACATGGGACAGTCTTATTGTGGGTATTTTTCGTGTTTCGCTGTATTTGCAAATTAAAAAAAAATATATTTCCTTTATTTCCGATAATAATTATGGTCTCAAATAGTAGGTATGTGTAATTTCTAACGATTCTATAACGTTTATGAAAATCTGTGCATATTTTATCGATATATGCACTTTTTATTCACATGGGGCAGTCTTATTGTGCGTATTTTCGTGGTTCCCTGTATTTGCAAATTAAAAAAATTATCTTCCCATTATTTGCCGATAAAGATTATGTTCTCAAATTGTAGGTACGAATTTTTTCTACCGATGCTATAATGTTTATAAAAATCTGTTAATATTTGTTCGCTATATATATATTTTATTCATAGCAGACAGTCTTATTGTAGGTATTTTTCGTGGTTCGCTGTATTTGCAAATTTAAAAAATTATCTTCCCGTTATTTGCCGATAATGCTTATGATTTCAAATTGTAGGTAGGTATGATTTTTTTCTAAAGATGCTTTAACGTTTATAAAAATCTGTGCATAATTTATCGATATATGCACATTTTATTCACATGGGACAGTCTTATTGTGGGTATTTTTCGTGTTTCGCTGTATTTGCAAATTAAAAAAAAATATATTTCCTTTATTTCCGATAATAATTATGGTCTCAAATAGTAGGTATGTGTAATTTCTAACGATTCTATAACGTTAATGAAAATCTGTGAATATTTTATCGATACATGCATATTTTATTCACAGAGGACAGTCTTATTGTGCGTATTTTTCGTGGTTTCCTGTATTTGCAAATTAAAAAAATTATCTTCCCGTTATTTGCCGATAATGATTATAGTCTCAAATTGTAGGTATGATTAATTTCTAACGATTCTATAACGTTTATGAAATTTGTGCATATTTCTTCGATATATGTAAATTTTATTCACAGCATACAGTCTTATAGTGGGTATTTTTCGTGGTTCCCTGTATTTGCAAATTTAAAAAATTATCTTCCCGTTATTTGCCGATAATGATTATGGCCTCAAATAGTAGGTATGATTTTTTTCTACCGATGCTATAATGTTTATAAAAATCTGTTATTATTTGTTCGCTATATTCATATATTATTCACAGGGGACAGTCTTATTGTGGGTATTTTTCGTGGTTCGCTGTATTTGCAAATTAAAAAAATTATCTTCCCGTTATTTGCCGATAATGCTTATGGTTTCAAATTGTAGGCATGATTTTTTTCTACCGATGCTTTAACGTTTATAAAAATCTGTGCATATTTTATCGATATATGCACATTTTATTCACATGGGACAGTCTTATTGTAGGTATTTTTCATGGTTCGCTGTATTTGCAAATAAAAAAAAAATATATTTTCTTTA
The DNA here is from genome assembly GCA_936439885.1 of Nowickia ferox. Taxonomy (NCBI): domain Eukaryota; kingdom Metazoa; phylum Arthropoda; class Insecta; order Diptera; family Tachinidae; genus Nowickia; species Nowickia ferox. Next base: position 43,781,292 of record OW387025.1, read on the forward strand.
TTTCCGATAATTATGGTCTCAAATAGTAGGTATGATTAATTTATAACGATTCTATAACGTTAATGAAAATCTGTGCATATTTTATCGATACATGCATATTTTATTCACAGAGGACAGTCTTATTGTGCGTATTTTTCGTGGTTTCCTGTATTTGCAAATTAAAAAAATTATCTTCCCGTTATTTGCCGATAATGATTATAGTCTCAAATTGTAGGTATGATTAATTTCTAACGATTCTATAACGTTTATGAAATTTGTGCATATTTCTTCGATATATGTATATTTTATTCACAGCATACAGTCTTATTGTGGGTATTTTTCGTGGTTCCCTGTATTTGCAAATTTAAAAAATTATCTTCCCGTTATTTGCCGATAATGCTTATGATTTCAAATTGTAGGTAGGTATGATTTTTTTCTAAAGATGCTTTAACGTTTATAAAAATCTGTGCATAATTTATCGATATATGCACATTTTATTCACATGGGACAGTCTTATTGTGGGTATTTTTCGTGTTTCGCTGTATTTGCAAATTAAAAAAAAATATATTTCCTTTATTTCCGATAATGATTATGGCCTCAAATAGTAGGTATGATTTTTTTCTACCGATGCTATAATGTTTATAAAAATCTGTTATTATTTGTTCGCTATATTCATATATTATTCACAGGGGACAGTCTTATTGTGGGTATTTTTCGTGGTTCGCTGTATTTGCAAATTAAAAAAATTATCTTCCCGTTATTTGCCGATAATGATTATAGTCTCAAATTGTAGGTATGATTAATTTCTAACGATTCTATAACGTTTATGAAATTTGTGGATATTTCTTCGATATATGTAAATTTTATTCACAGCATACAGTCTTATAGTGGGTATTTTTCGTTGTTCCCTGTATTTGCAAATTTAAAAAATTATCTTCCCGTTATTTGCCGATAATGATTATGGCCTCAAATAGTAGGTATGATTTTTTTCTACCGATGCTATAATGTTTATAAAAATCTGTTATTATTTGTTCGCTATATTCATATATTATTCACAGGGGACAGTCTTATTGTGGGTATTTTTCGTGGTTCGCTGTATTTGCAAATTAAAAAAATTATCTTCCCGTTATTTGCCGATAATGATTATGGTTTCAAATTGTAGGCATGATTTTTTTCTACCGATGCTTTAACGTTTATAAAAATCTGTGCATATTTTATCGATATATGCACATTTTATTCACATGGGACAGTCTTATTGTAGGTATTTTTCGTGGTTCGCTGTATTTGCAAATAAAAAAAAAATATATATTTAAAAAATTATCTTCCCGTTATTTGCCGATAATGATTATGGCCTCAAATAGTAGGTATGATTTTTTTCTACCGATGCTATAATGTTTATAAAAATCTGTTATTATTTGTTCGCTATATTCATATATTATTCACAGGGGACAGTCTTATTGTGGGTATTTTTCGTGGTTCGCTGTATTTGCAAATTAAAAAAATTATCTTCCCGTTATTTGCCGATAATGATTATGGTTTCAAATTGTAGGCATGATTTTTTTCTACCGATGCTTTAACGTTTATAAAAATCTGTGCATATTTTATCGATATATGCACATTTTATTCACATGGGACAGTCTTATTGTAGGTATTTTTCGTGGTTCGCTGTATTTGCAAATAAAAAAAAAATATATTTTCTTTATTTCCGATAATAATTATGGTCTCAAATAGTAGGTATGATTAATTTATAACGATTCTATAACGTTAATGAAAATCTGTGCATATTTTATCGATACATGCATATTTTATTCACAGAGGACAGTCTTATTGTGCGTATTTTTCGTGGTTTCCTGTATTTGCAAATTAAAAAAATTATCTTCCCGTTATTTGCCGATAATGATTATAGTCTCAAATTGTAGGTATGATTAATTTCTAACGATTCTATAACGTTTATGAAATTTGTGCATATTTCTTCGATATATGTATATTTTATTCACAGCATACAGTCTTATTGTGGGTATTTTTCGTGGTTCCCTGTATTTGCAAATTTAAAAAATTATCTTCCCGTTATTTGCCGATAATGATTATGGTCTCAAATAGTAGGTATGATTTTTTTCTACCGATGCTATAATGTTTATAAAAATCTGTTATTTGTTCGCTATATTCATATATTATTCACAGGGGACAGTCTTATTGTGGGTATTTTTCGTGGTTCGCTGTATTTGCAAATTAAAAAAATTATCTTCCCGTTATTTGCCGATAATGCTTATGGTTTCAAATTGTAGGTATGATTTTTTTCTACCGATGCTTTAACGTTTATAAAAATCTGTGCATATTTTATCGATATATGCACATTTTATTTACATGGGACAGTCTTATTGTGGGTATTTTTCGTGTTTCGCTGTATTTGCAAATTAAAAAAAAATATATTTCCTTTATTTCCGATAATAATTATGGTCTCAAATAGTAGGTATGATTAATTTCTAACGATTCTATACGTTTATGAAAATCTGTGCATATTTTATCGATATATGCACTTTTTATTCACATGGGGCAGTCTTATTGTGCGTATTTTTCGTGGTTCCCTGTATTTGCAAATTAAAAAAATTATCTTCCCATTATTTGCCGATAAAGATTATGTTCTCAAATTGTAGGTACGAATTTTTTCTACCGATGCTATAATGTTTATAAAAATCTGTTAATATTTGTTCGCATATATATATTTTATTCATAGCAGACAGTCTTATTGTGGGTATTTTTCGTGGTTCCCTGTATTAGCAAATTAATGAAAATATTTTTCCGTTATTTCCCGATAATAATTATGGTCCCAATTTGTAGGTATGCATTTTCTTTCTACCGATATGATTAATTTATAACGATTCTATAACGTTAATGAAAATCTGTGCATATTTTTCGTGGTTTCCTGTATTTGCAAATTAAAAAAATTATCTTCCGTTATTTGCCGATAATGCTTATGATTTCAAATTGTAGGTATGTATGATTTTTTTCTAAAGATGCTTTAACGTTTATAAAAATCTGTGCATATTTTATCGATACATGCATATTTTATTCACAGGGGACAGTCTTATTGTGCGTATTTTTCGTAGTTCCCTGTATTTGCCGATAATGATTATGGTCTCAAATTGTAGGTATGATTAATTTCTAACGATTCTATAACGTTTATGAAATTTGTGCATATTTCTTCGATATATGTATATTTTATTCACAGCATACAGTCTTATTGTGGGTATTTTTCGTGGTTCCCTGTATTTGCAAATTTAAAAAATTATCTTCCCGTTATTTGCCGATAATGATTATTGTCTCAAATTGTAGGTATGATTTTTTTCTACCGATGCTATAATGTTTATAAAAATCTGTTATTATTTGTTCGCTATATTCATATATTATTCACAGGGGACAGTCTTATTGTGGGTATTTTTCGTGGTTCGCTGTATTTGCAAATTAAAAAAATTATCTTCCCGTTATTTTCCGATAATGATTATGGTTTCAAATTGTAGGTATGATTTTTTTCTACCGATGCTTTAACGTTTATAAAAATCTGTGCATATTTTATCGATATATGCACATTTTATTCACATGGGACAGTCTTATTGTAGGTATTTTTCGTGGTTCGCTGTATTTGCAAATAAAAAAAAAATATATTTTCTTTATTTCCGATAATAATTATGGTCTCAAATAGTAGGTATGATTAATTTATAACGATTCTATAACGTTAATGAAAATCTGTGCATATTTTATCGATACATGCATATTTTATTCACAGAGGACAGTCTTATTGTGAGTATTTTTCGTGGTTTCCTGTATTAGCAAATTAAAAAAATTATCTTCCCGTTATTTGCCGATAATGATTATAGTCTCAAATTGTAGGTATGATTAATTTCTAACGATTCTATAACGTTTATGAAATTTGTGCATATTTCTTCGATATATGTAAATTTTATTCACAGCATACAGTCTTATTGTGGGTATTTTTCGTGGTTCCCTGTATTTGCAAATTTAAAAAATTATCTTCCCGTTATTTGCCGATAATGATTATGGTCTCAAATAGTAGGTATGATTTTTTTCTACCGATGCTATAATGTTTATAAAAATCTGTTATTATTTGTTCGCTATATTCATATATTATTCACAGGGGACAGTCTTGTTGTGGGTATTTTTCGTGGTTCGCTGTATTTGCAAATTAAAAAAATTATCTTCCCGTTATTTGCCGATAATGATTATGGTTTCAAATTGTAGGTATGATTTTTTTCTACCGATGCTTTAACGTTTATAAAAATCTGTGCATATTTTATCGATATATGCACATTTTATTCACATGGGACAGTCTTATTGTAGGTATTTTTCGTGGTTCGCTGTATTTGCAAATAAAAAAAAAATATATTTTCTTTATTTCCGATAATAATTATGGTCTCAAATAGTAGGTATGATTAATTTATAACGATTCTATAACGTTAATGAAAATCTGTGCATATTTTATCGATACATGCATATTTTATTCACAGAGGACAGTCTTATTGTGAGTATTTTTCGTGGTTTCCTGTATTAGCAAATTAAAAAAATTATCTTCCCGTTATTTGCCGATAATGATTATAGTCTCAAATTGTAGGTATGATTAATTTCTAACGATTCTATAACGTTTATGAAATTTGTGCATATTTCTTCGATATATGTAAATTTTATTCACAGCATACAGTCTTATTGTGGGTATTTTTCGTGGTTCCCTGTATTTGCAAATTTAAAAAATTATCTTCCCGTTATTTGCCGATAATGATTATGGTCTCAAATAGTAGGTATGATTTTTTTCTACCGATGCTATAATGTTTATAAAAATCTGTTATTATTTGTTCGCTATATTCATATATTATTCACAGGGGACAGTCTTATTGTGGGTATTTTTCGTGGTTCGCTGTATTTGCAAATTAAAAAAATTATCTTCCCGTTATTTGCCGATAATGATTATGGTTTCAAATTGTAGGTATGATTTTTTTCTACCGATGCTTTAACGTTTATAAAAATCTGTGCATATTTTATCGATATATGCACATTTTATTCACATGGGACAGTCTAATTGTAGGTATTTTTCGTGGTTCGCTGTATTTGCAAATAAAAAAAAAATATATTTTCTTTATTTCCGATAATAATTATGGTCTCAAATAGTAGGTAAGATTAATTTATAACGATTCTATAACGTTAATGAAAATCTGTGCATATTTTATCGATACATGCATATTTTATTCACAGAGGACAGTCTTATTGTGCGTATTTTTCGTGGTTTCCTGTATTTGCAAATTAAAAAAATTATCTTCCCGTTATTTGCCGATAATGATTATAGTCTCAAATAGTAGGTATGATTAATTTATAACGATTCTATAACGTTAATGAAAATCTGTGCATATTTTATCCGGTAGAAAGAAAATGACCTAGAAATTGGGAACATAATTATTATCGGGAAATAACGGAAAAATATTTTCATTAATTTGCAAATACAGGGAACCTCGAAAAATACCCACAATAAGACTGTCTGCTGTGAATAAAATATATATATAGCGAACAAATATTAACAGATTTTTTTTTTTTTTTTTGCAAATACAGGGAACCACGAAAAATACGCACAATAAGACTGCCCCATGTGAATAAAAAGTGCATATATCGATAAAATATGCACAGATTTTCATAAACGTTATAGAATCGTTAGAAATTAATCATAAATACTATTTGAGACAATAATTATTATCGGAAATAAAGGAAATATATTTGTTTTTAATTTGCAAATACAGCGAAACACGAAAAATACCCACAATAAGACTGTCCCATGTAAATAAAATGTGCATATATCGATAAAATATGCACAGATTTTTATAAACGTTAAAGCATCGGTAGAAAAAAATCATACCTACTATTTGAAACCATAATCATTATCGGCAAATAACGGGAAGATAATTTTTTAAATTTGCAAATACAGCGAACCACGAAAAATACCCACAATAAGACTGTCCCCTGTGAATAATATATGAATATAGCGAACAAATAATAACAGATTTTTATAAACATTATAGCATCGGTAGAAAAAAATCATACCTACTATTTGAGACCATAATCATTATCGGCAAATAACGGGAAGATAATTTTTTAAATTTGCAAATACAGGGAACCACGAAAAATACCCACAATAAGACTGTCCCCTGTGAATAATATATGAATATAGCGAACAAATAATAACAGATTTTTATAAACATTATAGCATCGGTAGAAAAAAATCATACCTACTATTTGAGACCATAATTATTATCGGAAATAAAGGAAATATATTTTTTTTTAATTTGCAAATACAGCGAAACACGAAAAATACCCACAATAAGACTGTCCCATGTGAATAAAATGTGCATATATCGATAAAATATGCACAGATTTTTATAAACGTTAAAGCATCTTTAGAAAAAAATCATACCTACCTACAATTTGAAATCATAAGCATTATCGGCAAATAACGGGAAGATAATTTTTTTAATTTGAAAATCCAGGAAACCACGAAAAATACGCACAATAAGACTGTCCTCTGTGAATAAAATATGCATGTATCAATAAAATATGCACAGATTTTCATTAACGTTATAGAATCGTTATAAATTAATCATACCTACTATTTGAGACCATAATTATTATCGGAAATAAAGAAAATATATTTTTTTTTTATTTGCAAATACAGCGAACCACGAAAAATACCTACAATAAGACTGTCCCATGTGAATAAAATGTGCATATATCGATAAAATATGCACAGGTTTTATAAACGTTAAAGCATCGGTAGAAAAAAATCATACCTACAATTTGAAACCATAATCATTATCGCAAATAACGGGAAGATAATTTTTTTAATTTGCAAATACAGCGAACCACGAAAAATACCCACAATAAGACTGTCCCCTGTGATTAATATATGAATATAGCGAACAAATAATAACAGATTTTTATAAACATTATAGCATCGGTAGAAAAAAATCATACCTACAATTTGAGACCATAATCATTATCGGCAAATAACGGGAAGATAATTTTTTAAATTTGCAAATACAGGGAACCACGAAAAATACCCACAATAAGACTGTCCCATGTGAATAAAATATACATATATCGAAGAAATATGCACAAATTTCATAAACGTTATAGAATCGTTAGAAATTAATCATACCTACAATTTGAGACTATAATCATTATCGGCAAATAACGGGAAGATAATTTTTTTAATTTGCTAATACAGGAAACCACGAAAAATACGCACAATAAGACTGTCCTCTGTGAATAAAATATACATATATCGAAGAAATATGCACAAATTTCATAAACGTTATAGAATCGTTAGAAATTAATCATACCTACAATTTGAGACTATAATCATTATCGGCAAATAACGGAAGATAATTTTTTTAATTTGCAAATACAGGAAACCACGAAAAATACGCGCAATAAGACTGTCCTACCGATGCTTTAACGTTTATAAAAATCTGTGCATATTTTATCGATATATGCACATTTTATTCACATGGGACAGTTTTATTGTGGGTATTTTTCGTGGTTCCCTGTATTTGCAAATTTAAAAAATTATCTTCCCGTTATTTGCCGATAATGATTATGGTCTCAAATTGTAGGTATGATTTTTTTCTACCGATGCTATAATGTTTATAAAAATCTGTTATTATTTGTTCGCTGTATTCATATATTATTCACAGGGGACAGTCTTATTGTGGGTATTTTTCGTGGTTCGCTGTATTTGCAAATTAAAAAAATTATCTTCCCGTTATTTGCCGATAATGATTATGGTTTCAAATTGTAGGTATGATTTTTTTCTATCAATGCTTTAACGTTTATAAAAATCTGTGCCGATAATGATTATGGTCTCAAATTGTAGGTATGATTAATTTCTAACGATTCTATAACGTTTATGAAATTTGTGCATATTTCTTCGATATATGTATATTTTATTCACAGCATACAGTCTTATTGAGGGTATTTTTCGTGGTTCCCTGTATTTGCAAATTAAAATAAATATCTTCCCGTTATTTCCCGATAATGGTTATGGTCTCAAATTATAGGTATGAATTTTTTCTACCAACGCAGCAACGTTTATAAAAATATGTGCATAGAAGTTTTTTTATATGCATATTTTATTCACAGGGGACAGATAGTCTTATTGAGCATATTTTATTGATAAATGCATATTTTATTAACAGCGGACAGTCTTATTGTGGGTATTTTTAGTGGTTCCCTGTATTTGCAAATTAAAAAAATTATCTTCTTTCTTGTTATTTTCCGATTATAATTATAGTCTCAAATTGTAGGTATGATTTTTTTCTACCGATGCTATAATGTTTATAAAAATCTGTTATTATTTGTTCGCTATATTCATATATTATTCACAGGGGACAGTCTTATTGTGGGTATTTTTCGAGGTTCCCTGTATTTGCTAATTAAAAAAAATATTTTTCCGTTATTTCATGAAAATAATTATTGTCTCAGTTTGTAGGTATGAATTTTTTTACCGATGCTATAACGTTTATAAAAATCTGTGCATGGGACACTCTTATTTTGCGTATTTTTCGTGGTTCCGTTTTTGCAAATTAAAAAATTATCTTCCCATTATTTGCCGATAATCACTCAAATAATCAAATTGTAATTACGAATTTTTTCTACCGATGCTATAATGTTTATAAAAATCTGTTAATATTTGTTCCCTATATTCATATTTTATTCTTCACAGGGGACAGTCTTATTGTGGGTAAAAAAATTACTTAGCGTTATTTCCCGATAATGATTATAATCCCAAATTGTAGGTGTGAGTTTTTTCTACCAATGCTATAATGTTAATAAAAATCTGTAAATATTTGTTCGCTATAATCATATTTTATTTACAGGGGTCAGTCTTATTGTGGGTATTTTTCGTGAAATATATTTCTTTTAATTTGCAAATACAGCGAACCACGAAAAATACCCACAATAAGACTGACCCCTGTAAATAAAATATGATTATAGCGAACAAATATTTACAGATTTTTATTAACATTATAGCATTGGTAGAAAAAACTCACACCTACAATTTGGGATTATAATCATTATCGGGAAATAACGCTAAGTAATTTTTTACCCAGAAATATATTTCTTTTAATTTGCAAATACAGCGAACCACGAAAAATACCCACAATAAGACTGACCCCTGTGAATAAAATATGATTATAGCGAACAAATATTTACAGATTTTTATTAACATTATAGCATTGGTAGAAAAAATTCGTACCTACAATTTGAGACCATAATTATTATCGGAAATAAAGGAAATATATTTTTTTTTAATTTGCAAATACAGCGAAACACGAAAAATACCTACAATAAGACTGTCTGCTGTGAATAAAATATACATATATCGAAGAAATATGCACAGATTTTTATAAACGTTAAAGCATCGGTAGAAAAAAATCATACCTACAATTTGAAACCATAATCATTATCGGCAAATAACGGGAAGATAATTTTTTTAATTTGCAAATACAGGGAACCACGAAAAATACGCACAATAAGACCATCTGTCCCCTGTGAATAAAATATGTATATATCAAACAAATATGCACAGATTTTTATAAACTTTATAGCATCGGTAGAAAAAAATCATACTTACAATTTGACGCCATAATCATTATCGGGAAAAATCGGGAAGATATTTTTTTTAATTTGCAAATACAGGGAACTACGAAAAATACGCACAAGACTGTCCCCTGTGAATAAAATATGCATATATCAAACATCTATGCACATATTTTTATAAACGTTACTGCGTCCGTAGAAAAAATTCATACCTACAATATAAAACTATAATCATTATCGGGAAATAACGGGAAGATATTTTTTTTAATTTGCAAATACAGGGAACCACGAAAAATACCCACAATAAGACTGTCTGCTGTGAATAAAATATACATATATCGAAGAAATATGCACACCTTTTTATAAACGTTATAGCATCGGTAGAAAAAAATCATACCTACAATTTGAGACCATAATTATTATCGGAAATTGCAAATACAGCGAACCACGAAAAATACCCACAATAAGACTGTCCCCTGTGAATAAAATATGATTATAGCGAACAAATATTTACAGATTATTATTAACATTATAGCATTGGTAGAAAAAACTCACACCTACAATTTAGGATTATAATCATTATCGGGAAATAACGCGAAGTAATTTTTTTTAATTTGCAAATATAGGGAACTACGAAAAATACCCACAATAAGACTGTCCCCTGTGAATAAAATATGAATATAGCGAAAAAATATTAACATTATAGCATCGGTAGAAAAAATTCATACCTACAATTTGAGACCATAATGATTATCGGCAAATAACGGGAAGATAATTTTTTTAATTTGCAAAAACAGGGAACCACGAGAAATACGCAAAATAATATCGGGAAATAACAGGAAGATATTTTTTTTAATTTGCAAATATAGGGAACTACGAAAAATACCCACAATAAGACTGTCCCCTGTGAATAAAATATGCATATATCAAACATATAAACATATTTTTATAAACGTTACTGCGTCCGTAGAAAAAATTCATACCTACAATATAAAACTATAATCATTATCGGGAAAAAACGGGAAGATATTTTTTTAATTTGCAAATACAGGGAACCACGAAAAATACCCACAATAAGACTGTATGCTGTGAATAAAATATACATATATCGAAGAAATATGCACAGATTCTTATTAAAGTTATAGCATCGGAAGAAAAAAATCATACTTACAAATTGACGCCATAATCATTATCGGGAAAAAACGGGAAGATATTTTTTTTAATTTGCAAATACAGGGAACTACGAAAAATACGCACGACACGATGTGAAAAATTCGAAAGTCATGAGCTCTAAAAATGGGCTGATTTTTGTAGGATATGAATATCTTGGCGTAACCTAACGCTGTGCAAAATTTGGGGAATTTTGGGAGTGGTGCAAATTTTCAAGATTTTTGACTTATGACGACACGATGTGAAAAACACGAAAATCATGAACTCTAAAAAAAGATGATTTTTGTAGAATTTTGGGAGAGGTGAAAATTTTCAAGATTTTTGACTTATGACGACTCGAGGTGAAAAACTCGAATATCATAAACTCTAAAAATGGGCTGATTTCTTTAGTATATGATTATTTTGGCGTAATTTAACGCTGTGCAAAATTTGCCGAATTTTGGGAGAGGTTAAAAATTTTTAAGATTTTTGACTTGTTACGACTCAAGGTGAAAAATTCGAAAGTCATGAAAATGGGCGGATTTTTGTAGTATATGATTATTTTGGCGTAATCTAACGCAGTGCAAAATTTAGGGAATTTTGGGAGAGGTGAAAATATTCAAGATTTTTGACTTGTTACGACTCGAGGTGAAAAACCCGACAATTATAAACTGTAAAAATGGGCTGATTTTTTTAGTATATAATTATTTTGTAGTAATCTAACGCTGTGCAAAATTTGGGGAATTTTGGGAGAGGTGAACATTTTTAAGATTTTTTACATGTGACGACACGAGGTGAAAAAGTCGAAAATAATGAACTGTAAAAATATGCTGATTTTTGTAGTATATGATTATTTTGGCGTAATTTAACGCTGTGCAAAATTTACGGTATTTTGGGAGAGGTTAAAAATTTTCAAGTTTTTTGACTTGTTACGGCTAGAGGTGAAAACCCCGAAAATCATGTACTCTAAAAATGGGCTGGTTTTTGTAGTATATGATTATTTTGGCGTAATCTAAAGCTGTGCAAAATTTCCAGTTTTCTGACTTTGTTACGACTCGAGGTAAAAAACTCGAAAATCTTAAACTCTAAAAATGGGCTGATTACTGTAGTATATGATTATTTTGCCGCAATTTATCGGTGCGCAAAATTTAGGGAATTTTGGGAGAGGTGAAAATTTTCAAGATTTTTTACTTGTGGCGACTCGAGGTGAAAAACTCGAAAATCATAAACTAAACATAGGCTGATTTTTGTAGTATATGATTATTTTAGCGTAATTTAAAGCTGTGCAAAATTTGGGGAATTTTGGGAGAGGTGAAAATTTTCAAGATTTTTGAATTGTTACGACTCGAGGTGAAAAAATCGAAAGTCATGAATGAGCTCTAAAAATGGGCTGATTTTTGTAGGATATGAATATTTTAGCGTAATCTAACGCTGTGCAAAATTTGGGGAATTTTGGGAGTGGTGAAAATTTTCAAGATTTTTGACTTATGACGACTCGAAGTGAAAAATCCGAAAATCATGAACTCTAAAAATGGGCTGGTTTTTGTACTACATGATTATGTTGGCGTAATTTAACGCTGTGCAAAATTTGATGAATTTTGGTAGAGGTTAAAAATTTTAAAGATTTTTGACTTGTTGCGACTCGAGGTGAAAAATCGAAAATCATAAACTCTAAAAATGGGCTGATTTTTTTTTCAAGATTTTTTATTTGTGACGACACGATGTGAAAAACTCGAAAATCATGAAATCTAAAAAAAGCTGATTTTTGTAGTATATGATTATTTTGGGGTAATTTAACGCTGTGCAAAATTTGCGGAACTTTGGGAGAGGTTCAAAATTTTCAAGATTTTTGACTTGTTACGACTCGACGTGAAGAATTGGAAAGTCATGAACTCCAAAAATGGGCTGATTTTTGTAGTATATGATTATTTTGGGGTAATTTAACGCTGTGCAAAATTTGCGGAATTTTGGGAGAGGTGAAAATTTTCAAGATTTTTGACTTTGTAGTATATGGTTATTTTGACGTAATTTAACGCTGTGCAAAATTTGGGGAATTTTGGGAGAGGTGAAAGTTTTCAAGATTTTTGACTTGTGAAGACAAGAGGGAAAAACTCAAAAATCATGAACTCTAAAATAGCTGATTTTTGTAGTATATGATTGTTTTGGCGTAATTTAACGCTGTGCAAAATTTGGAGAATTTTAGGAGAGGTGAAAATTTTTAAGATTTTTGACTTGTTACGACTCGAGGTGAAAAACTCGAAAATCAAAAACTCTAAAAATGGGCTGATTTCTGTAGTATATGATTATTTTGGCGTAATTTAACGCTGTGCAAAATTTACGGAGTTTTGGGAGAGGTTAAAAATTTTCAAGATTTTTGACTTGTTACGGCTAGAGGTGAAAACCCCGAAAATCATGAACTCTAAAAATGGGCTGGTTTTTGTAGTATATGATTATTTTGGCGTAATCTAAAGCTGTGCAAAATTTGGGGAATTTTCGGAGAGGTGAAAATTTTCGAGTTTTCTGACTTGAACTCTAAAAATGGGCTGATTTTTGTAGTATATGATTATTTTAGCGTAATTTAATGTTGTGCAAAATTTGCGGAATTTTTGAATTGTTACGACTCGAGGTGAAAAAATCGAAAGTCATGAGCTCTAAAAATGGGCTGATTTTTGTAGGATATGAATATTTTAGCGTAATCTAACGCTGTGCAAAATTTGGGGAATTTTGGGAGTGGTGAAAATTTTCAAGATTTTTGACCTATGACGACTCGAAGTGAAAAATCCGAAAATCATGAACTCTAAAAATGGGCTGGTTTTTGTACTACATGATTATGTTGGCGTAATTTAACGCTGTGCAAAATTTGATGAATTTAATAAATAAAACATAACACATAAACTAAACATAGGCTGATTTTTGTAGTATATGATTATTTTAGCGTAATTTAAAGCTGTGCAAAATTTGGGGAATTTTGGGAGAGGTGAAAATTTTCAAGATTTTTGACTTGTGACGACACGATGTGAAAAACTCGAAAATCATGAACTCTAAAAATGGGCTGATTTTTTTCATGATGTTTTACTTGTGACGACACGAGGTGAAAAACTCGAAAATCGTAAACTAAACATAGGCTGATTTTTGTAGTATATGATTATTTTAGCGTAATTTAAAGCTGTGCAAAATTTGGGGAATTTTGGGAGAGGTGAAAATTTTCAAGATTTTTGACTTGTGAAGACTCGACGTGAAAAATTGGAAAGTCATGAACTCTAAAAATTGGCAGATTGTAGTATAGATTATTTTGGAGTAATCTAACGCTGTGCAAAATTTGTTGAATTTTGGGAGAGGTTAAACATTTTTAAGGTTTTTGACTTGTTACGACTCGAGGTGAAAAATTCGTAAGTCATGAACTCTAAAAATTGGCTGATTTTTGTAGTATATTATTATTTTGGCGTAATCTAACGCTGTGCAAAATTTGAGGAATTTTGGGAGAAGTGAAAATTTTCAAGATTTTTGACTTGTGACGACACGATGTGAAAAACTCGAAAATCATGAACTCTAAAAAAAGATGATTTTTGTAGTATATGATTATTTTGGGGTAATTTAACGCTGTGCAAAATTTGCGGAATTTTGGGAGAGGTTCAAAATTTTCAAGATTTTTGACTTGTTACGACTCGACGTGAAGAATTGGAAAGTCATGAGCTCCAAAAATGGGCTGATTTTTGTAGTATATGATTATTTTGGGGTAATTTAACGTTGTGCAAAATTTGAGGAATTTTGGGAGAGGTGAAAATTTTCAAGATTTTTGACTTTGTAGTATATGTTTATTTTGACGTAATTTAACGCTGTGCAAAATTTGGGGAATTTTGGGAGAGGTGAAAGTTTTCAAGATTTTTGACTTGTGAAGACAAGAGGGAAAAACTCAAAAATCATGAACTCTAAAATAGCTGATTTTTGTAGTATATGATTGTTTTGGCGTAATTTAACGCTGTGCAAAATTTGGAGAATTTTAGGAGAGGTGAAAATTTTTAAGATTTTTGACTTGTTACGACTCGAGGTGAAAAACTCGAAAATCAAAAACTCTAAAAATGGGCTGATTTCTGTAGTATATGATTATTTTGGCGTAATTTAACGCTGTGCAAAATTTACGGAGTTTTGGGAGAGGTTAAAAATTTTCAAGATTTTTGACTTGTTACGGCTAGAGGTGAAAACCCCGAAAATCATGAAACCTAAAAATGGGCTGGTTTTTGTAGTATATGATTATTTTGGCGTAATCTAAAGCTGTGCAAAATTTGGGGAATTTTGGGAGAGGTGAAAATTTTCAAGATTTTTGACTTGTTACGACTAGAGGTAAAAAACCAAAAAATCATGAACTCTAAAAATGGGCTGATTTTTTTTCATGATTTTTTTACTTGTGACGACACGAGGTGAAAAACTCAAAAATCATGAACTCTAAAAATAGGCTGACTTTGTAGTATATGGTTATTTTGACAAAATTTAACGCTGTGCAAAATTTGGGGAATTTTGGGAGAGGTGAAAATTTTCAAGATTTTTGACTTGTGAAGACTCGACGTGAAAAATTGGAAAGTCATGAACTCTAAAAATTGGCAGATTGTAGTATATGATTATTTTGGAGTAATCTAACGCTGTGCAAAATTTGTTGAATTTTGGGAGAGGTTAAACATTTTTAAGGTTTTTGACTTGTTACGACTCGAGGTGAAAAATTCGTAAGTCATGAACTCTAAAAATTGGCTGATTTTTGTAGTATATTATTATTTTGGCGTAATTTAACGCTGTGCAAAATTTAGAGAATTTTTGGAGAGGTGAAAATTTTCAAGATTTTTGACTTGTTACGACTAGCGGTGAAAAACCCGAAAATCATGAACTCTAAAAATTGGCTGATTGTAGTATATGATTATTTTGGAGTAATCTAACGCTGTGCAAAATTTGGGGAATTTTGGGAGAGGTGAAAATTTTCAAGATTTTTGACTTGTGAAGACAAGAGGGAAAAACTCAAAAATCATGAACTCTAAAATAGCTGATTTTTGTAGTATATGATTATTTTGACGTAATTTAACAACGCTGTGCAAAATTTGGGGAATTTTGGGAAAGTGAAAATTTTCAAGATTTTTGACTAATGACGACACGAGGGGGAAAAAAATTAGGTTGATGTTTGTAGTATATGATTATTTTGGAGTAATCTAACGCTGTACAATATTTGGGGAATTTTGGGAGAGGTGAAAATTTTCAAGATTTTTGGCTTGTTATGACTAGCGGTGGAAAACCCAAATCATGAACTCTAAAAATTGGCTGATTGTAGTATATGATTATTTTGGAGTAATCTAACGCTGTGCAAAATTTGGGGAATTTTGGGAGAGTTGAAAATTTTTAAGATTTTGTACTTGTGACGCCACGAGCTGAAAAACTCAAAAATCATAAACTCTAAAAAAAGATGATTTTTGTATAATTTTGGGAGAGGTGAAAATTTTCAAGATTTTTGAATTGTTACGACTCGAGGTGAAAAACTCGAAAATCATGAACTTTAAAAATAGGCTGATTTATGCAGTATATGATTATTTTGGCGTAATCTAACGCTGTGCAAAATTTGGGGAATTTTCGGAGAGGTGAAAATTTTCAAGATGTTTTACTTGTTGCAACTCGATGTGAAAAACTCGAAAATCATTAACTAAAATTAGGTTGATGTTTGTAGTATATGATTATTTTGGTGTAATTTAACGCTGTGCAAAATTTGAGGAATTTTGGGAGAAGTGAAAATTTTCAAGATTTTTGACTTGTTACGACTAGCGGTGAAAAACCCGAAAATCATGAACTCAAAAATTGGCTGATTTTTGTAGTATATGATTATTTTGGAGTAATCTAACGCTGCGCAAAATTTAGGGAATTTTGGGAGGTGAAAATTTTCAAGATTTTTTACTTGTGACGACACGAGGTGAAAAACTCGAAAATCATAAACTAAACATAGGCTGATTTTTGTAATATATGATTATTTTAGCGTAATTTAATGCTGTGCAAAATTTGCGGAATTTTGGGAGAGGTGAAAATTTTAAAGATTTTTGAATTGTTACGACTCAAGGTGAAAAAATCGAAAGTCATGAGCTCTAAAAATGGGCTGATTTTTGTAGGATATGAATATTTTAGCGTAATCTAACGCTGTGCAAAATTTGGGGAATTTTGGGAGTGGTGAAAATTTTCAAGATTTTTTACTTGTGGCGACTCGAGGGGAAAAATCCGAAAGTCATGAACTCTAAAAATGGGCTGATTTTTGTACTATATGATTATTTTGGCGTAATCTAACGCTGTGCAAAGTTTGGGGAATTTTCAGAGATGTTACGACTCGAGTTGAAAAACTCGAAAATCATAAACTCTAAAAATGGGCTGATTTCTGTAGTATATGCTTATTTTGCCGTAATTTAACGCTGTACAAAATTTGGGGAATTTTGGGAGAAGTGAAAATTTTCAAGATTTTTGAATTGTTACGACTAGAGGTGAAAAATCCGAAAATCATGAACTCTAAAAATGGGCTGGTTTTTGTAGTATATACATGACTATGTTGGCGTAATTTAACGCAGTGCAAAATTTTATGAATTTTGGTAGAGGTTAAAAATTTTCAAGATTTTTTATTGTTGCGACTCGAGGTGAAAAATCGAAAATCATGAACTCTAATAATAGGCGGACTTTGTAGTATATGGTTATTTTGACGTAATTTAACGCTGTGCAAAATTTGGGGAATTTTGGGAGAGGTGAAAATTTTCAAGATTTTTGACTTGTTACGACTAGCGGTGAAAAACCCGAAAATCATGAACTCTAAAAATTGGCTGATTTTTGTAGTATATGATTATTTTGGAGTAATCTAACGCTGCGCAAAATTTAGGGAATTTTGGGAGAGGTGAAAATTTTCAAGATTTTTGACTTTGTAGTATATGTTTATTTTGACGTAATTTAACGCTGTGCAAAATTTGGGGAATTTTGGGAGAGGTGAAAGTTTTCAAGATTTTTGACTTGTGAAGACAAGAGGGAAAAACTCAAAAATCATGAACTCTAAAATAGCTGATTTTTGTAGTATATGATTATTTTGACGTAATTTAACAACGCTGTGCAAAATTTGGGGAATTTTGGGAAAGTGAAAATTTTCAAGATTTTTGACTAATGACGACACGAGGGGGAAAAAAATTAGGTTGATGTTTGTAGTATATGATTATTTTGGAGTAATCTAACGCTGTACAATATTTGGGGAATTTTGGGAGAGGTGAAAATTTTCAAGATTTTTGGCTTGTTACGACTAGCGGTGGAAAACCCAAATCATGAACTCTAAAAATTGGCTGATTGTAGTATATGATTATTTTGGAGTAATCTAACGCTGTGCAAAATTTGGGGAATTTTGGGAGAGTTGAAAATTTTTAAGATTTTGTACTTGTGACGCCACGAGCTGAAAAACTCAAAAATCATAAACTCTAAAAAAAGATGATTTTTGTATAATTTTGGGAGAGGTGAAAATTTTCAAGATTTTTGAATTGTTACGACTCGAGGTGAAAAACTCGAAAATCATGAACTTTAAAAATAGGCTGATTTATGCAGTATATGATTATTTTGGCGTAATCTAACGCTGTGCAAAATTTGGGGAATTTTCGGAGAGGTGAAAATTTTCAAGATGTTTTACTTGTTGCAACTCGATGTGAAAAACTCGAAAATCATTAACTAAAATTAGGTTGATGTTTGTAGTATATGATTATTTTGGTGTAATTTAACGCTGTGCAAAATTTGAGGAATTTTGGGAGAAGTGAAAATTTTCAAGATTTTTGACTTGTTACGACTAGCGGTGAAAAACCCGAAAATCATGAACTCAAAAATTGGCTGATTTTTGTAGTATATGATTATTTTGGAGTAATCTAACGCTGCGCAAAATTTAGGGAATTTTGGGAGGTGAAAATTTTCAAGATTTTTTACTTGTGACGACACGAGGTGAAAAACTCGAAAATCATAAACTAAACATAGGCTGATTTTTGTAATATATGATTATTTTAGCGTAATTTAATGCTGTGCAAAATTTGCGGAATTTTGGGAGAGGTGAAAATTTTAAAGATTTTTGAATTGTTACGACTCAAGGTGAAAAAATCGAAAGTCATGAGCTCTAAAAATGGGCTGATTTTTGTAGGATATGAATATTTTAGCGTAATCTAACGCTGTGCAAAATTTGGGGAATTTTGGGAGTGGTGAAAATTTTCAAGATTTTTTACTTGTGGCGACTCGAGGGGAAAAATCCGAAAGTCATGAACTCTAAAAATGGGCTGATTTTTGTACTATATGATTATTTTGGCGTAATCTAACGCTGAGCAAAGTTTGGGGAATTTTCAGAGATGTTACGACTCGAGTTGAAAAACTCGAAAATCATAAACTCTAAAAATGGGCTGATTTCTGTAGTATATGCTTATTTTGCCGTAATTTAACGCTGTACAAAATTTGGGGAATTTTGGGAGAAGTGAAAATTTTCAAGATTTTTGAATTGTTACGACTAGAGGTGAAAAATCCGAAAATCATGAACTCTAAAAATGGGCTGGTTTTTGTAGTATATACATGACTATGTTGGCGTAATTTAACGCTGTGCAAAATTTTATGAATTTTGGTAGAGGTTAAAAATTTTCAAGATTTTTTATTGTTGCGACTCGAGGTGAAAAATCGAAAATCATGAACTCTAATAATAGGCGGACTTTGTAGTATATGGTTATTTTGACGTAATTTAACGCTGTGCAAAATTTGGGGAATTTTGGGAGAGGTGAAAATTTTCAAGATTTTTGACTTGTTACGACTAGCGGTGAAAAACCCGAAAATCATGAACTCTAAAAATTGGCTGATTTTTGTAGTATATGATTATTTTGGAGTAATCTAACGCTGCGCAAAATTTAGGGAATTTTGGGAGAGGTGAAAATTTTCAAGATTTTTGACTTTGTAGTATATGTTTATTTTGACGTAATTTAACGCTGTGCAAAATTTGGGGAATTTTGGGAGAGGTGAAAGTTTTCAAGATTTTTGACTTGTGAAGACAAGAGGGAAAAACTCAAAAATCATGAACTCTAAAATAGCTGATTTTTGTAGTATATGATTGTTTTGGCGTAATTTAACGCTGTTCAAAATTTGCGGAATTTTGGGAGAGGTTCAAAATTTTCAAGATTTTTGACTTGTGGCGACTCGAGGTGAAAAACTCGAAAATCATAAACTAAACATAGGCTGATTTTTGTAATATATGATTATTTTAGCGTAATTTATCACTGTGCAAAATTTGTAGAATTTTGTGTGAGGTGAAAATATTCAATATTTTTGACTTGTGACGACACGATGTGAAAAACTCGAAAATCATGAACTCTAAAAATGGGCTGATTTTTTTCATGATGTTTTACTTGTGACGACACGAGGTGAAAAACTCGAAAATCATGAACTCTAAAAAAAGATGATTTCTGTAGTATATGATTATTTTGGGGTAATTTAACGCTGTTCAAAATTTGCGGAATTTTGGGAGAGGTTCAAAATTTTCAAGATTTTTGACTTGTTACGACTCGACGTGAAGAATTGGAAAGTCATGAACTCCAAAAATGGGCTGATTTTTGTAGTATATGATTATTTTGGAGTAATCTAACGCTGCGCAAAATTTAGGGAATTTTGGGAGAGGTGAAAATTTTCAAGATTTTTTACTTGTGGCGACTCGAGGTGAAAAACTCGAAAATCATAAACTAAACATAGGCTGATTTTTGTAATATATGATTATTTTAGCGTAATTTATCACTGTGCAAAATTTGTAGAATTTTGTGTGAGGTTGAAATATTCAATATTTTTGACTTGTTACGACTAGAGGTGAAAAATTGGAAAGTCATGAATTCCAAAAATGGGCTCATTTTTGTAGTATATTATTATTTTGGCGTAATCTAACGCTGTGCAAAATTTGAGGAATTTTGGGAGAAGTGAAAATTTTCAAGATTTTTGACTTGTGACGACACGATGTGAAAAACTCGAAAATCATGAACTCTAAAAATGGGCTGATTTTTTTCATGATGTTTTACTTGTGACGACACGAGGTGAAAAACTCGAAAATCATGAACTCTAAAAAAAGATGATTTTTGTAGTATATGATTATTTCGGGGTAATTTAACGCTGTTCAAAATTTGCGGGATTTTGGGAGAGGTTCAAAATTTTCAAGATTTTTGACTTGTTACGACTCGACGTGAAGAATTGGAAAGTCATGAACTCCAAAAATGGGCTGATTTTTGTAGTATATGATTATTTTGGGGTAATTTAACGCTGTGCAAAATTTGCGGAATTTTGGGAGAGGTGAAAATTTTCAAGATTTTTGACTTTGTAGTATATGGTTATTTTGACGTAATTTAACGCTGTGCAAAATTTGGGGAATTTTGGGAGAGGTGAAAGTTTTCAAGATTTTTGACTTGTGAAGACAAGAGGGAAAAACTCAAAAATCATGAACTCTAAAATAGCTGATTTTTGTAGTATATGATTGTTTTGGCGTAATTTAACGCTGTGCAAAATTTGGAGAATTTTAGGAGAGGTGAAAATTTTTAAGATTTTTGACTTGTTACGACTCGAGGTGAAAAACTCGAAAATCATAAACTCTAAAAATGGGCTGATTACTGTAGTATATGATTATTTTGCCGCAATTTATCGCTGCGCAAAATTTAGGGAATTTTGGGAGAGGTGAAAATTTTCAAGATTTTTTACTTGTGGCGACTCGAGGTGAAAAACTCGAAAATCATAAACTAAACATAGGCTGATTTTTGTAGTATATGATTATTTTAGCGTAATTTAATGTTGTGCAAAATTTGCGGAATTTTTGGAGAGGTGAAAATTTTAAAAATTTTTGAATTGTTACGACTCGAAGTGAAAAATCCGAAAATCATGAACTCTAAAAATGGGCTGCTTTTTGTACTACATGATTATGTTGGCGTAATTTAACGCTGTGCAAAATTTGATGAATTTTGGTAGAGGTTAAAAATTTTCAAGATTTTTGACTTGTTGCGATTCGAGATGAAAAATCGAAAATCATAATGTCATCAAATCATAATCATAATAAAATGGGCTGATTTTTGTAGTATATATTATTTTGCCGCAATTTATCGCTGTGCAAAATTTGTGGAATTTTGGGAGAGGTGAAAATTTTCAAGATTTTTTACTTGTGGCGACGAGGTGAAAAACTCGAAAATCATAAACTAAACATAGGCTGATTTTTGTAGTATATGATTATTTTAGCGTAATTTAAAGCTGTGCAAAATTTGGGGAATTTTGGGAGAGGTGAAAATTTTCAAGATTTTTGACTTGTTACGACTAGAGGTAAAAAACCCAAAAATCATGAACTCTAAAAATGGGCTGATTTTTTTTCATGATTTTTTTACTTGTGACGACACGAGGTGAAAAACTCGAAAATCATGAACTCTAAAAATAGAGAATTTTTGGAGAGGTGAAAATTTTCAAGATTTTTGACTTGTTACGACTAGTGGTGAAAAACCCGAAAATCATGAACTCTAAAAATTGGCTGATTGTAGTATATGATTATTTTGGAGTAATCTAACGCTGTGCAAAATTTGGGGAATTTTGGGAGAGGTGAAAATTTTCAAGATTTTTGACTAGTGACGACACGAGGGGGAAAAAAATTAGGTTGATGTTTGTAGTATATGATTATTTTGGAGTAATCTAACGCTGTACAATATTTGGGGAATTTTGGGAGAGGTGAAAATTTTCAAGATTTTTGGCTTGTTACGACTAGCGGTGGAAAACCCAAATCATGAACTCTAAAAAATGGCTGATTGTAGTATATGATTATTTTGGAGTAATCTAACGCTGTGCAAAATTTGGGGAATTTTGGGAGAGTTGAAAATTTTTAAGATTTTGTACTTGTGACGCCACGAGCTGAAAAACTCAAAAATCATAAACTCTAAAAAAAGATGATTTTTGTAGAATTTTGGGAGAGGTGAAAATTTTCAAGATTTTTGAATTGTTACGACTCGAGGTGAAAAACTCGAAAATCATGAACTTTAAAAATAGGCTGATTTATGCAGTATATGATTATTTTGGCGTAATCTAACGCTGTGCAAAATTTGGGGAATTTTCGGAGAGGTGAAAATTTTCAAGTTTTTTGACTTGTTACGACTCGAGGTGAAAAACTCGAATATCATAAACTCTAAAAATGGGCTGATTTCTTTAGTATATGATTATTTTGCCGAAATTTAACTCAGTGCAAAATTTGATGAATTTTGGGAGGGGTTGAAAATTTTCAAGATTTTTTCGTTGTTGCGACTCGAGGTGAAAAATCGAAAATCATAAACTCTAAAAATGGGCTGATTTTTTTTCATAATTTTTTACTTGTGACGACACGAGGTGAAAAACTCGAAAATCATGAACTCTAAAAATAGGCTGAGTTTGTAGTATATGATTATTTTAGCGTAATTTAGTGCTGTGCAAAATTTGCGGAATTTTGGGAGAGGTGAAAATTTTAAAGATTTTTGAATTGTTACGACTCGAGGTGAAAAAATCGAAAGTCATGAGCTCTAAAAATGGGCTGATTTTTGTAGGAGATGAATATTTTAGCGTAATCTAACGCTGTGCAAAATTTGGGGAATTTTGGGAGTGGTGAAAATTTTCAAGATTTTTTACTTGTGGCGACTCGAGGGGAAAAATCCGAAAGTCATGAACTCTAAAAATGGGCTGATTTTTGTACTATATGATTATTTTGGCGTAATCTAACGCTGTGCAAAATGTGGGGAATTTTTGAGAGGTACATATTTTTAAGATTTATGACTTGTGACGACACGAGGGAAAAACTCGAAAATCATGAAAATTTATAAGATTCTTGACCTGTTACGACTCGAGTTGAAAAACTCGAAAATCATAAACTCTAAAAATGGGCTGATTTCTGTAGTATATGCTTATTTTGCTGTAATTTAACGCTGTACAACATTTGGGGAATTTTGGGAGAGGTGAAAATTTTCAAGATTTTTGACTTGTGAAGACAAGAGGGAAAAACTCAAAAATCATGAACTCTAAAAATTGGCTGATTTCTGTAGTATATGATTATTTTGCCGTAATTTATCGCTGTGCAAATTTTGGGAATTTTGGGAGAGGTGAAAATTTTCAATATTTTTGACTTGTTACGACTAGAGATGAAAAACTCCAAAATCATGAACTCTTCAAATAGGCTGATTTTTGTAGTATATGATTATTTTGGCGTAATTTAAAGCTGTGCAAACTTTGATGAATTTTGGGAGAGCTTAAAAGTTTTCAAGATTTTGACTTGTTATACTCGATGTGAAAAATCCAAAAATCATGAACTATAAAAATGGGCTGGTTTTTGTAGTTCATGACTATGTGGCGTAATTTAACGCTGTGCAAAATTTGATGAATTTTGGTAGAGGTTAAAAATGTTCAAGATTTTTTATTGTTGCGACTCGAGGTGAAAAATCGAAAATCATAAACTCTAAAAATGGGCTGATTTCTGTAGTATATGATTATTTTGCCGTAATTTATCGCTGTGCAAATTTTGGGGAACTTTCGGAGAGGTAAAAATTTTCAAGATTTTTTACTTGTGGCGACTCGAGGTGAAAAATCCGAAAGTCATGAACTCTAAAAATGGGCTGATTTTTGTAGTATATGATTATTTTGACGTAATTTAACGCTGTGCAAAATGTGGGGAATTTTTGAGAGGTACATATTTTTAAGATTTATGACTTGTGACGACACGAGGGAAAAACTCGAAAATCATGAACTCTAAAAAAGCTGATTTTTGTACTATATGATTATTTTGGCGTAATTTATTGCTGTGCAAAGTCATGAACTCTAGAAATGGGCTGTTTTTTGTAGTATATACATGACTATGTTGGCGTAATTTAACGCTGTGCAAATTTTGGGAATTTTGGGAGAGGTGAAAATTTTCAATATTTTTGACTTGTTACGACTAGAGATGAAAAACTCCAAAATCATGAACTCTTCAAATAGGCTGATTTTTGTAGTATATGATTATTTTGGCGTAATTTAAAGCTGTGCAAACTTTGATGAATTTTGGGAGAGCTTAAAAGTTTTCAAGATTTTGACTTGTTATACTCGATGTGAAAAATCCAAAAATCATGAACTATAAAAATGGGCTGGTTTTTGTAGTTCATGACTATGTGGCGTAATTTAACGCTGTGCAAAATTTGATGAATTTTGGTAGAGGTTAAAAATGTTCAAGATTTTTTATTGTTGCGACTCGAGGTGAAAAATCGAAAATCATAAACTCTAAAAATGGGCTGATTTCTGTAGTATATGATTATTTTGCCGTAATTTATCGCTGTGCAAATTTTGGGGAACTTTCGGAGAGGTAAAAATTGTCAAGATTTTTTACTTGTGGCGACTCGAGGTGAAAAATCCGAAAGTCATGAACTCTAAAAATGGGCTGATTTTTGTAGTATATGCTTATTTTGCCGTAATTTAACGCTGTACAAAATTTGGGGAATTTTGGGAGAGGTGAAAATTTTTAAGATTTTTGAGTTGTTACGACTAGAGGTGAAAAATCCGAAAATCATGAACTCTAAAAATGGGCTGGTTTTTGTAGTATATACATGACTATGTTGGCGTAATTTAACGCTGTGCAAAATTTGATGAATTTTGGTAGAGGTTAAAAATTTTCAAGATTTTTTATTGTTGCGACTCGAGGTGAAAAATCGAAAATCATAAACTCTAAAAATGGGCTGATTTCTGTAGTATATGATTATTTAGCCGTAATTTATTGCTGTGCAAATTTTGGGGAACTTTCGGAGAGGTGAAAATTTTCAATATTTTTTACTTGTGGCGACTCGAGGTGAAAAATCCGAAAGTCATGAACTCTAAAAATGTGCTGATTTTTGTAGTATATGATTATTTTGACGTAATTTAACACTGTACAAAATGTGGGGAATTTTTGAGAGGTGAAAATTTTCAAGATTTTTGACTTGTGACGACACGAGGGAAAAACTCGAAAATCATGAACTCTAAAAATGGGCTGATTTTTTAGTATATTATTATTTTAGAATAATCTAACGCTGTACAAAATTTCTGTAATCTTGGGAGAGGTGAAAATTTTCAAGATTTTTTACTTGTGACGACACGAGGTGAAAAACTCGAAAATCATGATCTCTAAAATTAGATTGATTTTTGTAGTATATGATTATTTTGGAGTAATCTAACGCTGTGCAATATTTGGGGAATTTTGGGAGAGGTGAAAATTTTCAAGATTTTTGGCTTGTTACGACTAGCGGTGGAAAACCCAAATCATGAACTCTAAAAATTGGCTGATTGTAGTATATGATTATTTTGAAGTAATCTAACGCTGTGCAAAATTTGGGGAATTTTGGGAGAGTTGAAAATTTTTAAGACGCCACGAGCTGAAAAACTCAAAAATCATGAACTCTAAAAAAAGATGATTTTTGTAGAATTTTGGGAGAGGTGAAAATTTTCTAGATTTTTGAATTGTTACGACTCGAGGTGAAAAACTCGAAAATCATGAACTTTAAAAATAGGCTGATTTATGCAGTATATGATTATTTTGGCGTAATCTAACGCTGTGCAAAATTTGGGGAATTTTCGGAGAGGTGAAAATTTTCAAGTTTTTTGACTTGTTACGACTCGAGGTGAAAAACTCGAATATCATAAACTCTAAAAATGGGCTGATTTCTTTAGTATATGATTATTTTGCCGAAATTTAACTCTGTTCAAAATTTGATGAATTTTGGGAGGGGTTAAAAATTTTCAAGATTTTTTCGTTGTTGCGACCCGAGGTGAAAAATCGAAAATCATAAACTCTAAAAATGGGCTGATTTTTGTAGTATATGATTATGTTGGCGTAATTTATCACTGTGCAAAATTTGTAGAATTTTGGGTGAGGTGAAAATATTTAATATTTTTGACTTGTTACGACTAGAGGTGAAAAACCCGAAATTCATGAACTCTAAATATAGCTGATTTTTGTACTACATGATTATGTTGGCGTAATTTAACGCTGTGCAAAATTTGATGAATTTTGGTAGAGGTTAAAAATTTTCAAGATTTTTGACTTGTTGCGATTCGAGGTGAAAAATCGAAAATCATAAACTCTAAAAATGGGCTGATTTTTGTAGTATATGATTATTTTGCCGCAATTTATCGCTGTGCAAAATTTGGGGAATTTTGGGAGAGGTGAAAATTTTCAAGATTTTTTACTTGTGGCGACTCGAGGTGAAAAACTCGAAAATCATAAACTAAACATAGGCTGATTTTTGTAGTATATGATTATTTTAGCGTAATTTAAAGCTGTGCAAAATTTGGGGAATTTTGGGAGAGGTGAAAATTTTCAAGATTTTTGACTTGTTACGACTAGAGGTAAAAAACCCAAAAATCATGAACTCTAAAAATGGGCTGATTTTTTTCATGATTTTTTTAATTGTGACGACACGAGGTGAAAAACTCGAAAATCATAAACTCTAAAAATAGGCTGACTTTGTAGTATATGGTTATTTTGACAAAATTTAACGCTGTAACTCTAAATATAGCTGATTTTTGAGTATATGA
Organism: Nowickia ferox; assembly: GCA_936439885.1. NCBI lineage: Eukaryota > Metazoa > Arthropoda > Insecta > Diptera > Tachinidae > Nowickia > Nowickia ferox. The sequence goes on from OW387025.1 coordinate 43,808,637, forward strand.
TTATTTTGAAGTAATTTAACGCTGTGCAAAATTTGGAGAATTTTGGGAGTGGTGAAAATTTTCAAGATTTTTTACTTGTGGCGACTCGAGGGGAAAAATCCGAAAGTCATTACTCTAAAAATGGGCTGATTTTTGTACTATATGATTATTTTGGCGTAATCTAACGCTGTGCAAAGTTTGGGGAATTTTCAGAGTGGTGAAAATTTATAAGATTCTTGACCTGTTACGACTCGAGTTGAAAAACTCGAAAATCATAAACTCTAAAAATGGGCTGATTTCTGTAGTATATGCTTATTTTGCCGTAATTTAACGCTGTACAAAATTTGGGGAATTTTGGGAGAAGTGAAAATTTTCAAGATTTTTGAATTGTTACGACTAGAGGTGAAAAATCCGAAAATCATGAACTCTAAAAATGGGCTGGTTTTTGTAGTATATACATGACTATGTTGGCGTAATTTAACGCAGTGCAAAATTTTATGAATTTTGGTAGAGGTTAAAAATTTTCAAGATTTTTTATTGTTGCGACTCGAGGTGAAAAATCGAAAATCATAAACTCTAGAAATGGGCTGATTTCTGTAGTATATGATTATTTAGCCGTAATTTATCGCTGTGCAAATTTTGGGGAACTTTCGGAGAGGTGAAAATTTTCAATATTTTTTAATTGTGGCGACACGAGGTGAAAAATCCGAAAGTCATGAACTCTAAAAATGGGCTGATTTTTTAGTATATGATTATTTTAGAATAATCTAACGCTGTGCAAAATTTCTGTAATCTTGGGAGAGGTGAAAATTTTCAAGATTTTTTACTTGTGACGACACGAGGAGAAAAACTCGAAAATCATGATTTCTAAAATTAGATTGATTTTTGTAGTACATGATTATTTTGCGTAATTTAATGCTGTGCAAAATTTTGGGAGAGGTGAAAATTTTAAAGATTTTTGACTTATGACGACACGATGTGAAAAATTCGAAAGTCATGAGCTCTAAAAATGGGCTGATTTTTGTAGGATATAAATATTTTGGCGTAATCTAACGCTGTACAAAATTTGGGGAATTTTGGGAGAGGTGAAAATTTTCAATATTTTTTACTTGTGACGACACGAGGTGAAAAACTCGAAAATCATGAACTCTAACAATAGGCTGACTTCTGTAGTATATGATTATTTTGCCGTAATTTATCGCTGTGCAAATTTTGGGAATTTTGGGAGAGGTGAAAATTTTCAATATTTTTGACTTGTTACGACTAGAGATGAAAAACTCCAAAATCATGAACTCTTCAAATAGGCTGATTTTTGTAGTATATGATTATTTTGGCGTAATTTAAAGCTGTGCAAACTTTGATGAATTTTGGGAGAGCTTAAAAGTTTTCAAGATTTTGACTTGTTATACTCGAGGTGAAAAATCCAAAAATCATGAACTATAAAAATGGGCTGGTTTTTGTAGTTCATGACTATGTGGCGTAATTTAACGCTGTGCAAAATTTTTGATGAATTTTGGTAGAGGTTAAAAATGTTCAAGATTTTTTATTGTTGCGACTCGAGGTGAAAAATCGAAAATCACAAACTCTAAAATTAGATTGATTTTTGTAGTATATGATTATTTTGGAGTAATCTAACGCTGTGCAATATTTGGGGAATTTTGGGAGAGGTGAAAATTTTCAAGATTTTTGGCTTGTTACGACTAGCGGTGGAAAACCCAAATCATGAACTCTAAAAATTGGCTGATTTTTGTAGTATATGATTATTTTGACGTAATTTAACAACGCTGTGCCAAATTTGGGGAATTTTGGGAAAGTGAAAATTTTCAACATTTTTGACTAGTGACGACACGAGGGGGAAAAAAAATTAGGTTGATGTTTGTAGTATATGATTATTTTGGAGTAATCTAACGCTGTGCAATATTTGGGGAATTTTGGGAGAGGTGAAAATTTTCAAGATTTTTGGCTTGTTACGACTAGCGGTGGAAAACCCAAATCATGAACTCTAAAAATTGGCTGATTGTAGTATATGATTATTTTGAAGTAATCTAACGCTGTGCAAAATTTGGGGAATTTTGGGAGAGTTGAAAATTTTTAAGACGCCACGAGCTGAAAAACTCAAAAATCATGAACTCTAAAAAAAGATGATTTTTGTAGAATTTTGGGAGAGGTGAAAATTTTCAAGATTTTTGAATTGTTACGACTCGAGGTGAAAAACTCGAAAATCATGAACTTTAAAAATAGGCTGATTTATGCAGTATATGATTATTTTGGCGTAATCTAACGCTGTGCAAAATTTGGGGAATTTTCGGAGAGGTGAAAATTTTCAAGTTTTTTGACTTGTTACGACTCGAGGTGAAAAACTCGAATATCATAAACTCTAAAAATGGGCTGATTTCTTTAGTATATGATTATTTTGCCGAAATTTAACTCTGTTCAAAATTTGATGAATTTTGGGAGGGGTTAAAAATTTTCAAGATTTTTTCGTTGTTGCGACTCGAGGTGAAAAATCGAAAATCATAAACTCTAAAAATCGGCTGATTTCTGTAGTATATGATTATTTTGCGGTAATTTATCACTGTGCAAAATTTGTAGAATTTTGGGTGAGGTGAAAATATTCAATATTTTTGACTTGTTACGACTAGAGGTGAAAAACCCGAAATTCATGAACTCTAAATATAGCTGATTTTTGTACTACATGATTATGTTGGCGTAATTTAACGCTGTGCAAAATTTGATGAATTTTGGTAGAGGTTAAAAATTTTCAAGATTTTTGACTTGTTGCGATTCGAGGTGAAAAATCGAAAATCATAAACTCTAAAAATGGGCTGATTTTTGTAGTATATGATTATTTTGCCGCAATTTATCGCTGTGCAAAATTTGGGGAATTTTGGGAGAGGTGAAAATTTTCAAGATTTTTTACTTGTGGCGACTCGAGGTGAAAAACTCGAAAATCATGAACTCTAACAATAGGCTGACTTCTGTAGTATATGATTATTTTGCCGTAATTTATCGCTGTGCAAATTTTGGGAATTTTGGGAGAGGTGAAAATTTTCAATATTTTTGACTTGTTACGACTAGAGATGAAAAACTCCAAAATCATGAACTCTTCAAATAGGCTGATTTTTGTAGTATATGATTATTTTGGCGTAATTTAAAGCTGTGCAAACTTTGATGAATTTTGGGAGAGCTTAAAAGTTTTCAAGATTTTGACTTGTTATACTCGAGGTGAAAAATCCAAAAATCATGAACTATAAAAATGGGCTGGTTTTTGTAGTTCATGACTATGTGGCGTAATTTAACGCTGTGCAAAATTTTTGATGAATTTTGGTAGAGGTTAAAAATGTTCAAGATTTTTTATTGTTGCGACTCGAGGTGAAAAATCGAAAATCACAAACTCTAAAAATGGGCTGATTTCTGTAGTATATGATTATTTTGCCGTAATTTATCGCTGTGCAAATTTTGGGGAACTTTCGGAGAGGTGAAAATTTTCAATATTTTTTACTTGTGGCGACTCGAGGTGAAAAATCCGAAAGTCATGAACTCTAAAAATGTGCTGATTTTTGTAGTATATGATTATTTTGACGTAATTTAACGCTGTGCAAAATGTGGGGAATTTTTGAGAGGTGAAAATTTTCAAGATTTTTGACTTGTGACGACACGAGGGAAAAACTCGAAAATCATGAACTCTAAAAATGGGCTGATTTTTTAGTATATGATTATTTTAGAATAATCTAACGCTGTGCAAAATTTCTGTAATCTTGGGAGAGGTGAAAATTTTCAAGATTTTTTACTTGTGACGACACGAGGAGAAAAACTCGAAAATCATGATCTCTAAAATTAGATTGATTTTTGTAGTATATGATTATTTTGGAGTAATCTAACGCTGTGCAATATTTGGGGAATTTTGGGAGAGGTGAAAATTTTCAAGTTTTTTGACTTGTTACGACTCGAGGTGAAAAACTCGAATATCATAAACTCTAAAAATGGGCTGATTTCTTTAGTATATGATTATTTTGCCGAAATTTAACTCTGTTCAAAATTTGATGAATTTTGGGAGGGGTTAAAAATTTTCAAGATTTTTTCGTTGTTGCGACTCGAGGTGAAAAATCGAAAATCATAAACTCTAAAAATCGGCTGATTTCTGTAGTATATGATTATTTTGCGGTAATTTATCACTGTGCAAAATTTGTAGAATTTTGGGTGAGGTGAAAATATTCAATATTTTTGACTTGTTACGACTAGAGGTGAAAAACCCGAAATTCATGAACTCTAAATATAGCTGATTTTTGTACTACATGATTATGTTGGCGTAATTTAACGCTGTGCAAAATTTGATGAATTTTGGTAGAGGTTAAAAATTTTCAAGATTTTTGACTTGTTGCGATTCGAGGTGAAAAATCGAAAATCATAAACTCTAAAAATGGGCTGATTTTTGTACTATATGATTATTTTGCCGCAATTTATCGCTGTGCAAAATTTGGGGAATTTTGGGAGAGGTGAAAATTTTCAAGATTTTTTACTTGTGGCGACTCGAGGTGAAAAACTCGAAAATCATAAACTAAACATAGGCTGATTTTTGTAGTATATGATTATTTTAGCGTAATTTAAAGCTGTGCAAAATTTGGGGAATTTTGGGAGAGGTGAAAATTTTCAAGATTTTTGACTTGTTACGACTAGAGGTAAAAAACCCAAAAATCATGAACTCTAAAAATGGGCTGTTTTTTTTCATGATTTTTTTACTTGTGACGACACGAGGTGAAAAACTCGAAAATCATGAACTCTAAAAATAGGCTGACTTTGTAGTATATGGTTATTTTGACAAAATTTAACGCTGTAACTCTAAATATAGCTGATTTTTGTAGTATATGATTATTTTGAAGTAATTTAACGCTGTGCAAAATTTGGGGAATTTTCGGAGAGGTGAAAATTTTCAAGTTTTTTGACTTGTTACGACTCGAGGTGAAAAACTCGAATATCATAAACTCTAAAAATGGGCTGATTTCTTTAGTATATGATTATTTTGCCGAAATTTAACTCTGTGCAAAATTTGATGAATTTTGAGAGGGGTTGAAAATATTTCAAGATTTTTTCGTTGTTGCGACTCGAGGTAAAAAATCGAAAATCATAAACTCTAAAAATCGGCTGATTTCTGTAGTATATGATTATTTTGCCGTAATTTATCACTGTGCAAAATTTGTAGAATTTTGTGTGAGGTGAAAATATTCAATATTTTTGACTTGTTACGACTAGAGGTGAAAAACCCGAGATTCATTGAACTCTAAATATAGCTGATTTTTGTAGTATACGATTATTTTGGAGTAATCTAACGCTGTGCAAAATTTGGGGAATTTTGGGGAGGTGAAAATTTTCGAGTTTTCTGACTTGTTACGACTCGAGGTAAAAAACTCGAAAATCTTAAACTCTAAAAATGGGCTGATTACTGTAGTATATGATTATTTTGCCGCAATTTATCGCTGCGCAAAATTTAGGGAATTTTGGGAGAGGTGAAAATTTTCAAGATTTTTTACTTGAAAAACTCGAAAATCATAAACTAAACATAGGCTGATTTTTGTAATATATGATTATTTTAGCGTAATTTAATGCTGTGCAAAATTTGCGGAATTTTGGGAGAGGTGAAAATTTTAAAGATTTTTGAATTGTTACGACTCGAGGTGAAAAAATCGAAAGTCATGAGCTCTAAAAATGGGCTGATTTTTGTAGGATATGAATATTTTAGCGTAATTTAACGCTGTGCAAAATTTGATGAATTTTGGTAGAGGTGAAAATTTTCAATATTTTTTACTTGTGGCGATTCGAGGTGAAAAATCCGAAAGTCATGAACTCTAAAAATGTGCTGATTTTTGTAGTATATGATTATTTTGACGTAATTTAACGCTGTGCAAAATGTGGGGAATTTTTGAGAGGTGAAAATTTTCAAGATTTTTGACTTGTGACGACACGAGGGAAAAACTCGAAAATCATGAACTCTAAAAATGGGCTGATTTTTTAGTATATGATTATTTTAGAATAATCTAACGCTGTGCAAAATTTCTGTAATCTTGGGAGAGGTGAAAATTTTCAAGATTTTTTACTTGTGACGACACGAGGAGAAAAACTCGAAAATCATGATCTCTAAAATTAGATTGATTTTTGTAGTATATGATTATTTTGGAGTAATCTAACGCTGTGCAATATTTGGGGAATTTTGGGAGAGGTGAAAATTTTCAAGATTTTTGGCTTGTTACGACTAGCGGTGGAAAACCCAAATCATGAACTCTAAAAATTGGCTGATTTTTGTAGTATATGATTATTTTGACGTAATTTAACAACGCTGTGCCAAATTTGGGGAATTTTGGGAAAGTGAAAATTTTCAACATTTTTGACTAGTGACGACACGAGGGGGAAAAAAAATTAGGTTGATGTTTGTAGTATATGATTATTTTGGAGTAATCTAACGCTGTGCAATATTTGGGGAATTTTGGGAGAGGTGAAAATTTTCAAGATTTTTGGCTTGTTACGACTAGCGGTGGAAAACCCAAATCATGAACTCTAAAAATTGGCTGATTGTAGTATATGATTATTTTGAAGTAATCTAACGCTGTGCAAAATTTGGGGAATTTTGGGAGAGTTGAAAATTTTTAAGACGCCACGAGCTGAAAAACTCAAAAATCATGAACTCTAAAAAAAGATGATTTTTGTAGAATTTTGGGAGAGGTGAAAATTTTCTAGATTTTTGAATTGTTACGACTCGAGGTGAAAAACTCGAAAATCATGAACTTTAAAAATAGGCTGATTTATGCAGTATATGATTATTTTGGCGTAATCTAACGCTGTGCAAAATTTGGGGAATTTTCGGAGAGGTGAAAATTTTCAAGTTTTTTGACTTGTTACGACTCGAGGTGAAAAACTCGAATATCATAAACTCTAAAAATGGGCTGATTTCTTTAGTATATGATTATTTTGCCGAAATTTAACTCTGTTCAAAATTTGATGAATTTTGGGAGGGGTTAAAAATTTTCAAGATTTTTTCGTTGTTGCGACCCGAGGTGAAAAATCGAAAATCATAAACTCTAAAAATCGGCTGATTTCTGTAGTATATGATTATTTTGCCGTAATTTATCACTGTGCAAAATTTGTAGAATTTTGGGTGAGGTGAAAATATTTAATATTTTTGACTTGTTACGACTAGAGGTGAAAAACCCGAAATTCATGAACTCTAAATATAGCTGATTTTTGTACTACATGATTATGTTGGCGTAATTTAACGCTGTGCAAAATTTGATGAATTTTGGTAGAGGTTAAAAATTTTCAAGATTTTTGACTTGTTGCGATTCGAGGTGAAAAATCGAAAATCATAAACTCTAAAAATGGGCTGATTTTTGTAGTATATGATTATTTTGCCGCAATTTATCGCTGTGCAAAATTTGGGGAATTTTGGGAGAGGTGAAAATTTTCAAGATTTTTTACTTGTGGCGACTCGAGGTGAAAAACTCGAAAATCATAAACTAAACATAGGCTGATTTTTGTAGTATATGATTATTTTAGCGTAATTTAAAGCTGTGCAAAATTTGGGGAATTTTGGGAGAGGTGAAAATTTTCAAGATTTTTGACTTGTTACGACTAGAGGTAAAAAACCCAAAAATCATGAACTCTAAAAATGGGCTGATTTTTTTCATGATTTTTTTAATTGTGACGACACGAGGTGAAAAACTCGAAAATCATAAACTCTAAAAATAGGCTGACTTTGTAGTATATGGTTATTTTGACAAAATTTAACGCTGTAACTCTAAATATAGCTGATTTTTGAGTATATGATTATTTTGAAGTAATTTAACGCTGTGCAAAATTTGGAGAATTTTGGGAGTGGTGAAAATTTTCAAGATTTTTTACTTGTGGCGACTCGAGGGGAAAAATCCGAAAGTCATTACTCTAAAAATGGGCTGATTTTTGTACTATATGATTATTTTGGCGTAATCTAACGCTGTGCAAAGTTTGGGGAATTTTCAGAGTGGTGAAAATTTATAAGATTCTTGACCTGTTACGACTCGAGTTGAAAAACTCGAAAATCATAAACTCTAAAAATGGGCTGATTTCTGTAGTATATGCTTATTTTGCCGTAATTTAACGCTGTACAAAATTTGGGGAATTTTGGGAGAAGTGAAAATTTTCAAGATTTTTGAATTGTTACGACTAGAGGTGAAAAATCCGAAAATCATGAACTCTAAAAATGGGCTGGTTTTTGTAGTATATACATGACTATGTTGGCGTAATTTAACGCAGTGCAAAATTTTATGAATTTTGGTAGAGGTTAAAAATTTTCAAGATTTTTTATTGTTGCGACTCGAGGTGAAAAATCGAAAATCATAAACTCTAGAAATGGGCTGATTTCTGTAGTATATGATTATTTAGCCGTAATTTATCGCTGTGCAAATTTTGGGGAACTTTCGGAGAGGTGAAAATTTTCAATATTTTTTAATTGTGGCGACACGAGGTGAAAAATCCGAAAGTCATGAACTCTAAAAATGGGCTGATTTTTTAGTATATGATTATTTTAGAATAATCTAACGCTGTGCAAAATTTCTGTAATCTTGGGAGAGGTGAAAATTTTCAAGATTTTTTACTTGTGACGACACGAGGAGAAAAACTCGAAAATCATGATTTCTAAAATTAGATTGATTTTTGTAGTACATGATTATTTTGCGTAATTTAATGCTGTGCAAAATTTTGGGAGAGGTGAAAATTTTAAAGATTTTTGACTTATGACGACACGAGGTGAAAAACTCGAAAATCATGAACTCTAACAATAGGCTGACTTCTGTAGTATATGATTATTTTGCCGTAATTTATCGCTGTGCAAATTTTGGGAATTTTGGGAGAGGTGAAAATTTTCAATATTTTTGACTTGTTACGACTAGAGATGAAAAACTCCAAAATCATGAACTCTTCAAATAGGCTGATTTTTGTAGTATATGATTATTTTGGCGTAATTTAAAGCTGTGCAAACTTTGATGAATTTTGGGAGAGCTTAAAAGTTTTCAAGATTTTGACTTGTTATACTCGAGGTGAAAAATCCAAAAATCATGAACTATAAAAATGGGCTGGTTTTTGTAGTTCATGACTATGTGGCGTAATTTAACGCTGTGCAAAATTTTTGATGAATTTTGGTAGAGGTTAAAAATGTTCAAGATTTTTTATTGTTGCGACTCGAGGTGAAAAATCGAAAATCACAAACTCTAAAAATGGGCTGATTTCTGTAGTATATGATTATTTTGCCGTAATTTATCGCTGTGCAAATTTTGGGGAACTTTCGGAGAGGTGAAAATTTTCAATATTTTTTACTTGTGGCGACTCGAGGTGAAAAATCCGAAAGTCATGAACTCTAAAAATGTGCTGATTTTTGTAGTATATGATTATTTTGACGTAATTTAACGCTGTGCAAAATGTGGGGAATTTTTGAGAGGTGAAAATTTTCAAGATTTTTGACTTGTGACGACACGAGGGAAAAACTCGAAAATCATGAACTCTAAAAATGGGCTGATTTTTTAGTATATGATTATTTTAGAATAATCTAACGCTGTGCAAAATTTCTGTAATCTTGGGAGAGGTGAAAATTTTCAAGATTTTTTACTTGTGACGACACGAGGAGAAAAACTCGAAAATCATGATCTCTAAAATTAGATTGATTTTTGTAGTATATGATTATTTTGGAGTAATCTAACGCTGTGCAATATTTGGGGAATTTTGGGAGAGGTGAAAATTTTCAAGATTTTTGGCTTGTTACGACTAGCGGTGGAAAACCCAAATCATGAACTCTAAAAATTGGCTGATTTTTGTAGTATATGATTATTTTGACGTAATTTAACAACGCTGTGCCAAATTTGGGGAATTTTGGGAAAGTGAAAATTTTCAACATTTTTGACTAGTGACGACACGAGGGGGAAAAAAAATTAGGTTGATGTTTGTAGTATATGATTATTTTGGAGTAATCTAACGCTGTGCAATATTTGGGGAATTTTGGGAGAGGTGAAAATTTTCAAGATTTTTGGCTTGTTACGACTAGCGGTGGAAAACCCAAATCATGAACTCTAAAAATTGGCTGATTGTAGTATATGATTATTTTGAAGTAATCTAACGCTGTGCAAAATTTGGGGAATTTTGGGAGAGTTGAAAATTTTTAAGACGCCACGAGCTGAAAAACTCAAAAATCATGAACTCTAAAAAAAGATGATTTTTGTAGAATTTTGGGAGAGGTGAAAATTTTCAAGATTTTTGAATTGTTACGACTCGAGGTGAAAAACTCGAAAATCATGAACTTTAAAAATAGGCTGATTTATGCAGTATATGATTATTTTGGCGTAATCTAACGCTGTGCAAAATTTGGGGAATTTTCGGAGAGGTGAAAATTTTCAAGTTTTTTGACTTGTTACGACTCGAGGTGAAAAACTCGAATATCATAAACTCTAAAAATGGGCTGATTTCTTTAGTATATGATTATTTTGCCGAAATTTAACTCTGTTCAAAATTTGATGAATTTTGGGAGGGGTTAAAAATTTTCAAGATTTTTTCGTTGTTGCGACTCGAGGTGAAAAATCGAAAATCATAAACTCTAAAAATCGGCTGATTTCTGTAGTATATGATTATTTTGCGGTAATTTATCACTGTGCAAAATTTGTAGAATTTTGGGTGAGGTGAAAATATTCAATATTTTTGACTTGTTACGACTAGAGGTGAAAAACCCGAAATTCATGAACTCTAAATATAGCTGATTTTTGTACTACATGATTATGTTGGCGTAATTTAACGCTGTGCAAAATTTGATGAATTTTGGTAGAGGTTAAAAATTTTCAAGATTTTTGACTTGTTGCGATTCGAGGTGAAAAATCGAAAATCATAAACTCTAAAAATGGGCTGATTTTTGTAGTATATGATTATTTTGCCGCAATTTATCGCTGTGCAAAATTTGGGGAATTTTGGGAGAGGTGAAAATTTTCAAGATTTTTTACTTGTGGCGACTCGAGGTGAAAAACTCGAAAATCATAAACTAAACATAGGCTGATTTTTGTAGTATATGATTATTTTAGCGTAATTTAAAGCTGTGCAAAATTTGGGGAATTTTGGGAGAGGTGAAAATTTTCAAGATTTTTGACTTGTTACGACTAGAGGTAAAAAACCCAAAAATCATGAACTCTAAAAATGGGCTGTTTTTTTTCATGATTTTTTTACTTGTGACGACACGAGGTGAAAAACTCGAAAATCATGAACTCTAAAAATAGGCTGACTTTGTAGTATATGGTTATTTTGACAAAATTTAACGCTGTAACTCTAAATATAGCTGATTTTTGTAGTATATGATTATTTTGAAGTAATTTAACGCTGTGCAAAATTTGGGGAATTTTCGGAGAGGTGAAAATTTTCAAGTTTTTTGACTTGTTACGACTCGAGGTGAAAAACTCGAATATCATAAACTCTAAAAATGGGCTGATTTCTTTAGTATATGATTATTTTGCCGAAATTTAACTCTGTGCAAAATTTGATGAATTTTGAGAGGGGTTGAAAATATTTCAAGATTTTTTCGTTGTTGCGACTCGAGGTAAAAAATCGAAAATCATAAACTCTAAAAATCGGCTGATTTCTGTAGTATATGATTATTTTGCCGTAATTTATCACTGTGCAAAATTTGTAGAATTTTGTGTGAGGTGAAAATATTCAATATTTTTGACTTGTTACGACTAGAGGTGAAAAACCCGAAATTCATTGAACTCTAAATATAGCTGATTTTTGTAGTATACGATTATTTTGGAGTAATCTAACGCTGTGCAAAATTTGGGGAATTTTGGGGAGGTGAAAATTTTCGAGTTTTCTGACTTGTTACGACTCGAGGTAAAAAACTCGAAAATCTTAAACTCTAAAAATGGGCTGATTACTGTAGTATATGATTATTTTGCCGCAATTTATCGCTGCGCAAAATTTAGGGAATTTTGGGAGAGGTGAAAATTTTCAAGATTTTTTACTTGTGGCGACTCGAGGTGAAAAACTCGAAAATCATAAACTAAACATAGGCTGATTTTTGTAATATATGATTATTTTAGCGTAATTTAATGCTGTGCAAAATTTGCGGAATTTTGGGAGAGGTGAAAATTTTAAAGATTTTTGAATTGTTACGACTCGAGGTGAAAAAATCGAAAGTCATGAGCTCTAAAAATGGGCTGATTTTTGTAGGATATGAATATTTTAGCGTAATTTAACGCTGTGCAAAATTTGATGAATTTTGGTAGAGGTGAAAATTTTCAATATTTTTTACTTGTGGCGATTCGAGGTGAAAAATCCGAAAGTCATGAACTCTAAAAATGTGCTGATTTTTGTAGTATATGATTATTTTGACGTAATTTAACGCTGTGCAAAATGTGGGGAATTTTTGAGAGGTGAAAATTTTCAAGATTTTTGACTTGTGACGACACGAGGGAAAAACTCGAAAATCATGAACTCTAAAAATGGGCTGATTTTTTAGTATATGATTATTTTAGAATAATCTAACGCTGTGCAAAATTTCTGTAATCTTGGGAGAGGTGAAAATTTTCAAGATTTTTTACTTGTGACGACACGAGGAGAAAAACTCGAAAATCATGATCTCTAAAATTAGATTGATTTTTGTAGTATATGATTATTTTGGAGTAATCTAACGCTGTGCAATATTTGGGGAATTTTGGGAGAGGTGAAAATTTTCAAGATTTTTGGCTTGTTACGACTAGCGGTGGAAAACCCAAATCATGAACTCTAAAAATTGGCTGATTTTTGTAGTATATGATTATTTTGACGTAATTTAACAACGCTGTGCCAAATTTGGGGAATTTTGGGAAAGTGAAAATTTTCAACATTTTTGACTAGTGACGACACGAGGGGGAAAACAAATTAGGTTGATGTTTGTAGTATATGATTATTTTGGAGTAATCTAACGCTGTGCAATATTTGCGGAATTTTGGGAGAGGTGAAAATTTTCAAGATTTTTGGCTTGTTACGACTAGCGGTGGAAAACCCAAATCATGAACTCTAAAAATTGGCTGATTGTAGTATATGATTATTTTGAAGTAATCTAACGCTGTGCAAAATTTGGGGAATTTTGGGAGAGTTGAAAATTTTTAAGACGCCACGAGCTGAAAAACTCAAAAATCATGAACTCTAAAAAAAGATGATTTTTGTAGAATTTTGGGAGAGGTGAAAATTTTCAAGATTTTTGAATTGTTACGACTCGAGGTGAAAAACTCGAAAATCATGAACTTTAAAAATAGGCTGATTTATGCAGTATATGATTATTTTGGCGTAATCTAACGCTGTGCAAAATTTGGGGAATTTTCGGAGAGGTGAAAATTTTCAAGTTTTTTGACTTGTTACGACTCGAGGTGAAAAACTCGAATATCATAAACTCTAAAAATGGGCTGATTTCTTTAGTATATGATTATTTTGCCGAAATTTAACTCTGTTCAAAATTTGATGAATTTTGGGAGGGGTTAAAAATTTTCAAGATTTTTTCGTTGTTGCGACTCGAGGTGAAAAATCGAAAATCATAAACTCTAAAAATCGGCTGATTTCTGTAGTACATGATTATTTTGCGGTAATTTATCACTGTGCAAAATTTGTAGAATTTTGGGTGAGGTGAAAATATTCAATATTTTTGACTTGTTACGACTAGAGGTGAAAAACCCGAAATTCATGAACTCTAAATATAGCTGATTTTTGTACTACATGATTATGTTGGCGTAAATTAACGCTGTGCAAAATTTGATGAATTTTGGTAGAGGTTAAAAATTTTCAAGATTTTTGACTTGTTGCGATTCGAGGTGAAAAATCGAAAATCATAAACTCTAAAAATGGGCTGATTTTTGTAGTATATGATTATTTTGCCGCAATTTATCGCTGTGCAAAATTTGGGGAATTTTGGGAGAGGTGAAAATTTTCAAGATTTTTTACTTGTGGCGACTCGAGGTGAAAAACTCGAAAATCATAAACTAAACATAGGCTGATTTTTGTAGTATATGATTATTTAGCGTAATTTAAAGCTGTGCAAAATTTGGGGAATTTTGGGAGAGGTGAAAATTTTCAAGATTTTTGACTTGTTACGACTAGAGGTAAAAAACCCAAAAATCATGAACTCTAAAAATGGGCTGTTTTTTTTCATGATTTTTTTACTTGTGACGACACGAGGTGAAAAACTCGAAAATCATGAACTCTAAAAATAGGCTGACTTTGTAGTATATGGTTATTTTGACAAAATTTAACGCTGTAACTCTAAATATAGCTGATTTTTGTAGTATATGATTATTTTGAAGTAATTTAACGCTGTGCAAAATTTGGAGAATTTTGGGAGAGGTTAAAAATGTTCAAGATTTTTTATTGTTGCGACTCGAGGTGAAAAATCTAAAATCATAAACTCTAAAAATAGGCTGATTTATGCAGTATATGATTATTTTGGCGTAATCTAACGCTGTGCAAAATTTGGAGAATTTTCGGAGAGGTGAAAATTTTCAAGTTTTTTGACTTGTTACGACTCGAGGTGAAAAACTCGAATATCATAAACTCTAAAAATGGGCTGATTTCTTTAGTATATGATTATTTTGCCGTAATTTAACTCTGTGCAAAATTTGATGAATTTTGGGAGGGGTTGAAAATATTTCAAGATTTTTTCGTTGTTGCGACTCGAGGTAAAAAATCGAAAATTTCTGTAGTATATGATTATTTTGCCGTAATTTATCACTGTGCAAAATTTGTAGAATTTTGTGTGAGGTGAAAATATTCAATATTTTTGACTTGTTACGACTAGAGGTGAAAAACCCGAAATTCATGAACTCTAAATATAGCTGATTTTTGTAGTATACGATTATTTTGGAGTAATCTAACGCTGTGCAAAATTTGGGGAATATTGGGGAGGTGAAAATTTTCGAGTTTTCTGACTTGTTACGACTCGAGGTAAAAAACTCGAAAATCTTAAACTCTAAAAATGGGCTGATTACTGTAGTATATGATTATTTTGCCGCAATTTATCGCTGCGCAAAATTTAGGGAATTTTGGGAGAGGTGAAAATTTTCAAGATTTTTTACTTGTGGCGACTCGAGGTGAAAAACTCGAAAATCATAAACTAAACATAGGCTGATTTTTGTAATATATGATTATTTTAGCGTAATTTAATGCTGTGCAAAATTTGCGGAATTTTGGGAGAGGTGAAAATTTTAAAGATTTTTGAATTGTTACGACTCGAGGTGAAAAAATCGAAAGTCATGAGCTCTAAAAATGGGATGATTTTTGTAGGATATGAATATTTTAGCGTAATTTAACGCTGTGCAAAATTTGATGAATTTTGGTAGAGGTTAAAAATTTTCAAGATTTTTGACTTGTTGCGACTCGAGGTGAAAAATCGAAAAACATAAACTGTAAAAATGGGCTGATTTCTGTAGTATATGATTATTTTGCCGCAATTTATCGCTGTGCAAAATTTGGGGAATTTTGGGAGAGGTGAAAATTTTCAAGATTTTTTACTTGTGGCGACTCGAGGTGAAAAACTCGAAAGTCATGAACTCTAAAAATGGGCTGATTTTTGTAGTATATGATTATTTTGACGTAATTTAACGCTGTGCAAAATGTGGGGAATTTTTGAGAGGTAAAATATTCAACATTTATGACTTGTGACGACACGAGGGGGAAAAAAAATTAGGTTGATGTTTGTAGTATATGATTATTTTGGAGTAATCTAACGCTGTGCAATATTTGGGGAATTTTGGGAGAGGTGAAAATTTTCAAGATTTTTGGCTTGTTACGACTAGCGGTGGAAAACCCAAATCATGAACTCTAAAAATTGGCTGATTGTAGTATATGATTATTTTGAAGTAATCTAACGCTGTGCAAAATTTGGGGAATTTTGGGAGAGTTGAAAATTTTTAAGACGCCACGAGCTGAAAAACTCAAAAATCATGAACTCTAAAAAAAGATGATTTTTGTAGAATTTTGGGAGAGGTGAAAATTTTTAAGATTTTTGAATTGTTACGACTCGAGGTGAAAAACTCGAAAATCATGAACTTTAAAAATAGGCTGATTTATGCAGTATATGATTATTTTGGCGTAATCTAACGCTGTGCAAAATTTGGGGAATTTTCGGAGAGGTGAAAATTTTCAAGTTTTTTGACTTGTTACGACTCGAGGTGAAAAACTCGAATATCATAAACTCTAAAAATGGGCTGATTTCTTTAGTATATGATTATTTTGCCGAAATTTAACTCTGTTCAAAATTTGATGAATTTTGGGAGGGGTTAAAAATTTTCAAGATTTTTTCGTTGTTGCGACTCGAGGTGAAAAATCGAAAATCATAAACTCTAAAAATCGGCTGATTTCTGTAGTATATGATTATTTTGCGGTAATTTATCACTGTGCAAAATTTGTAGAATTTTGGGTGAGGTGAAAATATTCAATATTTTTGACTTGTTACGACTAGAGGTGAAAAACCCGAAATTCATGAACTCTAAATATAGCTGATTTTTGTACTACATGATTATGTTGGCGTAAATTAACGCTGTGCAAAATTTGATGAATTTTGGTAGAGGTTAAAAATTTTCAAGATTTTTGACTTGTTGCGATTCGAGGTGAAAAATCGAAAATCATAAACTCTAAAAATGGGCAGATTTTTGTAGTATATGATTATTTTGCCGCAATTTATCGCTGTGCAAAATTTGGGGAATTTTGGGAGAGGTGAAAATTTTCAAGATTTTTTACTTGTGGCGACTCGAGGTGAAAAACTCGAAAATCATAAACTAAACATAGGCTGATTTTGTAGTATATGGTTATTTTGACAAAATTTAACGCTGTAACTCTAAATATAGCTGATTTTTGTAGTATATGATTATTTTGAAGTAATTTAACGCTGTGCAAAATTTGGAGAATTTTGGGAGAGGTTAAAAATGTTCAAGATTTTTTATTGTTGCGACTCGAGGTGAAAAATCTAAAATCATAAACTCTAAAAATAGGCTGATTTATGCAGTATATGATTATTTTGGCGTAATCTAACGCTGTGCAAAATTTGGAGAATTTTCGGAGAGGTGAAAATTTTCAAGTTTTTTGACTTGTTACGACTCGAGGTGAAAAACTCGAATATCATAAACTCTAAAAATGGGCTGATTTCTTTAGTATATGATTATTTTGCCGAAATTTAACTCTGTGCAAAATTTGATGAATTTTGGGAGGGGTTGAAAATATTTCAAGATTTTTTCGTTGTTGCGACTCGAGGTAAAAAATCGAAAATTTTTGTAGTATATGATTATTTTGCCGTAATTTATCACTGTGCAAAATTTGTAGAATTTTGTGTGAGGTGAAAATATTCAATATTTTTGACTTGTTACGACTAGAGGTGAAAAACCCGAAATTCATGAACTCTAAATATAGCTGATTTTTGTAGTATACGATTATTTTGGAGTAATCTAACGCTGTGCAAAATTTGGGGAATATTGGGGAGGTGAAAATTTTCGAGTTTTCTGACTTGTTACGACTCGAGGTAAAAAAAATCTTAAACTCTAAAAATGGGCTGATTACTGTAGTATATGATTATTTTGCCGCAATTTATCGCTGCGCAAAATTTAGGGAATTTTGGGAGAGGTGAAAATTTTCAAGATTTTTTACTTGTGGCGACTCGAGGTGAAAAACTCGAAAATCATAAACTAAACATAGGCTGATTTTTGTAATATATGATTATTTTAGCGTAATTTAATGCTGTGCAAAATTTGCGGAATTTTGGGAGAGGTGAAAATTTTAAAGATTTTTGAATTGTTACGACTCGAGGTGAAAAAATCGAAAGTCATGAGCTCTAAAAATGGGATGATTTTTGTAGGATATGAATATTTTAGCGTAATTTAACGCTGTGCAAAATTTGATGAATTTTGGTAGAGGTTAAAAATTTTCAAGATTTTTGACTTGTTGCGACTCGAGGTGAAAAATCGAAAAACATAAACTGTAAAAATGGGCTGATTTCTGTAGTATATGATTATTTTGCCGCAATTTATCGCTGTGCAAAATTTGGGGAATTTTGGGAGAGGTGAAAATTTTCAAGATTTTTTACTTGTGGCGACTCGAGGTGAAAAACTCGAAAGTCATGAACTCTAAAAATGGGCTGATTTTTGTAGTATATGATTATTTTGACGTAATTTAACGCTGTGCAAAATGTGGGGAATTTTTGAGAGGTAAATATTTTCAAGATTTATGACTTGTGACGACACGAGGGAAAAACTCGAAAATCATGAACTCTAAAATAGCTGATTTTTGTACTATATGAATATTTTGGGGTAATTTATTGCTGTGCAAAATTTGCGAAATTTTGGTAGAGGTTAAAAATGTTCAAGATTTTTTATTGTTGCGACTCGAGGTGAAAAATCGAAAATCATAAACTCTAAAAATGGGCTGATTTCTGTAGTATATGATTATTTTGCCGTAATTTATCGCTGTGCAAATTTTGGGGAACTTTCGGAGAGGTAAAAATTTTCAAGATTTTTTACTTGTGGCGACTCGAGGTGAAAAATCCGAAAGTCATGAACTCTAAAAATGGGCTGTTTTTTGTAGTATATGATTATTTTGGCTTAATCTAACGCTGTGCAAAGTTTGGAGAATTTTCAGAGAGGTGAAAATTTTTAAGATTCTTGACTTGTTACGACTCGAGTTGAAAAACTCGAAAATCATAACCTCTAAAAATGGGCTGATTTCTGTAGGATATGCTTATTTTTCCGTAATTTAACGCTGTACAAAATTTGGGGAATTTTGGGAGAGGTGAAAATTTTCAAGATTTTTGAATTGTTACGACTAGAGGTGAAAAATCCGAAAATCATGAACTCTAAAAATGGGCTGGTTTTTGTAGTATATACACATGACTATGTTGGCGTAATTTAACGCTGTGCAAAATTTGATGAATTTTGGTAGAGGTTAAAAATTTTCAAGATTTTTTATTGTTGCGACTCGAGGTGAAAAATCGAAAATCATAAACTCTAAAAATGGGCTGATTTCTGTAGTATATGATTATTTAGCCGTAATTTATTGCTGTGCAAATTTTGGGGAACTTTCGGAGAGGTGAAAATTTTCAATATTTTTTACTTGTGGCGACTCGAGGTGAAAAATCCGAAAGTCATGAACTCTAAAAATGTGCTGATTTTTGTAGTATATGATTATTTTGACGTAATTTAACGCTGTGCAAAATGTGGGGAATTTTTGAGAGGTGAAAATTTTCAAGATTTTTGACTTGTGACGACACGAGGGAAAAACTCGAAAATCATGAACTCTAAAAATGGGCTGATTTTTTAGTATATGATTATTTTAGAATAATCTAACGCTGTGCAAAATTTCTGTAATCTTGGGAGAGGTGAAAATTTTCAAGATTTTTTACTTGTGACGACACGAGGAGAAAAACTCGAAAATCATGATCTCTAAAATTAGATTGATTTTTGTAGTATATGATTATTTTGGAGTAATCTAACGCTGTGCAATATTTGGGGAATTTTGGGAGAGGTGAAAATTTTCAAGATTTTTGGCTTGTTACGACTAGCGGTGGAAAACCCAAATCATGAACTCTAAAAATTGGCTGATTTTTGTAGTATATGATTATTTTGACGTAATTTAACAACGGTGTGCCAAATTTGGGGAATTTTGGGAAAGTGAAAATTTTCAACATTTTTGACTAGTGACGACACGAGGGGGAAAAAAAATTAGGTTGATGTTTGTAGTATATGATTATTTTGGAGTAATCTAACGCTGTGCAATATTTGGGGAATTTTGGGAGAGGTGAAAATTTTCAAGATTTTTGGCTTGTTACGACTAGCGGTGGAAAACCCAAATCATAAACTCTAAAAATTGGCTGATTGTAGTATATGATTATTTTGAAGTAATCTAACGCTGTGCAAAATTTGGGGAATTTTGGGAGAGTTGAAAATTTTTAAGACGCCACGAGCTGAAAAACTCAAAAATCATGAACTCTAAAAAAAGATGATTTTTGTAGAATTTTGGGAGAGGTGAAAATTTTCAAGATTTTTGAATTGTTACGACTCGAGGTGAAAAACTCGAAAATCATGAACTTTAAAAATAGGCTGATTTATGCAGTATATGATTATTTTGGCGTAATCTAACGCTGTGCAAAATTTGGGGAATTTTCGGATAGGTGAAAATGTTCAAGTTTTTTGACTTGTTACGACTCGAGGTGAAAAACTCGAATATCATAAACTCTAAAAATGGGCTGATTTCTTTAGTATATGATTATTTTGCCGAAATTTAACTCTGTTCAAAATTTGATGAATTTTGGGAGGGGTTAAAAATTTTCAAGATTTTTTCGTTGTTGCGACTCGAGGTGAAAAATCGAAAATCATAAACTCTAAAAATCGGCTGATTTCTGTAGTATATGATTATTTTGCCGTAATTTATCACTGTGCAAAATTTGTAGAATTTTGGGTGAGGTGAAAATATTCAATATTTTTGACTTGTTACGACTAGAGGTGAAAAACCCGAAATTCATGAACTCTAAATATAGCTGATTTTTGTACTACATGATTATGTTGGCGTAATTTAACGCTGTGCAAAATTTGATGATTTTTGGTAGAGGTTAAAAATTTTCAAGATTTTTGACTTGTTACGATTCGAGGTGAAAAATCGAAAAACATAAACTGTAAAAATGGGCTGATTTCTGTAGTATATGATTATTTTGCCGCAATTTATCGCTGTGCAAAATTTGGGGAATTTTGGGAGAGGTGAAAATTTTCAAGATTTTTTACTTCTGGCGACTCGAGGTGAAAAACTCGAAAATCATAAACTAAACATAGGCTGATTTTTGTAGTATATGATTATTTTAGCGTAATTTAAAGCTGTGCAAAATTTGGGGAATTTTGGGAGAGGTGAAAATTTTCAAGATTTTTGACTTGTTACGACTAGAGGTAAAAAACCCAAAAATCATGAACTCTAAAAATGGGCTGATTTTTTTCATGAGTTTTTTACTTGTGACGACACGAGGTGAAAAACTCGAAAATCATGAACTCTAAAAATAGGCTGACTTTGTAGTATATGGTTATTTTGACAAAATTTAACGCTGTAACTCTAAATATAGCT
Source organism: Nowickia ferox (assembly GCA_936439885.1). Taxonomy (NCBI): domain Eukaryota; kingdom Metazoa; phylum Arthropoda; class Insecta; order Diptera; family Tachinidae; genus Nowickia; species Nowickia ferox. The sequence goes on from OW387025.1 coordinate 43,829,724, forward strand.
GATTTTTGTAGTATATGATTATTTTGAAGTAATTTAACGCTGTGCAAAATTTGGAGAATTTTGGGAGAGGTTAAAAATGTTCAAGATTTTTTATTGTTGCGACTCGAGGTGAAAAATCTAAAATCATAAACTCTAAAAATAGGCTGATTTATGCAGTATATGATTATTTTGGCGTAATCTAACGCTGTGCAAAATTTGGGGAATTTTCGGAGAGGTGAAAATTTTCAAGTTTTTTGACTTGTTACGACTCGAGGTGAAAAACTCGAATATCATAAACTCTAAAAATGGGCTGATTTCTTTAGTATATGATTATTTTGGCGTAATCTAACGCTGTACAAAATTTGGGGAATTTTGGGAGAAGTGAAAATTTTCAAGATTTTTGAATTGTTACGACTCGAGGTGAAAAATCCGAAAATCATGAACTCTAAAAATGGGCTGGTTTTTGTAGTATATACATGACTATGTTGGCGTAATTTAACGCTGTGCAAAATTTTATGAATTTTGGTAGAGGTTAAAAATTTTCAAGATTTTTTATTGTTGCGACTCGAGGAGAAAAATCGAAAATCATAAACTCTAGAAATGGGCTGATTTCTGTAGTATATGATTATTTAGCCGTAATTTAACGCTGTGCAAATTTTGGGGAACTTTCGGAGAGGTGAAAATTTTCAATATTTTTTACTTGTGGCGACACGAGGTGAAAAATCCGAAAGTCATGAACTCTAAAAATGGGCTGATTTTTTAGTATATGATTATTTTAGAATAATCTAACGCTGTGCAAAATTTCTGTAATCTTGGGAGAGGTGAAAATTTTCAAGATTTTTTACTTGTGACGACACGAGGAGAAAAACTCGAAAATCATGATCTCTAAAATTAGATTGATTTTTGTAGTACATGATTATTTTTGCGTAATTTAATGCTGTGCAAAATTTTGGGAGAGGTGAAAATTTTAAAGATTTTTGACTTATGACGACACGATGTGAAAAATTCGAAAGTCATGAGCTCTAAAAATGGGCTGATTTTTGTAGGATATAAATATTTTGGCGTAATCTAACGCTGTACAAAATTTGGGGAATTTTGGGAGAGGTGAAAATTTTCAATATTTTTTACTTGTGACGACACGAGGTGAAAAACTCGAAAATCATGAACTCTAACAATAGGCTGACTTCTGTAGTATATGATTATTTTGCCGTAATTTATCGCTGTGCAAATTTTGGGAATTTTGGGAGAGGTGAAAATTTTCAATATTTTTGACTTGTTACGACTAGAGATGAAAAACTCCAAAATCATGAACTCTTCAAATAGGCTGATTTTTGTAGTATATGATTATTTTGGCGTAATTTAAAGCTGTGCAAACTTTGATGAATTTTGGGAGAGCTTAAAAGTTTTCAAGATTTTGACTTGTTATACTCGAGGTGAAAAATCCAAAAATCATGAACTATAAAAATGGGCTGGTTTTTGTAGTTCATGACTATGTGGCGTAATTTAACGCTGTGCAAAATTTTTGATGAATTTTGGTAGAGGTTAAAAATGTTCAAGATTTTTTATTGTTGCGACTCGAGGTGAAAAATCGAAAATCACAAACTCTAAAAATGGGCTGATTTCTGTAGTATATGATTATTTTGCCGTAATTTATCGCTGTGCAAATTTTGGGGAACTTTCGGAGAGGTAAAAATTTTCAAGATTTTTTACTTGTGGCGACTCGAGGTGAAAAATCCGAAAGTCATGAACTCTAAAAATGGGCTGATTTTTGTAGTATATGATTATTTTGACGTAATTTAACGCTGTGCAAAATGTGGGGAATTTTTGAGAGGTAAATATTTTCAAGATTTATGACTTGTGACGACACGAGGGAAAAACTCGAAAATCATGAACTCTAAAATAGCTGATTTTTGTACTATATGATTATTTTGGGGTAATTTATTGCTGTGCAAAATTTGCGAAATTTTGGTAGAGGTTAAAAATGTTCAAGATTTTTTATTGTTGCGACTCGAGGTGAAAAATCGAAAATCATAAACTCTAAAAATGGGCTGATTTCTGTAGTATATGATTATTTTGCCGTAATTTATCGCTGTGCAAATTTTGGGGAACTTTCGGAGAGGTAAAAATTTTCAAGATTTTTTACTTGTGGCGACTCGAGGTGAAAAATCCGAAAGTCATGAACTCTAAAAATGTGCTGATTTTTGTAGTATATGATTATTTTGACGTAATTTAACGCTGTGCAAAATGTGGGGAATTTTTGAGAGGTGAAAATTTTCAAGATTTTTGACTTGTGACGACACGAGGGAAAAACTCGAAAATCATGAACTCTAAAAATGGGCTGATTTTTTAGTATATGATTATTTTAGAATAATCTAACGCTGTGCAAAATTTCTGTAATCTTGGGAGAGGTGAAAATTTTCAAGATTTTTTACTTGTGACGACACGAGGAGAAAAACTCGAAAATCATGATCTCTAAAATTAGATTGATTTTTGTAGTATATGATTATTTTGGAGTAATCTAACGCTGTGCAATATTTGGGGAATTTTGGGAGAGGTGAAAATTTTCAAGATTTTTGGCTTGTTACGACTAGCGGTGGAAAACCCAAATCATGAACTCTAAAAATTGGCTGATTTTTGTAGTATGTGATTATTTTGACGTAATTTAACAACGCTGTGCCAAATTTGGGGAATTTTGGGAAAGTGAAAATTTTCAACATTTTTGACTAGTGATGACACGAGGGGGAAAAAAAATTAGGTTGATGTTTGTAGTATATGATTATTTTGGAGTAATCTAACGCTGTGCAATATTTGGGGAATTTTGGGAGAGGTGAAAATTTTCAAGATTTTTGGATTGTTACGACTAGCGGTGGAAAACCCAAATCATGAACTCTAAAAATTGGCTGATTGTAGTATATGATTATTTTGAAGTAATCTAACGCTGTGCAAAATTTGGGGAATTTTGGGAGAGTTGAAAATTTTTAAGACGCCACGAGCTGAAAAACTCAAAAATCATGAACTCTAAAAAAAGATGATTTTTGTAGAATTTTGGGAGAGGTGAAAATTTTCAAGATTTTTGAATTGTTACGACTCGAGGTGAAAAACTCGAAAATCATGAACTTTAAAAATAGGCTGATTTATGCAGTATATGATTATTTTGGCGTAATCTAACGCTGTGCAAAATTTGGGGAATTTTCGGAGAGGTGAAAATTTTCAAGTTTTTTGACTTGTTACGACTCGAGGTGAAAAACTCGAATATCATAAACTCTAAAAATGGGCTGATTTCTTTAGTATATGATTATTTTGCCGAAATTTAACTCTGTTCAAAATTTGATGAATTTTGGGAGGGGTTAAAAATTTTCAAGATTTTTTCGTTGTTGCGACTCGAGGTGAAAAATCGAAAATCATAAACTCTAAAAATCGGCTGATTTCTGTAGTATATGATTATTTTGCGGTAATTTATCACTGTGCAAAATTTGTAGAATTTTGGGTGAGGTGAAAATATTCAATATTTTTGACTTGTTACGACTAGAGGTGAAAAACCCGAAATTCATGAACTCTAAATATAGCTGATTTTTGTACTACATGATTATGTTGGCGTAATTTAACGCTGTGCAAAATTTGATGAATTTTGGTAGAGGTTAAAAATTTTCAAGATTTTTGACTTGTTGCGATTCGAGGTGAAAAATCGAAAATCATAAACTCTAAAAATGGGCTGATTTTTGTAGTATATGATTATTTTGCCGCAATTTATCGCTGTGCAAAATTTGGGGAATTTTGGGAGAGGTGAAAATTTTCAAGATTTTTTACTTGTGGCGACTCGAGGTGAAAAACTCGAAAATCATAAACTAAACATAGGCTGATTTTTGTAGTATATGATTATTTTAGCGTAATTTAAAGCTGTGCAAAATTTGGGGAATTTTGGGAGAGGTGAAAATTTTCAAGATTTTTGACTTGTTACGACTAGAGGTAAAAAACCCAAAAATCATGAACTCTAAAAATGGGCTGTTTTTTTTCATGATTTTTTTACTTGTGACGACACGAGGTGAAAAACTCGAAAATCATGAACTCTAAAAATAGGCTGACTTTGTAGTATATGGTTATTTTGACAAAATTTAACGCTGTAACTCTAAATATAGCTGATTTTTGTAGTATATGATTATTTTGAAGTAATTTAACGCTGTGCAAAATTTGGAGAATTTTGGGAGAGGTTAAAAATGTTCAAGATTTTTTATTGTTGCGACTCGAGGTGAAAAATCTAAAATCATAAACTCTAAAAATAGGCTGATTTATGCAGTATATGATTATTTTGGCGTAATCTAACGCTGTGCAAAATTTGGGGAATTTTCGGAGAGGTGAAAATTTTCAAGTTTTTTGACTTGTTACGACTCGAGGTGAAAAACTCGAATATCATAAACTCTAAAAATGGGCTGATTTCTTTAGTATATGATTATTTTGCCGAAATTTAACTTTGTGCAAAATTTGATGAATTTTGGGAGGGGTTGAAAATATTTCAAGATTTTTTCGTTGTTGCGACTCGAGGTAAAAAATCGAAAATCATAAACTCTAAAAATCGGCTGATTTCTGTAGTATATGATTATTTTGCCGTAATTTATCACTGTGCAAAATTTGTAGAATTTTGTGTGAGGTGAAAATATTCAATATTTTTGACTTGTTACGACTAGAGGTGAAAAACCCGAAATTCATGAACTCTAAATATAGCTGATTTTTGTAGTATACGATTATTTTGGAGTAATCTAACGCTGTGCAAAATTTGGGGAATTTTGGGGAGGTGAAAATTTTCGAGTTTTCTGACTTGTTACGACTCGAGGTAAAAAACTCGAAAATCTTAAACTCTAAAAATGGGCTGATTACTGTAGTATATGATTATTTTGCCGCAATTTATCGCTGCGCAAAATTTAGGGAATTTTGGGAGAGGTGAAAATTTTCAAGATTTTTTACTTGTGGCGACTCGAGGTGAAAAACTCGAAAATCATAAACTAAACATAGGCTGATTTTTGTAATATATGATTATTTTAGCGTAATTTAATGCTGTGCAAAATTTGCGGAATTTTGGGAGAGGTGAAAATTTTAAAGATTTTTGAATTGTTACGACTCGAGGTGAAAAAATCGAAAGTCATGAGCTCTAAAAATGGGCTGATTTTTGTAGGATATGAATATTTTAGCGTAATTTAACGCTGTGCAAAATTTGATGAATTTTGGTAGAGGTGAAAATTTTCAATATTTTTTACTTGTGGCGACTCGAGGAGAAAAATCCGAAAGTCATGAACTCTAAAAATGTGCTGATTTTTGTAGTATATGATTATTTTGACGTAATTTAACGCTGTGCAAAATGTGGGGAATTTTTGAGAGGTGAAAATTTTCAAGATTTTTGACTTGTGACGACACGAGGGAAAAACTCGAAAATCATGAACTCTAAAAATGGGCTGATTTTTTAGTATATGATTATTTTAGAATAATCTAACGCTGTGCAAAATTTCTGTAATCTTGGGAGAGGTGAAAATTTTCAAGATTTTTTACTTGTGACGACACGAGGAGAAAAACTCGAAAATCATGATCTCTAAAATTAGATTGATTTTTGTAGTATATGATTATTTTGGAGTAATCTAACGCTGTGCAATATTTGGGGAATTTTGGGAGAGGTGAAAATTTTCAAGATTTTTGGCTTGTTACGACTAGCGGTGGAAAACCCAAATCATGAACTCTAAAAATTGGCTGATTTTTGTAGTATATGATTATTTTGACGTAATTTAACAACGCTGTGCCAAATTTGGGGAATTTTGGGAAAGTGAAAATTTTCAACATTTTTGACTAGTGACGACACGAGGGGGAAAAAAAATTAGGTTGATGTTTGTAGTATATGATTATTTTGGAGTAATCTAACGCTGTGCAATATTTGGGGAATTTTGGGAGAGGTGAAAATTTTCAAGATTTTTGGCTTGTTACGACTAGCGGTGGAAAACCCAAATCATGAACTCTAAAAATTGGCTGATTGTAGTATATGATTATTTTGAAGTAATCTAACGCTGTGCAAAATTTGGGGAATTTTGGGAGAGTTGAAAATTTTTAAGACGCCACGAGCTGAAAAACTCAAAAATCATGAACTCTAAAAAAAGATGATTTTTGTAGAATTTTGGGAGAGGTGAAAATTTTCAAGATTTTTGAATTGTTACGACTCGAGGTGAAAAACTCGAAAATCATGAACTTTAAAAATAGGCTGATTTATGCAGTATATGATTATTTTGGCGTAATCTAACGCTGTGCAAAATTTGGGGAATTTTCGGAGAGGTGAAAATTTTCAAGTTTTTTGACTTGTTACGACTCGAGGTGAAAAACTCGAATATCATAAACTCTAAAAATGGGCTGATTTCTTTAGTATATGATTATTTTGCCGAAATTTAACTCTGTTCAAAATTTGATGAATTTTGGGAGGGGTTAAAAATTTTCAAGATTTTTTCGTTGTTGCGACTCGAGGTGAAAAATCGAAAATCATAAACTCTAAAAATCGGCTGATTTCTGTAGTATATGATTATTTTGCGGTAATTTATCACTGTGCAAAATTTGTAGAATTTTGGGTGAGGTGAAAATATTCAATATTTTTGACTTGTTACGACTAGAGGTGAAAAACCCGAAAATCATGAACTCTAAAAATAGGCTGACTTTGTAGTATATGGTTATTTTGACAAAATTTAACGCTGTAACTCTAAATATAGCTGATTTTTGTAGTATATGATTATTTTGAAGTAATTTAACGCTGTGCAAAATTTGGAGAATTTTGGGAGAGGTTAAAAATGTTCAAGATTTTTTATTGTTGCGACTCGAGGTGAAAAATCTAAAATCATAAACTCTAAAAATAGGCTGATTTATGCAGTATATGATTATTTTGGCGTAATCTAACGCTGTGCAAAATTTGGGGAATTTTCGGAGAGGTGAAAATTTTCAAGTTTTTTGACTTGTTACGACTCGAGGTGAAAAACTCGAATATCATAAACTCTAAAAATGGGCTGATTTCTTTAGTATATGATTATTTTGCCGAAATTTAACTCTGTGCAAAATTTGATGAATTTTGGGAGGGGTTGAAAATATTTAAGATTTTTTCGTTGTTGCGACTCGAGGTAAAAAATCGAAAATTTCTGTAGTATATGATTATTTTGCTGTAATTTATCACTGTGCAAAATTTGTAGAATTTTGTGTGAGGTGAAAATATTCAATATTTTTGACTTGTTACGACTAGAGGTGAAAAACCCGAAATTCATGAACTCTAAATATAGCTGATTTTTGTAGTATACGATTATTTTGGAGTAATCTAACGCTGTGCAAAATTTGGGGAATATTGGGGAGGTGAAAATTTTCGAGTTTTCTGACTTGTTACGACTCGAGGTAAAAAACTCGAAAATCTTAAACTCTAAAAATGGGCTGATTACTGTAGTATATGATTATTTTGCCGCAATTTATCGCTGCGCAAAATTTAGGGAATTTTGGGAGAGGTGAAAATTTTCAAGATTTTTTACTTGTGGCGACTCGAGGTGAAAAACTCGAAAATCATAAACTAAACATAGGCTGATTTTTGTAATATATGATTATTTTAGCGTAATTGCTGTGCAAAATTTGCGGAATTTTGGGAGAGGTGAAAATTTTAAAGATTTTTGAATTGTTACGACTCGAGGTGAAAAAATCGAAAGTCATGAGCTCTAAAAATGGGCTGATTTTTGTAGGATATGAATATTTTAGCGTAATTTAACGCTGTGCAAAATTTGATGAATTTTGGTAGAGGTTAAAAATTTTCAAGATTTTTGACTTGTTGCGACTCGAGGTGAAAAATCGAAAATCATAAACTCTAAAAATGGGCTGATTTCTGTAGTATATGATTATTTTGCCGTAATTTATCGCTGTGCAAATTTTGGGGAACTTTCGGAGAGGTAAAAATTTTCAAGATTTTTTACTTGTGGCGACTCGAGGTGAAAAATCCGAAAGTCATGAACTCTAAAAATGGGCTGTTTTTTGTAGTATATGATTATTTTGGCGTAATCTAACGCTGTGCAAAGTTTGGGGAATTTTCAGAGAGGTGAAAATTTTTAAGATTCTTGACTTGTTACGACTCGAGTTGAAAAACTCGAAAATCATAAACTCTAAAAATGGGCTGATTTCTGTAGGATATGCTTATTTTTCCGTAATTTAACGCTGTACAAAATTTGGGGAATTTTGGGAGAGGTGAAAATTTTCAAGATTTTTGAATTGTTACGACTAGAGGTGAAAAATCCGAAAATCATGAACTCTAAAAATGGGCTGGTTTTTGTAGTATATACACATGACTATGTTGGCGTAATTTAACGCTGTGCAAAATTTGATGAATTTTGGTAGAGGTTAAAAATTTTCAAGATTTTTTATTGTTGCGACTCGAGGTGAAAAATCGAAAATCATAAACTCTAAAAATGGGCTGATTTCTGTAGTATATGATTATTTAGCCGTAATTTATTGCTGTGCAAATTTTGGGGAACTTTCGGAGAGGTGAAAATTTTCAATATTTTTAACTTGTGGCGACTCGAGGTGAAAAATCCGAAAGTCATGAACTCTAAAAATGTGCTGATTTTTGCAGTATATGATTATTTTGACGTAATTTAACGCTGTGCAAAATGTGGGGAATTTTGGGAGAGGTGAAAATTTTCAAGATTTTTGGCTTGTTACGACTAGCGGTGGAAAACCCAAATCATGAACTCTAAAAATTGGCTGATTTTTGTAGTATATGATTATTTTGACGTAATTTAACAACGGTGTGCCAAATTTGGGGAATTTTGGGAAAGTGAAAATTTTCAACATTTTTGACAGTGACGACACGAGGGGGAAAAAAATTAGGTTGATGTTTGTAGTATATGATTATTTTGGAGTAATCTAACGCTGTGCAATATTTGGGGAATTTTGGGAGAGGTGAAAATTTTCAAGATTTTTGGCTTGTTACGACTAGCGGTGGAAAACCCAAATCATGAACTCTAAAAATTGGCTGATTGTAGTATATGATTATTTTGAAGTAATCTAACGCTGTGCAAAATTTTGGGAATTTTGGGAGAGTTGAAAATTTTTAAGACGCCACGAGCTGAAAAACTCAAAAATCATGAACTCTAAAATAAAATGATTTTTGTAGAATTTTGGGAGAGGTGAAAATTTTCAAGATTTTTGAATTGTTACGACTCGAGGTGAAAAATCGAAAAACATAAACTGTAAAAATGGGCTGATTTCTGTAGTATATGATTATTTTGCCGCAATTTATCGCTGTGCAAAATTTGGGGAATTTTGGGAGAGGTGAAAATTTTCAAGATTTTTTACTTGTGGCGACTCGAGGTGAAAAACTCGAAAATCATAAACTAAACATAGGCTGATTTTTGTAGTATATGATTATTTTAGCGTAATTTAAAGCTGTGCAAAATTTGGGGAATTTTGGGAGAGGTGAAAATTTTCAAGATTTTTGACTTGTTACGACTAGAGGTAAAAAACCCAAAAATCATGAACTCTAAAAATGGGCTGATTTTTTTCATGATTTTTTTACTTGTGACGACACGAGGTGAAAAACTCGAAAATCATGAACTCTAAAAATAGGCTGACTTTGTAGTATATGGTTATTTTGACAAAATTTAACGCTGTAACTCTAAATATAGCTGATTTTTGTAGTATATGATTATTTTGAAGTAATTTAACGCTGTGCAAAATTTGGAGAATTTTGGGAGAGGTTAAAAATGTTTAAGATTTTTTATTGTTGCGACTCGAGGTGAAAAATCTAAAATCATTAACTCTAAAAATAGGCTGATTTATGCAGTATATGATTATTTTGGCGTAATCTAACGCTGTGCAAAATTTGGGGAATTTTCGGAGAGGTGAAAATTTTCAAGTTTTTTGACTTGTTACGACTCGAGGTGAAAAACTCGAATATCATAAACTCTAAAAATGGGCTGATTTCTTTAGTATATGATTATTTTGCCGAAATTTAACTCTGTGCAAAATTTGATGAATTTTGGGAGGGGTTGAAAATTTTCAAGATTTTTTCGTTGTTGCGACTCGAGGTGAAAAATCGAAAATCATAAACTCTAAAAATCGGCTGATTTCTGTAGTATATGATTATTTTGCCGTAATTTATCACTGTGCAAAATTTGTAGAATTTTGTGTGAGGTGAAAATATTCAATATTTTTGACTTGTTACGACTAGCGGTGAAAAACCCGAAATTCATGAACTCTTAATATAGCTGATTTTTGTAGTATACGGTTATTTTGGAGTAATCTAACGCTGTGCAAAATTTGGGGAATTTTGGGGAGGTGAAAATTTTCAAGATTTTTGACTTGTGACGACACGAGGGAAAAACTCGAAAATCATGAACTCTAAAAATGGGCTGATTTTTTAGTATATGATTATTTTAGAATAATCTAACGCTGTGCAAAATTTCTGTAATCTTGGGAGAGGTGAAAATTTTCAAGATTTTTTACTTGTGACGACACGAGGAGAAAAACTCGAAAATCATGATCTCTAAAATTAGATTGATTTTTGTAGTACATGATTATTTTTGCGTAATTTAATGCTGTGCAAAATTTTGGGAGAGGTGAAAATTTTAAAGATTTTTGACTTATGACGACACGATGTGAAAAATTCGAAAGTCATGAGCTCTAAAAATGGGCTGATTTTTGTTGGATATAAATATTTTGGTGTAATCTAATGCTGTACAAAATTTGGGGAATTTTCGGAGAGGTGAAAATTTTCAATATTTTTTACTTGTGACGACACGAGGTGAAAAACTCGAAAATCATGAACTCTAACAATAGGCTGACTTCTGTAGTATATGATTATTTTGCCGTAATTTATCGCTGTGCAAATTTTGGGAATTTTGGGAGAGGTGAAAATTTTCAATATTTTTGACTTGTTACGACTAGAGATGAAAAACTCCAAAATCATGAACTCTTCAAATAGGCTGATTTTTGTAGTATATGATTATTTTGGCGTAATTTAAAGCTGTGCAAACTTTGATGAATTTTGGGAGAGCTTAAAAGTTTTCAAGATTTTGACTTGTTATACTCGAGGTGAAAAATCCAAAAATCATGAACTATAAAAATGGGCTGGTTTTTGTATGATGAATTTTGGTAGAGGTTAAAAATGTTCAAGATTTTTTATTGTTGCGACTCGAGGTGAAAAATCGAAAATCATAAACTCTAAAAATGGGCTGATTTCTGTAGTATATGATTATTTTGCCGTAATTTATCGCTGTGCAAATTTTGGGGAACTTTCGGAGAGGTAAAAATTTTCAAGATTTTTTACTTGTGGCGACTCGAGGTGAAAAATCCGAAAGTCATGAACTCTAAAAATGGGCTGATTTTTGTAGTATATGATTATTTTGACGTAATTTAACGCTGTGCAAAATGTGGGGAATTTTTGAGAGGTAAATATTTTCAAGATTTATGACTTGTGACGACACGAGGGAAAAACTCGAAAATCATGAACTCTAAAATAGCTGATTTTTGTACTATATGATTATTTTGGCGTAATTTATTGCTGTGCAAAATTTGCGAAATTTTGGAAGAGGTGATTCGAAAGTCATGAACTCTAGAAATGGGCTGTTTTTTGTAGTATATGATTATTTTGGCGTAATCTAACGCTGTGCAAAGTTTGGGGAATTTTCAGAGAGGTGAAAATTTTTAAGAGTCTTGACTTGTTACGACTCGAGTTGAAAAACTCGAAAATCATAACCTCTAAAAATGGGCTGATTTCTGTAGGATATGCTTATTTTTCCGTAATTTAACGCTGTACAAAATTTGGGGAATTTTGGGAGAGGTGAAAATTTTCAAGATTTTTGAATTGTTACGACTAGAGGTGAAAAATCCGAAAATCATGAACTCTAAAAATGGGCTGGTTTTTGTAGTATATACATGACTATGTTGGCGTAATTTAACGCTGTGCAAAATTTGATGAATTTTGGTAGAGGTTAAAAATTTTCAAGATTTTTTATTGTTGCGACTCGAGGTGAAAAATCGAAAATCATAAACTCTAAAAATGGGCTGATTTCTGTAGTATATGATTATTTAGCCGTAATTTATTGCTGTGCAAATTTTGGGGAACTTTCGGAGAGGTGAAAATTTTCAATATTTTTTACTTGTGGCGACTCGAGGTGAAAAATCCGAAAGTCATGAACTCTAAAAATGTGCTGATTTTTGTAGTATATGATTATTTTGACGTAATTTAACGCTGTGCAAAATGTGGGGAATTTTTGAGAGGTGAAAATTTTCAAGATTTTTGACTTGTGACGACACGAGGGAAAAACTCGAAAATCATGAACTCTAAAAATGGGCTGATTTTTTAGTATATGATTATTTTAGAATAATCTAACGCTGTGCAAAATTTCTGTAATCTTGGGAGAGGTGAAAATTTTCAAGATTTTTTACTTGTGACGACACGAGGAGAAAAACTCGAAAATCATGATCTCTAAAATTAGATTGATTTTTGTAGTATATGATTATTTTAGCGTAATTTAAAGCTGTGCAAAATTTGGGGAATTTTGGGAGAGGTGAAAATTTTCAAGATTTTTGACTTGTTACGACTAGAGGTAAAAAACCCAAAAATCATGAACTCTAAAAATGGGCTGATTTTTTTTCATGATTTTTTTACTTGTGACGACACGAGGTGAAAAACTCGAAAATCATGAACTCTAAAAATAGGCTGACTTTGTAGTATATGATTATTTTAGCGTAATTTAATGCTGTGCAAAATTTGCGGAATTTTGGGAGAGGTGAAAATTTTTAAGACGCCACGAGCTGAAAAACTCAAAAATCATGAACTCTAAAAAAAGATGATTTTTGTAGAATTTTGGGAGAGGTGAAAATTTTCAAGATTTTTGAATTGTTACGACTCGAGGTGAAAAACTCGAAAATCATGAACTTTAAAAATAGGCTGATTTATGCAGTATATGATTATTTTGGCGTAATCTAACGCTGTGCAAAATTTGGGGAATTTTCGGAGAGGTGAAAATTTTCAAGTTTTTTGACTTGTTACGACTCGAGGTGAAAAACTCGAATATCATAAACTCTAAAAATGGGCTGATTTCTTTAGTATATGATTATTTTGCCGAAATTTAACTCTGTTCAAAATTTGGTGAATTTTGGGAGGGGTTAAAAATTTTCAAGATTTTTTCGTTGCGACTCGAGGTGAAAAATCGAAAATCATAAACTCTAAAAATCGGCTGATTTCTGTAGTATATGATTATTTTGCCGTAATTTATCACTGTGCAAAATTTGTAGAATTTTGGGTGAGGTGAAAATATTCAATATTTTTGACTTGTTACGACTAGAGGTGAAAAACCCGAAATTCATGAACTCTAAATATAGCTGATTTTTGTAGTATATGATTATTTTGGAGTAATCTAACGCTGTGCAAAATTTAGGGAATTTTGGGAGAGGTGAAAATTTTCAAGATTTTTTACCTGTGGCGACTCGAGGTGAAAAACTCGAAAATCATAAACTAAAAATAGGCTGATTTTTGTAGTATATGATTATTTTAGCGTAATTTAATGCTGTGCAAAATTTGCGGAATTTTGGTAGAGGTGAAAATTTTAAAGATTTTTGAATTGTTACGATTCGAGTTGAAAAAATCGAAAGTCATGAATGAGCTCTGAAAATGGGCTGATTTTTGTAGGATATGAATATTTTAGCGTAATCTAACGCTGTGCAAAATTTGGGGAATTTTGGGAGTGGTGAAAATTTTCAACATTTTTGACTTATGACGACTCGAAGTGAAAAATCCGAAAATCATGAACTCTAAAAATGGGCTGGTTTTTGTACTACATGATTATGTTGGCGTAATTTAACGCTGTGCAAAATTTGATGAATTTTGGTAGAGGTTAAAAATTTTAAAGATTTTTGACTTGTTGCGACTCGAGGTGAAAAATCGAAAATCATAAACTCTAAAAATGGGCTGATTTCTGTAGTATATGATTATTTTGCCGCAATTTATCGCTGTGCAAAATTTGGGAAATTTTGGGAGAGGTGAAAATTTTCAAGATTTTTTACTTGTGGCGACTCGAGGTGAAAAACTCGAAAATCATAAACTAAACATAGGCTGATTTTTGTAGTATATGATTATTTTAGCGTAATTTAAAGCTGTGCAAAATTTGGGGAATTTTGGGAGAGGTGAAAATTTTCAAGATTTTTTACTTGTGGCGACTCGAGGTGAAAAACTCGAAAATCATAAACTAAACATAGGCTGATTTTTGTAGTATATGATTATTTTAGCGTAATTTAAAGCTGTGCAAAATTTGGGGAATTTTGGGAGAGGTGAAAATTTTCAAGATTTTTGACTTGTTACGACTAGAGGTGAAAAACCCGAAAATCATGAACTTTAAAAATGGGCTGATTTTTTTTCAAGATTTTTTACTTGTGACGACACGAGGTGAAAAACTCGAAAATCATGAAATCTAAAAAAAGCTGATTTTTGTAGTATATGATTATTTTGGGGTAATTTAACGCTGTGCAAAATTTGCGGAATTTTGGGAGAGGTTCAAAATTTTCAAGATTTTTGACTTGTTTCGACTCGACGCACAGTGGCGCCATTTGCCTTTTTTCGTTGCAAAAATCATATCTTTTGAACCGAACAAGATAATCGAATAATTTAAATTGCATGTCATAGATAATTGTTCAACCTATAAAATGAGCGGTTGGAGTGGACGCTACACCTTATAGGTGCTTACTTATGGGTTTTCAAAGTTAAAATTTGTGAAAAAATCCAAGTTTTGGTAACAAAAAAATTTTTTTTAAGAATTTTATATTTTTTTGTAGTTCTTTTGTAAGCTTTTCGTGTTTTAAGATATTACCTAAAAAATTACAACAAAAGAGTTTTTTTTTAAATGATTTTTTCAATTTTCTGTAAAATATTCATTTTCTTGGTAAGACAAAGTATGTCTAAAATACAAATCATTTCTAAACTCTAATTTTTTTCTAACTCATCTATTTTATGGTAACAAAATCAAATTATTTTTACCAATCTTATATTTCTTAGTTCTTTTGAAAGCTTTTTCTGTTTTAAAGTTATTAGCCAACAAATTAAACAAATTTTTTTTCAATTAATTTTTTGAATTTTCTGTAAAATATTCATCACAATTCGTAACAGAAGGTATATTTAAAAGACTAATCATTTCTAAAGTATAATTCCATTGTAGTTCTTTTCGTGACTTCACATGCCGCAGGGAAGAAATAAGTGGATCGGAAGATGCTGCTAACATGTTGAAGAGGTCCTCATTTTGCCTCACCCTTGATGCTTTGAACGTGTTCTGCAATCTATATTTTTTGTAAAATTTGTTAAGAGACTCCTGCGCTTCTTCAGAAAGCTCTCCAATTGGCAAAGACTGGTACTCAATTATATCTTTGCCATGCGCCAATATTTTATGGACGGTCGGGGTCAACTTCTTCTGTGGATAAATTTTTGCTAAAAGAGATGCAGTTTCCGATGCATATTCTCCAAATTTTGTAGAATTAACACTTTCTTGGCAGTTTAAAACATTCAAGATCGTTCCCAATCTTTTGACGATTTCATTGTCAATTCCAGTGATTCTAGTTACTGCCTCATCATTTGCAAAAAATCTCCTTGAAGTGTTTCCATCGTTTGAGTTACCGTATCCACACTTGGGGCAGTCTACTTTTAGTCCAAGTTGTTTCCAAAAAGCATTCTGTATTTGCTTCTTTCTGATCTTTTCCTTATCCTTAATTGATGTATTTTCATCGATGTTTTCATCTTGTTGTGGTAGGGTATACGCCAGTTTTAGCAAGAACTCCATACACCTTATCCTTGCGTGCAATGGTGACATTCCATATTCGTAATTCTCCTCGTTTGTAGAATCGTTTAAATTACCGAAGTTCTTCTGACTCTTTTTGCAAATCGGGCATGTCAATGTTGAGGTTGTTCCTGTCAGTTCGTTTACGACTTTTCCGTCAACCATGGTCAGGTGGAACTCGTAACTACATTCAATATATTTTCCTTCTCCAATTTGCAATTTTGTATGCTTAATCTTGCTTATTTGTTCTTCAATGTCCTTCACCGTGGTCCTTATGAGTTCTGCCGATTCCTTTGCAAACTGAAACATTATTGGTCGGCAATAATGCACTGATGACGGTCGATGATTTTTCCAGTGTAGGGAAACATCAGATTTTAGCCGCAATGGAACAACAGATGCCATAAACATATTTCCGTCAGATATTGTAGTGTCATCGGAAGATATCCTTTGCTTATAAACGCTTTGTCCGGATGATCCATCGCAGCCCCATTTGCTGATCAATGTTAGTTTCTGAGGAAGAATTTCCACCTCATTTTCAGGAAGACTTTCCAACAACCGTTTTGCTGTATGGTCCATAAGATCCTGCAGATTGGCTTTCGCAGAGACTTCCGTAAACTCCGTACGCAATGGTCGTGAATTTATTTTGGCTTGCGTAATATGCTTGTATCCGGGGAAAAGGTCAGCCCCGTGTCGCATTAAAGATGCCCGTAGTATCTCATATTTCTCTTTGGAAAGTTCTAAGTCCAAAAACAGAGCCAAGGCTTCTTCGGAACTATACTTTTTAATATGTGCGTTTGTGGGAGTGGGAATGCTTTCCTTAATCCTTTTTAGTCGCAGTGGGCTTGCATCAGCAACAGATTTTGTAATCTGCGACCTAACTCGTTCACTATCCTTTATGTATTTAATAGACAGCGCATCCGATAAATCCTTCGTGGTCAAGTCATTGGTGGCATCGGCAAGTTTCCTCTTTCTTGTGAAAATTGAACACTCCTCCATACTTTTTTTTGGCCTTCCTTTTTCTCCTCTGGTTGATGTGGAGGGTTTATCTACTGCCAATATATCCAGGATGGTGTCTTCATTAAGCCAGTCCTCGTATTTGGAGTTGAAGATGTTAATGGTTCGATTGCATTTCACCCATTTTGTCTTAATTTTGGCATGTATCATACAAAGATTATTTTTTATACTTTTGCTTCTCTCAATATTTCCGTATAAGCTATCGAGTTCTTCTAAAGCAGCTTCCGCGAAACACGTTGGTGTAATTGACTTTCTAAACAGTTCAAATAGTTTTAAATTGTTCAACGCCATGTTTTCAATACTTGTTTCGCCAACTTTCAGTCGTAGACTAATGCAGGCATTAAGCTTGTTTTGCAATATATAGGCCTATGCTACCATGTCTACAAATGTACCTGTTACATGCATACATATGCATTTGGGCTGAATTATACAGTTTTGATATTATGCACGTAGCCAAATGAGATTTGTGCCTACCTGTACCATAAGTCAGTATTGTTCTTCACCATATGTACGCCAAAAATAATTTTTAAGTGAGGTGCGTACCTGCTTATTTCAATGAGTAGTTTTTTGTGCATCTTGTGTCTGTAACGGAATATTAGGACCAAATTTTTCGCCAGAGGCTCTCAGGTAGACAACTGACTCAAAATGCAATTTTCAAACTATTACATCAAAGTAACTGTCAGTCAAGGCATGTAAGGGATGCCCGCCATACAATTTCTGCAACCATGTCTTTTTAACGTTTTTTACCTGTAGAAGCCAAATAGGCACGTAAAGGCAGATAAAACCTTTTGAGTTATGTAAAAGACTAGTTAAAGAACATATTTTGAAAATATGGCGGAGGTAAAAAAAGGTAAATTTTTTTTATTTTCCGTCAAAGTTGAAGAATAGTGAAAAAATGGATAGTTTTTAAATACTGATTTACCTAGAGAAACACAAAGCAAACAGCACAATTTTTTTTATTGTTATACATTTAATAAGCACATCAATCACTAAAAACAAAAAAAAATACTATTCGTTGCCTAGTTTTCGTGATATTACACCTGAAATCGGATCAAACTACCTAAAAATTGTGTGTTTTTTTAAATCCGAAAATTGGTTAACTTTGAACAGTTATGTCTTCTAAACTAAAAATCTGATATTGTTAAGAGTAGCATATTTGAGATCGTTGAAAAGTTTACTATAAGATGGATTCATTTAAAATTTCGCAGGCGCACATGAAAATTTTGATTTTTGCAACCTCGTTTGCTCTACGGGCGCCACTGTGCGACGTGAAGAATTGGAAAGTCATGAACTCCAAAAATGGGCTGATTTTTGTACTATATGATTATTTTGGCGTAATTTAACGCTGTGCAAAATTTGGAGAATTTTAGGAGAGGTGAAAATTTTTAAGATTTTTGACTTGTTACGACTCGAGGTGTAAAACTCGAAAATAAAAAACTCTAAAAATGGGCTGATTTCTGTAGTATATGATTATTTTGGCGTAATTTAACGCTGTGCAAAATTTACGGAGTTTTGGGAGAGGTTAAAAATTTTCTAGATTTTTGACTTGTTACGGCTAGAGGTGAAAACCCCGAAAATCATGAAGTCTAAAAATGGGCTGGTTTTTGTAGTATATGATTATTTTGGCGTAATCTAAAGCTGTGCAAAATTTGGGGAATTTTCGGAGAGGTGAAAATTTTCGAGTTTTCTGACTTGTTACGACTCGAGGTAAAATACTCGAAAATCTTAAACTCTAAAAATGGGCTGATTACTGTAGTATATGATTATTTTGCCGCAATTTATCGCTGCGCAAAATTTAGGGAATTTTGGGAGAGGTGAAAATTTTAAAGATTTTTGAATTGTTACGACTCGAGGTGGAAAAATCGAAAGTCATGAGCTCTAAAAATGGGCTGATTTTTGTAGGATATGAATATTTTAGCGTAATCTAACGCTGTGCAAAATTTGGGGAATTTTGGGAGTGGTGAAAATTTTCAAGATTTTTGACTTATGACGACTCGAAGTTACAAATCCGAAAATCATGAACTCTAAAAATGGGCTGGTTTTTGTACTACATGATTATGTTGGCGTAATTTAACGCTGTGCAAAATTTGATGAATTTTGGTAGAGGTTAAAACTTTTCAAGATTTTTGACTTGTTGCGACTCGAGGTGAAAAATCGAAAATCATAAACTCTAAAAATGGGCTGATTTTTGTAGTATATGATTATTTTGCCGCAATTTATCGCTGTGCAAAATTTGGGGAATTTTGGGAGAGGTGAAAATTTTCAAGATTTTTTACTTGTGGCGACTCGAGGTGAAAAACTCGAAAATCATAAACTAAAAATAGACTGATTTTTGTAGTATATGATTATTTTAGCGTAATTTAAAGCTGTGCAAAATTTGGGGAATTTTGGGAGAGGTGAAAATTTTCAAGATTTTTGACTTGTTACGACTAGAGGTAAAAAACCCAAAAATCATGAACTCTAAAAATGGGCTGATTTTTTTTCATGATTGAGGTGAAAAACTCGAAAATCATGAACTCAAAAAATAGGCTGACTTTGTAGTATATGGTTATTTTGACAAAATTTAACGCTGTGCAAAATTTGTTGAATTTTGGGAGAGGTTAAACATTTTTAAGGTTTTTGACTTGTTACGACTCGAGGTGAAAAATTCGTAAGTCATGAACTCTAAAAATTGGCTGATTTTTGTAGTATATTATTATTTTGGCGTAATTTAACGCTGTGCAAAATTTAGAGAATTTTTGAGAGGTGAAAATTTTCAAGATTTTTGACTTGTGACGACACGAGGGAAAAACTCGAAAATCATGAACTCTAAAAATGGTCTGATTTTTGTAGTATATGATTATTTTGCCGCAATTTATCGCTGTGCAAAATTTGGGGAATTTTGGGAGAGGTGAAAATTTTCAAGATTTTTTACTTGTGGCGACTCGAGGTGAAAAACTCGAAAATCATAAACTAAACATAGACTGATTTTTGTAGTATATGATTATTTTAGCGTAATTTAAAGCTGTGCAAAATTTGGGGAATTTTGGGAGAGGTGAAAATTTTCAAGATTTTTGACTTGTTACGACTAGAGGTAAAAAACCCAAAAATCATGAACTCTAAAAATGGGCTGATTTTTTTTCATGATTGAGGTGAAAAACTCGAAAATCATGAACTCAAAAAATAGGCTGACTTTGTAGTATATGGTTATTTTGACAAAATTTAACGCTGTGCAAAATTTGTTGAATTTTGGGAGAGGTTAAACATTTTTAAGGTTTTTGACTTGTTACGAATCGAGGTGAAAAATTCGTAAGTCATGAACTCTAAAAATTGGCTGATTTTTGTAGTATATTATTATTTTGGAGTAATCTAACGCTGTGCAATATTTGGGGAATTTTGGGGGAGGTGAAAATTTTCAAGATTTTTGGCTTGTTACGACTAGCGGTGGAAACCCCAAATCATGAACTCTAAAAATTGGCTGATTTTTGTAGTATATGATTATTTTGACGTAATTTAACAACGCTGTGCAAAATTTGGGGAATTTTGGGAAAGTGAAAATTTTCAAGATTTTTGACTAGTGACGACACGAGGGGGAAAAAAAATTAGGTTGATGTTTGTAGTATATGATTATTTTGGAGTAATCTAACGCTGTGCTATATTTGGGGATAAAAATCCCAAAAAATCCAAAATTCATCAAAGTTTGCACAGCTTTAAATTACGCCAAAATAATCATATACTACAAAAATCAGCCTATTTGAAGAGTTCATGATTTTGGAGTTTTTCATCTCTAGTCGTAACAAGTCAAAAATCTTGAAAATTTTCACCTCTCCCAAAATTCCCAAAATTTGCACAGCGATAAATTACTGCAAAATAATCATATACTACAGAAATCAGCCCATTTTTAGAGTTTATGATTTTCGATTTTTCACCTCGAGTCGCAACAATAAAAAATCTTGAACATTTTTAACCTCTCCCAAAATTCTCCAAATTTTGCACAGCGTTAAATTACTTCAAAATAATCATATACTACAAAAATCAGCTATATTTAGAGTTCATGAATGATGAAAAATCTTGAACATTTTCACCTCACCCAAAATTCTACAAAAATCATCTTTTTTTTTCACCTCTCCCAAAATTTTCAAGATTTTTGGCTTGTTACGACTAGCGGTGGAAAACCCAAATCATGAACTCTAAAAATTGGCTGATTGTAGTATATGATTATTTTGGAGTAATCTGACGCTGTGCAAAATTTGGGGAATTTTGGGAGAGTTGAAAATTTTTAAGATTTTGTACTTGTGACGCCACGAGCTGAAAAACGCAAAAATCATGAACTCTAAAAAAAGATGATTTTTGTAGAATTTTGGGTGAGGTGAAAATTTTCAAGATTTTTGAATTGTTACGACTCGAGGTGAAAAACTCGAAAATCATGAACTTTAAAAATAGGCTGATTTATGCAGTATATGATTATTTGGCCTAATCTAACGCTGTGCAAAATTTGGGAATTTTCGGAGAGGTGAAAATTTTCAAGTTTTTTGATTTGTTACGACTCGAGGTGAAAAACTCGAATATCATAAACCCTAAAAATGGGCTGATTTCTTTAGTATATGATTATTTTGCCGAAATTTAACTCTGTGCAAAATTTGATGAATTTTGGGAGGGGATAAAAATTTTCAAGATTTTTTCGTTGTTGCGACTCGAGGTGAAAAATCGAAAATCATAAACTCTAAAAATCGGCTGATTTCTGTAGTATATGATTATTTTGCCGTAATTTATCACTGTGCAAAATTTGTAGAATTTTGGGTGAGGTGAAAATATTCAATATTTTTGACTTGTTACGACTAGAGGTGAAAAACCCGAAATTCATGAACTCTAAATATAGCTGATTTTTGTAGTATATGATTATTTTGAAGTAATTTAAAGCTGTGCAAAATTTGGAGAATTTTGGGAGAGGTTAAAAATGTTCAAGATTTTTTATTGTTGCGACTCGAGGTGAAAAATCGAAAATCATAAACTCTAAAAATGGGCTGATTTCTGTAGTATATGATTATTTTGCCGTAATTTATCGCTGTGCAAATTTTGGGAATTTTGGGAGAGGTGAAAATTTTCAAGATTTTTGACTTGTTACGACTAGAGATGAAAAACTCCAAAATCATGAACTCTTCAAATAGGCTGATTTTTGTAGTATATGATTATTTTGGCGTAATTTAAAGCTGTGCAAACTTTGATGAATTTTGGGTGAGGTGAAAATATTCAATATTTTTGACTTGTTACGACTAGAGGTGAAAAACCCGAAATTCATGAACTCTAAATATAGCTGATTTTTGTAGTATATGATTATTTTGAAGTAATTTAAAGCTGTGCAAAATTTGGAGAATTTTGGGAGAGGTTAAAAATGTTCAAGATTTTTTATTGTTGCGACTCGAGGTGAAAAACTCGAAAATAAAAAACTCTAAAAATGGGCTGATTTCTGTAGTATATGATTATTTTGGCGTAATTTAACGCTGTGCAAAATTTACGGAGTTTTGGGAGAGGTTAAAAATTTTCAAGATTTTTGACTTGTTACGGCTAGAGGTGAAAACCCCGAAAATCATGAAGTCTAAAAATGGTCTGGTTTTTGTAGTATATGATTATTTTGGCGTAATCTAAAGCTGTGCAAAATTTGGGGAATTTTCGGAGAGGTGAAAATTTTCGAGTTTCCTGACTTGTTACGACTCGAGGTAAAAAACTCGAAAATCTTAAACTCTAAAAATGGGCTGATTACTGTAGTAATGATTATTTTGCCGCAATTTATCGCTGCGCAAAATTTAGGGAATTTTGGGAGAGGTGAAAATTTTAAAGATTTTTGAATTGTTACGACTCGAGGTGGAAAAATCGAAAGTCATGAGCTCTAAAAATGGGCTGATTTTTGTAGGATATGAATATTTTAGCGTAATCTAACGCTGTGCAAAATTTGGGGAATTTTGGGAGTGGTGAAAATTTTCAAGATTTTTGACTTATGACGACTCGAAGTGAAAAATCCGAAAATCATGAACTCTAAAAATGGGCTGGTTTTTGTACTACATGATTATGTTGGCGTAATTTAACGCTGTGCAAAATTTGATGAATTTTGGTAGAGGTTAAAAATTTTCAAGATTTTTGACTGGTTGCGACTCGAGGTGAAAAATCGAAAATCATAAACTCTAAAAATGGGCTGATTTTTGTAGTATATGATTATTTTGCCGCAATTTATCGCTGTGCAAAATTTGGGGAATTTTGGGAGAGGTGAAAATTTTCAAGATTTTTTACTTGTGGCGACTCGAGGTGAAAAACTCGAAAATCATGAACTCTAAAAATGGGCTGATTTTTTTTCATGATTGAGGTGAAAAACTCGAAAATAAAAAACTCTAAAAATGGGCTGATTTCTGTAGTATAGGTTATTTTGACAAAATTTAACGCTGTGCAAAATTTGTTGAATTTTGGGAGAGGTTAAACATTTTTAAGGTTTTTGACTTGTTACGACTCGAGGTGAAAAATTCGTAAGTCATGAACTCTAAAAATTGGCTGATTTTTGTAGTATATTATTATTTTGGCGTAATTTAACGCTGTGCAAAATTTAGAGAATTTTTGAGAGGTGAAAATTTTCAAGATTTTTGACTTGTGACGACACGAGGGAAAAACTCGAAAATCATGAACTCTAAAAATGGTCTGATTTTTTAGTATATGATTATTTTGGAGTAATCTAACGCTGTGCAATATTTGGGGAATTTTGGGGGAGGTGAAAATTTTCAAGATTTTTGGCTTGTTACGACTAGCGGTGGAAAACCCAAATCATGAACTCTAAAAATTAGCTGATTTTTGTAGTATATGATTATTTTGACGTAATTTAACAACGCTGTGCAAAATTTGGGGAATTTTGGGAAAGTGAAAATTTTCAAGATTTTTGACTAGTGACGACACGAGGGGGAAAAAAAATTAGGTTGATGTTTGTAGTATATGATTATTTTGGCGTAATCTAACGCTGTGCAAAGTTTGGGGAATTTTCAGAGAGGTGAAAATTTTCAAGATTTTTGGCTTGTTACGACTAGCGGTGGAAAACCCAAATCATGAACTCTAAAAATTGGCTGATTGTAGTATATGATTATTTTGGAGTAATCTGACGCTGTGCAAAATTTGGGGAATTTTGGGAGAGTTGATTATTTTTAAGATTTTGTACTTGTGACGCCACGAGCTGAAAAACGCAAAAATCATGAACTCTAAAAAAAGATGATTTTTGTAGAATTTTGGATGAGGTGAAAATTTTCAAGATTTTTGAATTGTTACGACTCGAGGTGAAAAACTCGAAAATCATGAACTTTAAAAATAGGCTGATTTATGCAGTATATGATTATTTGGCGTAATCTAACGCTGTGCAAAATTTGGGGAATTTTCGGAGAGGTGAAAATTTTCAAGTTTTTTGATTTGTTACGACTATTTTGCCGAAATTTAACTCTGTGCAAAATTTGATGAATTTTGGGAGGGGTTAAAAATTTTCAAGATTTTTTCGTTGTTGCGACTCGAGGTGAAAAATCGAAAATCATAAACTCTAAAAATCGGCTGATTTCTGTAGTATATGATTATTTTGCCGTAATTTAACGCTGTGCAAAATATGGGGAATTTTTGAGAGGTAAATATTTTCAAGATTTATGACTTGTGACGACACGAGGGAAAAACTCGAAAATCATGAACTCTAAAATAGCTGATTTTTGTACTATATGATTATTTTGGCGTAATTTAAAGCTGTGCAAACTATGATGAATTTTGGGAGAGCTTAAAAGTTTTCAAGATTTTGACTTGTTATAAGTTACGAAAACAACCCCTCATAAAATAATAATTTAAATATTCTTTAAGTACATATTTCCCTAGATATTTTAACGCCTGTGTAATTTGATATAAATAAGCGCTGCAACATTTTTTATAAGGAAGAGAAAGAATAAATTAAAATAAAATAAACATGTGAACATACATACAAACATACGTATGCACTTGAAGTTAAACGATTTCTTTTTCTTTTGAATAAATGTCGCAACGAACACCCAAATTGTTTAATGACCCAAACATACATACAAGTATGTATGCACTTGAAATGTAGAACAATTATTAAGAATCAATAATATTTAAAAGTAAGCATTTTTGTTTATTTAAGGTATTGGGAAATATTAAATGTAGAACAATAATTATTAAGAACCAATAATATTTTAGAAGTAAGCATTTCTTTTGTAAAATTGAATATTTAATACTAAGTATTTTGTAAGAAAGAATCATTCACATACTTTGAATCAAAATGTTCAAGATTTTTTATTGTTGCGACTCGAGGTGAAAAATCGAAAATCATAAACTAAACAAAGGCTGATTTTTGTAGTATATGATTATTTTAGCGTAATTTAAAGCTGTGCAAAATTTGGGGAATTTTGGGAGAGGTGAAAATTTTCAAGATTTTTGACTTGTTACGAGTAGAGGTGAAAAACCCGAAAATCATGAACTCTAAAAATGGGCTGATTTTTTTTTCAAGATTTTTTATTTGTGACGACACGATGTGAAAAACTCGAAAATCATGAAATCTAAAAAAAGCTGATTTTTGTAGTATATGATTATTTTGGCGTAATTTAACGCTGTGCAAAATTTGCGGGATTTTGGGAGAGGTTAAAAATTTCCAAGATTTTTGACTTGTTACGACTCGAGGTGAAAAATTGGAAAGTCATGAATTCCAAAAATGGGCTCATTTTTGTAGTATATGATTATTTTGGCGTAATCTAACGCTGTGCAAAATTTGCGGGATTTTGGGAGAGGTTAAAAATTTCCAAGATTTTTGACTTGTTACGACTCGAGGTGAAAAATTGGAAAGTCATGAATTCCAAAAATGGGCTCATTTTTGTAGTATATGATTATTTTGGGGTAATTTAACGCTGTGCAAAATTTGCGGAATTTTGGGAGAGGTGAAAATTTTCAAGATTTTTGACTTTGTAGTATATGGTTATTTTGACGTAATTTAACGCTGTGCAAAATTTGGGGAATTTTGGGAGAGGTGAAAATTTTCAAGATTTTTGACTTGTGAAGACAAGAGGGAAAAACTCGAAAATCAAAAACTCTAAAAATGGGCTGTTTTCTGTAGTATATGATTATTTTGGCGTAATTTAACGCTGTGCAAAATTTACGGAGTTTTGGGAGTGGTTAAAAATTTTCAAGATTTTTGACTTGTTACGGCTAGAGGTGAAAACCCCGAAAAGCATGAACTCTAAAAATGGGCTGGTTTTTGTAGTATATGATTATTTTGGCGTAATCTAAAGCTGTGCAAAATTTGGGGAATTTTCGGAGAGGTGAAAATTTTCGAGTTTTCTGACTTGTTACGACTCGAGGTAAAAAACTCGAAAATATTAAACTCTAAAAATGGGCTGATTACTGTAGTATATGATTATTTTGCCGCAATTTATCGCTGCGCAAAATTTAGGGAATTTTGGGAGAGGTGAAAATTTTCAAGATTTTTTACTTGTGGCGGCTCGAGGTGAAAAACTCGAAAATCATAAACTAAACATAGGCTGATGTTTGTAGTATATGATTATTTTAGCGTAATTTAATGTTGTGCAAAATTTGCGGAATTTTTGGAGAGGTGAAAATTTTAAAAATTTTTGAATTGTTACGACTCGAGGTGAAAAAATCGAAAGTCATGAGCTCTAAAAATGGGCTGATTTTTGTAGGATATGAATATTTTAGCGTAATCTAACGCTGTGCAAAATTTGGGGAATTTTGGGAGTGGTGAAAATTTTCAAGATTTTTGACCTATGACGACTCGAGGTGAAAAATTCGTAAGTCATGAACTCTAAAAATTGGCTGATTTTTGTAGTATATTATTATTTTGGCGTAATTTAACGCTGTGCAAAATTTAGAGAATTTTTGGAGAGGTGAAAATTTTCAAGATTTTTGACTTGTTACGACTAGCGGTGAAAAACCCGAAAATAATGAACTCTAAAAATTGGCTGATTGTAGTATATGATTATTTTGGAGTAATCTAACGCTGTGCAAAATTTGGGGAATTTTGGGAGAGTTGAAAATTTTTAAGATTTTGTACTGGTGACGCCACGAGCTGAAAAACTCAAAAATCATAAACTCTAAAAAAAGATGATTTTTGTAGAATTTTGGGAGAGGTGAAAATTTTCAATATTTTTGAATTGTTACGACTCGAGGTGAAAAACTCGAAAATCATGAACTTTAAAAATAGGCTGATTTATGCAGTATATGATTATTTTGGCGTAATCTACCGCTGTGCAAAATTTGGGGAATTTTCGGAGAGGTGAAAATTTTCAAGTTTTTTGACTTGTTACGACTCGAGGTGAAAAACTCGAATATCATAAACTCTAAAAGTGGGCTGATTTCTTTAGTATATGATTATTTTGCCGAAATTTAACTCTGTGCAGAATTTGATGAATTTTGGGAGGGGTTGAAAATTTTCAAAATTTTTTCGTTGTGACTCGAGGTGAAAAATCGAAAATCATAAACTCTAAAAATCGGCTGATTTCTGTAGTATATGATTATTTTGCCGTAATTTATCACTGCAAAGTTTGTAGAATTTTGTGTGAGGTGAAAATATTCAATATTTTTGACTTGTTACGACTAGAGGTGAAAAACCCGAAATTCATGAACTCTAAATATAGCTGATTTTTGTAGTATATGATTATTTTGGAGTAATCTAACGCTGTGCAAAATTTGGGGAATTTTGGGAGAGGTGAAAATTTGCGAGTTTTCTGACTTGTTACGACTCGAGGTAAAAAACACGAAAATCTTAAACTCTAAAAATGGGCTGATTACTGTAGTATATGATTATTTTGCCGCAATTTATCGCTGCGCAAAATTTAGGGAATTTTGGGAGAGGTGAAAATTTTCAAGATTTTTTACTTGTGGCGACTCGAGGTGAAAAACTCGAAAATCATAAACTAAACATAGGCTGATTTTTGTAATATATGATTATTTTAGCGTAATTTAATGCTGTGCAAAATTTGCGGAATTTTGGGAGAGGTGAAAATTTTAAAGATTTTTGAATTGTTACGACTCGAGGTGAAAAAATCGAAAGTCATGAGCTCTAAAAATGGGCTGATTTTTGTAGGATATGAATATTTTAGCGTAATCTAATAACGCTGTGCAAAATTTGGGGAATTTTGGGAGTGGTGAAAATTTTCAAGATTTTTTACTTGTGGCGACTCGAGGGGAAAAATCCGAAAGTCATGAACTCTAAAAATGGGCTGATTTTTGTACTATATGATTATTTTGGCGTAATTTAACGCTGTGCAAAATGTGGGGAATTTTTGAGAGGTGAAAATTTTCAATATTTTTGACTTGTTACGACTAGAGATGAAAAACTCCAAAATCATGAACTCTTCAAATAGGCTGATTTTTGTAGTATATGATTATTTTGGCGTAATTTAAAGCTGTGCAAACTTTGATGAATTTTGGGAGAGCTTAAAAGTTTTCAAGATTTTGACTTGTTATACTCGAGGTGAAAAATCCAAAAATCATGAACTACAAAAATGGGCTGGTTTTTGTAGTTCATGACTATGTGGCGTAATTTAACGCTGTGCAAAATTTGATGAATTTTGGTAGAGGTTAAAAATGTTCAAGATTTTTTATTGTTGCGACTCGAGGTGAAAAATCGAAAATCATAAACTCTAAAAATGGGCTGATTTTTGTACTATATGATTATTTTGGCGTAATCTAACGCTGTGCAAAGTTTGGGGAATTTTCAGAGTGGTGAAAATTTATAAGATTCTTGACCTGTTACGACTCGAGTTGAAAAACTCGAAAATCATAAACTCTAAAAATGGGCTGATTTCTGTAGTATATGCTTATTTTGCCGTAATTTAACGCTGTACAAAATTTGGGGAATTTTGGGAGAAGTGAAAATTTTCAAGATTTTTGAATTGTTACGACTAGAGGTGAAAAATCCGAAAATCATGAACTCTTCAAATAGGCTGATTTTTGTAATATATGATTATTTTGGCGTAATTTAACGCTGTGCAAAGTTTGGGGAATTTTCAGAGAGGTGAAAATTTTCAAGATTTTTGACTTGTGAAGACAAGAGGGAAAAACTCAAAAATCATGAACTCTAAAAATGGGCTGATTTCTGTAGTATATAATTATTTTGCCGTAATTTATCGCTGTGCAAATTTTGGGAATTTTGGGAGAGGTGAAAATTTTCAATATTTTTGACTTGTTACGACTAGAGATGAAAAACTCCAAAATCATGAACTCTTCAAATAGGCTGATTTTTGTAGTATATGATTATTTTGGCGTAATTTAAAGCTGTGCAAACTTTGATGAATTTTGGGAGAGCTTAAAAGTTTTCAAGATTTTGACATGTTATACTCGATGTGAAAAATCCAAAAATCATGAACTATAAAAATGGGCTGGTTTTTGTAGTTCATGACTATGTGGCGTAATTTAACGCTGTGCAAAATTTGATGAATTTTGGTAGAGGTTAAAAATTTTCAAGATTTTTTATTGTTGCGACTCGAGGTGAAAAATCGAAAATCATAAACTCTAAAAATGGGCTGATTTCTGTAGTATATGATTATTTAGCCGTAATTTATTGCTGTGCAAATTTTGGGGAACTTTCGGAGAGGTGAAAATTTTCAATATTTTTTACTTGTGGCGACTCGAGGTGAAAAATCCGAAAGTCATGAACTCTAAAAATGTGCTGATTTTTGTAGTATATGATTATTTAGCCGTAATTTATTGCTGTGCAAATTTTGGGGAACTTTCGGAGAGGTGAAAATTTTCAAGATTTTTGACTTGTGACGACACGAGGGAAAAACTCGAAAATCATGAACTCTAAAAATGGGCTGATTTTTTAGTATATGATTATTTTAGAATAATCTAACGCTGTACAAAATTTCTGTAATCTTGGGAGAGGTGAAAATTTTCAAGATTTTTTACTTGTGACGACACGAGGTGAAAAACTCAAAAATCATGATCTCTAAAATTAGATTGATTTTTGTAGTATATGATTATTTTGGAGTAATCTAACGCTGTGCAATATTTGGGGAATTTTGGGAGAGGTGAAAATTTTCAAGATTTTTGGCTTGTTACGACTAGCGGTGGAAAACCCAAATCATGAACTCTAAAAATTGGCTGATTATCGTAGTATATGATTATTTTGACGTAATTTAACAACGACGTGCAAAATTTGGGGAATTTTGGGAAAGTGAAAATTTTCAACATTTTTGACTAGTGACGACACGAGGGGGAAAAAAAATTAGGTTGATGTTTGTAGTATATGATTATTTTGGAGTAATCTAACGCTGTGCAATATTTAGGGAATTTTGGGAGAGGTGAAAATTTTCAAGATTTTTGGCTTGTTACGACTAGCGGTGGAAAACCCAAATCATGAACTCTAAAAATTGGCTGATTGTAGTATATGATTATTTTGAAGTAATCTAACGCTGTGCAAAATTTGGGGAATTTTGGGAGAGTTGAAAATTTTTAAGACGCCACGAGCTGAAAAACTCAAAAATCATGAACTCTAAAAAAAGATGATTTTTGTAGAATTTTGGGAGAGGTGAAAATTTTCAAGATTTTTGAATTGTTACGACTCGAGGTGAAAAACTCGAAAATCATGAACTTTAAAAATAGGCTGATTTATGCAGTATATGATTATTTAGGCGTAATCTAACGCTGTGCAAAATTTGGGGAATTTTCGGAGGTGAAAATTTTCAAGTTTTTTGACTTGTTACGACTCGAGGTGAAAAACTCGAATATCATAAACTCTAAAAATGGGCTGATTTCTTTAGTATATGATTATTTTGCCGAAATTTAACTCTGTTCAAAATTTGATGAATTTTGGGAGGGGTTAAAAATTTTCAAGATTTTTTCGTTGTTGCGACTCGAGGTGAAAAATCGAAAATCATAAACTCTAAAAATCGGCTGATTTCTGTAGTATATGATTATTTTGCCGTAATTTATCACTGTGCAAAATTTGTAGAATTTTGGGTGAGGTGAAAATATTCAATATTTTTGACTTGTTACGACTAGAGGTGAAAAACCCGAAATTCATGAACTCTAAATATAGCTGATTTTTGTACTACATGATTATGTTGGCGTAATTTAACGCTGTGCAAAATTTGATGAATTTTGGTAGAGGTTAAAAATTTTCAAGATTTTTGACTTGTTGCAATTCGAGGTGAAAAATCGAAAATCATAAACTCTAAAAATGGGCTGATTTTTGTAGTATATGATTATTTTGCCGCAATTTATCGCTGTGCAAAATTTGGGGAATTTTGGGAGAGGTGAAAATTTTCAAGATTTTTTACTTGTGGCGACTCGAGGTGAAAAACTCGAAAATCATAAACTAAACATAGGCTGATTTTTGTAGTATATGATTATTTTAGCGTAATTTAAAGCTGTGCAAAATTTGGGGAATTTTGGGAGAGGTGAAAATTTTCAAGATTTTTGACTTGTTACGACTAGAGGTAAAAACCCCAAAAATCATGAACTCTAAAAATGGGCTGATTTTTTTCATGATTTTTTTACTTGTGACGACACGAGGTGAAAAACTCGAAAATCATGAACTCTAAAAATAGGCTGATTTTTGTAGTATATGGTTATTTTGACAAAATTTAACGCTGTGCAAAATTTGGGGAATTTTGCGAGAGGTGAAAATTTTCAAGATTTTTGACTTGTGAAGACTCGACGTGAAAAATTGGAAAGTCATGAACTCTAAAAATTGGCAGATTGTAGTATATGATTATTTTGGAGTAATCTAACGCTGTGCAAAATTTGTTGAATTTTGGGAGAGGTTAAACATTTTTAAGGTTTTTGACTTGTTACGACTCGAGGTGAAAAATTCGTAAGTCATGAACTCTAAAAATTGGCTGATTTTTGTAGTATATTATTATTTTGGCGTAATTTAACGCTGTGCAAAATTTAGAGAATTTTTGGAGAGGTGAAAATTTTCAAGATTTTTGACTTGTTACGACTAGCGGTGAAAAACCCGAAAATCATGAACTCTAAAAATTGGCTGATTATTTTGGAGTAATCTAACGCTGTGTTAAATTTGGGGAATTTTGGGAGAGGTGAAAATTTTCAAGATTTTTGACTTGTGAAGACAAGAGGGAAAAACTCAAAAATCATGAACTCTAAAATAGCTGATTTTTGTAGTATATGATTATTTTGACGTAATTTAACAACGCTGTGCAAAATTTGGGGAATTTTGGGAAAGTGAAAATTTTCAAGATTTTTGACTATTGACGACACGAGGGGGAAAAAAATTAGGTTGATGTTTGTAGTATATGATTATTTTGGAGTAATCTAACGCTGTACAATATTTGGGGAATTTTGGGAGAGGTGAAAATTTTCAAGATTTTTGGCTTGTTACGACTAGCGGTGGAAAACCCAAATCATGAACTCTAAAAATTGGCTGATTGTAGTATATGATTATTTTGGAGTAATCTAACGCTGTGCAAAATTTGGGGAATTTTGGGAGAGTTGAAAATTTTTAAGATTTTGTACTTGTGACGCCACGAGCTGAAAAACTAAAAAATCATAAACTCTAAAAAAAGATGATTTTTGTAGAATTTTGGGAGAGGTGAAAATTTTCAAGATTTTTGAATTGTTACGACTCGAGGTGAAAAACTCGAAAATCATGAACTTTAAAAATAGGCTGATTTATGCAGTATATGATTATTTTGGCGTAATCTAACGCTGTGCAAAATTTGGGGAATTTTCGGAGAGGTGAAAATTTTCAAGTTTTTTGACTTGTTACGACTCGAGGTGAAAAACTCGAATATCATAAACTCTAAAAATGGGCTGATTTCTTTAGTATATGATTATTTTGCCGAAATTTAACTCTGTGCAAAATTTGATGAATTTTGGGAGGGGTTGAAAATTTTCAAGATTTTTTCGTTGTTGCGACTCGAGGTGAAAAATCGAAAATCATAAACTCTAAAAATCGGCTGATTTCTGTAGTATATGATTATTTTGCCGTAATTTATCACTGTGCAAAATTTATAGAATTTTGTGTGAGGTGAAAATATTCAATATTTTTGACTTGTTACGACTAGAGGTGAAAAACCCGAAATTCATGAACTCTAAATATAGCTGATTTTTGTAGTATACGATTATTTTGGAGTAATCTAACGCTGTGCAAAATTTGGGGAATTTTGGGAGAGGTGAAAATTTTCGAGTTTTCTGACTTGTTACGACTCGAGGTAAAAAACTCGAAAATCTTAAACTCTAAAAATGGGCTGATTACTGTAGTATATGATTATTTTGCCGCAATTTATCGCTGCGCAAAATTTAGGGAATTTTGGGAGAGGTGAAAATTTTCAAGATTTTTTACTTGTGGCGACTCGAGGTGAAAAAATCGAAAGTCATGAGCTCTAAAAATGGGCTGATTTTTGTAGGATATGAATATTTTAGCGTTTAGGGAGAGGTGAAAATTTTCAAGATTTTTGACTTATGACGACTCGAAGTGAAAAAATCGAAAGTCATGAGCTCTAAAAATGGGCTGATTTTTGTAGGATATGAATATTTTAGCGTAATCTAACGCTGTGCAAAATTTGGGGAATTTTGGGAGTGGTGAAAATTTTAAAGATTTTTGAATTGTTACGACTCGAGGTGAAAAAATCGAAAGTCATGAGCTCTAAAAATGGGCTGATTTTTGTAGGATATGAATATTTTAGCGTAATCTAACGCTGTGCAAAATTTGGGGAATTTTGGGAGTGGTGAAAATTTTCAAGATTTTTGACTTATGACGACTCGAAGTGAAAAATCCGAAAATCATGAACTCTAAAAATAGGCTGACTTTGTAGTATATGATTATTTTGCCGTAATTTATCACTGTGCAAAATTTGTAGAATTTTGTGTGAGGTGAAAATATTCAATATTTTTGACTTGTTACGACTAGAGGTGAAAAACCCGAAATTCATGAACTCTAAATATAGCTGATTTTTGTAGTATACGATTATTTTGGAGTAATCTAACGCTGTGCAAAAATTTGGGGAATTTTGGGAGAGGTGAAAATTTTCGAGTTTTCTGACTTGTTACGACTCGAGGTAAAAAACTCGAAAATCTTAAACTCTAAAAATGGGCTGATTACTGTAGTATATGATTATTTTGCCGCAATTTATCGCTGCGCAAAATTTAGGGAATTTTGGGAGAGGTGAACATTTTCAAGATTTTTTACTTGTGGCGACTCGAGGTGAAAAACTCGAAAATCATAAACTAAACATAGGCTGATTTTTGTAGTATATAATTATTTTAGCGTAATTTAAAGCTGTGCAAAATTTGGGGAATTTTGGGAGAGGTGAAAATTTTCAAGATTTTTGACTTATGACGACTCGAAGTGAAAAAATCGAAAGTCATGAGCTCTAAAAATGGGCTGATTTTTGTAGGATATGAATATTTTAGCGTAATCTAACGCTGTGCAAAATTTGGGGAATTTTGGGAGTGGTGAAAATTTTAAAGATTTTTGAATTGTTACGACTCGAGGTGAAAAAATCGAAAGTCATGAGCTCTAAAAATGGGCTGATTTCTGTAGTATATGATTATTTTGCCGCAATTTATCGCTGTGCAAAATTTGGGGAATTTTGGGAGAGGTGAAAATTTTCAAGATTTTTTACTTGTGGCGACTCGAGGTGAAAAACTCGAAAATCATAAACTAAACATAGGCTGATTTTTGTAGTATATGATTATTTTAGCGTAATTTAAAGCTGTGCAAAATTTGGGGAATTTTGGGAGAGGTGAAAATTTTCAAGATTTTTGACTTGTTACGAGTAGAGGTGAAAAACTCGAAAATCATGAACTTTAAAAATAGGCTGATTTATGCAGTATATGATTATTTGGCCTAATCTAACGCTGTGCAAAATTTGGGGAATTTTCGGAGAGGTGAAAATTTTCAAGTTTTTTGATTTGTTACGACTCGAGGTGAAAAACTCGAATATCATAAACCCTAAAAATGGGCTGATTTCTTTAGTATATGATTATTTTGCCGAAATTTAACTCTGTGCAAAATTTGATGAATTTTGGGAGGGGATACAAATTTTCAAGATTTTTTCGTTGTTGCGACTCGAGGTGAAAAATCGAAAATCATAAACTCTAAAAATCGGCTGATTTCTGTAGTATATGATTATTTTGCCGTAATTTATCACTGTGCAAAATTTGTAGAATTTTGGGTGAGGTGAAAATATTCAATATTTTTGACTTGTTACGACTAGAGGTGAAAAACCCGAAATTCATGAACTCTAAATATAGCTGATTTTTGTAGTATATGATTATTTTGAAGTAATTTAAAGCTGTGCAAAATTTGGAGAATTTTGGGAGAGATGTAAATGTTCAAGATTTTTTATTGTTGCGACTCGAGGTGAAAAATCGAAAATCATAAACTCTAAAAATGGGCTGATTTCTGTAGTATATGATTATTTTGCCGTAATTTATCGCTGTGCAAATTTTGGGAATTTTGGGAGAGGTGAAAATTTTCAAGATTTTTGACTTGTTACGACTAGAGATGAAAAACTCCAAAATCATGAACTCTTCAAATAGGCTGATTTTTGTAGTATATGATTATTTTGGCGTAATTTAAAGCTGTGCAAACTTTGATGAATTTTGGGAGAGCTTAAAATTTTTAAGATTTTTGACTTGTTACGACTCGAGGTGAAAAACTCGAAAATAAAAAACTCTAAAAATGGGCTGATTTCTGTAGTATATGATTATTTTGGCGTAATTTAACGCTGTGCAAAATTTACGGAGTTTTGGGAGAGGTTAAAAATTTTCAAGATTTTTGACTTGTTACGGCTAGAGGTGAAAACCCCGAAAATCATGAAGTCTAAAAATGGTCTGGTTTTTGTAGTATATGATTATTTTGGCGTAATCTAAAGCTGTGCAAAATTTGGGGAATTTTCGGAGAGGTGAAAATTTTCGAGTTTCCTGACTTGTTACGACTCGAGGTAAAAAACTCGAAAATCTTAAACTCTAAAAATGGGCTGATTACTGTAGTATATGATTATTTTGCCGCAATTTATCGCTGCGCAAAATTTAGGGAATTTTGGGAGAGGTGAAAATTTTAAAGATTTTTGAATTGTTACGACTCGAGGTGGAAAAATCGAAAGTCATGAGCTCTAAAAATGGGCTGATTTTTGTAGGATATGAATATTTTAGCGTAATCTAACGCTGTGCAAAATTTGGGGAATTTTGGGAGTGGTGAAAATTTTCAAGATTTTTGACTTATGACGACTCGAAGTGAAAAATCCGAAAATCATGAACTCTAAAAATGGGCTGGTTTTTGTACTACATGATTATGTTGGCGTAATTTAACGCTGTGCAAAATTTGATGAATTTTGGTAGAGGTTAAAAATTTTCAAGATTTTTGACTGGTTGCGACTCGAGGTGAAAAATCGAAAATCATAAACTCTAAAAATGGGCTGATTTTTGTAGTATATGATTATTTTGCCGCAATTTATCGCTGTGCAAAATTTGGGGAATTTTGGGAGAGGTGAAAATTTTCAAGATTTTTTACTTGTGGCGACTCGAGGTGAAAAACTCGAAAATCATGAACTCTAAAAATGGGATGATTTTTTTCATGATTGAGGTGAAAAACTCGAAAATAAAAAACTCTAAAAATGGGCTGATTTCTGTAGTATAGGTTATTTTGACAAAATTTAACGCTGTGCAAAATTTGTTGAATTTTGGGAGAGGTTAAACATTTTTAAGGTTTTTGACTTGTTACGACTCGAGGTGAAAAATTCGTAAGTCATGAACTCTAAAAATTGGCTGATTTTTGTAGTATATTATTATTTTGGCGTAATTTAACGCTGTGCAAAATTTAGAGAATTTTTGAGAGGTGAAAATTTTCAAGATTTTTGACTTGTGACGACACGAGGGAAAAACTCGAAAATCATGAACTCTAAAAATGGTCTGATTTTTTAGTATATGATTATTTTGGAGTAATCTAACGCTGTGCAATATTTGGGGAATTTTGGGGGAGGTGAAAATTTTCAAGATTTTTGGCTTGTTACGACTAGCGGTGTGAAACCCAAATCATGAACTCTAAAAATTAGCTGATTTTTGTAGTATATGATTATTTTGACGTAATTTAACAACGCTGTGCAAAATTTGGGGAATTTTGGGAAAGTGAAAATTTTCAAGATTTTTGACTAGTGACGACACGAGGGGGAAAAAAAATTAGGTTGATGTTTGTAGTATATGATTATTTTGGCGTAATCTAACGCTGTGCAAAGTTTGGGGAATTTTGGGAGAGTTGAAAATTTTTAAGATTTTGTACTTGTGACGCCACGAGCTGAAAAACGCAAAAATCATGAACTCTAAAAAAAGATGATTTTTGTAGAATTTTGGATGAGGTGAAAATTTTCAAGATTTTTGAATTGTTACGACTCGAGGTGAAAAACTCGAAAATCATGAACTTTAAAAATAGGCTGATTTATGCAGTATATGATTATTTGGCGTAATCTAACGCTGTGCAAAATTTGGGGAATTTTCGGAGAGGTGAAAATTTTCAAGTTTTTTGATTTGTTACGACTATTTTGCCGAAATTTAACTCTGTGCAAAATTTGATGAATTTTGGGAGGGGTTAAAAATTTTCAAGATTTTTTCGTTGTTGCGACTCGAGGTGAAAAATCGAAAATCATAAACTCTAAAAATCGGCTGATTTCTGTAGTATATGATTATTTTGCCGTAATTTAACGCTGTGCAAAATATGGGGAATTTTTGAGAGGTAAATATTTTCAAGATTTATGACTTGTGACGACACGAGGGAAAAACTCGAAAATCATGAACTCTAAAATAGCTGATTTTTGTACTATATGATTATTTTGGCGTAATTTAAAGCTGTGCAAACTATGATGAATTTTGGGAGAGCTTAAAAGTTTTCAAGATTTTGACTTGTTATAAGTTACGATAACAACCCCTCATAAAATAATAATTTAAATATTCTTTAAGTACATATTTCCCTAGATATTTTAACGCCTTTGTAATTTGATGTAAATAAGCGCTGCAACATTTTTTATAAGGAAGAGAAAGAATAAATTAAAATAAAATAAACATGTGAACATACATACAAACATACGTATGCACTTGAAGTTAAACGATTTCTTTTTCTTTTGAATAAATGTCGCAACGAACACCCAAATTGTTTAATGACCCAAACATACATACAAGTATGTATGCACTTG
This sequence comes from Nowickia ferox, assembly GCA_936439885.1. Classification (NCBI taxonomy): domain Eukaryota; kingdom Metazoa; phylum Arthropoda; class Insecta; order Diptera; family Tachinidae; genus Nowickia; species Nowickia ferox. The sequence goes on from OW387025.1 coordinate 43,867,690, forward strand.
AAATGTAGAACAATTATTAAGAATCAATAATATTTAAAAGTAAGCATTTTTGTTTATTTAAGGTATTGGGAAATATTAAATGTAGAACAATAATTATTAAGAACCAATAATATTTTAGAAGTAAGCATTTCTTTTGTAAAATTGAATATTTAATACTAAGTATTTTGTAAGAAAGAATCATTCACATACTTTGAATCAAAATGTTCAAGATTTTTTATTGTTGCGACTCGAGGTGAAAAATCGAAAATCATAAACTAAACAAAGGCTGATTTTTGTAGTATATGATTATTTTAGCGTAATTTAAAGCTGTGCAAAATTTGGGGAATTTTGGGAGAGGTGAAAATTTTCAAGATTTTTGACTTGTTACGAGTAGAGGTGAAAAACCCGAAAATCATGAACTCTAAAAATGGGCTGATTTTTTTTTCAAGATTTTTTATTTGTGACGACACGATGTGAAAAACTCGAAAATCATGAAATCTAAAAAAAGCTGATTTTTGTAGTATATGATTATTTTGGCGTAATTTAACGCTGTGCAAAATTTGCGGGATTTTGGGAGAGGTTAAAAATTTCCAAGATTTTTGACTTGTTACGACTCGAGGTGAAAAATTGGAAAGTCATGAATTCCAAAAATGGGCTCATTTTTGTAGTATATGATTATTTTGGCGTAATCTAACGCTGTGCAAAATTTGAGGAATTTTGGGAGAAGTGAAAATTTTCAAGATTTTTGACTTGTGACGACACGATGTGAAAAACTCGAAAATCATGAACTCTAAAAATGGGCTGATTTTTTTCATGATGTTTTACTTGTGACGACACGAGGTGAAAAACTCGAAAATCATGAACTCTAAAAAAAGATGATTTTTGTAGTATATGATTATTTTGGGGTAATTTAACGCTGTGCAAAATTTGCGGAATTTTGGGAGAGGTTCAAAATTTTCAAGATTTTTGACTTGTTACGACGACTCGACGTGAAGAATTGGAAAGTCATGAACTCCAAAAATGGGCTGATTTTTGTAGTATATGATTATTTTGGGGTAATTTAACGCTGTGCAAAATTTGCGGAATTTTGGGAGAGGTGAAAATTTTCAAGATTTTTGACTTTGTAGTATATGATTATTTTGGCGTAATCTAAAGCTGTGCAAAATTTGGGGAATTTTCGGAAGGGTGAAAATTTTCGAGTTTTCTGACTTGTTACGACTCGAGGTAAAAAACTCGAAAATATTAAACTCTAAAAATGGGCTGATTACTGTAGTATATGATTATTTTGCCGCAATTTATCGCTGCGCAAAATTTAGGGAATTTTGGGAGAGGTGAAAATTTTCAAGATTTTTTACTTGTGGCGGCTCGAGGTGAAAAACTCGAAAATCATAAACTAAACATAGGCTGATGTTTGTAGTATATGATTATTTTAGCGTAATTTAATGTTGTGCAAAATTTGCGGAATTTTTGGAGAGGTGAAAATTTTAAAAATTTTTGAATTGTTACGACTCGAGGTGAAAAAATCGAAAGTCATGAGCTCTAAAAATGGGCTGATTTTTGTAGGATATGAATATTTTAGCGTAATCTAACGCTGTGCAAAATTTGGGGAATTTTGGGAGTGGTGAAAATTTTCAAGATTTTTGACCTATGACGACTCGAGGTGAAAAATTCGTAAGTCATGAACTCTAAAAATTGGCTGATTTTTGTAGTATATTATTATTTTGGCGTAATTTAACGCTGTGCAAAATTTAGAGAATTTTTGGAGAGGTGAAAATTTTCAAGATTTTTGACTTGTTACGACTAGCGGTGAAAAACCCGAAAATCATGAACTCTAAAAATTGGCTGATTGTAGTATATGATTATTTTGGAGTAATCTAACGCTGTGCAAAATTTGGGGAATTTTGGGAGAGTTGAAAATTTTTAAGATTTTGTACTGGTGACGCCACGAGCTGAAAAACTCAAAAATCATAAACTCTAAAAAAAGATGATTTTTGTAGAATTTTGGGAGAGGTGAAAATTTTCAAGATTTTTGAATTGTTACGACTCGAGGTGAAAAACTCGAAAATCATGAACTTTAAAAATAGGCTGATTTATGCAGTATATGATTATTTTGGCGTAATCTACCGCTGTGCAAAATTTGGGGAATTTTAGGAGAGGTGAAAATTTTCAAGTTTTTTGACTTGTTACGACTCGAGGTGAAAAACTCGAATATCATAAACTCTAAAAGTGGGCTGATTTCTTTAGTATATGATTATTTTGCCGAAATTTAACTCTGTGCAAAATTTGATGAATTTTGGGAGGGGTTGAAAATTTTCAAAATTTTTTCGTTGTTGTGACTCGAGGTGAAAAATCGAAAATCATAAACTCTAAAAATCGGCTGATTTCTGTAGTATATGATTATTTTGCCGTAATTTATCACTGCAAAGTTTGTAGAATTTTGTGTGAGGTGAAAATATTCAATATTTTTGACTTGTTACGACTAGAGGTGAAAAACCCGAAATTCATGAACTCTAAATATAGCTGATTTTTGTAGTATATGATTATTTTGGAGTAATCTAACGCTGTGCAAAATTTGGGGAATTTTGGGAGAGGTGAAAATTTTCGAGTTTTCTGACTTGTTACGACTCGAGGTAAAAAACACGAAAATCTTAAACTCTAAAAATGGGCTGATTACTGTAGTATATGATTATTTTGCCGCAATTTATCGCTGCGCAAAATTTAGGGAATTTTGGGAGAGGTGAAAATTTTCAAGATTTTTTACTTGTGGCGACTCGAGGTGAAAAACTCGAAAATCATAAACTAAACATAGGCTGATTTTTGTAATATATGATTATTTTAGCGTAATTTAATGCTGTGCAAAATTTGCGGAATTTTGGGAGAGGTGAAAATTTTAAAGATTTTTGAATTGTTACGACTCGAGGTGAAAAAATCGAAAGTCATGAGCTCTAAAAATGGGCTGATTTTTGTAGGATATGAATATTTTAGCGTAATCTAACGCTGTGCAAAATTTGGGGAATTTTGGGAGTGGTGAAAATTTTCAAGATTTTTTACTTGTGGCGACTCGAGGGGAAAAATCCGAAAGTCATGAACTCTAAAAATGGGCTGATTTTTGTACTATATGATTATTTTGGCGTAATTTAACGCTGTGCAAAATGTGGGGAATTTTTGAGAGGTGAAAATTTTCAATATTTTTGACTTGTTACGACTAGAGATGAAAAACTCCAAAATCATGAACTCTTCAAATAGGCTGATTTTTGTAGTATATGATTATTTTGGCGTAATTTAAAGCTGTGCAAACTTTGATGAATTTTGGGAGAGCTTAAAAGTTTTCAAGATTTTGAATTGTTATACTCGAGGTGAAAAATCCAAAAATCATGAACTACAAAAATGGGCTGGTTTTTGTAGTTCATGACTATGTGGCGTAATTTAACGCTGTGCAAAATTTGATGAATTTTGGTAGAGGTTAAAAATGTTCAAGATTTTTTATTGTTGCGACTCGAGGTGAAAAATCGAAAATCATAAACTCTAAAAATGGGCTGATTTTTGTACTATATGATTATTTTGGCGTAATTTAACGCTGTGCAAAATTTGGGGAATTTTGGGAGAGGTGAAAATTTTCAAGATTTTTTACTTGTGAAGACAAGAGGGAAAAACTCAAAAATCATGAACTCTAAAAATGGGCTGATTTCTGTAGTATATAATTATTTTGCCGTAATTTATCGCTGTGCAAATTTTGGGAATTTTGGGAGAGGTGAAAATTTTCAATATTTTTGACTTGTTACGACTAGAGATGAAAAACTCCAAAATCATGAACTCTTCAAATAGGCTGATTTTTGTAGTATATGATTATTTTGGCGTAATTTAAAGCTGTGCAAACTTTGATGAATTTTGGGAGAGCTTAAAAGTTTTCAAGATTTTGACTTGTTATACTCGATGTGAAAAATCCAAAAATCATGAACTATAAAAATGGGCTGGTTTTTGTAGTTCATGACTATGTGGCGTAATTTAACGCTGTGCAAAATTTGATGAATTTTGGTAGAGGTTAAAAATGTTCAAGATTTTTTATTGTTGCGACTCGAGGTGAAAAATCGAAAATCATAAACTCTAAAAATGGGCTGATTTCTGTAGTATATGATTATTTTGCCGTAATTTATCGCTGTGCAAATTTTGGGGAACTTTCGGAGAGGTAAAAATTTTCAAGATTTTTTACTTGTGGCGACTCGAGGTGAAAAATCCGAAAGTCATGAACTCTAAAAATGGGCTGATTTTTGTAGTATATGATTATTTTGAAGTAATTTAACGCTGTGCAAAATGTGGGGAATTTTTGAGAGGTAAATATTTTCAAGATTTATGACTTGTGACGACACGAGGGAAAAACTCGAAAATCATGAACTCTAAAATAGCTGATTTTTGTACTATATGATTATTTTGGCGTAATTTATTGCTGTGCAAAATTTGCGAAATTTTGGAAGAGGTGAAAATTTTCAAGATTTTTGAATTGTTACGACTCGAGGTGAAAAATTCGAAAGTCATGAACTCTAGAAATGGGCTGTTTTTTGTAGTATATGATTATTTTGGCGTAATCTAACGCTGTGCAAAGTTTGGGGAATTTTCAGAGAGGTGAAAATTTTTAAGATTCTTGACATGTTACGACTCGAGTTGAAAAACTCGAAAATCATAACCTCTAAAAATGGGCTGATTTCTGTAGGATATGCTTATTTTGCCGTAATTTAACGCTGTACAAAATTTGTGGAATTTTGGGAGAGGTGAAAATTTTCAAGATTTTTGAATTGTTACGACTAGAGGTGAAAAATCCGAAAATCATGAACTCTAAAAATGGGCTGGTTTTTGTAGTATATACATGACTATGTTGGCGTAATTTAACGCTGTGCAAAATTTGATGAATTTTGGTAGAGGTTAAAAATTTTCAAGATTTTTTATTGTTGCGACTCGAGGTGAAAAATCGAAAATCATAAACTCTAAAAATGGGCTGATTTCTGTAGTATATGATTATTTAGCCGTAATTTATTGCTGTGCAAATTTTGGGGAACTTTCGGAGAGGTGAAAATTTTCAATATTTTTTACTTGTGGCGACTCGAGGTGAAAAATCCGAAAGTCATGAACTCTAAAAATGTGCTGATTTTTGTAGTATATGATTATTTAGCCGTAATTTATTGCTGTGCAAATTTTGGGGAACTTTCGGAGAGGTGAAAATTTTCAAGATTTTTGACTTGTGACGACACGAGGGAAAAACTCGAAAATCATGAACTCTAAAAATGGGCTGATTTTTTAGTATATGATTATTTTAGAATAATCTAACGCTGTACAAAATTTCTGTAATCTTGGGAGAGGTGAAAATTTTCAAGATTTTTTACTTGTGACGACACGAGGTGAAAAACTCAAAAATCATGATCTCTAAAATTAGATTGATTTTTGTAGTATATGATTATTTTGGAGTAATCTAACGCTGTGCAATATTTGGGGAATTTTGGGAGAGGTGAAAATTTTCAAGATTTTTGGCTTGTTACGACTAGCGGTGGAAAACCCAAATCATGAACTCTAAAAATTGGCTGATTATCGTAGTATATGATTATTTTGACGTAATTTAACAACGACGTGCAAAATTTGGGGAATTTTGGGAAAGTGAAAATTTTCAACATTTTTGACTAGTGACGACACGAGGGGGGAAAAAAATTAGGTTGATGTTTGTAGTATATGATTATTTTGGAGTAATCTAACGCTGTGCAATATTTGGGGAATTTTGGGAGAGGTGAAAATTTTCAAGATTTTTGGCTTGTTACGACTAGCGGTGGAAAACCCAAATCATGAACTCTAAAAATTGGCTGATTGTAGTATATGATTATTTTGAAGTAATCTAACGCTGTGCAAAATTTGGGGAATTTTGGGAGAGTTGAAAATTTTTAAGACGCCACGAGCTGAAAAACTCAAAAATCATGAACTCTAAAAAAAGATGATTTTTGTAGAATTTTGGGAGAGGTGAAAATTTTCAAGATTTTTGAATTGTTACGACTCGAGGTGAAAAACTCGAAAATCATGAACTTTAAAAATAGGCTGATTTATGCAGTATATGATTATTTTGGCGTAATCTAACGCTGTGCAAAATTTGGGGAATTTTCGGAAGTGAAAATTTTCAAGTTTTTTGACTTGTTACGACTCGAGGTGAAAAACTCGAATATCATAAACTGTAAAAATGGGCTGATTTCTTTAGTATATGATTATTTTGCCGAAATTTAACTCTGTTCAAAATTTGATGAATTTTGGGAGGGGTTAAAAATTTTCAAGATTTTTTCGTTGTTGCGACTCGAGGTGAAAAATCGAAAATCATAAACTCTAAAAATCGGCTGATTTCTGTAGTATATGATTATTTTGCCGTAATTTATCACTGTGCAAAATTTGTAGAATTTTGGGTGAGGTGAAAATATTCAATATTTTTGACTTGTTACGACTAGAGGTGAAAACCCCGAAATTCATGAACTCTAAATATAGCTGATTTTTGTACTACATGATTATGTTGGCGTAATTTAACGCTGTGCAAAATTTGATGAATTTTGGTAGAGGTTAAAAATTTTCAAGATTTTTGACTTGTTGCAATTCGAGGTGAAAAATCGAAAATCATAAACTCTAAAAATGGGCTGATTTTTGTAGTATATGATTATTTTGCCGCAATTTATCGCTGTGCAAAATTTGGGGAATTTTGGGAGAGGTGAAAATTTTCAAGATTTTTTACTTGTGGCGACTCGAGGTGAAAAACTCGAAAATCATAAACTAAACATAGGCTGATTTTTGTAGTATATGATTATTTTAGCGTAATTTAAAGCTGTGCAAAATTTGGGGAATTTTGGGAGAGGTGAAAATTTTCAAGATTTTTGACTTGTTACGACTAGAGGTAAAAAACCCAAAAATCATGAACTCTAAAAATGGGCTGATTTTTGTAGTATATGGTTATTTTGACAAAATTTAACGCTGTGCAAAATTTGGGGAATTTTGCGAGAGGTGAAAATTTTCAAGATTTTTGACTTGTGAAGACTCGACGTGAAAAATTGGAAAGTCATGAACTCTAAAAATTGGCAGATTGTAGTATATGATTATTTTGGAGTAATCTAATGCTGTGCAAAATTTGTTGAATTTTGGGAGAGGTTAAACATTTTTAAGGTTTTTGACTTGTTACGACTCGAGGTGAAAAATTCGTAAGTCATGAACTCTAAAAATTGGCTGATTTTTGTAGTATATTATTATTTTGGCGTAATTTAACGCTGTGCAAAATTTAGAGAATTTTTGGAGAGGTGAAAATTTTCAAGATTTTTGACTTGTTACGACTAGCGGTGAAAAACCCGAAAATCATGAACTCTAAAAATTGGCTGATTGTAGTATATGATTATTTTGGAGTAATCTAACGCTGTGTTAAATTTGGGGAATTTTGGGAGAGGTGAAAATTTTCAAGATTTTTGACTTGTGAAGACAAGAGGGAAAAACTCAAAAATCATAAACTCTAAAATAGCTGATTTTTGTAGTATATGATTATTTTGACGTAATTTAACAACGCTGTGCAAAATTTGGGGAATTTTGGGAAAGTGAAAATTTTCAAGATTTTTGACTATTGACGACACGAGGGGGAAAAAAATTAGGTTGATGTTTGTAGTATATGATTATTTTGGAGTAATCTAACGCTGTACAATATTTGGGGAATTTTGGGAGAGGTGAAAATTTTCAAGATTTTTGGCTTGTTACGACTAGCGGTGGAAAACCCAAATCATGAACTCTAAAAATTGGCTGATTGTAGTATATGATTATTTTGGAGTAATCTAACGCTGTGCAAAATTTGGGGAATTTTGGGAGAGTTGAAAATTTTTAAGATTTTGTACTTGTGACGCCACGAGCTGAAAAACTCAAAAATCATAAACTCTAAAAAAAGATGATTTTTGTAGAATTTTGGGAGAGGTGAAAATTTTCAAGATTTTTGAATTGTTACGACTCGAGGTGAAAAACTCGAAAATCATGAACTTTAAAAATAGGCTGATTTATGCAGTATATGATTATTTTGGCGTAATCTAACGCTGTGCAAAATTTGGGGAATTTTCGGAGAGGTGAAAATTTTCAAGTTTTTTGACTTGTTACGACTCGAGGTGAAAAACTCGAATATCATAAACTCTAAAAATGGGCTGATTTCTTTAGTATATGATTATTTTGCCGAAATTTAACTCTGTGCAAAATTTGATGAATTTTGGGAGGGGTTGAAAATTTTCAAGATTTTTTCGTTGTTGCGACTCGAGGTGAAAAATCGAAAATCATAAACTCTAAAAATCGGCTGATTTCTGTAGTATATGATTATTTTGCCGTAATTTATCACTGTGCAAAATTTGTAGAATTTTGTGTGAGGTGAAAATATTCAATATTTTTGACTTGTTACGACTAGAGGTGAAAAACCCGAAATTCATGAACTCTAAATATAGCTGATTTTTGTAGTATACGATTATTTTGGAGTAATCTAACGCTGTGCAAAATTTGGGGAATTTTGGGAGAGGTGAAAATTTTCGAGTTTTCTGACTTGTTACGACTCGAGGTAAAAAACTCGAAAATCTTAAACTCTAAAAATGGGCTGATTACTGTAGTATATGATTATTTTGCCGCAATTTATCGCTGCGCAAAATTTAGGGAATTTTGGGAGAGGTGAAAATTTTCAAGATTTTTTACTTGTGGCGACTCGAGGTGAAAAAATCGAAAGTCATGAGCTCTAAAAATGGGCTGATTTTTGTAGGATATGAATATTTTAGCGTTTAGGGAGAGGTGAAAATTTTCAAGATTTTTGACTTATGACGACTCGAAGTGAAAAAATCGAAAGTCATGAGCTCTAAAAATGGGCTGATTTTTGTAGGATATGAATATTTTAGCGTAATCTAACGCTGTGCAAAATTTGGGGAATTTTGGGAGTGGTGAAAATTTTAAAGATTTTTGAATTGTTACGACTCGAGGTGAAAAAATCGAAAGTCATGAGCTCTAAAAATGGGCTGATTTTTGTAGGATATGAATATTTTAGCGTAATCTAACGCTGTGCAAAATTTGGGGAATTTTGGGAGTGGTGAAAATTTTCAAGATTTTTGACTTATGACGACTCGAAGTGAAAAATCCGAAAATCATGAACTCTAAAAATAGGCTGACTTTGTAGTATATGATTATTTTGCCGTAATTTATCACTGTGCAAAATTTGTAGAATTTTGTGTGAGGTGAAAATATTCAATATTTTTGACTTGTTACGACTAGAGGTGAAAAACCCGAAATTCATGAACTCTAAATATAGCTGATTTTTGTAGTATACGATTATTTTGGAGTAATCTAACGCTGTGCAAAAATTTGGGGAATTTTGGGAGAGGTGAAAATTTTCGAGTTTTCTGACTTGTTACGACTCGAGGTAAAAAACTCGAAAATCTTAAACTCTAAAAATGGGCTGATTACTGTAGTATATGATTATTTTGCCGCAATTTATCGCTGCGCAAAATTTAGGGAATTTTGGGAGAGGTGAAAATTTTCAAGATTTTTTACTTGTGGCGACTCGAGGTGAAAAACTCGAAAATCATAAACTAAACATAGGCTGATTTTTGTAGTATATAATTATTTTAGCGTAATTTAAAGCTGTGCAAAATTTGGGGAATTTTGGGAGAGGTGAAAATTTTCAAGATTTTTGACTTATGACGACTCGAAGTGAAAAAATCGAAAGTCTTGAGCTCTAAAAATGGGCTGATTTTTGTAGGATATGAATATTTTAGCGTAATCTAACGCTGTGCAAAATTTGGGGAATTTTGGGAGTGGTGAAAATTTTAAAGATTTTTGAATTGTTACGACTCGAGGTGAAAAAATCGAAAGTCATGAGCTCTAAAAATGGGCTGATTTCTGTAGTATATGATTATTTTGCCGCAATTTATCGCTGTGCAAAATTTGGGGAATTTTGGGAGAGGTGAAAATTTTCAAGATTTTTTACTTGTGGCGACTCGAGGTGAAAAACTCGAAAATCATAAACTAAACATAGGCTGATTTTTGTAGTATATGATTATTTTAGCGTAATTTAAAGCTGTGCAAAATTTGGGGAATTTTGGGAGAGGTGAAAATTTTCAAGATTTTTGACTTGTTACGAGTAGAGGTAAAAAACCCAAAAATCATGAACTCTAAAAATGGGCTGATTTTTTTTCATGATTTTTTTACTTGTGACGACACGAGGTGAAAAACTCGAAAATCATTAACTCTAAAAATAGGCTGACTTTGTAGTATATGATTATTTGAGCGTAATTTAATGCTGTGCAAAATTTGCGGAATTTTGGGAGAATTGAAAATTTTAAAGATTTTTGAATTGTTACGACTCGAGGTGAAAAAATCGAAAGTCATGAGCTCTAAAAATGGGCTGATTTTTGTAGGATATGAATATTTTAGCGTAATCTAACGCTGTGCAAAATTTGGGGAATTTTGGGAGTGGTGAAAATTTTCAAGATTTTTTACTTGTGGCGACTCGAGGGGAAAAATCCGAAAGTCATGAACTCTAAAAATGGGCTGATTTTTGTACTATATGATTATTTTGGCGTAATCTAACGCTGTGCAAAGTTTGGGGAATTTTCAGAGTGGTGAAAATTTATAAGATTCTTGACCTGTTACGACTCGAGTTGAAAAACTCGAAAATCATAAACTCTAAAAATGGGCTGATTTCTGTAGTATATGCTTATTTTGCCGTAATTTAACGCTGTACAAAATTTGGGGAATTTTGGGAGAAGTGAAAATTTTCAAGATTTTTGAATTGTTACGACTAGAGGTGAAAAATCCGAAAATCATGAACTCTAAAAATGGGCTGGTTTTTGTAGTATATACATGACTATGTTGGCGTAATTTAACGCTGTGCAAAATTTTATGAATTTTGGTAGAGGTTAAAAATTTTCAAGATTTTTTATTGTTGCGACTCGAGGTGAAAAATCGAAAATCATAAACTCTAAAAATGGGCTGATTTCTGTAGTATATGATTATTTAGCCGTAATTTATTGCTGTGCAAATTTTGGGGAACTTTCGGAGAGGTGAAAATTTTCAATATTTTTTACTTGTGGCGACTCGAGGTGAAAAATCCGAAAGTCATGAACTCTAAAAATGTGCTGATTTTTGTAGTATATGATTATTTAGCCGTAATTTATTGCTGTGCAAATTTTGGGGAACTTTCGGAGAGGTGAAAATTTTCAAGATTTTTGACTTGTGACGACACGAGGGAAAAACTCGAAAATCATGAACTCTAAAAATGGGCTGATTTTTTAGTATATGATTATTTTAGAATAATCTAACGCTGTACAAAATTTCTGTAATCTTGGGAGAGGTGAAAATTTTCAAGATTTTTTACTTGTGACGACACGAGGTGAAAAACTCAAAAATCATGATCTCTAAAATTAGATTGATTTTTGTAGTATATGATTATTTTGGAGTAATCTAACGCTGTGCAATATTTGGGGAATTTTGGGAGAGGTGAAAATTTTCAAGATTTTTGGCTTGTTACGACTAGCGGTGGAAAACCCAAATCATGAACTCTAAAAATTGGCTGATTATCGTAGTATATGATTATTTTGACGTAATTTAACAACGACGTGCAAAATTTGGGGAATTTTGGGAAAGTGAAAATTTTCAACATTTTTGACTAGTGACGACACGAGGGGGAAAAAAAATTAGGTTGATGTTTGTAGTATATGATTATTTTGGAGTAATCTAACGCTGTGCATTATTTGGGGAATTTTGGGAGAGGTGAAAATTTTCAAGATTTTTGGCTTGTTACGACTAGCGGTGGAAAACCCAAATCATGAACTCTAAAAATTGGCTGATTGTAGTATATGATTATTTTGAAGTAATCTAACGCTGTGCAAAATTTGGGGAATTTTGGGAGAGTTGAAAATTTTTAAGACGCCACGAGCTGAAAAACTCAAAAATCATGAACTCTAAAAAAAGATGATTTTTGTAGAATTTTGGGAGAGGTGAAAATTTTCAAGATTTTTGAATTGTTACGACTCGAGGTGAAAAACTCGAAAACCATGAACTTTAAAAATAGGCTGATTTATGCAGTATATGATTATTTTGGCGTAATCTAACGCTGTGCAAAATTTGGGGAATTTTCGGAGGTGAAAATTTTCAAGTTTTTTGACTTGTTACGACTCGAGGTGAAAAACTCGAATATCATAAACTCTAAAAATGGGCTGATTTCTTTAGTATATGATTATTTTGCCGAAATTTAAAAATTAAAAAAAAAAAAATTAAAAATTAAAAATTTTCAAGATTTTTTCGTTGTTGCGACTCGAGGTGAAAAATCGAAAATCATAAACTCTAAAAATCGGCTGATTTCTGTAGTATATGATTATTTTGCCGTAATTTATCACTGTGCAAAATTTGTAGAATTTTGGGTGAAGTGAAAATATTCAATATTTTTGACTTGTTACGACTAGAGGTGAAAAACCCGAAATTCATGAACTCTAAATATAGCTGATTTTTGTACTACATGATTATGTTGGCGTAATTTAACGCTGTGCAAAATTTGATGAATTTTGGTAGAGGTTAAAAATTTTCAAGATTTTTGACTTGTTGCAATTCGAGGTGAAAAATCGAAAATCATAAACTCTAAAAATGGGCTGATTTTTGTAGTATATGATTATTTTGCCGCAATTTATCGCTGTGCAAAATTTGGGGAATTTTGGGAGAGGTGAAAATTTTCAAGATTTTTTACTTGTGGCGACTCGAGGTGAAAAACTCGAAAATCATAAACTAAACATAGGCTGATTTTTGTAGTATATGATTATTTTAGCGTAATTTAAAGCTGTGCAAAATTTGGGGAATTTTGGGAGAGGTGAAAATTTTCAAGATTTTTGACTTGTTACGACTAGAGGTAAAAAACCCAAAAATCATGAACTCTAAAAATGGGCTGATTTTTTTCATGATTTTTTTACTTGTGACGACACGAGGTGAAAAACTCGAAAATCATGAACTCTAAAAATAGGCTGATTTTTGTAGTATATGGTTATTTTGACAAAATTTAACGCTGTGCAAAATTTGGGGAATTTTGCGAGAGGTGAAAATTTTCAAGATTTTTGACTTGTGAAGACTCGACGTGAAAAATTGGAAAGTCATGAACTCTAAAAATTGGCAGATTGTAGTATATGGTTATTTTGGAGTAATCTAACGCTGTGCAAAATTTGTTGAATTTTGGGAGAGGTTAAACATTTTTAAGGTTTTTGACTTGTTACGACTCGAGGTGAAAAATTCGTAAGTCATGAACTCTAAAAATTGGCTGATTTTTGTAGTATATTATTATTTTGGCGTAATTTAACGCTGTGCAAAATTTAGAGAATTTTTGGAGAGGTGAAAATTTTCAAGATTTTTGACTTGTTACGACTAGCGGTGAAAAACCCGAAAATCATGAACTCTAAAAATTGGCTGATTGTAGTATATGATTATTTTGGAGTAATCTAACGCTGTGTTAAATTTGGGGAATTTTGGGAGAGGCGAAAATTTTCAAGATTTTTGACTTGTGAAGACAAGAGGGAAAAACTCAAAAATCATGAACTCTAAAATAGCTGATTTTTGTAGTATATGATTATTTTGACGTAATTTAACAACGCTGTGCAAAATTTGGGGAATTTTGGGAAAGTGAAAATTTTCAAGATTTTTGACTATTGACGACACGAGGGGGAAAAAAATTAGGTTGATGTTTGTAGTATATGATTATTTTGGAGTAATCTAACGCTGTACAATATTTGGGGAATTTTGGGAGAGGTGAAAATTTTCAAGATTTTTGGCTTGTTACGACTAGCGGTGGAAAACCCAAATCATGAACTCTAAAAATTGGCTGATTGTAGTATATGATTATTTTGGAGTAATCTAACGCTGTGCAAAATTTGGGGAATTTTGGGAGAGTTGAAAATTTTTAAGATTTTGTACTTGTGACGCCACGAGCTGAAAAACTCAAAAATCATAAACTCTAAAAAAAGATGATTTTTGTAGAATTTTGGGAGAGGTGAAAATTTTCAAGATTTTTGAATTGTTACGACTCGAGGTGAAAAACTCGAAAATCATGAACTTTAAAAATAGGCTGATTTATGCAGTATATGATTATTTTGGCGTAATCTAACGCTGTGCAAAATTTGGGGAATTTTCGGAGAGGTGAAAATTTTCAAGTTTTTTGACTTGTTACGACTCGAGGTGAAAAACTCGAATATCATAAACTCTAAAAATGGGCTGATTTCTTTAGTATATGATTATTTTGCCGAAATTTAACTCTGTGCAAAATTTGATGAATTTTGGGAGGGGTTGAAAATTTTCAAGATTTTTTCGTTGTTGCGACTCGAGGTGAAAAATCGAAAATCATAAACTCTAAAAATCGGCTGATTTCTGTAGTATATGATTATTTTGCCGTAATTTATCACTGTGCAAAATTTGTAGAATTTTGTGTGAGGTGAAAATATTCAATATTTTTGACTTGTTACGACTAGAGGTGAAAAACCCGAAATTCATGAACTCTAAATACAGCTGATTTTTGTAGTATACGATTATTTTGGAGTAATCTAACGCTGTGCAAAATTTGGGGAATTTTGGGAGAGGTGAAAATTTTCGAGTTTTCTGACTTGTTACGACTCGAGGTAAAAAACTCGAAAATCTTAAACTCTAAAAATGGGCTGATTACTGTAGTATATGATTATTTTGCCGCAATTTATCGCTGCGCAAAATTTAGGGAATTTTGGGAGAGGTGAAAATTTTCAAGATTTTTTACTTGTGGCGACTCGAGGTGAAAAAATCGAAAGTCATGAGCTCTAAAAATGGGCTGATTTTTGTAGGATATGAATATTTTAGCGTTTAGGGAGAGGTGAAAATTTTCAAGATTTTTGACTTATGACGACTCGAGGTGAAAAAATCGAAAGTCATGAGCTCTAAAAATGGGCTGATTTTTGTAGGATATGAATATTTTAGCGTAATCTAACGCTGTGCAAAATTTGGGGAATTTTGGGAGTGGTGAAAATTTTCAAGATTTTTGACTTATGACGACTCGAAGTGAAAAATCCGAAAATCATGAACTCTAAAAATAGGCTGACTTTGTAGTATATGATTATTTTGCCGTAATTTATCACTGTGCAAAATTTGTAGAATTTTGTGTGAGGTGAAAATATTCAATATTTTTGACTTGTTACGACTAGAGGTGAAAAACCCGAAATTCATGAACTCTAAATATAGCTGATTTTTGTAGTATACGATTATTTTGGAGTAATCTAACGCTGTGCAAAAATTTGGGGAATTTTGGGAGAGGTGAAAATTTTCGAGTTTTCTGACTTGTTACGACTCGAGGTAAAAAACTCGAAAATCATAAACTCTAAAAATGGGCTGATTTCTGTAGTATATGCTTATTTTGCCGTAATTTAACGCTGTACAAAATTTGGGGAATTTTGGGAGAAGTGAAAATTTTCAAGATTTTTGAATTGTTACGACTAGAGGTGAAAAATCCGAAAATCATGAACTCTAAAAATGGGCTGGTTTTTGTAGTATATACATGACTATGTTGGCGTAATTTAACGCTGTGCAAAATTTTATGAATTTTGGTAGAGGTTAAAAATTTTCAAGATTTTTTATTGTTGCGACTCGAGATGAAAAATCGAAAATCATAAACTCTAGAAATGGGCTGATTTCTGTAGTATATGATTATTTAGCCGTAATTTATCGCTGTGCAAATTTTGGGGAACTTTCGGAGAGGTGAAAATTTTCAATATTTTTTACTTGTGGCGACTCGAGGTGAAAAATCCGAAAGTCATGAACTCTAAAAATGGGCTGATTTTTGGAGTATATGATTATTTTGACGTAATTTAACACTGTGCAAAATGTGGGGAATTTTTGAGAGGTGAAAATTTTCAAGATTTTTGACTTGTGACGACACGAGGGAAAAACTCGAAAATCATGAACTCTAAAAATGGGCTGATTTTTTAGTATATGATTATTTTAGAATAATCTAACGCTGTGCAAAATTTCTGTAATCTTGGGAGAGGTGAAAATTTTCAAGATTTTTTACTTGTGACGACACGAGGAGAAAAACTCGAAAATCATGATCTCTAAAATTAGATTGATTTTTGTAGGATATAAATATTTTGGCGTAATCTAACGCTGTACAAAATTTGGGGAATTTTGGGAGAGGTGAAAATTTTCAATATTTTTTACTTGTGACGACACGAGGTGAAAAACTCGAAAATCATGAACTCTAACAATAGGCTGACTTCTGTAGTATATGATTATTTTGCCGTAATTTATCGCTGTGCAAATTTTGGGAATTTTGGGAGAGGTGAAAATTTTCAATATTTTTGACTTGTTACGACTAGAGATGAAAAACTCCAAAATCATGAACTCTTCAAATAGGCTGATTTTTGTAGTATATACAAATTTGATGAATTTTGGTAGAGGTTAAAAATTTTCAAGATTTTTTATTGTTGCGACTCGAGGTGAAAAATCGAAAATCATAAACTCTAAAAATGGGCTGATTTCTGTAGTATATGATTATTTAGCCGTAATTTATTGCTGTGCAAATTTTGGGGAACTTTCGGAGAGGTGAAAATTTTCAATATTTTTTACTTGTGGCGACTCGAGGTGAAAAATCCGAAAGTCATGAACTCTAAAAATGTGCTGATTTTTGTAGTATATGATTATTTTGACGTAATTTAACGCTGTGCAAAATGTGGGGAATTTTTGAGAGGTGAAAATTTTCAAGATTTTTGACTTGTGACGACACGAGGGAAAAACTCGAAAATCATGAACTCTAAAAATGGGCTGGTTTTTGTAGTATATACATGACTATGTTGGCGTAATTTAACGCTGTGCAAAATTTTATGAATTTTGGTAGAGGTTAAAAATTTTCAAGATTTTTTATTGTTGCGACTCGAGGTGAAAAATCGAAAATCATAAACTCTAGAAATGGGCTGATTTCTGTAGTATATGATTATTTAGCCGTAATTTATCGCTGTGCAAATTTTGGGGAACTTTCGGAGAGGTGAAAATTTTCAATATTTTTTACTTGTGGCGACTCGAGGTGAAAAATCCGAAAGTCATGAACTCTAAAAATGGGCTGATTTTTGGAGTATATGATTATTTTGACGTAATTTAACACTGTGCAAAATGTGGGGAATTTTTGAGAGGTGAAAATTTTCAAGATTTTTTACTTGTGACGACACGAGGGAAAAACTCGATAATCATGAACTCTAAAAATGGGCTGATTTTTTAGTATATGATTATTTTAGAATAATCTAACGCTGTGCAAAATTTCTGTAATCTTGGGAGAGGTGAAAATTTTCAAGATTTTTTACTTGTGACGACACGAGGAGAAAAACTCGAAAATCATGATCTCTAAAATTAGATTGATTTTTGTAGTATATGATTATTTTTGCGTAATTTAATGATGTGCAAAATTTGCGGAATTTTGGGAGAGGTGAAAATTTTAAAGATTTTTGACTTATGACGACACGATGTGAAAAATTCGAAAGTCATGAGCTCTAAAAATGGGCTGATTTTTGTAGGATATAAATATTTTGGCGTAATCTAACGCTGTACAAAATTTGGGGAATTTTGGGAGAGGTGAAAATTTTCAATATTTTTTACTTGTGACGACACGAGGTGAAAAACTCGAAAATCATGAACTCTAACAATAGGCTGACTTCTGTAGTATATGATTATTTTGCCGTAATTTATCGCTGTGCAAATTTTGGGAATTTTGGGAGAGGTGAAAATTTTCAATATTTTTGACTTGTTACGACTAGAGATGAAAAACTCCAAAATCATGAACTCTTCAAATAGGCTGATTTTTGTTGTATATGATTATTTTGGCGTAATTTAAAGCTGTGCAAACTTTGATGAATTTTGGGAGAGCTTAAAAGTTTTCAAGATTTTGACTTGTTATACTCG
Organism: Nowickia ferox; assembly: GCA_936439885.1. Classification (NCBI taxonomy): domain Eukaryota; kingdom Metazoa; phylum Arthropoda; class Insecta; order Diptera; family Tachinidae; genus Nowickia; species Nowickia ferox. The sequence continues at coordinate 43,885,618 of OW387025.1, forward strand.
AGGTGAAAAATCCAAAAATCATGAACTATAAAAATGGGCTGGTTTTTGTAGTTCATGACTATGTGGCGTAATTTAACGCTGTGCAAAATTTTTGATGAATTTTGGTAGAGGTTAAAAATGTTCAAGATTTTTTATTGTTGCGATTCGAGGTGAAAAATCGAAAATCATAAACTCTAAAAATGGGCTGATTGCTGTAGTATATGATTATTTTGCCGTAATTTATCGCTGTGCAAATTTTGGGGAACTTTCGGAGAGGTAAAAATTTTCAAGATTTTTTACTTGTGGCGACTCGAGGTGAAAAATCCGAAAGTCATGAACTCTAAAAATGGGCTGATTTTTGTAGTATATGATTATTTTGACGTAATTTAACGCTGTGCAAAATGTGGGGAATTTTTGAGAGGTAAATATTTTCAAGATTTATGACTTGTGACGACACGAGGGAAAAACTCGAAAGTCATGAACTCTAAAATAGCTGATTTTTGTACTATATGATTATTTTGGCGTAATTTATTGCTGTGCAAAATTTGCGAAATTTTGGAAGAGGTGAAAATTTTCAAGATTTTTGAATTGTTACGACTCGAGTTGAAAAACTCGAAAATCATAACCTCTAAAAATGGGCTGATTTCTGTAGGATATGCTTATTTTGCCGTAATTTAACGCTGTACAAAATTTGGGGAATTTTGGGAGAGGTGAAAATTTTCAAGATTTTTGAATTGTTACGACTAGAGGTGAAAAATCCGAAAATCATGAACTCTAAAAATGGGCTGGTTTTTGTAGTATATACATGACTATGTTGGCGTAATTTAACGCTGTGCAAAATTTGATGAATTTTGGTAGAGGTTAAAAATTTTCAAGATTTTTTATTGTTGCGACTCGAGGTGAAAAATCGAAAATCATAAACTCTAAAAATGGGCTGATTTCTGTAGTATATGATTATTTAGCCGTAATTTATTGCTGTGCAAATTTTAGGGAACTTTCGGAGAGGTGAAAATTTTCAATATTTTTTACTTGTGGCGACTCGAGGTGAAAAATCCGAAAGTCATGAATTCTAAAAATGTGCTGATTTTTGTAGTATATGATTATTTTGACGTAATTTAACGCTGTGCAAAATGTGGGGAATTTTTGAGAGGTGAAAATTTTCAAGATTTTTGACTTGTGACGACACGAGGGAAAAACTCGAAAATCATGAACTCTAAAAATGGGCTGGTTTTTGTAGTATATACATGACTATGTTGGCGTAATTTAACGCTGTGCAAAATTTTATGAATTTTGGTAGAGGTTAAAAATTTTCAAGATTTTTTATTGTTGCGACTCGAGGTGAAAAATCGAAAATCATAAACTCTAGAAATGGGCTGATTTCTGTAGTATATGATTATTTAGCCGTAATTTATCGCTGTGCAAATTTTGGGGAACTTTCGGAGAGGTGAAAATTTTCAATATTTTTTACTTGTGGCGACTCGAGGTGAAAAATCCGAAAGTCATGAACTCTAAAAATGGGCTGATTTTTGGAGTATATGATTATTTTGACGTAATTTAACACTGTGCAAAATGTGGGGAATTTTTGAGAGGTGAAAATTTTCAAGATTTTTGACTTGTGACGACACGAGGGAAAAACTCGATAATCATGAACTCTAAAATTAGATTGATTTTTGTAGTATATGATTATTTTTGCGTAATTTAATGATGTGCAAAATTTGCGGAATTTTGGGAGAGGTGAAAATTTTAAAGATTTTTGACTTATGACGACACGATGTGAAAAATTCGAAAGTCATGAGCTCTAAAAATGGGCTGATTTTTGTAGGATATAAATATTTTGGCGTAATCTAACGCTGTACAAAATTTGGGGAATTTTGGGAGAGGTGAAAATTTTCAATATTTTTTACTTGTGACGACACGAGGTGAAAAACTCGAAAATCATGAACTCTAACAATAGGCTGACTTCTGTAGTATATGATTATTTTGCCGTAATTTATCGCTGTGCAAATTTTGGGAATTTTGGGAGAGGTGAAAATTTTCAATATTTTTGACTTGTTACGACTAGAGATGAAAAACTCCAAAATCATGAACTCTTCAAATAGGCTGATTTTTGTTGTATATGATTATTTTGGCGTAATTTAAAGCTGTGCAAACTTTGATGAATTTTGGGAGAGCTTAAAAGTTTTCAAGATTTTGACTTGTTATACTCGAGGTGAAAAATCCAAAAATCATGAACTATAAAAATGGGCTGGTTTTTGTAGTTCATGACTATGTGGCGTAATTTAACGCTGTGCAAAATTTTTGATGAATTTTGGTAGAGGTTAAAAATGTTCAAGATTTTTTATTGTTGCGACTCGAGGTGAAAAATCGAAAATCATAAACTCTAAAAATGGGCTGATTGCTGTAGTATATGATTATTTTGCCGTAATTTATCGCTGTGCAAATTTTGGGGAACTTTCGGAGAGGTAAAAATTTTCAAGATTTTTTACTTGTGGCGACTCGAGGTGAAAAATCCGAAAGTCATGAACTCTAAAAATGGGCTGATTTTTGTAGTATATGATTATTTTGACGTAATTTAACGCTGTGCAAAATGTGGGGAATTTTTGAGAGGTAAATATTTTCAAGATTTATGACTTGTGACGACACGAGGGAAAAACTCGAAAGTCATGAACTCTAAAATAGCTGATTTTTGTACTATATGATTATTTTGGCGTAATTTATTGCTGTGCAAAATTTGCGAAATTTTGGAAGAGGTGAAAATTTTCAAGATTTTTGAATTGTTACGACTCGAGTTGAAAAACTCGAAAATCATAACCTCTAAAAATGGGCTGATTTCTGTAGGATATGCTTATTTTGCCGTAATTTAACGCTGTACAAAATTTGGGGAATTTTGGGAGAGGTGAAAATTTTCAAGATTTTTGAATTGTTACGACTAGAGGTGAAAAATCCGAAAATCATGAACTCTAAAAATGGGCTGGTTTTTGTAGTAAATTTTCAAGATTTTTTATTGTTGCGACTCGAGGTGAAAAATCGAAAATCATAAACTCTAAAAATGGGCTGATTTCTGTAGTATATGATTATTTAGCCGTAATTTATTGCTGTGCAAATTTTGGGGAACTTTCGGAGAGGTGAAAATTTTCAATATTTTTTACTTGTGGCGACTCGAGGTGAAAAATCCGAAAGTCATGAACTCTAAAAATGTGCTGATTTTTGTAGTATATGATTATTTTGACGTAATTTAACGCTGTGCAAAATGTGGGGAATTTTTGAGAGGTGAAAATTTTCAAGATTTTTGACTTGTGACGACACGAGGGAAAAACTCGAAAATCATGAACTCTAAAAATGGGCTGATTTTTTAGTATATGATTATTTTAGAATAATCTAACGCTGTGCAAAATTTCTGTAATCTTGGGAGAGGTGAAAATTTTCAAGATTTTTTACTTGTGACGACACGAGGTGAAAAACTCGAAAATCATGATCTCTAAAATTAGATTGATTTTTGTAGTATATGATTATTTTGGAGTAATCTAACGCTGTGCAATATTTGGGGAATTTTGGGAGAGTTGAAAATTTTTAAGACGCCACGAGCTGAAAAACTCAAAAATCATGAACTCTAAAAAAAGATGATTTTTGTAGAATTTTGGGAGAGGTGAAAATTTTCAAGATTTTTGAATTGTTACGACTCGAGGTGAAAAACTCGAAAATCATGAACTTTAAAAATAGGCTGATTTATGCAGTATATGATTATTTTGGCGTAATCTAACGCTGTGCAAAATTTGGGGAATTTTCGGAGGTGAAAATTTTCAAGTTTTTTGACTTGTTACGACTCGAGGTGAAAAACTCGAATATCATAAACTCTAAAAATGGGCTGATTTCTTTAGTATATGATTATTTTGCCGAAATTTAACTCTGTTCAAAATTTGATGAATTTTGGGAGGGGTTAAAAATTTTCAAGATTTTTTCGTTGTTGCGACTCGAGGTGAAAAATCGAAAATCATAAACTCTAAAAATCGGCTGATTTCTGTAGTATATGATTATTTTGCCGTAATTTATCACTGTGCAAAATTTGTAGAATTTTGGGTGAGGTGAAAATATTCAATATTTTTGACTTGTTACGACTAGAGGTGAAAAACCCGAAATTCATGAACTCTAAATATAGCTGATTTTTGTAGTATATGATTATTTTGGAGTAATCTAACGCTGTGCAAAATTTAGGGAATTTTGGGAGAGGTGAAAATTTTCAAGATTTTTTACCTGTGGCGACTCGAGGTGAAAAACTCGAAAATCATAAACTAAAAATAGGCTGATTTTTGTAGTATATGATTATTTTAGCGTAATTTAATGCTGTGCAAAATTTGCGGAATTTTGGGAGAGGTGAAAATTTTAAAGATTTTTGAATTGTTACGACTCGAGTTGAAAAAATCGAAAGTCATGAATGAGCTCTGAAAATGGGCTGATTTTTGTAGGATATGAATATTTTAGCGTAATCTAACGCTGTGCAAAATTTGGGGAATTTTGGGAGTGGTGAAAATTTTCAAGATTTTTGACTTATGACGACTCGAAGTGAAAAATCCGAAAATCATGAACTCTAAAAATGGGCTGGTTTTTGTACTACATGATTATGTTGGCGTAATTTAACGCTGTGCAAAATTTGATGAATTTTGGTAGAGGTTAAAAATTTTAAAGATTTTTGACTTGTTGCGACTCGAGGTGAAAAACTCGAAAATCTTAAACTCTAAAAATGGGCTGATTACTGTAGTATATGATTATTTTGCCGCAATTTATCGCTGCGCAAAATTTAGGGAATTTTGGGAGAGGTGAAAATTTTAAAGATTTTTGAATTGTTACGACTCGAGGTGGAAAAATCGAAAGTCATGAGCTCTAAAAATGGGCTGATTTTTGTAGGATATGAATATTTTAGCGTAATCTAACGCTGTGCAAAATTTGGGGAATTTTGGGAGTGGTGAAAATTTTCAAGATTTTTGACTTATGACGACTCGAAGTGAAAAATCCGAAAATCATGAACTCTAAAAATGGGCTGGTTTTTGTACTACATGATTATGTTGGCGTAATTTAACGCTGTGCAAAATTTGATGAATTTTGGTAGAGGTTAAAAATTTTCAATATTTTTGACTTGTTGCGACTCGAGGTGAAAAATCGAAAATCATAAACTCTAAAAATGGGCTGATTTTTGTAGTATATGATTATTTTGCCGCAATTTATCGCTGTGCAAAATTTGGGGAATTTTGGGAGAGGTGAAAATTTTCAAGATTTTTTACTTGTGGCGACTCGAGGTGAAAAACTCGAAAATCATAAACTAAACATAGACTGATTTTTGTAGTATATGATTATTTTGGAGTAATCTAACGCTGTGCAATATTTGGGGAATTTTGGGGGAGGTGAAAATTTTCAAGATTTTTGGCTTGTTACGACTAGCGGTGGAAAACCCAAATCATGAACTCTAAAAATTGGCTGATTGTAGTATATGATTATTTTGGAGTAATCTGACGCTGTGCAAAATTTGGGGAATTTTGGGAGAGTTGAAAATTTTTAAGATTTTGTACTTGTGACGCCACGAGCTGAAAAACGCAAAAATCATGAACTCTAAAAAAAGATGATTTTTGTAGAATTTTGGGTGAGGTGAAAATTTTCAAGATTTTTGAATTGTTACGACTCGAGGTGAAAAACTCGAAAATCATGAACTTTAAAAATAGGCTGATTTATGCAGTATATGATTATTTGGCGTAATCTAACGCTGTGCAAAATTTGGGGAATTTTCGGAGAGGTGAAAATTTTCAAGTTTTTTGATTTGTTACGACTCGAGGTGAAAAACTCGAATATCATAAACTCTAAAAATGGGCTGATTTCTTTAGTATATGATTATTTTGCCGAAATTTAACTCTGTGCAAAATTTGATGAATTTTGGGAGGGGTTAAAAATTTTCAAGATTTTTTCGTTGTTGCGACTCGAGGTGAAAAATCGAAAATCATAAACTCTAAAAATCGGCTGATTTCTGTAGTATATGATTATTTTGCCGTAATTTATCACTGTGCAAAATTTGTAGAATTTTGGGTGAGGTGAAAATATTCAATATTTTTGACTTGTTACGACTAGAGGTGAAAAACCCGAAATTCATGAACTCGAAATATAGCTGATTTTTGTAGTATATGATTATTTTGAAGTAATTTAAAGCTGTGCAAAATTTGGAGAATTTTGGGAGAGGTTAAAAATGTTCAAGATTTTTTATTGTTGCGACTCGAGGTGAAAAATCGAAAATCATAATCTCTAAAAATGGGCTGATTTCTGTAGTATATGATTATTTTGCCGTAATTTATCGCTGTGCAAATTTTGGGAGAGGTGAAAATTTTCAAGATTTTTGACTTGTGAAGACAAGAGGGAAAAACTCAAAAATCATGAACTCTAAAATAGCTGATTTTTGTAGTATATGATTATTTTGGCGTAATTTAACGCTGTGCAAAAGTTGGAGAATTTTAGGAGAGGTGAAAATTTTTAAGATTTTTGTTACGACTCGAGGTGAAAAACTCGAAAATAAAAAACTCTAAAAATGGGCTGATTTCTGTAGTATATGATTATTTTGGCGTAATTTAACGCTGTGCAAAATTTACGGAGTTTTGGGAGAGGTTAAAAATTTTCAAGATTTTTGACTTGTTACGGCTAGAGGTGAAAACCCCGAAAATCATGAAGTCTAAAAATGGTCTGGTTTTTGTAGTATATGATTATTTTGGCGTAATCTAAAGCTGTGCAAAATTTGGGGAATTTTCGGAGAGGTGAAAATTTTCGAGTTTTCTGACTTGTTACGACTCGAGGTAAAAAACTCGAAAATCTTAAACTCTAAAAATGGGCTGATTACTGTAGTATATGATTATTTTGCCGCAATTTATCGCTGCGCAAAATTTAGGGAATTTTGGGAGAGGTGAAAATTTTAAAGATTTTTGAATTGTTACGACTCGAGGTGGAAAAATCGAAAGTCATGAGCTCTAAAAATGGGCTGATTTTTGTAGGATATGAATATTTTAGCGTAATCTAACGCTGTGCAAAATTTGGGGAATTTCGGGAGTGGTGAAAATTTTCAAGATTTTTGACTTATGACGACTCGAAGTGAAAAATCCGAAAATCATGAACTCTAAAAATGGGCTGGTTTTTGTACTACATGATTATGTTGGCGTAATTTAACGCTGTGCAAAATTTGATGAATTTTGGTAGAGGTTAAAAATTTTCAAGATTTTTGACTTGTTGCGACTCGAGGTGAAAAATCGAAAATCATAAACTCTAAAAATGGGCTGATTTTTGTAGTATATGATTATTTTGCCGCAATTTATCGCTGTGCAAAATTTGGGGAATTTTGGGAGAGGTGAAAATTTTCAAGATTTTTTACTTGTGGCGACTCGAGGTGAAAAACTCGAAAATCATAAACTAAACATAGGCTGATTTTTGTAGTATATGATTATTTTAGCATAATTTAAAGCTGTGCAAAATTTGGGGAATTTTGGGAGAGGTGAAAATTTTCAAGATTTTTGACTTGTTACGACTAGAGGTAAAAAACCCTAAAATCATGAACTCTAAAAATGGGCTGATTTTTTTTCATGATTGAGGTGAAAAACTCGAAAATCATGAACTCTAAAAATAGGCTGACTTTGTAGTATATGGTTATTTTGACAAAATTTAACGCTGTGCAAAATTTAGAGAATTTTTGAGAGGTGAAAATTTTCAAGATTTTTGACTTGTGACGACACGAGGGAAAAACTCGAAAATCATGAACTCTAAAAATGGTCTGATTTTTTAGTATATGATTATTTTGGAGTAATCTAACGCTGTGCAATATTTGGGGAATTTTGGGGGAGGTGAAAATTTTCAAGATTTTTGGCTTGTTACGACTAGCGGTGGAAAACCCAAATCATGAACTCTAAAAATTGGCTGATTTTTGTAGTATATGATTATTTTGACGTAATTTAACAACGCTGTGCAAAATTTGGGGAATTTTGGGAAAGTGAAAATTTTCAAGATTTTTGACTAGTGACGACACGAGGGGGAAAAAAATTAGGTTTATGTTTGTAGTATATGATTATTTTGGAGTAATCTAACGCTGTGCTATATTTGGGGAATTTTGGGAGAGGTGAAAATTTTCAAGATTTTTGGCTTGTTACGACTAGCGGTGGAAAACCCAAATCATGAACTCTAAAAATTGGCTGATTGTAGTATATGATTATTTTGGAGTAATCTGACGCTGTGCAAAATTTGGGGAATTTTGGGAGAGTTGAAAATTTTTAAGATTTTGTACTTGTGACGCCACGAGCTGAAAAACGCAAAAATCATGAACTCTAAAAAAAGATGATTTTTGTAGAATTTTGGGTGAGGTGAAAATTTTCAAGATTTTTGAATTGTTACGACTCGAGGTGAAAAACTCGAAAATCATGAACTTTAAAAATAGGCTGATTTATGCAGTATATGATTATTTGGCGTAATCTAACGCTGTGCAAAATTTGGGGAATTTTCGGAGAGGTGAAAATTTTCAAGTTTTTTGATTTGTTACGACTCGAGGTGAAAAACTCGAATATCATAAACTCTAAAAATGGGCTGGGAGAGGTGAAAATTTTCAAGATTTTTGACTTGTTACGACTAGAGATGAAAAACTCCAAAATCATGAACTCTTCAAATAGGCTGATTTTTGTAGTATATGATTATTTTGGCGTAATTTAAAGCTGTGCAAACTTTGATGAATTTTGGGAGAGCTTAAAAGTTTTCAAGATTTTGACTTGTTATACTCGAGGTGAAAAATCCAAAAATCATGAATTATAAAAATGGGCTGGTTTTTGTAGTTCATGACTATGTGGCGTAATTTAACGCTGTGCAAAATTTGGGGAATTTTGGGAGAGGTGAAAATTTTCAAGATTTTTGACTTGTGAAGACAAGAGGAAAAAACTCAAAAATCATGAACTCTAAAATAGCTGATTTTTGTAGTATATGATTATTTTGGCGTAATTTAACGCTGTGCAAAATTTGGAGAATTTTAGGAGAGGTGAAAATTTTTAAGATTTTTGACTTGTTACGACTCGAGGTGAAAAACTCGAAAATAAAAAACTCTAAAAATGGGCTGATTTCTGTAGTATATGATTATTTTGGCGTAATTTAACGCTGTGCAAAATTTACGGAGTTTTGGGAGAGGTTAAAAATTTTCAAGATTTTTGACTTGTTACGGCTAGAGGTGAAAACCCCGAAAATCATGAAGTCTAAAAATGGTCTGGTTTTTGTAGTATATGATTATTTTGGCGTAATCTAAAGCTGTGCAAAATTTGGGGAATTTTCGGAGAGGTGAAAATTTTCGAGTTTTCTGACTTGTTACGACTCGAGGTAAAAAACTCGAAAATCTTAAACTCTAAAAATGGGCTGATTACTGTAGTATATGATTATTTTGCCGCAATTTATCGCTGCGCAAAATTTAGGGAATTTTGGGAGAGGTGAAAATTTTAAAGATTTTTGAATTGTTACGACTCGAGGTGGAAAAATCGAAAGTCATGAGCTCTAAAAATGGGCTGATTTTTGTAGGATATGAATATTTTAGCGTAATCTAACGCTGTGCAAAATTTGGGGAATTTTGGGAGTGGTGAAAATTTTCAAGATTTTTGACTTATGACGACTCGAAGTGAAAAATCCGAAAATCATGAACTCTAAAAATGGGCTGGTTTTTGTACTACATGATTATGTTGGCGTAATTTAACGCTGTGCAAAATTTGATGAATTTTGGTAGAGGTTAAAAATTTTCAAGATTTTTGACTTGTTGCGACTCGAGGTGAAAAATCGAAAATCATAAACTCTAAAAATGGGCTGATTTTTGTAGTATATGATTATTTTGCCGCAATTTATCGCTGTGCAAAATTTGGGGAATTTTGGGAGAGGTGAAAATTTTCAAGATTTTTTACTTGTGGCGACTCGAGGTGAAAAACTCGAAAATCATAAACTAAACATAGGCTGATTTTTGTAGTATATGATTATTTTAGCGTAATTTAAAGCTGTGCAAAATTTGGGGAATTTTGGGAGAGGTGAAAATTTTCAAGATTTTTGACTTGTTACGACTAGAGGTAAAAAACCCAAAAATCATGAACTCTAAAAATGGGCTGATTTTTTTTCATGATTGAGGTGAAAAACTCGAAAATCATGAACTCTAAAAATAGGCTGACTTTGTAGTATATGGTTATTTTGACAAAATTTAACGCTGTGCAAAATTTGTTGAATTTTGGGAGAGGTTAAACATTTTTAAGGTTTTTGACTTGTTACGACTCGAGGTGAAAAATTCGTAAGTCATGAACTCTAAAAATTGGCTGATTTTTGTAGTATATTATTATTTTGGCGTAATTTAACGCTGTGCAAAATTTAGAGAATTTTTGAGAGGTGAAAATTTTCAAGATTTTTTACTTGTGACGACACGAGGGAAAAACTCGAAAATCATGAACTCTAAAAATGGTCTGATTTTTTAGTATATGATTATTTTGGAGTAATCTAACGCTGTGCAATATTTGGGGAATTTTGGGAGAGGTGAAAATTTTCAAGATTTTTGGCTTGTTACGACTAGCGGTGGAAAACCCAAATCATGAACTCTAAAAATTGGCTGATTGTAGTATATGATTATTTTGAAGTAATCTAACGCTGTGCAAAATTTGGGGAATTTTGGGAGAGTTGAAAATTTTTAAGACGCCACGAGCTGAAAAACTCAAAAATCATGAACTCTAAAAACAGATGATTTTTGTAGAATTTTGGGAGAGGTGAAAATTTTCAAGATTTTTGAATCGTTACGACTCGAGGTGAAAAACTCGAAAATCATGAACTTTAAAAATAGGCTGATTTATGCAGTATATGATTATTTTGGCGTAATCTAACGCTGTGCAAAATTTGGGGAATTTTCGGAGAGGTGAAAATTTTCAAGTTTTTTGACTTGTTACGACTCGAGGTGAAAAACTCGAATATCATAAACTCTAAAAATGGGCTGATTTCTTTAGTATATGATTATTTTGCCGAAATTTAACTCTGTTCAAAATTTGATGAATTTTGGGAGGGGTTAAAAATATTCATGATTTTTTCGTTGTTGCGACTCGAGGTGAAAAATCGAAAATCATAAACTCTAAAAATCGGCTGATTTCTGTAGTATATGATTATTTTGCCGTAATTTATCACTGTGCAAAATTTGTAGAATTTTGGGTGAGGTGAAAATATTCAATATTTTTGACTTGTTACGACTAGAGGTGAAAAACCCGAAATTCATGAACTCTAAATATAGCTGATTTTTGTACTACATGATTATGTTGGCGTAATTTAACGCTGTGCAAAATTTGATGAATTTTGGTAGAGGTTAAAAATTTTCAAGATTTTTGACTTGTTGCGATTCGAGGTGAAAAATCGAAAATCATAAACTCTAAAAATGGGCTGATTTTTGTAGTATATGATTATTTTGCCGCAATTTATCGCTGTGCAAAATTTGGGGAATTTTGGGAGAGGTGAAAATTTTCAAGATTTTTTACTTGTGGCGACTCGAGGTGAAAAACTCGAAAATCATAAACTAAACATAGGCTGATTTTTGTAGTATATGATTATTTTGGCGTAATCTAACGCTGTGCAAAATTTGGGGAATTTTCGGAGAGGTGAAAATTTTCAAGTTTTTTGATTTGTTACGACTCGAGGTGAAAAACTCGAATATCATAAACTCTAAAAATGGGCTGATTTCTTTAGTATATGATTATTTTGCCGAAATTTAACTCTGTGCAAAATTTGATGAATTTTGGGAGGGGTTAAACATTTTCAAGATTTTTTCGTTGTTGCGACTCGAGGTGAAAAATCGAAAATCATAAACTCTAAAAATCGGCTGATTTCTGTAGTATATGATTATTTTGCCGTAATTTATCACTGTGCAAAATTTGTAGAATTTTGGGTGAGGTGAAAATATTCAATATTTTTGACTTGTTACGACTAGAGGTGAAAAACCCGAAATTCATGAACTCTAAATATAGCTGATTTTTGTAGTATATGATTATTTTGAAGTAATTTAACGCTGTGCAAAATTTGGAGAATTTTGGGAGAGGTTAAAAATGTTCAAGATTTTTTATTGTTGCGACTCGAGGTGAAAAATCGAAAATCATAAACTCTAAAAATGGGCTGATTTCTGTAGTATATGATTATTTTGCCGTAATTTATCGCTGTGCAAATTTTGGGAATTTTGGGAGAGGTGAAAATTTTCAAGATTTTTGACTTGTTACGACTAGAGATGAAAAACTCCAAAATCATGAACTCTTCAAATAGGCTGATTTTTGTAGTATATGATTATTTTGGCGTAATTTAAAGCTGTGCAAACTTTGATGAATTTTGGGAGAGCTTAAAAGTTTTCAAGATTTTGACTTGTTATACTCGAGGTGAAAAATCCAAAAATCATGAACTATAAAAATGGGCTGGTTTTTGTAGTTCATGACTATGTGGCGTAATTTAACGCTGTGCAAAATTTGATGAATTTTGGTAGAGGTTAAAAATGTTCAAGATTTTTTATTGTTGCGACTCGAGGTGAAAAATCGAAAATCATAAACTCTAAAAATGGGCTGATTTCTGTAGTATATGATTATTTTGCCGTAATTTATGGCTGTGCAAATTTTTGGGAACTTTCGGAGAGGTAAAAATTTTCAAGATTTTTTACTTGTGGCGACTCGAGGTGAAAAATCCGAAAGTCATGAACTCTGAAAATGGGCTGATTTTTGTAGTATATGATTATTTTGACGTAATTTAACGCTGTGCAAAATATGGGGAATTTTTGAGAGGTAAATATTTTCAAGATTTATGACTTGTGACGACACGAGGGAAAAACTCGAAAATCATGAACAATAAAATAGCTGATTTTTGTACTATATGATTATTTTGGCGTAATTTATTGCTGTGCAAAATTTGCGAAATTTTGGAAGAGGTGAAAATTTTCAAGATTTTTGAATTGTTACGACTCGAGGTGAAAAATTCGAAAGTCATGAACTCTAGAAATGGGCTGATTTCTGTAGTATATGCTTATTTTGCCGTAATCTAACGCTGTGCAAAGTTTGGGGAATTTTCAGAGAGGTGAAAATTTTTAAGATTCTTGACTTGTTACGACTCGAGTTGAAAAACTCGAAAATCATAACCTCTAAAAATGGGCTGATTTCTGTAGTATATGCTTATTTTGCCGTAATTTAACGCTGTACAAAATTTGGGGAATTTTGGGAGAGGTGAAAATTTTCAAGATTTTTGAATTGTTACGACTAGAGGTGAAAAATCCGAAAATCATGAACTCTAAAAATGGGCTGGTTTTTGTAGTATATACATGACTATGTTGGCGTAATTTAACGCTGTGCAAAATTTGATGAATTTTGGTAGAGGTTAAAAATTTTCAAGATTTTTGACTTGTTGCGACTCGAGGTGAAAAATCGAAAATCATAAACTCTAAAAATGGGCTGATTTTTGTAGTATATGATTATTTTGCCGCAATTTATCGCTGTGCAAAATTTGGGGAATTTTGGGAGAGGTGAAAATTTTCAAGATTTTTTACTTGTGGCGACTCGAGGTGAAAAACTCGAAAATCATAAACTAAACATAGGCTGATTTTTGTAGTATATGATTATTTTAGCGTAATTTAAAGCTGTGCAAAATTTGGGGAATTTTGGGAGAGGTGAAAATTTTCAAGATTTTTGACTTGTTACGACTAGAGGTAAAAAACCCAAAAATCATGAACTCTAAAAATGGGCTGATTTTTTTTCATGATTGAGGTGAAAAACTCGAAAATCATGAACTCTAAAAATAGGCTGACTTTGTAGTATATGGTTATTTTGACAAAATTTAACGCTGTGCAAAATTTGTTGAATTTTGGGAGAGGTTAAACATTTTTAAGGTTTTTGACTTGTTACGACTCGAGGTGAAAAATTCGTAAGTCATGAACTCTAAAAATTGGCTGATTTTTGTAGTATATTATTATTTTGGCGTAATTTAACGCTGTGCAAAATTTAGAGAATTTTTGAGAGGTGAAAATTTTCAAGATTTTTGACTTGTGACGACACGAGGGAAAAACTCGAAAATCATGAACTCTAAAAATGGTCTGATTTTTTAGTATATGATTATTTTGGAGTAATCTAACGCTGTGCAAAATTTGGGGAATTTCGGGAAAGTGAAAATTTTCAAGATTTTTGACTAGTGACGACACGAGGGGGAAAAAAAATTAGGTTGATGTTTGTAATATATGATTATTTTGGAGTAATCTAACGCTGTGCTATATTTGGGGAATTTTGGGAGAGGTGAACATTTTCAAGATTTTTGGCTTGTTACGACTAGCGGTGGAAAACCCAAATCATGAACTCTAAAAATTGGCTGATTTTTGTAGTATATGATTATTTTGACGTAATTTAACAACGCTGTGCCAAATTTGGGGAATTTTGGGAAAGTGAAAATTTTCAACATTTTTGACTAGTGACGACACGAGGGGGAAAAAAATTAGGTTGATGTTTGTAGTATATGATTATTTTGGAGTAATCTAACGCTGTGCAATATTTGGGGAATTTTGGGACAGGTGAAAATTTTCAAGATTTTTGGCTTGTTACGACTAGCGGTGGAAAACCCAAATCATGAACTCTAAAAATTGGCTGATTGTAGTATATGATTATTTTGAAGTAATCTAACGCTGTGCAAAATTTGGGGAATTTTGGGAGAGTTGAAAATTTTTAAGACGCCACGAGCTGAAAAACTCAAAAATCATGAACTCTAAAAACAGATGATTTTTGTAGAATTTTGGGAGAGGTGAAAATTTTCAAGATTTTTGAATTGTTACGACTCGAGGTGAAAAACTCGAAAATCATGAACTTTAAAAATAGGCTGATTTATGCATTATATGATTATTTTGGCGTAATCTAACGCTGTGCAAAATTTGGGGAATTTTCGGAGAGGTGAAAATTTTCAAGTTTTTTGACTTGTTACGACTCGAGGTGAAAAACTCGAATATCATAAACTCTAAAAATGGGCTGATTGCTTTAGTATATGATTATTTTGCCGAAATTTAACTCTGTTCAAAATTTGATGAATTTTGGGAGGGGTTAAAAATTTTCAAGATTTTTTCGTTGTTGCGACTCGAGGTGAAAAATCGAAAATCATAAACTCTAAAAATCGGCTGATTTCTGTAGTATATGATTATTTTGCCGTAATTTATCACTGTGCAAAATTTGTAGAATTTTGGGTGAGGTGAAAATATTCAATATTTTTGACTTGTTACGACTAGAGGTGAAAAACCCGAAATTCATGAACTCTAAATATAGCTGATTTTTGTACTACATGATTATGTTGGCGTAATTTAACGCTGTGCAAAATTTGATGAATTTTGGTAGAGGTTAAAAATTTTCAAGATTTTTGACTTGTTGCGATTCGAGGTGAAAAATCGAAAATCATAAACTCTAAAAATGGGCTGATTTTTGTAGTATATGATTATTTTGCCGCAATTTATCGCTGTGCAAAATTTGGGGAATTTTGGGAGAGGTGAAAATTTTCAAGATTTTTTACTTGTGGCGACTCGAGGTGAAAAACTCGAAAATCATAAACTAAACATAGGCTGATTTTTGTAGTATATGATTATTTTGGCGTAATCTAACGCTGTGCAAAATTTGGGGAATTTTGGGAGAGTTGAGGGGGAAAAAAATTAGGTTGATGTTTGTAGTATATGATTATTTTGGAGTAATCTAACGCTGTGCAATATTTGGGGAATTTTGGGAGAGGTGAAAATTTTCAAGATTTTTGGCTTGTTACGACTAGCAGTGGAAAACCCAAATCATGAACTCTAAAAATTGGCTGATTGTAGTATATGATTATTTTGAAGTAATCTAACGCTGTGCAAAATTTGGGGAATTTTGGGAGAGTTGAAAATTTTTAAGACGCCACGAGCTGAAAAACTCAAAAATCATGAACTCTAAAAACAGATGATTTTTGTAGAATTTTGGGAGAGGTGAAAATTTTCAAGATTTTTGAATTGTTACGACTCGAGGTGAAAAACTCGAAAATCATGAACTTTAAAAATAGGCTGATTTATGCAGTATATGATTATTTTGGCGTAATCTAACGCTGTGCAAAATTTGGGGAATTTTCGGAGAGGTGAAAATTTTCAAGTTTTTTGACTTGTTACGACTCGAGGTGAAAAACTCGAATATCATAAACTCTAAAAATGGGCTGATTGCTTTAGTATATGATTATTTTGCCGAAATTTAACTCTGTTCAAAATTTGATGAATTTTGGGAGGGGTTAAAAATTTTCAAGATTTTTTCGTTGTTGCGACTCGAGGTGAAAAATCGAAAATCATAAACTCTAAAAATCGGCTGATTTCTGTAGTATATGATTATTTTGCCGTAATTTATCACTGTGCAAAATTTGTAGAATTTTGGGTGAGGTGAAAATATTCAATATTTTTGACTTGTTACGACTAGAGGTGAAAAACCCGAAATTCATGAACTCTAAATATAGCTGATTTTTGTACTACATGATTATGTTGGCGTAATTTAACGCTGTGCAAAATTTGATGAATTTTGGTAGAGGTTAAAAATGTTCAAGATTTTTGACTTGTTGCGATTCGAGGTGAAAAATCGAAAATCATAAACTCTAAAAATGGGCTGATTTTTGTAGTATATGATTATTTTGCCGCAATTTATCGCTGTGCAAAATTTGGGGAATTTTGGGAGAGGTGAAAATTTTCAAGATTTTTTACTTGTGGCGACTCGAGGTGAAAAACTCGAAAATCATAAACTAAACATAGGCTGATTTTTGTAGTATATGATTATTTTGGCGTAATCTAACGCTGTGCAAAATTTGGGGAATTTTCGGAGAGGTGAAAATTTTCAAGTTTTTTGATTTGTTACGACTCGAGGTGAAAAACTCGAATATCATAAACTCTAAAAATGGGCTGATTTCTTTAGTATATGATTATTTTGCCGAAATTTAACTCTGTGCAAAATTTGATGAATTTTGGGAGGGGTTAAAAATTTTCAAGATTTTTTCGTTGTTGCGACTCGAGGTGAAAAATCGAAAATCATAAACTCTAAAAATCGGCTGATTTCTGTAGTATATGATTATTTTGCCGTAATTTATCACTGTGCAAAATTTGTAGAATTTTGGGTGAGGTGAAAATATTCAATATTTTTGACTTGTTACGACTAGAGGTGAAAAACCCGAAATTCATGAACTCTAAATATAGCTGATTTTTGTAGTATATGATTATTTTGAAGTAATTTAACGCTGTGCAAAATTTGGAGAATTTTGGGAGAGGTTAAAAATGTTCAAGATTTTTTATTGTTGCGACTCGAGGTGAAAAATCGAAAATCATAAACTCTAAAAATGGGCTGATTTCTGTAGTATATGATTATTTTGCCGTAATTTATCGCTGTGCAAATTTTGGGAATTTTGGGAGAGGTGAAAATTTTCAAGATTTTTGACTTGTTACGACTAGAGATGAAAAACTCCAAAATCATGAACTCTTCAAATAGGCTGATTTTTGTAGTATATGATTATTTTGGCGTAATTTAAAGCTGTGCAAACTTTGATGAATTTTGGGAGAGCTTAAAAGTTTTCAAGATTTTGACTTGTTATACTCGAGGTGAAAAATCCAAAAATCATGAACTATAAAAATGGGCTGGTTTTTGTAGTTCATGACTATGTGGCGTAATTTAACGCTGTGCAAAATTTGATGAATTTTGGTAGAGGTTAAAAATGTTCAAGATTTTTTATTGTTGCGACTCGAGGTGAAAAATCGAAAATCATAAACTCTAAAAATGGGCTGATTTCTGTAGTATATGATTATTTTGCCGTAATTTATGGCTGTGCAAATTTTGGGGAACTTTCGGAGAGGTAAAAATTTTCAAGATTTTTTACTTGTGGCGACTCGAGGTGAAAAATCCGAAAGTCATGAACTCTGAAAATGGGCTGATTTTTGTAGTATATGATTATTTTGACGTAATTTAACGCTGTGCAAAATATGGGGAATTTTTGAGAGGTAAATATTTTCAAGATTTATGACTTGTGACGACACGAGGGAAAAACTCGAAAATCATGAACTCTAAAATAGCTGATTTTTGTACTATATGATTATTTTGGCGTAATTTATTGCTGTGCAAAATTTGCGAAATTTTGGAAGAGGTGAAAATTTTTAAGATTCTTGACTTGTTACGACTCGAGTTGAAAAACTCGAAAATCATAACCTCTAAAAATGGGCTGATTTCTGTAGTATATGCTTATTTTGCCGTAATTTAACGCTGTACAAAATTTGGGGAATTTTGGGAGAGGTGAAAATTTTCAAGATTTTTGAATTGTTACGACTAGAGGTGAAAAATCCGAAAATCATGAACTCTAAAAATGGGCTGGTTTTTGTAGTATATACATGGCTATGTTGGCGTAATTTAACGCTGTGCAAAATTTGATGAATTTTGGTAGAGGTTAAAAATTTTCAAGATTTTTGACTTGTTGCGACTCGAGGTGAAAAATCGAAAATCATAAACTCTAAAAATGGGCTGATTTTTGTAGTATATGATTATTTTGCCGCAATTTATCGCTGTGCAAAATTTGGGGAATTTTGGGAGAGGTGAAAATTTTCAAGATTTTTTACTTGTGGCGACTCGAGGTGAAAAACTCGAAAATCATAAACTAAACATAGGCTGATTTTTGTAGTATATGATTATTTTAGCGTAATTTAAAGCTGTGCAAAATTTGGGGAATTTTGGGAGAGGTGAAAATTTTCAAGATTTTTGACTTGTTACGACTAGAGGTAAAAAACCCAAAAATCATGAACTCTAAAAATGGGCTGATTTTTTTTCATGATTGAGGTGAAAAACTCGAAAATCATGAACTCTAAAAATAGGCTGACTTTGTAGTATATGGTTATTTTGACAAAATTTAACGCTGTGCAAAATTTGTTGAATTTTGGAAGAGGTTAAACATTTTTAAGGTTTTTGACTTGTTACGACTCGAGGTGAAAAATTCGTAAGTCATGAACTCTAAAAATTGGCTGATTTTTGTAGTATATTATTATTTTGGCGTAATTTAACGCTGTGCAAAATTTAGAGAATTTTTGAGAGGTGAAAATTTTCAAGATTTTTGACTTGTGACGACACGAGGGAAAAACTCGAAAATCATGAACTCTAAAAATGGTCTGATTTTTTAGTATATGATTATTTTGGAGTAATCTAACGCTGTGCAAAATTTGGGGAATTTCGGGAAAGTGAAAATTTTCAAGATTTTTGACTAGTGACGACACGAGGGGGAAAAAAAATTAGGTTGATGTTTGTAATATATGATTATTTTGGAGTAATCTAACGCTGTGCTATATTTGGGGAATTTTGGGAGAGGTGAAAATTTTCAAGATTTTTGGCTTGTTACGACTAGCGGTGGAAAACCCAAATCATGAACTCTAAAAATTGGCTGATTTTTGTAGTATATGATTATTTTGACGTAATTTAACAACGCTGTGCCAAATTTGGGGAATTTTGGGAAAGTGAAAATTTTCAACATTTTTGACTAGTGACGACACGAGGGGGAAAAAAAATTAGGTTGATGTTTGTAGTATATGATTATTTTGGAGTAATCTAACGCTGTGCAATATTTGGGGAATTTTGGGAGAGGTGAAAATTTTCAAGATTTTTGGCTTGTTACGACTAGCGGTGGAAAACCCAAATCATGAACTCTAAAAATTGGCTGATTGTAGTATATGATTATTTTGAAGTAATCTAACGCTGTGCAAAATTTGGGGAATTTTGGGAGAGTTGAAAATTTTTAAGACGCCACGAGCTGAAAAACTCAAAAATCATGAACTCTAAAAACAGATGATTTTTGTAGAATTTTGGGAGAGGTGAAAATTTTCAAGATTTTTGAATTGTTACGACTCGAGGTGAAAAACTCGAAAATCATGAACTTTAAAAATAGGCTGATTTATGCAGTATATGATTATTTTGGCGTAATCTAACGCTGTGCAAAATTTGGGGAATTTTCGGAGAGGTGAAAATTTTCAAGTTTTTTGACTTGTTACTACTCGAGGTGAAAAACTCGAATATCATAAACTCTAAAAATGGGCTGATTGCTTTAGTATATGATTATTTTGCCGAAATTTAACTCTGTTCAAAATTTGATGAATTTTGGGAGGGGTTAAAAATTTTCAAGATTTTTTCGTTGTTGCGACTCGAGGTGAAAAATCGAAAATCATAAACTCTAAAAATCGGCTGATTTCTGTAGTATATGATTATTTTGCCGTAATTTATCACTGTGCAAAATTTGTAGAATTTTGGGTGAGGTGAAAATATTCAATATTTTTGACTTGTTACGACTAGAGGTGAAAAACCCGAAATTCATGAACTCTAAATATAGCTGATTTTTGTACTACATGATTATGTTGGCGTAATTTAACGCTGTGCAAAATTTGATGAATTTTGGTAGAGGTTAAAAATTTTCAAGATTTTTGACTTGTTGCGATTCGAGGTGAAAAATCGAAAATCATAAACTCTAAAAATGGGCTGATTTTTGTAGTATATGATTATTTTGCCGCAATTTATCGCTGTGCAAAATTTGAGGAATTTTGGGAGAGGTGAAAATTTTCAAGATTTTTTACTTGTGGCGACTCGAGGTGAAAAACTCGAAAATCATAAACTAAACATAGGCTGATTTTTGTAGTATATGATTATTTTGGCGTAATCTAACGCTGTGCAAAATTTGGGGAATTTTCGGAGAGGTGAAAATTTTCAAGTTTTTTGATTTGTTACGACTCGAGGTGAAAAACTCGAATATCATAAACTCTAAAAATGGGCTGATTTCTTTAGTATATGATTATTTTGCCGAAATTTAACTCTGTGCAAAATTTGATGAATTTTGGGAGGGGTTAAAAATTTTCAAGATTTTTTCGTTGTTGCGACTCGAGGTGAAAAATCGAAAATCATAAACTCTAAAAATCGGCTGATTTCTGTAGTATATGATTATTTTGCCGTAATTTATCACTGTGCAAAATTTGTAGAATTTTGGGTGAGGTGAAAATATTCAATATTTTTGACTTGTTACGACTAGAGGTGAAAAACCCGAAATTCATGAACTCTAAATATAGCTGATTTTTGTAGTATATGATTATTTTGAAGTAATTTAACGCTGTGCAAAATTTGGAGAATTTTGGGAGAGGTTAAAAATGTTCAAGATTTTTTATTGTTGCGACTCGAGGTGAAAAATCGAAAATCATAAACTCTAAAAATGGGCTGATTTCTGTAGTATATGATTATTTTGCCGTAATTTATCGCTGTGCAAATTTTGGGAATTTTGGGAGAGGTGAAAATTTTCAAGATTTTTGACTTGTTACGACTAGAGATGAAAAACTCCAAAATCATGAACTCTTCAAATAGGCTGATTTTTGTAGTATATGATTATTTTGGCGTAATTTAAAGCTGTGCAAACTTTGATGAATTTTGGGAGAGCTTAAAAGTTTTCAAGATTTTGACTTGTTATACTCGAGGTGAAAAATCCAAAAATCATGAACTATAAAAATGGGCTGGTTTTTGTAGTTCATGACTATGTGGCGTAATTTAACGCTGTGCAAAATTTGATGAATTTTGGTAGAGGTTAAAAATGTTCAAGATTTTTTATTGTTGCGACTCGAGGTGAAAAATCGAAAATCGTAAACTCTAAAAATGGGCTGATTTCTGTAGTATATGATTATTTTGCCGTAATTTATGGCTGTGCAAATTTTGGGGAACTTTCGGAGAGGTAAAAATTTTCAAGATTTTTTACTTGTGGCGACTCGAGGTGAAAAATCCGAAAGTCATGAACTCTGAAAATGGGCTGATTTTTGTAGTATATGATTATTTTGACGTAATTTAACGCTGTGCAAAATATGGGGAATTTTTGAGAGGTAAATATTTTCAAGATTTATGACTTGTGACGACACGAGGGAAAAACTCGAAAATCATGAACTCTAAAATAGCTGATTTTTGTACTATATGATTATTTTGGCGTAATTTATTGCTGTGCAAAATTTGCGAAATTTTGGAAGAGGTGAAAATTTTCAAGATTTTTGAATTGTTACGACTCGAGGTGAAAAATTCGAAAGTCATGAACTCTAGAAATGGGCTGATTTCTGTAGTATATGCTTATTTTGCCGTAATCTAACGCTGTGCAAAGTTTGGGGAATTTTCAGAGAGGTGAAAATTTTTAAGATTCTTGACTTGTTACGACTCGAGTTGAAAAACTCGAAAATCATAACCTCTAAAAATGGGCTGATTTCTGTAGTATATGCTTATTTTGCCGTAATTTAACGCTGTACAAAATTTGGGGAATTTTGGGAGAGGTGAAAATTTTCAAGATTTTTGAATTGTTACGACTAGAGGTGAAAAATCCGAAAATCATGAACTCTAAAAATGGGCTGGTTTTTGTAGTATATACATGACTATGTTGGCGTAATTTATCGCTGTGCAAAATTTGAGAGAGGTGAAAATTTTCAAGATTTTTTACTTGTGGCGACTCGAGGTGAAAAACTCGAAAATCATAAACTAAACATAGGCTGATTTTTGTAGTATATGATTATTTTAGCGTAATTTAAAGCTGTGCAAAATTTGGGGAATTTTGGGAGAGGTGAAAATTTTCAAGATTTTTGACTTGTTACGACTAGAGGTAAAAAACCCAAAAATCATGAACTCTAAAAATGGGCTGATTTTTTTTCATGATTGAGGTGAAAAACTCGAAAATCATGAACTCTAAAAATAGGCTGACTTTGTAGTATATGGTTATTTTGACAAAATTTAACGCTGTGCAAAATTTGTTGAATTTTGGGAGAGGTTAAACATTTTTAAGGTTTTTGACTTGTTACGACTCGAGGTGAAAAATTCGTAAGTCATGAACTCTAAAAATTGGCTGATTTTTGTAGTATATTATTATTTTGGCGTAATTTAACGCTGTGCAAAATTTAGAGAATTTTTGAGAGGTGAAAATTTTCAAGATTTTTGACTTGTGACGACACGAGGGAAAAACTCGAAAATCATGAACTCTAAAAATGGTCTGATTTTTTAGTATATGATTATTTTGGAGTAATCTAACGCTGTGCAAAATTTGGGGAATTTTGGGAAAGTGAAAATTTTCAAGATTTTTGACTAGTGACGACACGAGGGGGAAAAAAATTAGGTTGATGTTTGTAATATATGATTATTTTGGAGTAATCTAACGCTGTGCTATATTTGGGGAATTTTGGGAGAGGTGAAAATTTTCAAGATTTTTGGCTTGTTACGACTAGCGGTGGAAAACCCAAATCATGAACTCTAAAAATTGGCTGATTTTTGTAGTATATGATTATTTTGACGTAATTTAACAACGCTGTGCCAAATTTGGGGAATTTTGGGAAAGTGAAAATTTTCAACATTTTTGACTAGTGACGACACGAGGGGGAAAAAAAATTAGGTTGATGTTTGTAGTATATGATTATTTTGGAGTAATCTAACGCTGTGCAATATTTGGGGAATTTTGGGAGAGGTGAAAATTTTCAAGATTTTTGGCTTGTTACGACTAGTGGTGGAAAACCCAAATCATGAACTCTAAAAATTGGCTGATTGTAGTATATGATTATTTTGAAGTAATCTAACGCTGTGCAAAATTTGGGGAATTTTGGGAGAGTTGAAAATTTTTAAGACGCCACGAGCTGAAAAACTCAAAAATCATGAACTCTAAAAACATATGATTTTTGTAGAATTTTGGGAGAGGTGAAAATTTTCAAGATTTTTGAATTGTTACGACTCGAGGTGAAAAACTCGAAAATCATGAACTTTAAAAATAGGCTGATTTATGCAGTATATGATTATTTTGGCGTAATCTAACGCTGTGCTAAATTTGGGGAATTTTCGGAGAGGTGAAAATTTTCAAGTTTTTTGACTTGTTACGACTCGAGGTGAAAAACTCGAATATCATAAACTCTAAAAATGGGCTGATTTCTTTAGTATATGATTATTTTGCCGAAATTTAACTCTGTTCAAAATTTGATGAATTTTGGGAGGGGTTAAAAATTTTCAAGATTTTTTCGTTGTTGCGACTCGAGGTGAAAAATCGAAAATCATAAACTCTAAAAATCGGCTGATTTCTGTAGTATATGATTATTTTGCCGTAATTTATCACTGTGCAAAATTTGTAGAATTTTGGGTGAGGTGAAAATATTCAATATTTTTGACTTGTTACGACTAGAGGTGAAAAACCCGAAATTCATGAACTCTAAATATAGCTGATTTTTGTACTACATGATTATGTTGGCGTAATTTAACGCTGTGCAAAATTTGATGAATTTTGGTAGAGGTTAAAAATTTTCAAGATTTTTGACTTGTTGCGATTCGAGGTGAAAAATCGAAAATCATAAACTCTAAAAATGGGCTGATTTTTGTAGTATATGATTATTTTGCCGCAATTTATCGCTGTGCAAAATTTGGGGAATTTTGGGAGAGGTGAAAATTTTCAAGATTTTTTACTTGTGGCGACTCGAGGTGAAAAACTCGAAAATCATAAACTAAACATAGGCTGATTTTTGTAGTATATGATTATTTTGGCGTAATCTAACGCTGTGCAAAATTTGGGGAATTTTCGGAGAGGTGAAAATTTTCAAGTTTTTTGATTTGTTACGACTCGAGGTGAAAAACTCGAATATCATAAACTCTAAAAATGGGCTGATTTCTTTAGTATATGATTATTTTGCCGAAATTTAACTCTGTGCAAAATTTGATGAATTTTGGGAGGGGTTAAAAATTTTCAAGATTTTTTCGTTGTTGCGACTCGAGGTGAAAAATCGAAAATCATAAACTCTAAAAATCGGCTGATTTCTGTAGTATATGATTATTTTGCCGTAATTTATCACTGTGCAAAATTTGTAGAATTTTGGGTGAGGTGAAAATATTCAATATTTTTGACTTGTTACGACTAGAGGTGAAAAACCCGAAATTCATGAACTCTAAATATAGCTGATTTTTGTAGTATATGATTATTTTGAAGTAATTTAACGCTGTGCAAAATTTGGAGAATTTTGGGAGAGGTTAAAAATGTTCAAGATTTTTTATTGTTGCGACTCGAGGTGAAAAATCGAAAATCATAAACTCTAAAAATGGGCTGATTTCTGTAGTATATGATTATTTTGCCGTAATTTATCGCTGTGCAAATTTTGGGAATTTTGGGAGAGGTGAAAATTTTCAAGATTTTTGACTTGTTACGACTAGAGATGAAAAACTCCAAAATCATGAACTCTTCAAATAGGCTGATTTTTGTAGTATATGATTATTTTGGCGTAATTTAAAGCTGTGCAAACTTTGATGAATTTTGGGAGAGCTTAAAAGTTTTCAAGATTTTGACTTGTTATACTAGAGGTAAAAAATCCAAAAATCATGAACTATAAAAATGGGCTGGTTTTTGTAGTTCATGACTATGTGGCGTAATTTAACGCTGTGCAAAATTTGATGAATTTTGGTAGAGGTTAAAAATGTTCAAGATTTTTTATTGTTGCGACTCGAGGTGAAAAATCGAAAATCATAAACTCTAAAAATGGGCTGATTTCTGTAGTATATGATTATTTTGCCGTAATTTATGGCTGTGCAAATTTTGGGGAACTTTCGGAGAGGTAAAAATTTTCAAGATTTTTTACTTGTGGCGACTCGAGGTGAAAAATCCGAAAGTCATGAACTCTGAAAATGGGCTGATTTTTGTAGTATATGATTATTTTGACGTAATTTAACGCTGTGCAAAATATGGGGAATTTTTGAGAGGTAAATATTTTCAAGATTTATGACTTGTGACGACACGAGGGAAAAACTCGAAAATCATGAACTCTAAAATAGCTGATTTTTGTACTATATGATTATTTTGGCGTAATTTATTGCTGTGCAAAATTTGCGAAATTTTGGAAGAGGTGAAAATTTTCAAGATTTTTGAATTGTTACGACTCGAGGTGAAAAATTCGAAAGTCATGAACTCTAGAAATGGGCTGATTTCTGTAGTATATGCTTATTTTGCCGTAATCTAACGCTGTGCAAAGTTTGGGGAATTTTCAGAGAGGTGAAAATTTTTAAGATTCTTGACTTGTTACGACTCGAGTTGAAAAACTCGAAAATCATAACCTCTAAAAATGGGCTGATTTCTGTAGTATATGCTTATTTTGCCGTAATTTAACGCTGTACAAAATTTGGGGAATTTTGGGAGAGGTGAAAATTTTCAAGATTTTTGAATTGTTACGACTAGAGGTGAAAAATCCGAAAATCATGAACTCTAAAAATGGGCTGGTTTTTGTAGAATATACATGACTATGTTGGCGTAATTTAACGCTGTGCAAAATTTGATGAATTTTGGTAGAGGTTAAAAATTTTCAAGATTTTTGACTTGTTGCGACTCGAGGTGAAAAATCGAAAATCATAAACTCTAAAAATGGGCTGATTTTTGTAGTATATGATTATTTTGCCGCAATTTATCGCTGTGCAAAATTTGGGGAATTTTGGGAGAGGTGAAAATTTTCAAGATTTTTTACTTGTGGCGACTCGAGGTGAAAAACTCGAAAATCATAAACTAAACATAGGCTGATTTTTGTAGTATATGATTATTTTAGCGTAATTTAAAGCTGTGCAAAATTTGGGGAATTTTGGGAGAGGTGAAAATTTTCAAGATTTTTGACTTGTTACGACTAGAGGTAAAAAACCCAAAAATCATGAACTCTAAAAATGGGCTGATTTTTTTTCATGATTGAGGTGAAAAACTCGAAAATCATGAACTCTAAAAATAGGCTGACTTTGTAGTATATGGTTATTTTGACAAAATTTAACGCTGTGCAAAATTTGTTGAATTTTGGGAGAGGTTAAACATTTTTAAGGTTTTTGACTTGTTACGACTCGAGGTGAAAAACTCGAATATCATAAACTCTAAAAATGGGCTGATTTCTTTAGTATATGATTATTTTGCCGAAATTTAACTCTGTGCAAAATTTGATGAATTTTGGGAGGGGTTAAAAATTTTCAAGATTTTTTCGTTGTTGCGACTCGAGGTGAAAAATCGAAAATCATAAACTCTAAAAATCGGCTGATTTCTGTAGTATATGATTATTTTGCCGTAATTTATCACTGTGCAAAATTTGTAGAATTTTGGGTGAGGTGAAAATATTCAATATTTTTGACTTGTTACGACTAGAGGTGAAAAACCCGAAATTCATGAACTCTAAATATAGCTGATTTTTGTAGTATATGATTATTTTGAAGTAATTTAACGCTGTGCAAAATTTGGAGAATTTTGGGAGAGGTTAAAAATGTTCAAGATTTTTTATTGTTGCGACTCGAGGTGAAAAATCGAAAATCATAAACTCTAAAAATGGGCTGATTTCTGTAGTATATGATTATTTTGCCGTAATTTATCGCTGTGCAAATTTTGGGAATTTTGGGAGAGGTGAAAATTTTCAAGATTTTTGACTTGTTACGACTAGAGATGAAAAACTCCAAAATCATGAACTCTTCAAATAGGCTGATTTTTGTAGTATATGATTATTTTGGCGTAATTTAAAGCTGTGCAAACTTTGATGAATTTTGGGAGAGCTTAAAAGTTTTCAAGATTTTGACTTGTTATACTAGAGGTGAAAAATCCAAAAATCATGAACTATAAAAATGGGCTGGTTTTTGTAGTTCATGACTATGTGGCGTAATTTAACGCTGTGCAAAATTTGATGAATTTTGGTAGAGGTTAAAAATGTTCAAGATATTTTATTGTTGCGACTCGAGGTGAAAAATCGAAAATCATAAACTCTAAAAATGGGCTGATTTCTGTAGTATATGATTATTTTGCCGTAATTTATGGCTGTGCAAATTTTGGGGAACTTTCGGAGAGGTAAAAATTTTCAAGATTTTTTACTTGTGGCGACTCGAGGTGAAAAATCCGAAAGTCATGAACTCTGAAAATGGGCTGATTTTTGTAGTATATGATTATTTTGACGTAATTTAACGCTGTGCAAAATATGGGGAATTTTTGAGAGGTAAATATTTTCAAGATTTATGACTTGTGACGACACGAGGGAAAAACTCGAAAATCATGAACTCTAAAATAGCTGATTTTTGTACTATATGCTTATTTTGCCGTAATTTAACGCTGTACAAAATTTGGGGAATTTTGGAAGAGGTGAAAATTTTCAAGATTTTTGAATTGTTACGACTCGAGGTGAAAAATTCGAAAGTCATGAACTCTAGAAATGGGCTGGTTTTTGTAGTATATACATGACTATGTTGGCGTAATTTAACGCTGTGCAAAATTTGATGAATTTTGGTAGAGGTTAAAAATTTTCAAGATTTTTGACTTGTGCGACTCGAGGTGAAAAATCGAAAATCATAAACTCTAAAAATGGGCTGATTTTTGTAGTATATGATTATTTTGCCGCAATTTATCGCTGTGCAAAATTTGGGGAATTTTGGGAGAGGTGAAAATTTTCAAGATTTTTTACTTGTGGCGACTCGAGGTGAAAAACTCGAAAATCATAAACTAAACATAGGCTGATTTTTGTAGTATATGATTATTTTGAAGTAATTTAACGCTGTGCAAAATTTGGAGAATTTTGGGAGAGGTTAAAAATGTTCAAGATTTTTTATTGTTGCGACTCGAGGTGAAAAATCGAAAATCATAAACTCTAAAAATGGGCTGATTTCTGTAGTATATGATTATTTTGCCGTAATTTATCGCTGTGCAAATTTTGGGAATTTTGGGAGAGGTGAAAATTTTCAAGATTTTTGACTTGTTACGACTAGAGATGAAAAACTCCAAAATCATGAACTCTTCAAATAGGCTGATTTTTGTAGTATATGATTATTTTGGCGTAATTTAAAGCTGTGCAAACTTTGATGAATTTTGGGAGAGCTTAAAAGTTTTCAAGATTTTGACTTGTTATACTAGAGGTAAAAAATCCAAAAATCATGAACTATAAAAATGGGCTGGTTTTTGTAGTTCATGACTATGTGGCGTAATTTAACGCTGTGCAAAATTTGATGAATTTTGGTAGAGGTTAAAAATGTTCAAGATTTTTTATTGTTGCGACTCGAGGTGAAAAATCGAAAATCATAAACTCTAAAAATGGGCTGATTTCTGTAGTATATGATTATTTTGCCGTAATTTATGGCTGTGCAAATTTTGGGGAACTTTCGGAGAGGTAAAAATTTTCAAGATTTTTTACTTGTGGCGACTCGAGGTGAAAAATCCGAAAGTCATGAACTCTGAAAATGGGCTGATTTTTGTAGTATATGATTATTTTGACGTAATTTAACGCTGTGCAAAATATGGGGAATTTTTGAGAGGTAAATATTTTCAAGATTTATGACTTGTGACGACACGAGGGAAAAACTCGAAAATCATGAACTCTAAAATAGCTGATTTTTGTACTATATGATTATTTTGGCGTAATTTATTGCTGTGCAAAATCTGCGAAATTTTGGAAGAGGTGAAAATTTTCAAGATTTTTGAATTGTTACGACTCGAGGTGAAAAATTCGAAAGTCATGAACTCTAGAAATGGGCTGATTTCTGTAGTATATGCTTATTTTGCCGTAATCTAACGCTGTGCAAAGTTTGGGGAATTTTCAGAGAGGTGAAAATTTTTAAGATTCTTGACTTGTTACGACTCGAGTTGAAAAACTCGAAAATCATAACCTCTAAAAATGGGCTGATTTCTGTAGTATATGCTTATTTTGCCGTAATTTAACGCTGTACAAAATTTGGGGAATTTTGGGAGAGGTGAAAATTTTCAAGATTTTTGAATTGTTACGACTAGAGGTGAAAAATCCGAAAATCATGAACTCTAAAAATGGGCTGGTTTTTGTAGTATATACATGACTATGTTGGCGTAATTTAACGCTGTGCAAAATTTGATGAATTTTGGTAGAGGTTAAAAATTTTCAAGATTTTTGACTTGTTGCGACTCGAGGTGAAAAATCGAAAATCATAAACTCTAAAAATGGGCTGATTTTTGTAGTATATGATTATTTTGCCGCAATTTATCGCTGTGCAAAATTTGGGGAATTTTGGGAGAGGTGAAAATTTTCAAGATTTTTTACTTGTGGCGACTCGAGGTGAAAAACTCGAAAATCATAAACTAAACATAGGCTGATTTTTGTAGTATATGATTATTTTAGCGTAATTTAAAGCTGTGCAAAATTTGGGGAATTTTGGGAGAGGTGAAAATTTTCAAGATTTTTGACTTGTTACGACTAGAGGTAAAAAACCCAAAAATCATGAACTCTAAAAATGGGCTGATTTTTTTTCATGATTGAGGTGAAAAACTCGAAAATCATGAACTCTAAAAATAGGCTGACTTTGTAGTATATGGTTATTTTGACAAAATTTAACGCTGTGCAAAATTTGTTGAATTTTGGGAGAGGTTAAACATTTTTAAGGTTTTTGACTTGTTACGACTCGAGGTGAAAAACTCGAATATCATAAACTCTAAAAATGGGCTGATTTCTTTAGTATATGATTATTTTGCCGAAATTTAACTCTGTGCAAAATTTGATGAATTTTGGGAGGGGTTAAAAATTTTCAAGATTTTTTCGTTGTTGCGACTCGAGGTGAAAAATCGAAAATCATAAACTCTAAAAATCGGCTGATTTCTGTAGTATATGATTATTTTGCCGTAATTTATCACTGTGCAAAATTTGTAGAATTTTGGGTGAGGTGAAAATATTCAATATTTTTGACTTGTTACGACTAGAGGTGAAAAACCCGAAATTCATGAACTCTAAATATAGCTGATTTTTGTAGTATATGATTATTTTGAAGTAATTTAACGCTGTGCAAAATTTGGAGAATTTTGGGAGAGGTTAAAAATGTTCAAGATTTTTTATTGTTGCGACTCGAGGTGAAAAATCGAAAATCATAAACTCTAAAAATGGGCTGATTTCTGTAGTATATGATTATTTTGCCGTAATTTATCGCTGTGCAAATTTTGGGAATTTTGGGAGAGGTGAAAATTTTCAAGATTTTTGACTTGTTACGACTAGAGATGAAAAACTCCAAAATCATGAACTCTTCAAATAGGCTGATTTTTGTAGTATATGATTATTTTGGCGTAATTTAAAGCTGTGCAAACTTTGATGAATTTTGGGAGAGCTTAAAAGTTTTCAAGATTTTGACTTGTTATACTAGAGGTGAAAAATCCAAAAATCATGAACTATAAAAATGGGCTGGTTTTTGTAGTTCATGACTATGTGGCGTAATTTAACGCTGTGCAAAATTTGATGAATTTTGGTAGAGGTTAAAAATGTTCAAGATATTTTATTGTTGCGACTCGAGGTGAAAAATCGAAAATCATAAACTCTAAAAATGGGCTGATTTCTGTAGTATATGATTATTTTGCCGTAATTTATGGCTGTGCAAATTTTGGGGAACTTTCGGAGAGGTAAAAATTTTCAAGATTTTTTACTTGTGGCGACTCGAGGTGAAAAATCCGAAAGTCATGAACTCTGAAAATGGGCTGATTTTTGTAGTATATGATTATTTTGACGTAATTTAACGCTGTGCAAAATATGGGGAATTTTTGAGAGGTAAATATTTTCAAGATTTATGACTTGTGACGACACGAGGGAAAAACTCGAAAATCATGAACTCTAAAATAGCTGATTTTTGTACTATATGCTTATTTTGCCGTAATTTAACGCTGTACAAAATTTGGGGAATTTTGGAAGAGGTGAAAATTTTCAAGATTTTTGAATTGTTACGACTCGAGGTGAAAAATTCGAAAGTCATGAACTCTAGAAATGGGCTGGTTTTTGTAGTATATACATGACTATGTTGGCGTAATTTAACGCTGTGCAAAATTTGATGAATTTTGGTAGAGGTTAAAAATTTTCAAGATTTTTGACTTGTTGCGACTCGAGGTGAAAAATCGAAAATCATAAACTCTAAAAATGGGCTGATTTTTGTAGTATATGATTATTTTGCCGCAATTTATCGCTGTGCAAAATTTGGGGAATTTTGGGAGAGGTGAAAATTTTCAAGATTTTTTACTTGTGGCGACTCGAGGTGAAAAACTCGAAAATCATAAACTAAACATAGGCTGATTTTTGTAGTATATGATTATTTTAGCGTAATTTAAAGCTGTGCAAAATTTGGGGAATTTTGGGAGAGGTGAAAATTTTCAAGATTTTTGACTTGTTACGACTAGAGGTAAAAAACCCAAAAATCATGAACTCTAAAAATGGGCTGATTTTTTTTCATGATTGAGGTGAAAAACTCGAAAATCATGAACTCTAAAAATAGGCTGACTTTGTAGTATATGGTTATTTTGACAAAATTTAACGCTGTGCAAAATTTGTTGAATTTTGGGAGAGGTTAAACATTTTTAAGGTTTTTGACTTGTTACGACTCGAGGTGAAAAATTCGTAAGTCATGAACTCTAAAAATTGGCTGATTTTTGTAGTATATTATTATTTTGACGTAATTTAACGCTGTGCAAAATTTAGAGAATTTTTGAGAGGTGAAAATTTTCAAGATTTTTGACTTGTGACGACACGAGGGAAAAACTCGAAAATCATGAACTCTAAAAATGGTCTGATTTTTTAGTATATGATTATTTTGGAGTAATCTAACGCTGTGCAATATTTGGGGAATTTTGGGGGAGGCGAAAATTTTCAAGATTTTTGGCTTGTTACGACTAGCGGTGGAAAACCCAAATCATGAACTCTAAAAATTGGCTGATTTTTGTAGTATATGATTATTTTGACGTAATTTAACAACGCTGTGCAAAATTTGGGGAATTTTGGGAAAGTGAAAATTTTCAAGATTTTTGACTAGTGACGACACGAGGGGGAAAAAAAATTAGGTTGATGTTTGTAGTATATGATTATTTTGGAGTAATCTAACGCTGTGCTATACTTGGGGAATTTTGGGAGAGGTGAAAATTTTCAAGTTTTTTGATTTGTTACGACTCGAGGTGAAAAACTCGAATATCATAAACTCTAAAAATGGGCTGATTTCTTTAGTATATGATTATTTTGCCGAAATTTAACTCTGTGCAAAATTTGATGAATTTTGGGAGGGGTTAAAAATTTTCAAGATTTTTTCGTTGTTGCGACTCGAGGTGAAAAATCGAAAATCATAAACTCTAAAAATCGGCTGATTTCTGTAGTATATGATTATTTTGCCGTAATTTATCACTGTGCAAAATTTGTAGAATTTTGGGTGATGTGAAAATATTCAATATTTTTGACTTGTTACGACTAGAGGTGAAAAACCCGAAATTCATGAACTCTAAATATAGCTGATTTTTGTAGTATATGATTATTTTGAAGTAATTTAACGCTGTGCAAAATTTGGAGAATTTTGGGAGAGGTTAAAAATGTTCAAGATTTTTTATTGTTGCGACTCGAGGTGAAAAATCGAAAATCATAAACTCTAAAAATGGGCTGATTTCTGTAGTATATGATTATTTTGCCGTAATTTATCGCTGTGCAAATTTTGGGAATTTTGGGAGAGGTGAAAATTTTCAAGATTTTTGAGTTGTTACGACTAGAGATGAAAAACTCCAAAATCATGAACTCTTCAAATAGGCTGATTTTTGTAGTATATGATTATTTTGGCGTAATTTAAAGCTGTGCAAACTTTGATGAATTTTGGGAGAGCTTAAAAGTTTTCAAGATTTTGACTTGTTATACTCGAGGTGAAAAATCGAAAATCATAAACTCTAAAAATGGGCTGATTTCTGTAGTATATGATTATTTTGCCGTAATTTATCGCTGTGCAAATTTTGGGGAACTTTCGGAGAGGTAAAAATTTTCAAGATTTTTTACTTGTGGCGACTCGAGGTGAAAAATCCGAAAGTCATGAACTCTAAAAATGGGCTGATTTTTGTAGTATATGATTATTTTGACGTAATTTAACGCTGTGCAAAATATGGGGAATTTTTGAGAGGTAAATATTTTTAAGATTTATGACTTGTGACGACACGAGGGAAAAACTCAAAAATCATGAACTCTAAAATAGCTGATTTTTGTACTATATGATTATTTTGGCGTAATTTATTGCTGTGCAAAATTTGCGAAATTTTGGAAGAGGTGAAAATTTTCAAGATTTTTGAATTGTTACGACTCGAGGTGAAAAATTCGAAAGTCATGAACTCTAGAAATGGGCTGATTTCTGTAGTATATGCTTATTTTGCCGTAATCTAACGCTGTGCAAAGTTTGGGGAATTTTCAGAGAGGTGAAAATTTTTAAGATTCTTGACTTGTTACGACTCGAGTTGAAAAACTCGAAAATCATAACCGCTAAAAATGGGCTGATTTCTGTAGTATATGCTTATTTTGCAGTAATTTAACGCTGTACAAAATTTGGGGAATTTTGGGAGAGGTGAAAATTTTCAAGATTTTTGAATTGTTACGACTAGAGGTGAAAAATCCGAAAATCATGAACTCTAAAAATGGGCTGGTTTTTGTAGTATATACATGACTATGTTGGCGTAATTGAACGCTGTGCAAAATTTGATGAATTTTGGTAGAGGTTAAAAATTTTCAAGATTTTTTATTGTAGCGACTCGAGGTGAAAAATCGAAAATCATAAACTCTAAAAATGGGCTGATTTCTGTAGTATATGATTATTTAGCCGTAATTTATTGCTGTGCAAATTTTGGGGAACTTTCGGAGGTGAAAATTTTCAATATTTTTTACTTGTGGCGACTCGAGGTGAAAAATCCGAAAGTCATGAACTCTAAAAATGTGCTGATTTTTGTAGTATATGATTATTTTGACGTAATTTAACGCTGTGCAAAATTTGGGGAATTTTGGGAAAGTGAAAATTTTCAACATTTTTGACTAGTGACGACACGAGGGGGAAAAAAAATTAGGTTGATGCTTGTAGTATATGATTATTTTGGAGTAATCTAACGCTGTGCAATATTTGGGGAATTTTGGGAGAGGTGAAAATTTTCAAGATTTTTGGCTTGTTACGACTAGCGGTGGAAAACCCAAATCATGAACTCTAAAAATTGGCTGATTGTAGTATATGATTATTTTGGAGTAATCTAACGCTGTGCAAAATTTCTGTAATCTTGGGAGAGGTGAAAATTTTCAAGTTTTTTGACTTGTTACGACTCGAGGTGAAAAATCGAAAATCATAAACTCTAAAAATGGGCTGATTTCTTTAGTATATGATTATTTTGCCGTAATTTATCACTGTGCAAAATTTGTAGAATTTTGGGTGAGGTGAAAATATTCAATATTTTTGACTTGTTACGACTAGAGGTGAAAAACCAGAAATTCATGAACTCTAAATATAGCTGATTTTTGTAGTATATTATTATTTTGGCGTAATTTAACGCTGTGCAAAATTTATAGAATTTTTGAGAGGTGAAAATTTTCAAGATTTTTGACTTGTGACGACACGAGGGAAAAACTCGAAAATCATGAACTCTAAAATAGCTGATTTTTGTAGTATATGATTATTTTGGCGTAATTTAACGCTGTGCAAAATTTGGAGAATTTTAGGAGAGGTGAAAATTTTTAAGATTTTTGACTTGTTACGACTCGAGGTGAAAAACTCGAAAATAAAAAACTCTAAAAATGGGCTGATTTCTGTAGTATATGATTATTTTGGCGTAATTTAACGCTGTGCAAAATTTACGGAGTTTTGGGAGAGGTTAAAAATTTTCAAGATTTTTGACTTGTTACGGCTAGAGGTGAAAACCCCGAAAATCATGAAGTCTAAAAATGGTCTGGTTTTTGTAGTATATGATTATTTTGGCGTAATCTAAAGCTGTGCAAAATTTGGGGAATTTTCGGAGAGGTGAAAATTTTCGAGTTTTCTGACTTGTTACGACTCGAGGTAAAAAACTCGAAAATCTTAAACTCTAAAAATGGGCTGATTACTGTAGTATATGATTATTTTGCCGCAATTTATCGCTGCGCAAAATTTAGGGAATTTTGGGAGAGGTGAAAATTTTAAAGATTTTTGAATTGTTACGACTCGAGGTGGAAAAATCGAAAGTCATGAGCTCTAAAAATGGGCTGATTTTTGTAGGATATGAATATTTTAGCGTAATCTAACGCTGTGCAAAATTTGGGGAATTTTGGGAGTGGTGAAAATTTTCAAGATTTTTGACTTGTTACGACTCGAGTTGAAAAACTCGAAAATCATAACCGCTAAAAATGGGCTGATTTCTGTAGTATATGCTTATTTTGCAGTAATTTAACGCTGTACAAAATTTGGGGAATTTTGGGAGAGGTGAAAATTTTCAAGATTTTTGAATTGTTACGACTAGAGGTGAAAAATCCGAAAATCATGAACTCTAAAAATGGGCTGGTTTTTGTAGTATATACATGACTATGTTGGCGTAATTTAACGCTGTGCAAAATTTGATGAATTTTGGTAGAGGTTAAAAATTTTCAAGATTTTTTATTGTAGCGACTCGAGGTGAAAAATCGAAAATCATAAACTCTAAAAATGGGCTGATTTCTGTAGTATATGATTATTTAGCCGTAATTTATTGCTGTGCAAATTTTGGGGAACTTTCGGAGGTGAAAATTTTCAATATTTTTTACTTGTGGCGACTCGAGGTGAAAAATCCGAAAGTCATGAACTCTAAAAATGTGCTGATTTTTGTAGTATATGATTATTTTGACGTAATTTAACGCTGTGCAAAATTTGGGGAATTTTGGGAAAGTGAAAATTTTCAACATTTTTGACTAGTGACGACACGAGGGGGAAAAAAAATTAGGTTGATGCTTGTAGTATATGATTATTTTGGAGTAATCTAACGCTGTGCAATATTTGGGGAATTTTGGGAGAGGTGAAAATTTTCAAGATTTTTGGCTTGTTACGACTAGCGGTGGAAAACCCAAATCATGAACTCTAAAAATTGGCTGATTGTAGTATATGATTATTTTGGAGTAATCTAACGCTGTGCAAAATTTCTGTAATCTTGGGAGAGGTGAAAATTTTCAAGTTTTTTGACTTGTTACGACTCGAGGTGAAAAATCGAAAATCATAAACTCTAAAAATGGGCTGATTTCTTTAGTATATGATTATTTTGCCGTAATTTATCACTGTGCAAAATTTGTAGAATTTTGGGTGAGGTGAAAATATTCAATATTTTTGACTTGTTACGACTAGAGGTGAAAAACCAGAAATTCATGAACTCTAAATATAGCTGATTTTTGTAGTATATTATTATTTTGGCGTAATTTAACGCTGTGCAAAATTTATAGAATTTTTGAGAGGTGAAAATTTTCAAGATTTTTGACTTGTGACGACACGAGGGAAAAACTCGAAAATCATGAACTCTAAAATAGCTGATTTTTGTAGTATATGATTATTTTGGCGTAATTTAACGCTGTGCAAAATTTGGAGAATTTTAGGAGAGGTGAAAATTTTTAAGATTTTTGACTTGTTACGACTCGAGGTGAAAAACTCGAAAATAAAAAACTCTAAAAATGGGCTGATTTCTGTAGTATATGATTATTTTGGCGTAATTTAACGCTGTGCAAAATTTACGGAGTTTTGGGAGAGGTTAAAAATTTTCAAGATTTTTGACTTGTTACGGCTAGAGGTGAAAACCCCGAAAATCATGAAGTCTAAAAATGGTCTGGTTTTTGTAGTATATGATTATTTTGGCGTAATCTAAAGCTGTGCAAAATTTGGGGAATTTTCGGAGAGGTGAAAATTTTCGAGTTTTCTGACTTGTTACGACTCGAGGTAAAAAACTCGAAAATCTTAAACTCTAAAAATGGGCTGATTACTGTAGTATATGATTATTTTGCCGCAATTTATCGCTGCGCAAAATTTAGGGAATTTTGGGAGAGGTGAAAATTTTAAAGATTTTTGAATTGTTACGACTCGAGGTGGAAAAATCGAAAGTCATGAGCTCTAAAAATGGGCTGATTTTTGTAGGATATGAATATTTTAGCGTAATCTAACGCTGTGCAAAATTTGGGGAATTTTGGGAGTGGTGAAAATTTTCAAGATTTTTGACTTGTTACGACTCGAGTTGAAAAACTCGAAAATCATAACCGCTAAAAATGGGCTGATTTCTGTAGTATATGCTTATTTTGCAGTAATTTAACGCTGTACAAAATTTGGGGAATTTTGGGAGAGGTGAAAATTTTCAAGATTTTTGAATTGTTACGACTAGAGGTGAAAAATCCGAAAATCATGAACTCTAAAAATGGGCTGGTTTTTGTAGTATATACATGACTATGTTGGCGTAATTTAACGCTGTGCAAAATTTGATGAATTTTGGTAGAGGTTAAAAATTTTCAAGATTTTTTATTGTAGCGACTCGAGGTGAAAAATCGAAAATCATAAACTCTAAAAATGGGCTGATTTCTGTAGTATATGATTATTTAGCCGTAATTTATTGCTGTGCAAATTTTGGGGAACTTTCGGAGGTGAAAATTTTCAATATTTTTTACTTGTGGCGACTCGAGGTGAAAAATCCGAAAGTCATGAACTCTAAAAATGTGCTGATTTTTGTAGTATATGATTAT
This sequence comes from Nowickia ferox, assembly GCA_936439885.1. Classification (NCBI taxonomy): domain Eukaryota; kingdom Metazoa; phylum Arthropoda; class Insecta; order Diptera; family Tachinidae; genus Nowickia; species Nowickia ferox. The sequence goes on from OW387025.1 coordinate 43,924,094, forward strand.
TTTGACGTAATTTAACGCTGTGCAAAATTTGGGGAATTTTGGGAAAGTGAAAATTTTCAACATTTTTGACTAGTGACGACACGAGGGGGAAAAAAAATTAGGTTGATGTTTGTAGTATATGATTATTTTGGAGTAATCTAACGCTGTGCAATATTTGGGGAATTTTGGGAGAGGTGAAAATTTTCAAGATTTTTGGCTTGTTACGACTAGCGGTGGAAAACCCAAATCATGAACTCTAAAAATTGGCTGATTGTAGTATATGATTATTTTGGAGTAATCTAACGCTGTGCAAAATTTCTGTAATCTTGGGAGAGGTGAAAATTTTCAATATTTTTGACTTGTTACGACTAGAGGTGAAAAACCAGAAATTCATGAACTCTAAATATAGCTGATTTTTGTAGTATATTATTATTTTGGCGTAATTTAACGCTGTGCAAAATTTATAGAATTTTTGAGAGGTGAAAATTTTCAAGATTTTTGACTTGTGACGACACGAGGGAAAAACTCGAAAATCATGAACTCTAAAATAGCTGATTTTTGTAGTATATGATTATTTTGGCGTAATTTAACGCTGTGCAAAATTTGGAGAATTTTAGGAGAGGTGAAAATTTTTAAGATTTTTGACTTGTTACGACTCGAGGTGAAAAACTCGAAAATAAAAAACTCTAAAAATGGGCTGATTTCTGTAGTATATGATTATTTTGGCGTAATTTAACGCTGTGCAAAATTTACGGAGTTTTGGGAGAGGTTAAAAATTTTCAAGATTTTTGACTTGTTACGGCTAGAGGTGAAAACCCCGAAAATCATGAAGTCTAAAAATGGTCTGGTTTTTGTAGTATATGATTATTTTGGCGTAATCTAAAGCTGTGCAAAATTTGGGGAATTTTCGGAGAGGTGAAAATTTTCGAGTTTTCTGACTTGTTACGACTCGAGGTAAAAAACTCGAAAATCTTAAACTCTAAAAATGGGCTGATTACTGTAGTATATGATTATTTTGCCGCAATTTATCGCTGCGCAAAATTTAGGGAATTTTGGGAGAGGTGAAAATTTTAAAGATTTTTGAATTGTTACGACTCGAGGTGGAAAAATCGAAAGTCATGAGCTCTAAAAATGGGCTGATTTTTGTAGGATATGAATATTTTAGCGTAATCTAACGCTGTGCAAAATTTGGGGAATTTTGGGAGTGGTGAAAATTTTCAAGATTTTTGACTTATGACGACTCGAAGTGAAAAATCCGAAAATCATGAACTCTAAAAATGGGCTGGTTTTTGTACTACATGATTATGTTGGCGTAATTTAACGCTGTGCAAAATTTGATGAATTTTGGTAGAGGTTAAAAATTTTCAAGATTTTTGACTTGTTGCGACTCGAGGTGAAAAATCGAAAATCATAAACTCTAAAAATGGGCTGATTTTTGTAGTATATGATTATTTTGCCGCAATTTATCGCTGTGCAAAATTTGGGGAATTTTGGGAGAGGTGAAAATATTCAAGATTTTTTACTTGTGGCGACTCGAGGTGAAAAACTCGAAAATCATAAACTAAACATAGGCTGATTTTTGTAGTATATGATTATTTTAGCGTAATTTAAAGCTGTGCAAAATTTGGGGAATTTTGGGAGAGGTGAAAATTTTCAAGATTTTTGACTTGTTACGACTAGAGGTAAAAAACCCAAAAATCATGAACTCTAAAAATGGGCTGATTTTTTTCATGATTGAGGTGAAAAACTCGAAAATCATGAATTCTAAAAATAGGCTGACTTTGTAGTATATGGTTATTTTGACAAAATTTAACGCTGTGCAAAATTTGTTGAATTTTGGGAGAGGTTAAACATTTTTAAGGTTTTTGACTTGTTACGACTCGAGGTGAAAAATTCGTAAGTCATGAACTCTAAAAATTGGCTGATTTTTGTAGTATATTATTATTTTGGCGTAATTTAACGCTGTGCAAAATTTAGAGAATTTTTGAGAGGTGAAAATTTTCAAGATTTTTTACTTGTGACGACACGAGGGAAAAACTCGAAAATCATGAACTCTAAAAATGGTCTGATTTTTTAGTATATGATTATTTTGGAGTAATCTAACGCTGTGCAATATTTGGGGAATTTTGGGGGAGGCGAAAATTTTCAAGATTTTTGGCTTGTTACGACTAGCGGTGGAAAACCCAAATCATGAACTCTAAAAATTGGCTGATTTTTGCAGTATATGATTATTTTGACGTAATTTAACAACGCTGTGCAAAATTTGGGGAATTTTGGGAAAGTGAAAATTTTCAAGATTTTTGACTAGTGACGACACGAGGGGGAAAAAAAATTAGGTTGATGTTTGTAATATATGATTATTTTGGAGTAATCTAACGCTGTGCTATATTTGGGGAATTTTGGGAGAGGTGAAAATTTTCAAGATTTTTGGCTTGTTACGACTAGCGGTGGAAAACCCAAATCATGAACTCTTAAAATTGGCTGATTTTTGTAGTATATGATTATTTTGACGTAATTTAACAACGCTGTGCCAAATTTGGGGAATTTTGGGAAAGTGAAAATTTTCAACATTTTTGACTAGTGACGACACGAGGGGGGAAAAAAATTAGGTTGATGTTTGTAGTATATGATTATTTTGGAGTAATCTAACGCTGTGCAATATTTGGGGAATTTTGGGAGAGGTGAAAATTTTCAAGATTTTTGGCTTGTTACGACTAGCGGTGGAAAACCCAAATCATGAACTCTAAAAATTGGCTGATTGTAGTATATGATTATTTTGAAGTAATCTAACGCTGTGCAAAATTTGGGGAATTTTGGGAGAGTTGAAAATTTTTAAGACGCCACGAGCTGAAAAACTCAAAAATCATGAACTCTAAAAACAGATGATTTTTGTAGAATTTTGGGAGAGGTGAAAATTTTCAAGATTTTTGAATTGTTACGACTCGAGGTGAAAAACTCGAAAATCATGAACTTTAAAAATAGGCTGATTTATGCAGTATATGATTATTTTGGCGTAATCTAACGCTGTGCAAAATTTGGGGAATTTTCGGAGAGGTGAAAATTTTCAAGTTTTTTGACTTGTTACGACTCGAGGTGAAAAACTCGAATATCATAAACTCTAAAAATGGGCTGATTTCTTTAGTATATGATTATTTTGCCGAAATTTAACTCTGTTCAAAATTTGATGAATTTTGGGAGGGGTTAAAAATTTTCAAGATTTTTTCGTTGTTGCGACTCGAGGTGAAAAATCGAAAATCATAAACTCTAAAAATCGGCTGATTTCTGTAGTATATGATTATTTTGCCGTAATTTATCACTGTGCAAAATTTGTAGAATTTTGGGTGAGGTGAAAATATTCAATATTTTTGACTTGTTACGACTAGAGGTGAAAAACCCGAAATTCATGAACTCTAAATATAGCTGATTTTTGTACTACATGATTATGTGGCGTAATTTAACGCTGTGCAAAATTTGATGAATTTTGGTAGAGGTTAAAAATTTTCAAGATTTTTGACTTGTTGCGATTCGAGGTGAAAAATCGAAAATCATAAACTCTAAAAATGGGCTGATTTTTGTAGTATATGATTATTTTGCCGCAATTTATCGCTGTGCAAAATTTGGGGAATTTTGGGAGAGGTGAAAATTTTCAAGATTTTTTACTTGTGGCGACTCGAGGTGAAAAACTCGAAAATCATAAACTAAACATAGGCTGATTTTTGTAGTATATGATTATTTTGGCGTAATCTAACGCTGTGCAAAATTTGGGGAATTTTCGGAGAGGTGAAAATTTTCAAGTTTTTTGATTTGTTACGACTCGAGGTGAAAAACTCGAATATCATAAACTCTAAAAATGGGCTGATTTCTTTAGTATATGATTATTTTGCCGAAATTTAACTCTGTGCAAAATTTGATGAATTTTGGAAGGGGTTAAAAATTTTCAAGATTTTTTCGTTGTTGCGACTCGAGGTGAAAAATCGAAAATCATAAACTCTAAAAATCGGCTGATTTCTGTAGTATATGATTATTTTGCCGTAATTTATCACTGTGCAAAATTTGTAGAATTTTGGGTGAGGTGAAAATATTCAATATTTTTGACTTGTTACGACTAGAGGTGAAAAACCCGAAATTCATGAACTCTAAATATAGCTGATTTTTGTAGTATATGATTATTTTGAAGTAATTTAACGCTGTGCAAAATTTGGAGAATTTTGGGAGAGGTTAAAAATGTTCAAGATTTTTTATTGTTGCGACTCGAGGTGAAAAATCGAAAATCATAAACTCTAAAAATGGGCTGATTTCTGTAGTATATGATTATTTTGCCGTAATTTATCGCTGTGCAAATTTTGGGAATTTTGGGAGAGGTGAAAATTTTCAAGATTTTTGACTTGTTACGACTAGAGATGAAAAACTCCAAAATCATGAACTCTTCAAATAGGCTGATTTTTGTAGTATATGATTATTTTGGCGTAATTTAAAGCTGTGCAAACTTTGATGAATTTTGGGAGAGCTTAAAAGTTTTCAAGATTTTGACTTGTTATACTCGAGGTGAAAAATCCAAAAATCATGAACTATAAAAATGGGCTGGTTTTTGTAGTTCATGACTATGTGGCGTAATTTAACGCTGTGCAAAATTTGATGAATTTTGGTAGAGGTTAAAAATGTTCAAAATTTTTTATTGTTGCGACTCGAGGTGAAAAATCGAAAATCATAAACTCTAAAAATGGGCTGATTTCTGTAGTATATGATTATTTTGTCGTAATTTATGGCTGTGCAAATTTTGGGGAACTTTCGGAGAGGTAAAAATTTTCAAGATTTTTTACTTGTGGCGACTCGAGGTGAAAAATCCGAAAGTCATGAACTCTGAAAATGGGCTGATTTTTGTAGTATATGATTATTTTGACGTAATTTAACGCTGTGCAAAATATGGGGAATTTTTGAGAGGTAAATATTTTCAAGATTTATGACTTGTGACGACACGAGGGAAAAACTCGAAAATCATGAACTCTAAAATAGCTGATTTTTGTACTATATGATTATTTTGGCGTAATTTATTGCTGTGCAAAATTTGCGAAATTTTGGAAGAGGTGAAAATTTTCAAGATTTTTGAATTGTTACGACTCGAGGTGAAAAATTCGAAAGTCATGAACTCTAGAAATGGGCTGATTTCTGTAGTATATGCTTATTTTGCCGTAATCTAACGCTGTGCAAAGTTTGGGGATTTTTCAGAGAGGTGAAAATTTTTAAGATTCTTGACTTGTTACGACTCGAGTTGAAAAACTCGAAAATCATAACCTCTAAAAATGGGCTGATTTCTGTAGTATATGCTTATTTTGCCGTAATTTAACGCTGTACAAAATTTGGGGAATTTTGGGAGAGGTGAAAATTTTCAAGATTTTTGAATTGTTACGACTAGAGGTGAAAAATCCGAAAATCATGAACTCTAAAAATGGGCTGGTTTTTGTAGTATATACATGACTATGTTGGCGTAATTTAACGCTGTGCAAAATTTGATGAATTTTGGTAGAGGTTAAAAATTTTCAAGATTTTTGACTTGTTGCGACTCGAGGTGAAAAATCGAAAATCATAAACTCTAAAAATGGGCTGATTTTTGTAGTATATGGTTATTTTGACAAAATTTAACGCTGTGCAAAATTTGTTGAATTTTGGGAGAGGTTAAACATTTTTAAGGTTTTTGACTTGTTACGACTCGAGGTGAAAAATTCGTAAGTCATGAACTCTAAAAATGGTCTGATTTTTTAGTATATGATTATTTTGGAGTAATCTAACGCTGTGCAATATTTGGGGAATTTTGAGGGAGGCGAAAATTTTCAAGATTTTTGGCTTGTTACGACTAGCGGTGGAAAACCCAAATCATGAACTCTAAAAATTGGCTGATTTTTGTAGTATATGATTATTTTGACGTAATTTAACAACGCTGTGCAAAATTTGGGGAATTTTGGGAAAGTGAAAATTTTCAAGATTTTTGACTAGTGACGACACGAGGGGGAAAAAAAATTAGGTTGATGTTTGTAGTATATGATTATTTTGGAGTAATCTAACGCTGTGCTATATTTGGGGAATTTTGGGAGAGGTGAAAATTTTCAAGTTTTTTGATTTGTTACGACTCGAGGTGAAAAACTCGAATATCATAAACTCTAAAAATAGGCTGATTTCTTTAGTATATGATTATTTTGCCGAAATTTAACTCTGTGCAAAATTTGATGAATTTTGGGAGGGGTTAAAAATTTTCAAGATTTTTTCGTTGTTGCGACTCGAGGTGAAAAATCGAAAATCATAAACTCTAAAAATCGGCTGATTTCTGTAGTATATGATTATTTTGCCGTAATTTATCACTGTGCAAAATTTGTAGAATTTTGGGTGAGGTGAAAATATTCAATATTTTTGACTTGTTACGACTAGAGGTGAAAAACCCGAAATTCATGAACTCAAAATATAGCTGATTTTTGTAGTATATGATTATTTTGAAGTAATTTAACGCTGTGCAAAATTTGGAGAATTTTGGGAGAGGTTAAAAATGTTCAAGATTTTTTATTGTTGCGACTCGAGGTGAAAAATCGAAAATCATAAACTCTAAAAATGGGCTGATTTCTGTAGTATATGATTATTTTGCCGTAATTTATCGCTGTGCAAATTTTGGGAATTTTGGGAGAGGTGAAAATTTTCAAGATTTTTGACTTGTTACGACTAGAGATGAAAAACTCCAAAATCATGAACTCTTCAAATAGGCTGATTTTTGTAGTATATGATTATTTTGGCGTAATTTAAAGCTGTGCAAACTTTGATGAATTTTGGGAGAGCTTAAAAGTTTTCAAGATTTTGACTTGTTATACTCGAGGTGAAAAATCCAAAAATCATGAACTATAAAAATGGGCTGGTTTTTGTAGTTCATGACTATGTGGCGTAATTTAACGCTGTGCAAAATTTGATGAATTTTGGTAGAGGTTAAAAATGTTCAAAATTTTTTATTGTTGCGACTCGAGGTGAAAAATCGAAAATCATAAACTCTAAAAATGGGCTGATTTCTGTAGTATATGATTATTTTGCCGTAATTTATCGCTGTGCAAATTTTGGGGAACTTTCGGAGAGGTAAAAATTTTCAAGATTTTTTACTTGTGGCGACTCGAGGTGAAAAATCCGAAAGTCATGAACTCTAAAAATGGGCTGATTTTTGTAGTATATGATTATTTTGACGTAATTTAACGCTGTGCAAAATATGGGGAATTTTTGAGAGGTAAATATTTTTAAGATTTATGACTTGTGACGACACGAGGGAAAAACTCAAAAATCATGAACTCTAAAATAGCTGATTTTTGTACTATATGATTATTTTGGCGTAATTTATTGCTGTGCAAAATTTGCGAAATTTTGGAAGAGGTGAAAATTTTCAAGATTTTTGAATTGTTACGACTCGAGGTGAAAAATTCGAAAGTAATGAACTCTAGAAATGGGCTGATTTCTGTAGTATATGCTTATTTTGCCGTAATCTAACGCTGTGCAAAGTTTGGGGAATTTTCAGAGAGGTGAAAATTTTTAAGATTCTTGACTTGTTACGACTCGAGTTGAAAAACTCGAAAATCATAACCTCTAAAAATGGGCTGATTTCTGTAGTATATGCTTATTTTGCCGTAATTTAACGCTGTACAAAATTTGGGGAATTTTGGGAGAGGTGAAAATTTTCAAGATTTTTGAATTGTTACGACTAGAGGTAAAAAATCCGAAAATCATGAACTCTAAAAATGGGCTGGTTTTTGTAGTATATACATGACTATGTTGGCGTAATTTAACGCTGTGCAAAATTTGATGAATTTTGGTAGAGGTTAAAAATTTTCAAGATTTTTTATTGTAGCGACTCGAGGTGAAAAATCGAAAATCATAAACTCTAAAAATGGGCTGATTTCTGTAGTATATGATTATTTAGCCGTAATTTATTGCTGTGCAAATTTTGGGGAACTTTCGGAGAGGTGAAAATTTTCAATATTTTTTACTTGTGGCGACTCGAGGTGAAAAATCCGAAAGTCATGAACTCTAAAAATGTGCTGATTTTTGTAGTATATGATTATTTTGACGTAATTTAACGCTGTGCAAAATGTGGGGAATTTTTGAGAGGTGAAAATTTTCAAGATTTTTGACTTGTGACGACACGAGGGAAAAACTCGAAAATCATGAACTCTAAAAATGGGCTGATTTTTTAGTATATGATTATTTTGGAGTAATCTAACGCTGTGCAAAATTTCTGTAATCTTGGGAGAGGTGAAAATTTTCAAGATTTTTTACTTGTGACGACACGAGGTGAAAAACTCGAAAATCATGATCTCTAAAATTAGATTGATTTTTGTAGTATATGATTATTTTGGAGTAATCTAACGCTGTGCAATATTTGGGGAATTTTGGGAGAGGTGAAAATTTTCAAGATTTTTGGCTTGTGACGACACGAGGGAAAAACTCGAAAATCATGAACTCTAAAAATGGTCTGATTTTTTAGTATATGATTATTTTGGAGTAATCTAACGCTGTGCAATATTTGGGGAATTTTGGGGGAGGCGAAATTTTTCAAGATTTTTGGCTTGTTACGACTAGCGGTGGAAAACCCAAATCATGAACTCTAAAAATTGGCTGATTTTTGTAGTATATGATTATTTTGACGTAATTTAACAACGCTGTGCAAAATTTGGGGAATTTTGGGAAAGTGAAAATTTTCAAGATTTTTGACTAGTGACGACACGAGGGGAAAAAAAAATTAGGTTGATGTTTGTAGTATATGATTATTTTGGAGTAATCTAACGCTGTGCTATATTTGGGGAATTTTGGGAGAGGTGAAAATTTTCAAGATTTTTGGCTTGTTACGACTAGCGGTGGAAAACCCAAATCATGAACTCTAAAAATTGGCTGATTGTAGTATATGATTATTTTGGAGTAATCTGACGCTGTGCAAAATTTGGGGAATTTTGGGAGAGTTGAAAATTTTTAAGATTTTGTACTTGTGACGCCACGAGCTGAAAAACGCAAAAATCATGAACTCTAAAAAAAGATGATTTTTGTAGAATTTTGGGTGAGGTGAAAATTTTCAAGATTTTTGAATTGTTACGACTCGAGGTGAAAAACTCGAAAATCATGAAATTTAAAAATATGCTGATTTATGCAGTATATGATTATTTGGCGTAATCTAACGCTGTGCAAAATTTGGGGAATTTTCGGAGAGGTGAAAATTTTCAAGTTTTTTGATTTGTTACGACTCGAGGTGAAAAACTCGAATATCATAAACTCTAAAAATGGGCTGATTTCTTTAGTATATGATTATTTTGCCGAAATTTAACTGTGTGCAAAATTTGATGAATTTTGGGAGGGGTTAAAAATTTTCAAGATTTTTTCGTTGTTGCGACTCGAGGTGAAAAATCGAAAATCATAAACTCTAAAAATCGGCTGATTTCTGTAGTATATGATTATTTTGCCGTAATTTATCACTGTGCAAAATTTGTAGAATTTTGGGTGAGGTGAAAATATTCAATATTTTTGACTTGTTACGACTAGAGGTGAAAAACCCGAAATTCATGAACTCTAAATATAGCTGATTTTTGTAGTATATGATTATTTTGAAGTAATTTAACGCTGTGCAAAATTTGGAGAATTTTGGGAGAGGTTAAAAATGTTCAAGATTTTTTATTGTTGCGACTCGAGGTGAAAAATCGAAAATCATAAACTCTAAAAATGGGCTGATTTCTGTAGTATATGATTATTTTGCCGTAATTTATCGCTGTGCAAATTTTGGGAATTTTGGGAGAGGTGAAAATTTTCAAGATTTTTGACTTGTTACGACTAGAGATGAAAAACTCCAAAATCATGAACTCTTCAAATAGGCTGATTTTTGTAGTATATGATTATTTTGGCGTAATTTAAAGCTGTGCAAACTTTGATGAATTTAGGGAGAGCTTAAAAGTTTTCAAGATTTTGACTTGTTATACTCGAGGTGAAAAATCCAAAAATCATGAACTATAAAAATGGGCTGGTTTTTGTAGTTCATGACTATGTGGCGTAATTTAACGCTGTGCAAAATTTGATGAATTTTGGTAGAGGTTAAAAATGTTCAAGATTTTTTATTGTTGCGACTCGAGGTGAAAAATCGAAAATCATAAACTCTAAAAATGGGCTGATTTCTGTAGTATATGATTATTTTGCCGTAATTTATCGCTGTGCAAATTTTGGGGAACTTTCGGAGAGGTAAAAATTTTCAAGATTTTTTACTTGTGGCGACCCGATGTGAAAAATCCGAAAGTCATGAACTCTAAAAATGGGCTGATTTTTGTAGTATATGATTATTTTGACGTAATTTAACGCTGTGCAAAATATGGGGAATTTTTGAGAGGTAAATATTTTCAAGATTTATGACTTGTGACGACACGAGGGAAAAACCCGAAAATCATGAACTCTAAAATAGCTGATTTTTGTACTATATGATTATTTTGGCGTAATTTATTGCTGTGCAAAATTTGCGAAATTTTGGAAGAGGTGAAAATTTTCAAGATTTTTGAATTGTTACGACTCGAGGTGAAAAATTCGAAAGTCATGAACTCTAGAAATGGGCTGATTTCTGTAGTATATGCTTATTTTGCCGTAATCTAACGCTGTGCAAAGTTTGGGGAATTTTCAGAGAGGTGCAAATTTTTAAGATTCTTGACTTGTTACGACTCGAGTTGAAAAACTCGAAAATCATAACCTCTAAAAATGGGCTGATTTCTGTAGTATATGCTTATTTTGCCGTAATTTAACGCTGTACAAAATTTGGGGAATTTTGGGAGAGGTGAAAATTTTCAAGATTTTTGAATTGTTACGACTAGAGGTGAAAAATCCGAAAATCATGAACTCTAAAAATGGGCTGGTTTTTGTAGTATATACATGACTATGTTGGCGTAATTTAACGCTGTGCAAAATTTGATGAATTTTGGTAGAGGTTAAAAATTTTCAAGATTTTTTATTGTTGCGACTCGAGGTGAAAAATCGAAAATCATAAACTCTAAAAATGGGCTGATTTCTGTAGTATATGATTATTTAGCCGTAATTTATTGCTGTGCAAATTTTGGGGCACTTTCGGAGAGGTGAAAATTTTCAATATTTTTTACTTGTGGCGACTCGAGGTGAAAAATCCGAAAGTCATGAACTCTAAAAATGTGCTGATTTTTGTAGTATATGATTATTTTGACGTAATTTAACGCTGTGCAAAATTTAGGGAATTTTTGAGAGGTGAAAATTTTCAAGATTTTTGACTTGTGACGACACGAGGGAAAAACTCGAAAATCATGAACTCTATAAATGGGCTGATTTTTTAGTATATGATTATTTTAGAATAATCTAACGCTGTGCAAAATTTCTGTAATCTTGGGAGAGGTGAAAATTTTCAAGATTTTTTACTTGTGACGACACGAGGTGAAAAACTCGAAAATCATGATCTCTAAAATTAGATTGATTTTTGTAGTATATGATTATTTTGGAGTAATCTAACGCTGTGCAATATTTGGGGAATTTTGGGAGAGGTGAAAATTTTCAAGATTTTTGGCTTGTTACGACTAGCGGTGGAAAACCCAAATCATGAATTCTAAAAATTGGCTGATTTTTGTAGTATATGATTATTTTGACGTAATTTAACAACGCTTTGCAAAATTTGGGGAATTTTGGGAAAGTGAAAATTTTCAACATTTTTGACTAGTGACGACACGAGGGGGAAAAAATTAGGTTGATGTTTGTAGTATATGATTATTTTGGAGTAATCTAACGCTGTGCAATATTTGGGGAATTTTGGGAGAGGTGAAAATTTTCAAGATTTTTGGCTTGTTACGACTAGCGGTGGAAAACCCAAATCATGAACTCTAAAAATTGGCTGATTGTAGTATATGATTATTTTGGAGTAATCTAACGCTGTGCAAAATTTCTGTAATCTTGGGAGAGGTGAAAATTTTCAAGTTTTTTGACTTGTTACGACTCGAGGTGAAAAATCGAAAATCATAAACTCTAAAAATGGGCTGATTTCTTTAGTATATGATTATTTTGCCGTAATTTATCACTGTGCAAAATTTGTAGAATTTTGGGTGAGGTGAAAATATTCAATATTTTTGACTTGTTACGACTAGAGGTGAAAAACCCGAAATTCATGAACTCTAAATATAGCTGATTTTTGTAGTATATGATTATTTTGGAGTAATCTAACGCTGTGCAAAATTTGGGGAATTTTGGGAGAGGTGAAAATTTTTAAGATTTTGTACTTGTGACGACACGAGGTGAAAAAGTCGAAAATAATGAACTGTAAAAATATGCTGATTTTTGTAGTATATGATTATTTTGGCGTAATTTAACGCTGTGCAAAATTTAGGTATTTTGGGAGAGGTTAAAAATTTTCAAGATTTTTGACTTGTTATGGCTAGAGGTGAAAACCCCGAAAATCATGTACTCTAAAAATGGGCTGGTTTTTGTAGTATATGATTATTTTGGCGTAATCTGAAGCTGTGCAAAATTTGGGGAATTTTCGGAGAGGTGAAAATTTTCCAGTTTTCTGACTTGTTACGACTCGAGGTAAAAAACTCGAAAATCTTAAACTCTAAAAATGGGCCGATTACTGTAGTATATGATTATTTTGCCGCAATTTATCGCTGCGCAAAATTTAGGGAATTTTGGGAGAGGTGAAAATTTTCAAGATTTTTTACTTGTGGCGACTCGAGGTGAAAAACTCGAAAATCATAAACTAAATATAGGCTGATTTTTGTAGTATATGATTATTTTAGCGTAATTTAATGCTGTGCAAAATTTGCGGAATTTTGGGAGAGGTGAAAATTTTAAAGATTTTTGAATTGTTACGACTCGAGTTGAAAAAATCGAAAGTCATGAATGAGCTCTAAAAATGGGCTGATTTTTGTAGGATATGAATATTTTAGCGTAATCTAACGCTGTGCAAAATTTGGGGAATTTTGGGAGTGGTGAAAATTTTCAAGATTTTTGAGTTATGACGACTCGAAGTGAAAAATCCGAAAATCATGAACTCTAAAAATGGGCTGGTTTTTGTACTACATGATTATGTTGGCGTAATTTAACGCTGTGCAAAATTTGATGAATTTTGGTAGAGGTTAAAAATTTTAAAGATTTTTGACTTGTTACGACTCGAGGTAAAAAACTCGAAAATCTTAAACTCTAAAAATGGGCTGATTACTGTAGTATATGATTATTTTGCCGCAATTTATCGCTGCGCAAAATTTAGGGAATTTTGGGAGAGGTGAAAATTTTAAAGATTTTTGAAGTGTTACGACTCGAGGTGGAAAAATCGAAAGTCATGAGCTCTAAAAATGGGCTGATTTTTGTAGGATATGAATATTTTAGCGTAATCTAACGCTGTGCAAAATTTGGGGAATTTTGGGAGTGGTGAAAATTTTCAAGATTTTTGACTTATGACGACTCGAAGTGAAAAATCCGAAAATCATGAACTCTAAAAATGGGCTGGTTTTTGTACTACATGATTATGTTGGCGTAATTTAACGCTGTGCAAAATTTGATGAATTTTGGTAGAGGTTAAAAATTTTCAAGATTTTTGACTTGTTGCGACTCGAGGTGAAAAATCGAAAATCATAAACTCTAAAAATGGGCTGATTTTTGTAGTATATGATTATTTTGCCGCAATTTATCGCTGTGCAAAATTTGGGGAATTTTGGGAGAGGTGAAAATTTTCAAGATTTTTTACTTGTGGCGACTCGAGGTGAAAAACTCGAAAATCATAAACTAAACATAGGCTGATTTTTGTAGTATATGATTATTTTAGCGTAATTTAAAGCTGTGCAAAATTTGGGGAATTTTGGGAGAGGTGAAAATTTTCAAGATTTTTGACTTGTTACGACTAGAGGTGAAAAACCCGAAAATCATGAACTCTAAAAATGGGCTGATTTTTTTTCATGATTGAGGTGAAAAACTCGAAAATCATGAACTCTAAAAATAGGCTGACTTTGTAGTATATGGTTATTTTGACAAAATTTAACGCTGTGCAAAATTTGTTGAATTTTGGGAGAGGTTAAACATTTTTAAGGTTTTTGACTTGTTACGACTCGAGGTGAAAAATTCGTAAGTCATGAACTCTAAAAATTGGCTGATTTTTGTAGTATATTATTATTTTGGCGTAATTTAACGCTGTGCAAAATTTAAAGAATTTTTGAGAGGTGAAAATTTTCAAGATTTTTGACTTGTGACGACACGAGGGAAAAACTCGAAAATCATGAACTCTAAAAATGGTCTGATTTTTTAGTATATGATTATTTTGGAGTAATCTAACGCTGTGCAATATTTGGGGAATTTTGGGGGAGGTGAAAATTTTCAAGATTTTTGGCTTGTTACGACTCGCGGTGGAAAACCCAAATCATGAACTCTAAAAATTGGCTGATTTTTGTAGTATATGATTATTTTGACGTAATTTAACAACGCTGTGCAAAATTTGGGGAACTTTGGGAAAGTGAAAATTTTCAAGATTTTTGACTAGTGACGACACGAGGGGGAAAAAAAATTAGGTTGATGTTTGTAGTATATGATTATTTTGGAGTAATCTAACGCTGTGCTATATTTGGGGAATTTTGGGAGAGGTGAAAATTTTCAAGATTTTTGGCTTGTTACGACTAGCGGTGGAAAACCCAAATCATGAACTCTAAAAATTGGCTGATTGTAGTATATGATTATTTTGGAGTAATCTGACGCTGTGCAAAATTTGGGGAATTTTGGGAGAGTTGAAAATTTTTAAGATTTTGTACTTGTGACGCCACGAGCTGAAAAACGCAAAAATCATGAACTCTAAAAAAAGATGATTTTTGTAGAATTTTGGGTGAGGTGAAAATTTTCAAGATTTTTGAATTGTTACGACTCGAGGTGAAAAACTCGAAAATCATGAACTTTAAAAATAGGCTGATTTATGCAGTATATGATTATTTGGCGTAATCTAACGCTGTGCAAAATTTGGGGAATTTTCGGAGAGGTGAAAATTTTCAAGTTTTTTGATTTGTTACGACTCGAGGTGAAAAACTCGAATATCATAAACTCTAAAAATGGTCTGATTTCTTTAGTATATGATTATTTTGCCGAAATTTAACTCTGTGCAAAATTTGATGAATTTTGGGAGGGGTTAAAAATTTTCAAGATTTTTTCGTTGTTGCGACTCGAGGTGAAAAATCGAAAATCATAAACTCTAAAAATCGGCTGATTTCTGTAGTATATGATTATTTTGCCGTAATTTATCACTGTGCAAAATTTGTAGAATTTTGGGTGAGGTGAAAATATTCAATATTTTTGACTTGTTACGACTAGAGGTGAAAAACCCGAAATTCATGAACTCTAAATATAGCTGATTTTTGTAGTATATGATTATTTTGAAGTAATTTAACGCTGTGCAAAATTTGGAGAATTTTGGGAGAGGTTAAAAATGTTCAAGATTTTTTATTGTTGCGACTCGAGGTGAAAAATCGAAAATCATAAACTCTAAAAATGGGCTGATTTCTGTAGTATATGATTATTTTGCCGTAATTTATCGCTGTGCAAATTTTGGGAATTTTGGGAGAGGTGAAAATTTTCAAGATTTTTGACTTGTTACGACTAGAGATGAAAAACTCCAAAATCATGAACTCTTCAAATAGGCTGATTTTTGTAGTATATGATTATTTTGGCGTAATTTAAAGCTGTGCAAACTTTGATGAATTTTGGGAAAGCATAAAAGTTTTCAAGATTTTGACTTGTTATACTCGAGGTGAAAAATCCAAAAATCATGAACTATAAAAATGGGCTGGTTTTTGTAGTTCATGACTATGTGGCGTAATTTAACGCTGTGCAAAATTTTTGATGAATTTTGGTAGAGGTTAAAAATGTTCAAGATTTTTTATTGTTGCGACTCGAGGTGAAAAATCGAAAATCATAAACTCTAAAAATGGGCTGATTTCTGTAGTATATGATTATTTAGCCGTAATTTATCGCTGTGCAAATTTTGGGGAACTTTCGGAGAGGTAAAAATTTTCAAGATTCTTGACTTGTTACGACTCGAGTTGAAAAACTCGAAAATCATAACCTCTAAAAATGGGCTGATTTCTGTAGTATATGCTTATTTTGCCGTAATTTAACGCTGTACAAAATTTGGGGAATTTTGGGAGATTTGAAAATTTTTAAGATTTTTGAATTGTTACGACTAGAGGTGAAAAATCCGAAAATCATGAACTCTAAAAATGGGCTGGTTTTGTAGTATATGATTATTTTGCCGTAATTTATCACTGTGCAAAATTTGTAGAATTTTGGGTGAGGTGAAAATATTCAATATTTTTGACTTGTTACGACTAGAGGTGAAAAACCCGAAATTCATGAACTCTAAATATAGCTGATTTTTGTAGTATATGATTATTTTGGAGTAATCTAACGCTGTGCAAAATTTGGGGAATTTTGGGAGAGGTGAAAATTTTTAAGATTTTTTACTTGTGACGACACGAGGTGAAAAAGTCGAAAATAATGAACTGTAAAAATATGCTGATTTTTGTAGTATATGATTATTTTGGCGTAATTTAACGCTGTGCAAAATTTACGGTATTTTGGGAGAGGTTAAAAATTTTCAAGATTTTTGACTTGTTACGGCTAGAGGTGAAAACCCCGAAAATCATGTACTCTAAAAATGGGCTGGTTTTTGTAGTATATGATTATTTTGGCGTAATCTAAAGCTGTGCAAAATTTGGGGAATTTTCGGAGAGGTGAAAATTTTCCAGTTTTCTGACTTGTTACGACTCGAGGTAAAAAACTCGAAAATCTTAAACTCTAAAAATGGGCCGATTACTGTAGTATATGATTATTTTGCCGCAATTTATCGCTGCGCAAAATTTAGGGAATTTTGGGAGAGGTGAAAATTTTAAAGATTTTTGAAGTGTTACGACTCGAGGTGGAAAAATCGAAAGTCATGAGCTCTAAAAATGGGCTGATTTTTGTAGGATATGAATATTTTAGCGTAATCTAACGCTGTGCAAAATTTGGGGAATTTTGGGAGTGGTGAAAATTTTCAAGATTTTTGACTTATGACGACTCGAAGTGAAAAATCCGAAAATCATGAACTCTAAAAATGGGCTGGTTTTTGTACTACATGATTATGTTGGCGTAATTTAACGCTGTGCAAAATTTGATGAATTTTGGTAGAGGTTAAAAATTTTCAAGATTTTTGACTTGTTGCGACTCGAGGTGAAAAATCGAAAATCATAAACTCTAAAAATGGGCTGATTTTGTAGTATATGATTATTTTGCCGCAATTTATCGCTGTGCAAAATTTGGGGAATTTTGGGAGAGGTGAAAATTTTCAAGATTTTTTACTTGTGGCGACTCGAGGTGAAAAACTCGAAAATCATAAACTAAACATAGGCTGATTTTTGTAGTATATGATTATTTTAGCGTAATTTAAAGCTGTGCAAAATTTGGGGAATTTTGGGAGAGGTGAAAATTTTCAAGATTTTTGACTTGTTACGACTAGAGGTAAAAAACCCAAAAATCATGAACTCTAAAAATGGGCTGATTTTTTTTCATGATTGAGGTGAAAAACTCGAAAATCATGAACTCTAAAAATAGGCTGACTTTGTAGTATATGGTTATTTTGACAAAATTTAACGCTGTGCAAAATTTGTTGAATTTTGGGAGAGGTTAAACATTTTTAAGGTTTTTGACTTGTTACGACTCGAGGTGAAAAATTCGTAAGTCATGAACTCTAAAAATTGGCTGATTTTTGTAGTATATTATTATTTTGGCGTAATTTAACGCTGTGCAAAATTTAGAGAATTTTTGAGAGGTGAAAATTTTCAAGTTTTTTGATTTGTTACGACTCGAGGTGAAAAACTCGAATATCATAAACTCTAAAAATGGGCTGATTTCTTTAGTATATGATTATTTTGCCGAAATTTAACTCTGTGCAAAATTTGATGAATTTTGGGAGGGGTTAAAAATTTTCAAGATTTTTTCGTTGTTGCGACTCGAGGTGAAAAATCGAAAATCATAAACTCTAAAAATCGGCTGATTTCTGTAGTATATGATTATTTTGCCGTAATTTATCACTGTGCAAAATTTGTAGAATTTTGGGTGAGGTGAAAATATTCAATATTTTTGACTTGTTACGACTAGAGGTGAAAAACCCGAAATTCATGAACTCTAAATATAGCTGATTTTTGTAGTATTTGATTATTTTGAAGTAATTTAATGCTGTGCAAAATTTGGAGAATTTTGGGAGAGGTTAAAAATGTTCAAGATTTTTTATTGTTGCGACTCGAGGTGAAAAATCGAAAATCATAAACTCTAAAAATGGGCTGATTTCTGTAGTATATGATTATTTTGCCGTAATTTATCGCTGTGCAAATTTTGGGAATTTTGGGAGAGGTGAAAATTTTCAAGATTTTTGACTTGTTACGACTAGAGATGAAAAACTCCAAAATCATGAACTCTTCAAATAGGCTGATTTTTGTATATGATTATTTTGGCGTAATTTAAAGCTGTGCAAACTTTGATGAATTTTGGGAGAGCTTAAAAGTTTTCAAGATTTTGACTTGTTATACTCGAGGTGAAAAATCCAAAAATCATGAACTATAAAAATGGGCTGGTTTTTGTAGTTCATGACTATGTGGCGTAATTTAACGCTGTGCAAAATTTGATGAATTTTGGTAGAGGTTAAAAATGTTCAAGATTTTTTATTGTTGCGACTCGAGGTGCAAAATCGAAAATCATAAACTCTAAAAATGGGCTGATTTCTGTAGTATATGATTATTTAGCCGTATTTATTGCTGTGCAAATTTTGGGGAACTTTCGGAGAGGTGAAAATTTTCAATATTTTTTACTTGTGGCGACTCGAGGTGAAAAACTCGAAAATCATGAACTTTAAAAATAGGCTGATTAATGCAGTATATGATTATTTTGGCGTAATCTAACGCTGTGCAAAATTTGGGGAATTTTCGGAGAGGTGAAAATTTTCAAGTTTTTTGACTTGTTACGACTCGAGGTGAAAAATCGAAAATCATAAACTCTAAAAATGGGCTGATTTCTTTAGTATATGATTATTTTGCCGTAATTTATCACTGTGCAAAATTTGTAGAATTTTGGGTGAGGTGAAAATATTCAATATTTTTGACTTGTTACGACTAGAGGTGAAAAACCCGAAATTCATGAACTCTAAATATAGCTGATTTTTGTAGTATATGATTATTTTGGAGTAATCTAACGCTGTGCAAAATTTGGGGAATTTTGGGAGAGGTGAAAATTTTTAAGAGTTTTTACTTGTGACGACACGAGGTGAAAAAGTCGAAAATAATGAACTGTAAAAATATGCTGATTTTTGTAGTATATGATTATTTTGGCGTAATTTAACGCTGTGCAAAATTTACGGTATTTTGGGAGAGGTTAAAAATTTTCAAGATTTTTGACTTGTTACGGCTAGAGGTGAAAACCCCGAAAATCATGTACTCTAAAAATGGGCTGGTTTTTGTAGTATATGATTATTTTGGCGTAATCTAAAGCTGTGCAAAATTTGGGGAATTTTCGGAGAGGTGAAAATTTTCCAGTTTTCTGACTTGTTACGACTCGAGGTAAAAAACTCGAAAATCTTAAACTCTAAAAATGGGCCGATTACTGTAGTATATGATTATTTTGCCGCAATTTATCGCTGCGCAAAATTTAGGGAATTTTGGGAGAGGTGAAAATTTTCAAGATTTTTTACTTGTGGCGACTCGAGGTGAAAAACTCGAAAATCATAAACTAAACATAGGCTGATTTTTGTAGTATATGATTATTTTAGCGTAATTTAATGCTGTGCAAAATTTGCGGAATTTTGGGAGAGGTGAAAATTTTAAAGATTTTTGAATTGTTACGACTCGAGTTGAAAAAATCGAAAGTCATGAATGAGCTCTAAAAATGGGCTGATTTTTGTAGGATATGAATATTTTAGCGTAATCTAACGCTGTGCAAAATTTGGGGAATTTTGGGAGTGGTGAAAATTTTCAAGATTTTTGACTTATGACGACTCGAAGTGAAAAATCCGAAAATCATGAACTCTAAAAATGGGCTGGTTTTTGTACTACATGATTATGTTGGCGTAATTTAACGCTGTGCAAAATTTGATGAATTTTGGTAGAGGTTAAAAATTTTCAAGATTTTTGACTTGTTGCGACTCGAGGTGAAAAATCGAAAATCATAAACTCTAAAAATAGGCTGATTTTTGTAGTATATGATTATTTTGCCGCAATTTATCGCTGTGCAAAATTTGGGGAATTTTGGGAGAGGTGAAAATTTTCAAGATTTTTTACTTGTGGCGACTCGAGGTGAAAAACTCGAAAATCATAAACTAAACATAGGCTGATTTTTGTAGTATATGATTATTTTAGCGTAATTTAAAGCTGTGCAAAATTTGGGGAATTTTGGGAGAGGTGAAAATTTTCAAGATTTTTGACTTGTTACGACTAGAGGTAAAAAACCCAAAAATCATGAACTCTAAAAATGGGCTGATTTTTTTCATGATTGAGGTGAAAAACTCGAAAATCATGAACTCTAAAAATAGGCTGACTTTGTAGTATATGGTTATTTTGACAAAATTTAACGCTGTGCAAAATTTGTTGAATTTTGGGAGAGGTTAAACATTTTTAAGGTTTTTGACTTGTTACGACTCGAGGTGAAAAATTCGTAAGTCATGAATGAGCTCTAAAAATGGGCTGATTTTTGTAGGATATGAATATTTTAGCGTAATCTAACGCTGTGCAAAATTTGGGGAATTTTGGGAGTGGTGAAAATTTTCAAGATTTTTGACTTATGACGACTCGAAGTGAAAAATCCGAAAATCATGAACTCTAAAAATGGGCTGGTTTTTGTACTACATGATTATGTTGGCGTAATTTAACGCTGTGCAAAATTTGATGAATTTTGGTAGAGGTTAAAAATTTTCAAGATTTTTGAATTGTTACGACTCGAGGTGAAAAACTCGAAAATCATGAACTTTAAAAATAGGCTGATTTATGCAGTATATGATTATTTGGCGTAATCTAACGCTGTGCAAAATTTGGGGAATTTTCGGAGAGGTGAAAATTTTCAAGTTTTTTGATTTGTTACGACTCGAGGTGAAAAACTCGAATATCATAAACTCTAAAAATGGGCTGATTTCTTTAGTATATGATTATTTTGCCGAAATTTAACTCTGTGCAAAATTTGATGAATTTTGGGAGGGGTTAAAAATTTTCAAGATTTTTTCGTTGTTGCGACTCGAGGTGAAAAATCGAAAATCATAAACTCTAAAAATCGGCTGATTTCTGTAGTATATGATTATTTTGCCGTAATTTATCACTGTGCAAAATTTGTAGAATTTTGGGTGAGGTGAAAATATTCAATATTTTTGACTTGTTACGACTAGAGGTGAAAAACCCGAAATTCATGAACTCTAAATATAGCTGATTTTTGTAGTATATGATTATTTTGAAGTAATTTAATGCTCTGCAAAATTTGGAGTATTTTGGGAGAGGTTAAAAATGTTCAAGATTTTTTATTGTTGCGACTCGAGGTGAAAAATCGAAAATCATAAACTCTAAAAATGGGCTGATTTCTGTAGTATATGATTATTTTGCCGTAATTTATCGCTGTGCAAATTTTGGGAATTTTGGGAGAGGTGAAAATTTTCAAGATTTTTGACTTGTTACGACTAGAGATGAAAAACTCCAAAATCATGAACTCTTCAAATAGGCTGATTTTTGTAGTATATGATTATTTTGGCGTAATTTAAAGCTGTGCAAACTTTGATGAATTTTGGGAGAGCTTAAAAGTTTTCAAGATTTTGACTTGTTATACTCGAGGTGAAAAATCCAAAAATCATGAACTATAAAAATGGGCTGGTTTTTGTAGTTCATGACTATGTGGCGTAATTTAACGCTGTGCAAAATTTGATGAGTTTTGGTAGAGGTTAAAAATGTTCAAGATTTTTTATTGTTGCGACTCGAGGTGCAAAATCGAAAATCATAAACTCTAAAAATGGGCTGATTTCTG
The DNA here is from genome assembly GCA_936439885.1 of Nowickia ferox. NCBI lineage: Eukaryota > Metazoa > Arthropoda > Insecta > Diptera > Tachinidae > Nowickia > Nowickia ferox. The sequence continues at coordinate 43,946,120 of OW387025.1, forward strand.
TAGTATATGATTATTTAGCCGTAATTTATTGCTGTGCAAATTTTGGGGAACTTTCGGAGAGGTGAAAATTTTCAATATTTTTTACTTGTGGCGACTCGAGGTGAAAAACTCGAAAATCATGAACTTTAAAAATAGGCTGATTAATGCAGTATATGATTATTTTGGCGTAATCTAACGCTGTGCAAAATTTGGGGAATTTTCGGAGAGGTGAAAATTTTCAAGTTTTTTGACTTGTTACGACTCGAGGTGAAAAATCGAAAATCATAAACTCTAAAAATGGGCTGATTTCTTTAGTATATGATTATTTTGCCGTAATTTATCACTGTGCAAAATTTGTAGAATTTTGGGTGAGGTGAAAATATTCAATATTTTTGACTTGTTACGACTAGAGGTGAAAAACCCGAAATTCATGAACTCTAAATATAGCTGATTTTTGTAGTATATGATTATTTTGGAGTAATCTAACGCTGTGCAAAATTTGGGGAATTTTGGGAGTGGTGAAAATTTTTAAGAGTTTTTACTTGTGACGACACGAGGTGAAAAAGTCGAAAATAATGAACTGTAAAAATATGCTGATTTTTGTAGTATATGATTATTTTGGCGTAATTTAACGCTGTGCAAAATTTACGGTATTTTGGGAGAGGTTAAAAATTTTCAAGATTTTTGACTTGTTACGGCTAGAGGTGAAAACCCCGAAAATCATGTACTCTAAAAATGGGCTGGTTTTTGTAGTATATGATTATTTTGGCGTAATCTAAAGCTGTGCAAAATTTGGGGAATTTTCGGAGAGGTGAAAATTTTCCAGTTTTCTGACTTGTTACGACTCGAGGTAAAAAACTCGAAAATCTTAAACTCTAAAAATGGGCCGATTACTGTAGTATATGATTATTTTGCCGCAATTTATCGCTGCGCAAAATTTAGGGAATTTTGGGAGAGGTGAAAATTTTCAAGATTTTTTACTTGTGGCGACTCGAGGTGAAAAACTCGAAAATCATAAACTAAACATAGGCTGATTTTTGTAGTATATGATTATTTTAGCGTAATTTAATGCTGTGCAAAATTTGCGGAATTTTGGGAGAGGTGAAAATTTTAAAGATTTTTGAATTGTTACGACTCGAGTTGAAAAAATCGAAAGTCATGAATGAGCTCTAAAAATGGGCTGATTTTTGTAGGATATGAATATTTTAGCGTAATCTAACGCTGTGCAAAATTTGGGGAATTTTGGGAGTGGTGAAAATTTTCAAGATTTTTGACTTATGACGACTCGAAGTGAAAAATCCGAAAATCATGAACTCTAAAAATGGGCTGGTTTTTGTACTACATGATTATGTTGGCGTAATTTAACGCTGTGCAAAACTTGATGAATTTTGGTAGAGGTTAAAAATTTTCAAGATTTTTGACTTGTTGCGACTCGAGGTGAAAAATCGAAAATCATAAACTCTAAAAATAGGCTGATTTTTGTAGTATATGATTATTTTGCCGCAATTTATCGCTGTGCAAAATTTGGGGAATTTTGGGAGAGGTGAAAATTTTCAAGATTTTTTACTTGTGGCGACTCGAGGTGAAAAACTCGAAAATCATAAACTAAACATAGGCTGATTTTTGTAGTATATGATTATTTTAGCGTAATTTAAAGCTGTGCAAAATTTGGGGAATTTTGGGAGAGGTGAAAATTTTCAAGATTTTTGACTTGTTACGACTAGAGGTAAAAAACCCAAAAATCATGAACTCTAAAAATGGGCTGATTTTTTTCATGATTGAGGTGAAAAACTCGAAAATCATGAACTCTAAAAATAGGCTGACTTTGTAGTATATGGTTATTTTGACAAAATTTAACGCTGTGCAAAATTTGTTGAATTTTGGGAGAGGTTAAACATTTTTAAGGTTTTTGACTTGTTACGACTCGAGGTGAAAAATTCGTAAGTCATGAACTCTAAAAATTGGCTGATTTTTGTAGTATATTATTATTTTGGCGTAATTTAACGCTGTGCAAAATTTAGAGAATTTTTGAGGGGTGAAAATTTTCAAGATTTTTGACTTGTGACGACACGAGGGAAAAACTCGAAAATCATGAACTCTAAAAATGGTCTGATTTTTTAGTATATGATTATTTTGGAGTAATCTAACGCTGTGCAATATTTGGGGAATTTTGGGGGAGGTGAAAATTTTCAAGATTTTTGGCTTGTTACGACTAGCGGTGGAAAACCCAAATCATGAACTCTAAAAATTGGCTGATTGTAGTATATGATTATTTTGGAGTAATCTGACGCTGTGCAAAATTTGGGGAATTTTGGGAGAGTTGAAAATTTTTAAGATTTTGTACTTGTGACGCCACGAGCTGAAAAACGCAAAAATTATGAACTCTAAAAAAAGATGATTTTTGTAGAATTTTGGGTGAGGTGAAAATTTTCAAGATTTTTGAATTGTTACGACTCGAGGTGAAAAACTCGAAAATCATGAACTTTAAAAATAGGCTGATTTATGCAGTATATGATTATTTGGCGTAATCTAACGCTGTGCAAAATTTGGGGAATTTTCGGAGAGGTGAAAATTTTCAAGTTTTTTGATTTGTTACGACTCGAGGTGAAAAACTCGAATATCATAAACTCTAAAAATGGGCTGATTTCTTTAGTATATGATTATTTTGCCGAAATTTAACTCTGTGCAAAATTTGATGAATTTTGGGAGGGGTTAAAAATTTTCAAGATTTTTTCGTTGTTGCGACTCGAGGTGAAAAATCGAAAATCATAAACTCTAAAAATCGGCTGATTTCTGTAGTATATGATTATTTTGCCGTAATTTATCACTGTGCAAAATTTGTAGAATTTTGGGTGAGGTGAAAATATTCAATATTTTTGACTTGTTACGACTAGAGGTGAAAAACCCGAAATTCATGAACTCTAAATATAGCTGATTTTTGTAGTATATGATTATTTTGAAGTAATTTAACGCTGTGCAAAATTTGGAGAATTTTGGGAGAGGTTAAAAATGTTCAAGATTTTTTATTGTTGCGACTGGAGGTGAAAAATCGAAAATCATAAACTCTAAAAATGGGCTGATTTCTGTAGTATATGATTATTTTGCCGTAATTTATCGCTGTGCAAATTTTGGGAATTTTGGGAGAGGTGAAAATTTTCAAGATTTTTGACTTGTTACGACTAGAGATGAAAAACTCCAAAATCATGAACTCTTCAAATAGGCTGATTTTTGTAGTATATGATTATTTTGGCGTAATTTAAAGCTGTGCAAACTTTGATGAATTTTGGGAGAGCTTAAAAATTTTCAAGATTTTGACTTGTTATACTCGAGGTGAAAAATCCAAAAATCATGAACTATAAAAATGGGCTGGTTTTTGTAGTTCATGACTATGTGGCGTAATTTAACGCTGTGCAAAATTTGATGAATTTTGGTAGAGGTTAAAAATGTTCAAGATTTTTTATTGTTGCGACTCGAGGTGAAAAATCGAAAATCATAAACTCTAAAAATGGGCTGATTTCTGTAGTATATGATTATTTTGCCGTAATTTATCGCTGTACAAATTTTTGGGGAACTTTCGGAGAGGTAAAAATTTTCAAGATTTTTTACTTGTGGCGACTCGAGGTGAAAAATCCGAAAGTCATGAACTCTAAAAATGGGCTGATTTTTGTAGTATATGATTATTTTGACGTAATTTAACGCTGTGCAAAATGTGGGGAATTTTTGAGAGGTAAATATTTTCAAGATTTATGACTTGTGACGACACGAGGGAAAAACTCGAAAATCATGAACTCTAAAATAGCTGATTTTTGTACTATATGATTATTTTGGCGTAATTTATTGCTGTGCAAAATTTGCGAAATTTTGGAAGAGGTGAAAATTTTCAAGATTTTTGAATTGTTACGACTCGAGGTGAAAAATTCGAAAGTCATGAACTCTAGAAATGGGCTGATTTCTGTAGCATATGCTTATTTTGCCGTAATCTAACGCTGTGCAAAGTTTGGGGAATTTTCAGAGAGGTGAAAATTTTTAAGATTCTTGACTTGTTACGACTCGAGTTGAAAAACTCGAAAATCATAACCTCTAAAAATGGGCTGATTTCTGTAGTATATGCTTATTTTGCCGTAATTTAACGCTGTACAAAATTTGGGGAATTTTGGGAGAGGTGAAAATTTTCAAGATTTTTGAATTGTTACTACTAGAGGTGAAAAATCCGAAAATCATGAACTCTAAAAATGGGCTGGTTTTTGTAGTATATACATGACTATGTTGGCGTAATTTAACGCTGTGCAAAATTTGATGAATTTTGGTAGAGGTTAAAAATTTTCAAGATTTTTTATTGTTGCGACTCGAGGTGAAAAATCGAAAATCATAAACTCTAAAAATGGGCTGATTTCTGTAGTATATGATTATTTAGCCGTAATTTATTGCTGTGCAAATTTTGGGGAACTTTCGGAGAGGTGAAAATTTTCAATATTTTTTACTTGTGGCGACTCGAGGTGAAAAATTCGTAAGTCATGAACTCTAAAAATTGGCTGATTTTTGTAGTATATTATTATTTTGGCGTAATTTAACGCTGTGCAAAATTTAGAGAATTTTTGAGGGGTGAAAATTTTCAAGATTTTTGACTTGTGACGACACGAGGGAAAAACTCGAAAATCATGAACTCTAAAAATGGTCTGATTTTTTAGTATATGATTATTTTGGAGTAATCTAACGCTGTGCAATATTTGGGGAATTTTGGGGGAGGTGAAAATTTTCAAGATTTTTGGCTTGTTACGACTAGCGGTGGAAAACCCAAATCATGAACTCTAAAAATTGGCTGATTGTAGTATATGATTATTTTGGAGTAATCTGACGCTGTGCAAAATTTGGGGAATTTTGGGAGAGTTGAAAATTTTTAAGATTTTGTACTTGTGACGCCACGAGCTGAAAAACGCAAAAATCATGAACTCTAAAAAAAGATGATTTTTGTAGAATTTTGGGTGAGGTGAAAATTTTCAAGATTTTTGAATTGTTACGACTCGAGGTGAAAAACTCGAAAATCATGAACTTTAAAAATAGGCTGATTTATGCAGTATATGATTATTTGGCGTAATCTAACGCTGTGCAAAATTTGGGGAATTTTCGGAGAGGTGAAAATTTTCAAGTTTTTTGATTTGTTACGACTCGAGGTGAAAAACTCGAATATCATAAACTCTAAAAATGGGCTGATTTCTTTAGTATATGATTATTTTGCCGAAATTTAACTCTGTGCAAAATTTGATGAATTTTGGGAGGGGTTAAAAATTTTCAAGATTTTTTCGTTGTTGCGACTCGAGGTGAAAAATCGAAAATCATAAACTCTAAAAATCGGCTGATTTCTGTAGTATATGATTATTTTGCCGTAATTTATCACTGTGCAAAATTTGTAGAATTTTGGGTGAGGTGAAAATATTCAATATTTTTGACTTGTTACGACTAGAGGTGAATAACCCGAAATTCATGAACTCTAAATATAGCTGATTTTTGTAGTATATGATTATTTTGAAGTAATTTAACGCTGTGCAAAATTTGGAGAATTTTGGGAGAGGTTAAAAATGTTCAAGATTTTTTATTGTTGCGACTGGAGGTGAAAAATCGAAAATCATAAACTCTAAAAATGGGCTGATTTCTGTAGTATATGATTATTTTGCCGTAATTTATCGCTGTGCAAATTTTGGGAGAGGTGAAAATTTTCAAGATTTTTGACTTGTTACGACTAGAGATGAAAAACTCCAAAATCATGAACTCTTCAAATAGGCTGATTTTTGTAGTATATGATTATTTTGGCGTAATTTAAAGCTGTGCAAACTTTGATGAATTTTGGGAGAGCTTAAAAATTTTCAAGATTTTGACTTGTTATACTCGAGGTGAAAAATCCAAAAATCATGAACTATAAAAATGGGCTGGTTTTTGTAGTTCATGACTATGTGGCGTAATTTAACGCTGTGCAAAATTTGATGAATTTTGGTAGAGGTTAAAAATGTTCAAGATTTTTTATTGTTGCGACTCGAGGTGAAAAATCGAAAATCATAAACTCTAAAAATGGGCTGATTTCTGTAGTATATGATTATTTTGCCGTAATTTATCGCTGTACAAATTTTTGGGGAACTTTCGGAGAGGTAAAAATTTTCAAGATTTTTTACTTGTGGCGACTCGAGGTGAAAAATCCGAAAGTCATGAACTCTAAAAATGGGCTGATTTTTGTAGTATATGATTATTTTGACGTAATTTAACGCTGTGCAAAATGTGGGGAATTTTTGAGAGGTAAATATTTTCAAGATTTATGACTTGTGACGACACGAGGGAAAAACTCGAAAATCATGAACTCTAAAATAGCTGATTTTTGTACTATATGATTATTTTGGCGTAATTTATTGCTGTGCAAAATTTGCGAAATTTTGGAAGAGGTGAAAATTTTCAAGATTTTTGAATTGTTACGACTCGAGGTGAAAAATTCGAAAGTCATGAACTCTAGAAATGGGCTGATTTCTGTAGTATATGCTTATTTTGCCGTAATCTAACGCTGTGCAAAGTTTGGGGAATTTTCAGAGAGGTGAAAATTTTTAAGATTCTTGACTTGTTACGACTCGAGTTGAAAAACTCGAAAATCATAACCTCTAAAAATGGGCTGATTTCTGTAGTATATGCTTATTTTGCCGTAATTTAACGCTGTACAAAATTTGGGGAATTTTGGGAGAGGTGAAAATTTTCAAGATTTTTGAATTGTTACTACTAGAGGTGAAAAATCCGAAAATCATGAACTCTAAAAATGGGCTGGTTTTTGTAGTATATACATGACTATGTTGGCGTAATTTAACGCTGTGCAAAATTTGATGAATTTTGGTAGAGGTTAAAAATTTTCAAGATTTTTTATTGTTGCGACTCGAGGTGAAAAATCGAAAATCATAAACTCTAAAAATGGGCTGATTTCTGTAGTATATGATTATTTAGCCGTAATTTATTGCTGTGCAAATTTTGGGGAACTTTCGGAGAGGTGAAAATTTTCAATATTTTTTACTTGTGGCGACTCGAGGTGAAAAATCCGAAAGTCATGAACTCTAAAAATGTGCTGATTTTTGTAGTATATGATTATTTTGACGTAATTTAACGCTGTGCAAAATGTGGGGAATTTTTGAGAGGTGAAAATTTTCAAGATTTTTGACTTGTGACGACGCGAGGGAAAAACTCGAAAATCATGAACTCTAAAAATGGGCTGATTTTTTAGTATATGATTATTTTAGAATAATCTAACGCTGTGCAAAATTTCTGTAATCTTGGGAGAGGTGAAAATTTTCAAGATTTTTTACTTGTGACGACACGAGGTGAAAAACTCGAAAATCATGATCTCTAAAATTAGATTGATTTTTGTAGTATATGATTATTTTGGAGTAATTTAACGCTGTGCAATATTTGGGGAATTTTGGGAGAGGTGAAAATTTTCAAGATTTTTGGCTTGTTACGACTAGCGGTGGAAAACCCAAATCATGAACTCTAAAAATTGGCTGATTTTTGTAGTATGTGATTATTTTGACGTAATTTAACAACGCTGTGCAAAATTTGGGGAATTTTGGGAAAGTGAAAATTTTCAACATTTTTGACTAGTGACGACACGAGGGGGAAAAAATTAGGTTGATGTTTGTAGTATATGATTATTTTGGAGTAATCTAACGCTGTGCAATATTTGGGGAATTTTGGGAGAGGTGAAAATTTTCAAGATTTTTGGCTTGTTACGACTAGCGGTGGAAAACCCAAATCATGAACTCTAAAAATTGGCTGATTGTAGTATATGATTATTTTGGAGTAATCTAACGCTGTGCAAAATTTGGGGAATTTTGGGAGAGTTGAAAATTTTTAAGATTTTGTACTTGTGACGCCACGAGCTGAAAAACTCAAAAATCATGAACTCTAAAAAAAGATGATTTTTGTAGAATTTTGGGAGAGGTGAAAATTTTCAAGATTTTTGAATTGTTACGACTCGAGGTGAAAAATCGAAAATCATAAACTCTAAAAATGGGCTGATTTCTTTAGTATATGATTATTTTGCCGTAATTTATCACTGTGCAAAATTTGTAGAATTTTGGGTGAGGTGAAAATATTCAATATTTTTGACTTGTTACGACTAGAGGTGAAAAACCCGAAATTCATGAACTCTAAATATAGCTGATTTTTGTAGTATATGATTATTTTGGAGTAATCTAACGCTGTGCAAAATTTGGGGAATTTTGGGAGAGGTGAAAATTTTTAAGATTTTTTACTTGTGACGACACGAGGTGAAAAAGTCGAAAATAATGAACTGTAAAAATATGCTGATTTTTGTAGTATATGATTATTTTGGCGTAATTTAACGCTGTGCAAAATTTACGGTATTTTGGGAGAGGTTAAAAATTTTCAAGATTTTTGACTTGTTACGGCTAGAGGTGAAAACCCCGAAAATCATGTACTCTAAAAATGGGCTGGTTTTTGTAGTATATGATTATTTTGGCGTAATCTAAAGCTGTGCAAAATTTGGGGAATTTTTGGAGAGGTGAAAATTTTCCAGTTTTCTGACTTGTTACGACTCGAGGTAAAAAACTCGAAAATCTTAAACTCTAAAAATGGGCCGATTACTGTAGTATATGATTATTTTGCCGCAATTTATCGCTGCGCAAAATTTAGGGAATTTTGGGAGAGGTGAAAATTTTCAAGATTTTTTACTTGTGGCGACTCGAGGTGAAAAACTCGAAAATCATAAACTAAACATAGGCTGATTTTTGTAGTATATGATTATTTTAGCGTAATTTAATGCTGTGCAAAATTTGCGGAATTTTGGGAGAGGTGAAAATTTTAAAGATTTTTTACTTGTGACGACACGAGGTGAAAAAGTCGAAAATAATGAACTGTAAAAATATGCTGATTTTTGTAGGATATGAATATTTTAACGTAATCTAACGCTGTGCAAAATTTGGGGAATTTTGGGAGTGGTGAAAATTTTCAAGATTTTTGACTTATGACGACTCGAAGTGAAAAATCCGAAAATCATGAACTCTAAAAATGGGCTGGTTTTTGTACTACATGATTATGTTGGCGTAATTTAACGCTGTGCAAAATTTGATGAATTTTGGTAGAGGTTAAAAATTTTAAAGATTTTTGACTTGTGGCGACTCGAGGTGAAAAACTCAAAAATCATAAACTAAACATAGGCTGATTTTTGTAGTATATGATTATTTTAGCGTAATTTAAAGCTGTGCAAAATTTGGGGAATTTTGGGAGAGGTGAAAATTTTCAAGATTTTTGACTTGTTACGACTAGAGGTGAAAAACCCGAAAATCATGAACTCTAAAAATGGGCTGATTTTTTTTCAAGATTTTTTACTTGTGACGACACGAGGTGAAAAACTCGAAAATCATGAAATCTAAAAAAAGCTGATTTTTGTAGTATATGATTATTTTGGCGTAATTTAACGCTGTGCAAAATTTGCGGAATTTTGGGAGAGGTTAAAAATTTTCAAGATTTTTGACTTGTTACGACTCGAGGTGAAAAACTCGAAAATCATGAACTCTAAAAATGGGCTGATTTTTTTCATGATGTTTTACTTGAGGTTAAAAATTTTCAAGATTTTTTATTGTTGCGACTCGAGGTGAAAAATCGAAAATCATAAACTCTAAAAATGGGCTGATTTCTGTAGTATATGATTATTTAGCCTTAATTTATTGCTGTGCAAAATTTTGGGGAACTTTCGGAGAGGTGAAAATTTTCAATATTTTTTACTTGTGGCGACTCGAGGAGAAAAATCCGAAAGTCATGAACTCTAAAAATGTGCTGATTTTTGTAGTATATGATTATTTTGACGTAATTTAACGCTGTGCAAAATGTGGGGAATTTTTGAGAGGTGAAAATTTTCAAGATTTTTGACTTGTGACGACACGAGGGAAAAACTCGAAAATCATGAACTCTAAAAATGGGCTGATTTTTTAGTATATGATTATTTTAGAATAATCTAACGCTGTGCAAAATTTCTGTAATCTTGGGAGAGGTGAAAATTTTCAAGATTTTTTACTTGTGACGACACGAGGTGAAAAACTCGAAAATCATGATCTCTAAAATTAGATTGATTTTTGTAGTATATGATTATTTTGGAGTAATCTAACGCTGTGCAATATTTGGGGAATTTTGGGAGAGGTGAAAATTTTCAAGATTTTTGGCTTGTTACGACTAGCGGTGGAAAACCCAAATCATGAACTCTAAAAATTGGCTGATTTTTGTAGTATATGATTATTTTGACGTAATTTAACAACGCTGTGCAAAATTTGGGGAATTTTGGGAAAGTGAAAATTTTCAACATTTTTGACTAGTGACGACACGAGGGGGAAAAAAAATTAGGTTGATGTTTGTAGTATATGATTATTTTGGAGTAATCTAACGCTGTGCAATATTTGGGGAATTTTGGGAGAGGTGAAAATTTTCAAGATTTTTGGCTTGTTACGACTAGCGGTGGAAAACCCAAATCATGAACTCTAAAAATTGGCTGATTGTAGTATATGATTATTTTGGAGTAATCTAACGCTGTGCAAAATTTGGGGAATTTTGGGGGAGTTGAAAATTTTTAAGATTTTGTACTTGTGACGCCACGAGGTGAAAAACTCAAAAATCATGAACTCTAAAAAAAGATGATTTTTGTAGAATTTTGGGAGAGGTGAAAATTTGCAAGATTTTTGAATTGTTACGACTCGAGGTGAAAAACTCCAAAATCATGAACTTTAAAAATGGGAATTTTCGGAGAGGTGAAAATTTTCCAGTTTTCTGACTTGTTACGACTCGAGGTAAAAAACTCGAAAATCTTAAACTCTAAAAATGGGCTGATTACTGTAGTATATGATTATTTTGCCGCAATTTATCGCTGCGCAAAATTTAGGGAATTTTGGGAGAGGTGAAAATTTTCAAGATTTTTTACTTGTGGCGACTCGAGGTGAAAAACTCGAAAATCATAAACTAAACATAGGCTGATTTTTGTAGTATATGATTATTTTAGCGTAATTTAATGCTGTGCAAAATTTGCGGAATTTTGGGAGAGGTGAAAATTTTAAAGATTTTTGAATTGTTACGACTCGAGTTGAAAAAATCGAAAGTCATGAATGAGCTCTAAAAATGGGCTGATTTTTGTAGGATATGAATATTTTAGCGTAATCTAACGCTGTGCAAAATTTGGGGAATTTTGGGAGTGGTGAAAATTTTCAAGATTTTTGACTTATGACGACTCGAAGTGAAAAATCCGAAAATCATGAACTCTAAAAATGGGCTGGTTTTTGTACTACATGATTATGTTGGCGTAATTTAACGCTGTGCAAAATTTGATGAATTTTGGTAGAGGTTAAAAATTTTAAAGATTTTTGACTTGTTGCGACTCGAGGTGAAAAATTGAAAATCATAAACTCTAAAAATGGGCTGATTTCTGTAGTATATGATTATTTTGCCGCAATTTATCGCTGTGCAAAATTTGGGAAATTTTGGGAGAGGTGAAAATTTTCAAGATTTTTTACTTGTGGCGACTCGAGCTGAAAAACTCGAAAATCATAAACTAAACATAGGCTGATTTTTGTAGTATATGATTATTTTAGCGTAATTTAAAGCTGTGCAAAATTTGGGGAATTTTGGGAGAGGTGAAAATTTTCAAGATTTTTGACTTGTTACGACTAGAGGTGAAAAACCCGAAAATCATGAACTCTAAAAATGGGCTGATTTTTTTCAAGATTTTTTACTTGTGACGACACGAGGTGAAAAACTCGAAAATCATGAAATCTAAAAAAAGCTGATTTTTGTAGTATATGATTATTTTGGCGTAATTTAACGCTGTGCAAAATTTGCGGAATTTTGGGAGAGGTTAAAAATTTTCAAGATTTTTGACTTGTTACGACTCGAGGTGAAAAATTGGAAAGTCATGAATTCCAAAAATGGGCTGATTTTTGTAGTATATTATTATTTTGGCGTAATCTAACGCTGTGCAAAATTTGAGGAATTTTGGGAGAAGTGAAAATTTTCATGATTTTTGACTTGTGACGACACGATGTGAAAAACTCGAAAATCATGAACTCTAAAAATGGGCTGATTTTTTTCATGATGTTTTACTTGTGACGACACGAGGTGAAAAATTAGAAAATCATGAACTCTAAAAAAAAAGATGATTTTTGTAGTATATGATTATTTTGGGGTAATTTAACGCTGTGCAAAATTTGCGGAATTTTGGGAGAGGTTCAAAATTTTCAAGATTTTTGACTTGTTTCGACTCGACGTGAAGAATTGGAAAGTCATGAACTCCAAAAATGGGCTGATTTTTGTAGTATATGATTATTTTGGGGTAATTTAACGCTGTGCAAAATTTGCGGAATTTTGGGAGAGGTGAAAATTTTCAAGATTTTTGACTTTGTAGTATATCGTTATTTGACGTAATTTAACGCTGTGCAAAATTTGGGGAATTTTGGGAGAGGTGAAAATTTTCAAGATTTTTGACTTGTGAAGACAAGAGGGAAAAACTCAAAAATCATGAACTCTAAAATAGCTGATTTTTGTAGTATATGATTATTTTGGCGTAATTTAACGCTGTGCAAAATTTGGAGAATTTTAGGAGAGGTGAAAATTTTTAAGATTTTTGACTTGTTACGACTCGAGGTGAAAAACTCGAAAATCAAAAACGCTAAAAATGGGCTGATTTCTGTAGTATATGATTATTTTGGCGTAATTTAACGCTGTGCAAAATTTACGGAGTTTTGGGAGAGGTTAAAAATTTTCAAGATTTTTGACTTGTTACGGCTAGAGGTGAAAACCCCGAAAATCATGAAGTCTAAAAATGGGCTGGTTTTTGTAGTATATGATTATTTTGGCGTAATCTAAAGCTGTGCAAAATTTGGGGAATTTTCGGAGAGGTGAAAATTTTCGAGTTTTCTGACTTGTTACGACTCGAGGTAAAAAACTCGAAAATCTTAAACTCTAAAAATGGGCTGATTACTGTAGTATATGATTATTTTGCCGCAATTTATCGCTGCGCAAAATTTAGGGAATTTTGGGAGAGGTGAAAATTTTAAAGATTTTTGAATTGTTACGACTCGAGGTGGAAAAATCGAAAGTCATGAGCTCTAAAAATGGGCTGATTTTTGTAGGATAGGGATATTTTAGCGTAATCTAACGCTGTGCAAAATTTGGGGAATTTTGGGAGTGGTGAAAATTTTCAAGATTTTTGACTTATGACGACTCGAAGTGAAAAATCCGAAAATCATTAACTCTAAAAATGGGCTGGTTTTTGTACTACATGATTATGTTGGCGTAATTTAACGCTGTGCAAAATTTGATGAATTTTGGTAGAGGTTAAAAATTTTCAAGATTTTTTACTTGTTGCGACTCGAGGTGAAAAATCGAAAATCATAAACTCTAAAAATGGGCTGATTTTTGTAGTATATGATTATTTTGCCGCAATTTATCGCTGTGCAAAATTTGGGGAATTTTGGGAGAGGTGAAAATTTTCAAGATTTTTTACTTGTGGCGACTCGAGGTGAAAAACTCGAAAATCATAAACTAAACATAGGCTGATTTTTGTAGTATATGATTATTTTAGCGTAATTTAAAGCTGTGCAAAATTTGGGGAATTTTGGGAGAGGTGAAAATTTTCAAGATTTTTGACTTGTTACGACTCGAGGTGAAAAACTCGAATATCATAAACTCTAAAAATGGGCTGATTTCTTTAGTATATGATTATTTTGCCAAAATTTAACTCTGTGCAAAATTTGATGAATTTTGGGAGGGGTTAAAAATTTTCAAGATTTTTTACTTGTGGCGACTCGAGGTGAAAAATCCGAAAGTCATGAACTCTAAATATAGCTGATTTTTGTAGTATATGATTATTTTGAAGTAATTTAACGCTGTGCAAAATTTGGAGAATTTTGGGAGAGGTTAAAAATGTTCAAGATTTTTTATTGTTGCGACTCGAGGTGAAAAATCGAAAATCATAAACTCTAAAAATGGGCTGATTTCTGTAGTATATGATTATTTAGCCGTAATTTATTGCTGTGCAAATTTTGGGGAACTTTCGGAGAGGTGAAAATTTTCAATATTTTTTACTTGTTACGACTCGAGGTGAAAAACTCGAAAATCAAAAACGCTAAAAATGGGCTGATTTCTGTAGTATATGATTATTTTGGCGTAATTTAACGCTGTGCAAAATTTCTGTAATCTTGGGAGAGGTGAAAATTTTCAAGATTTTTGACTTGTGACGACACGAGGTGAAAAACTCGAAAATCATGATCTCTAAAATTAGATTGATTTTTGTAGTATATGATTATTTTGGAGTAATCTAACGCTGTGCAATATTTGGGGAATTTTGGGAGATGTGAAAATTTTCAAGATTTTTGGCTTGTTACGACTAGCGGTGGAAAACCCAAATCATGAACTCTAAAAATTGGCTGATTTTTGTAGTATATGATTATTTTGACGTAATTTAACAACGCTGTGCAAAATTTGGGGAATTTTGGGAAAGTGAAAATTTTCAACATTTTTGACTAGTGACGACACGAGGGGGAAAAAAATTAGGTTGATGTTTGTAGTATATGATTATTTTGGAGTAATCTAACGCTGTGCAATATTTGGGGAATTTTGGGAGAGGTGAAAATTTTCAAGATTTTTGGCTTGTTACGACTAGCGGTGGAAAACCCAAATCATGAACTCTAAAAATTGGCTGATTGTAGTATATGATTATTTTGGAGTAATCTAACGCTGTGCAAAATTTGGGGAATTTTGGGAGAGTTGAAAATTTTTAAGATTTTGTACTTGTGACGCCACGAGCTGAAAAACTCAAAAATCATGAATTCTAAAAAAAGATGATTTTTGTAGAATTTTGGGAGAGGTGAAAATTTTCAAGATTTTTGAATTGTTACGACTCGAGGTGAAAAACTCGAAAATCATGAACTTTAAAAATAGGCTGATTTATGCAGTATATGATTATTTTGGCGTAATCTAACGCTGTGCAAAATTTGGGGAATTTTCGGAGAGGTGAAAATTTTCAAGTTTTTTGACTTGTTACGACTCGAGGTGAAAAACTCGAATATCATAAACTCTAAAAATGGGCTGATTTCTTTAGTATATGATTATTTTGCCGAAATTTAACTCTGTGCAAAATTTGATGAATTTTGGGAGGGGTTAAAAATTTTCAAGATTTTTTCGTTGCTGCGACTCGAGGTGAAAAATCGAATTCATAAACTCTAAAAATCGGCTGATTTCTGTAGTATATGATTATTTTGCCGTAATTTATCACTTTGGGTGAGGTGAAAATATTCAATATTTTTGACTTGTTACGACTAGAGGTGAAAAACCCGAAATTCATGAACTCTAAATATAGCTGATTTTTGTAGTATATGATTATTTTGGAGTAATCTAACGCTGTGCAAAATTTGGGGAATTTTGGGAGAGGTGAAAATTTTTAAGATTTTTTACTTGTGACGACACGAGGTGAAAAAGTCGAAAATAATGAACTGTAAAAATATGCTGATTTTTGTAGTATAGATTATTTTGGCGTAATTTAACGCTGTGCAAAATTTACGGTATTTTGGGAGAGGTTAAAAATTTTCAAGATTTTTGACTTGTTACGGCTAGAGGTGAAAACCCCGAAAATCATGTACTCTAAAAATGGGCTGGTTTTTGTAGTATATGATTATTTTGGCGTAATCTAAAGCTGTGCAAAATTTGGGGAATTTTCGGAGAGGTGAAAATTTTCCAGTTTTCTGACTTGTTACGACTCGAGGTAAAAAACTCGAAAATCTTAAACTCTAAAAATGGGCTGATTACTGTAGTATATGATTATTTTGCTGCAATTTATCGCTGCGCAAAATTTAGGGAATTTTGGGAGAGGTGAAAATTTTCAAGATTTTTTACTTGTGGCGACTCGAGGTGAAAAACTCGAAAATCATAAACTAAACATAGGCTGATTTTTGTAGTATATGATTATTTTAGCGTAATTTAATGCTGTGCAAAATTTGCGGAATTTTGGGAGAGGTGAAAATTTTAAAGATTTTTGAATTGTTACGACTCGAGTTGAAAAAATCGAAAGTCATGAATGAGCTCTAAAAATGGGCTGATTTTTGTAGGATATGAATATTTTAGCGTAATCTAACTCTGTGCAAAATTTGGGGAATTTTGGGAGTGGTGAAAATTTTCAAGATTTTTGACTTATGACTTCTCGAAGTGAAAAATCCGAAAATCATGAACTCTAAAAATGGGCTGGTTTTTGTACTACATGATTATGTTGGCGTAATTTAACGCTGTGCAAAATTTGATGAATTTTGGTAGAGGTTAAAAATTTTAAAGATTTTTGACTTGTTGCGACTCGAGGTGAAAAATCGAAAATCATAAACTCTAAAAATGGGCTGATTTCTGTAGTATATGATTATTTTGCCGCAATTTATCGCTGTGCAAAATTTGGGAAATTTTGGGAGAGGTGAAAATTTTCAAGATTTTTTACTTGTGGCGACTCGAGGTGAAAAACTCGAAAATCATAAACTAAACATAGGCTGATTTTTGTAGTATATGATTATTTTAGCGTAATTTAAAGCTGTGCAAAATTTGAGGAATTTTGGGAGAGGTGAAAATTTTCAAGATTTTTGACTTGTTACGACTAGAGGTGAAAAACCCGAAAATCATGAACTCTAAAAATGGGCTGATTTTTTTTCAAGATTTTTTACTTGTGACGACACGAGGTGAAAAACTCGAAAATCATGAAATCTAAAAAAAGCTGATTTTTGTAGTATATGATTATTTTGGCGTAATTTAACGCTGTGAAAAATTTGCGGAATTTTGGGAGAGGTTAAAAATTTTCAAGATTTTTGACTTGTTACGACTCGAGGTGAAAAATTGGAAAGTCATGAATTCCAAAAATGGGCTGATTTTTGTAGTATATTATTATTTTGGCGTAATCTAACGCTGTGCAAAATTTGAGGAATTTTGGGAGAAGTGAAAATTTTCAAGATTTTTGACTTGTGACGACACGATGTGAAAAACTCGAAAATCATGAACTCTAAAAATGGGCTGATTTTTTTCATGATGTTTTACTTGTGACGACACGAGGTGAAAAATTAGAAAATCATGAACTCTAAAAAAAGATGATTTTTGTAGTATATGATTATTTTGGGGTAATTTAACGCTGTGCAAAATTTGCGGAATTTTGGGAGAGGTTCAAAATGTTCAAGATTTTTGACTTGTTTCGACTCGACGTGAAGAATTGGAAAGTCATGAACTCCAAAAATGGGTTGATTTTTGTAGTATATGATAATTTTGGGGTAATTTAACGCTGCGAAAAATTTGCGGAATTTTGGGAGAGGTGAAAATTTTCAAGATTTTTGACTTGTGAAGACAAGAGGGAAAAACTCAAAAATCATGAACTCTAAAATAGCTGATTTTTGTAGTATATGATTATTTTGGCGTAATTTAACGCTGTGCAAAATTTGGAGAATTTTAGGAGAGGTGAAAATTTTTAAGATTTTTGACTTGTTACGACTCGAGGTGAAAAACTCGAAAATCAAAAACTCTAAAAATGGGCTGATTTCTGTAGTATATGATTATTTTGGCGTAATTTAACGCTGTGCAAAATTTACGGAGTTTTGGGAGAGGTTAAAAATTTTCAAGATTTTTGACTTGTTACGGCTAGAGGTGAAAACCCTGAAAATCATGAAGTCTAAAAATGGGCTGGTTTTTGTAGTATATGATTATTTTGGCGTAATCTAAGCTGTGCAAAATTTGGGGAATTTTCGGAGAGGTGAAAATTTTCGAGTTTTCTGACTTGTTACGACTCGAGGTAAAAAACTCGAAAATCTTAAACTCTAAAAATGGGCTGATTACTGTAGTATATGATTATTTTGCCGCAATTTATCGCTGCGCAAAATTTAGGGAATTTTGGGAGAGGTGAAAATTTTAAAGATTTTTGGCTTGTTACGACTCGAGGTGGAAAAATCGAAAGTAATGAGCTCTAAAAATGGGCTGATTTTTGTAGGATATGAATATTTTAGCGTAATCTAACGCTGTGCAAAATTTGGGGAATTTTGGGAGTGGTGAAAATTTTCAAGATTTTTGACTTATGACGACTCGAAGTGAAAAATCCGAAAATCATGAACTCTAAAAATGGGCTGGTTTTTGTACTACTTGATTATGTTGGCGTAATTTAACGCTGTGCAAAATTTGATGAATTTTGGTAGAGGTTAAAAATTTTCAAGATTTTTGACTTGTTGCGACTCGAGGTGAAAAATCGAAAATCATAAACTCTAAAAATGGGCTGATTTTTGTAGTATATGATTATTTTGCCGCAATTTATCGCTGTTCAAAATTTGGGGAATTTTGGGAGAGGTGAAAATTTTCAAGATTTTTTACTTGTGGCGACTCGAGGTGAAAAATCGAAAATCATAAACTCTAAAAATGGGCTGATTTTTGTAGTATATGATTATTTTGCCGCAATTTATCGCTGTGCAAAATTTGGGGAATTTTGGGAGAGGTGAAAATTTTCAAGATTTTTGACTTGTTACGACTAGAGGTAAAAAACCCAAAAATCATGAACTCTAAAAATGGGCTGATTTTTTTTCATGATTGAGGTGAAAAACTCGAAAATCATGAACTCTAAAAATAGGCTGACTTTGTAGTATATGGTTATTTTGACAAAATTTAACGCTGTGCAAAATTTGTTGAATTTTGGGAGAGGTTAAACATTTTTAAGGTTTTTGACTTGTTACGACTCGAGGTGAAAAATTCGTAAGTCATGAACTCTAAAAATTGGCTGATTTTTGTAGTATATTATTATTTTGGCGTAATTTAACGCTGTGCAAAATTTAGAGAATTTTTGAGAGGTGAAAATTTTCAAGATTTTTGACTTGTGACGACACGAGGGAAAAACTCGAAAATCATGAACTCTAAAAATGGTCTGATTTTTTAGTATATGATTATTTTGGAGTAATCTAACGCTGTGCAATATTTGGGGAATTTTGGGGGAGGTGAAAATTTTCAAGATTTTTGGCTTGTTACGACTAGCGGTGGAAAACCCAAATCATGAACTCTAAAAATTGGCTGATTTTTGTAGTATATGATTATTTTGACGTAATTTAACAACGCTGTGCAAAATTTGGGGAATTTTGGGAAAGTGAAAATTTTCAAGATTTTTGACTAGTGACGACACGAGGGGGAAAAAAATTAGGTTGATGTTTGTAGTATATGATTATTTTGGAGTAATCTAACGCTGTGCTATATTTGGAGAATTTTGGGAGAGGTGAAAATTTTCAAGATTTTTGGCTTGTTACGACTAGCGGTGGAAACCCCAAATCATGAACTCTAAAAATTGGCTGATTGTAGTATATGATTATTTTGGAGTAATCTAACGCTGTGCAAAATTTGGGGAATTTTGGGAGAGTTGAAAATTTTTAAGATTTTGTACTTGTGACGCCACGAGCTGAAAAACTCAAAAATCATGAACTCTAAAAAAAGATGATTTTTGTAGAATTTTGGGTGAGGTGAAAATTTTCAATATTTTTGACTTGTTACGACTAGAGGTGAAAACCCCGAAATTCATGAACTCTAAATATAGCTGATTTTTGTAGTATATGATTATTTTGAAGTAATTTAACGCTGTGCAAAATTTGGAGAATTTTGGGAGAGGTTAAAAATGTTCAAGATTTTTTATTGTTGCGACTCGAGGTGAAAAATCGAAAATCATAAACTCTAAAAATGGGCTGATTTCTGTAGTATATGATTATTTTGCCGTAATTTATCGCTGTGCAAATTTTGGGAGAGGTGAAAATTTTCAAGATTTTTGACTTGTTACGACTAGAGATGAAAAACTCCAAAATCATGAACTCTTCAAATAGGCTGATTTTTGTAGTATATGATTATTTTGGCGTAATTTAAAGCTGTGCAAACTTTGATGAATTTTGGGAGAGCTTAAAAGTTTTCAAGATTTTGACTTGTTATACTCGAGGTGAAAAATCCAAAAATCATGAACTATAAAAATGGGCTGGTTTTTGTAGTTCATGACTATGTGGCGTAATTTAACGCTGTGCAAAATTTGATGAATTTTGGTAGAGGTTAAAAATGTTCAAGATTTTTTATTGTTGCGACTCGAGGTGAAAAATCGAAAATCATAAACTCTAAAAATGGGCTGATTTCTGTAGTATATGATTATTTTGCGGTAATTTATCGCTTTGCAAATTTTGGGGAACTTTCGGAGAGGTAAAAATTTTCAAGATTTTTCACTTGTGGCGACTCGAGGTGAAAAATCCGAAAGTCATGAACTCTAAAAATGGGCTGATTTTTGTAGTATATGATTATTTTGACGTAATTTAACGCTGTGCAAAATATGGGGAATTTTTGAGAGGTAAATATTTTCAAGATTTATGACTTGTGACGACACGAGGGAAAAACTCGAAAATCATGAACTCTAAAAATGGGCTGATTTTTTAGTATATGATTATTTTAGAATAATCTAACGCTGTGCAAAATTTCTGTAATCTTGGGAGAGGTGAAAATTTTCAAGATTTTTTACTTGTGACGACACGAGGTGAAAAACTCGAAAATCATGATCTCTAAAATTAGATTGATTTTTGTAGTATATGATTATTTTGGAGTAATCTAACGCTGTGCAATATTTGGGGAATTTTGGGAGAGGTGAAAATTTTCAAGATTTTTGGCTTGTTACGACTAGCGGTGGAAAACCCAAATCATGAACTCTAAAAATTGGCTGATTTTTGTAGTATATGATTATTTTGACGTAATTTAACAACGCTGTGCAAAATTTGGGGAATTTTGGGAAAGTGAAAATTTTCAACATTTTTGACTAGTGACGACACGAGGGGGGAAAAAAATTAGGTTGATGTTTGTAGTATATGATTATTTTGGAGTAATCTAACGCTGTGCAATATTTGGGGAATTTTGGGAGAGGTGAAAATTTTCAAGATTTTTGGCTTGTTACGACTAGCGGTGGAAAACCCAAATCATGAACTCTAAAAATTGGCTGATTGTAGTATATGATTATTTTGGAGTAATCTAACGCTGTGCAAAATTTGGGGAATTTTGGGAGAGTTGAAAATTTTTAAGATTTTGTACTTGTGACGCCACGAGCTGAAAAACTCAAAAATCATGAACTCTAAAAAAAGATGATTTTTGTAGAATTTTGGGAGAGGTGAAAATTTTCAAGATTTTTGAATTGTTACGACTCGAGGTGAAAAACTCGAAAATCATGAACTTTAAAAATAGGCTGATTTATGCAGTATATGATTATTTTGGCGTAATCTAACGCTGTGCAAAATTTGGGGAATTTTCGGAGAGGTGAAAATTTTCAAGTTTTTTGACTTGTTACGACTCGAGGTGAAAAACTCGAATATCATAAACTCTAAAAATGGGCTGATTTCTTTAGTATATGATTATTTTGCCGAAATTTAACTCTGTGCAAAATTTGATGAATTTTGGGAGGGGTTAAAAATTTTCAAGATTTTTTCGTTGTTGCGTCTCGAGGTGAAAAATCGAAAATCCTAAACTCTAAAAATCGGCTGATTTCTGTAGTATATGATTATTTTGCCGTAATTTATCACTGTGCAAAATTTGCAGAATTTTGGGTGAGGTGAAAATATTCAATATTTTTGACTTGTTACGACTAGAGGTGAAAAACCCGAAATTCATGAACTCTAAATATAGCTGATTTTTGTAGTATATGTTTATTTTGGAGTAATCTAACGCTGTGCAAAATTTGGGGAATTTTGGGAGAGGTGAAAATTTTTAAGATTTTTTACTTGTGACGACACGAGGTGAAAAAGTCGAAAATAATGAACTGTAAAAATATGCTGATTTTTGTAGTATATGATTATTTTGGCGTAATTTAACGCTGTGCAAAATTTACGGTATTTTGGGAGAGGTAAAAATTTTGAAGATTTTTTACTTGTTACGGCTAGAGGTGAAAAATCCGAAAGTCATGAACTCTAAAAATGGGCTGATTTTTGTAGTATATGATTATTTTGACGTAATTTAACGCTGTGCAAAATATGGGGAATTTTTGAGAGGTAAATATTTTCAAGATTTATGACTTGTGACGACACGAGGGAAAAACTCGAAAATCATGAACTCTAAAAATGGGCTGATTTTTTAGTATATGATTATTTTAGAATAATCTAACGCTGTGCAAAATTTCTGTAATCTTGGGAGAGGTGAAAATTTTTAAGATTTTTTACTTGTGACGACACGAGGTGAAAAAGTCGAAAATAATGAACTGTAAAAATATGCTGATTTTTGTAGTATATGATTATTTTGGCGTAATTTAACGCTGTGCAAAATTTACGGTATTTTGGGAGAGGTTAAAAATTTTCAAGATTTTTGACTTGTTACGGCTAGAGGTGAAAACCCCGAAAATCATGTACTCTAAAAATGGGCTGGTTTTTGTAGTATATGATTATTTTGGCGTAATCTAAAGCTGTGCAAAATTTGGGGAATTTTCGGAGAGGTTACGACTCGAGGTAAAAAACTCGAAAATCTTAAACTCTAAAAATGGGCTGATTACTGTAGTATATGATTATTTTGCCGCAATTTATCGCTGCGCAAAATTTAGGGAGTTTTGGGAGAGGTGAAAATTTTCAAGATTTTTTACTTGTGGCGACTCGAGGTGAAAAACTCGAAAATCATAAACTAAACATAGGCTGATTTTTGTAGTATATGATTATTTTAGCGTAATTTAATGCTGTGCAAAATTTGCGGAATTTTGGGAGAGGTGAAAATTTTAAAGATTTTTGAATTGTTACGACTCGAGTTGAAAAAATCGAAAGTCATGAATGAGCTCTAAAAATGGGCTGATTTTTGTAGGATATGAATATTTTAGCGTAATCTAACGCTGTGCAAAATTTGCGGAATTTTGGGAGAGGTTCAAAATTTTTAAGATTTTTGACTTGTTTCGACTCGACGTGAAGAATTGGAAAGTCATGAACTCCAAAAATGGGCTGATTTTTGTAGTATATGATTATCTTGGGGTAATTTAACGCTGTGCAAAATTTGGGGAATTTTGGGAGAGGTGAAAATTTTCAAGATTTTTGACTTGTGAAGACAAGAGGGAAAAACTCAAAAATCATGAACTCTAAAATAGCTGATTTTTGTAGTATATGATTATTTTGGCGTAATTTAACGCTGTGCAAAATTTACGGAGTTTTGGGAGAGGTTAAAAATTTTCAAGATTTTTGACTTGTTACGGCTAGAGGAGAAAACCCCGAAAATCATGAAGTCTAAAAATGGGCTGGTTTTTGTAGTATATGATTATTTTGGCGTAATCTAAAGCTGTGCAAAATTTGGGGAATTTTCGGAGAGGTGAAAATTTTCGAGTTTTCTGACTTGTTACGACTCGAGGTAAAAAACTCGAAAATCTTAAACTCTAAAAATGGGCTGATTGCTGTAGTATATGATTATTTTGCTGCAAATTTATCGCTGCGCAAAATTTAGGGAATTTTGGGAGAGGTGAAAATTTTCAAGATTTTTTACTTGTGGTGACTCGAGGTGAAAAACTCGAAAATCATAAACTAAACATAGGCTGATTTTTGTAGTATATGATTATTTTAGCGTAATTTAATGCTGTGCAAAATTTGCGGAATTTTTGGAGTGGTGAAAATTTTCAAGATTTTTGACTTATGACGACTCGAAGTGAAAAATCCGAAAATCATGAACTCTAAAAATGGGCTGGTTTTTGTACTACATGATTATGTTGGCGTAACTTAACGTTGCGCAAAATTTGGGGAATTTTGGGAGAGTTGAAAATTTTTAAGATTTTGTACTTGTGACGCCACGAGCTGAAAAACTCAAAAATCATGAACTCTAAAAAAAGATGATTTTTGTAGAATTTTGGGTGAGGTGAAAATTTTCAAGATTTTTGAATTGTTACGACTCGAGGTGAAAAACTCGAAAATCATGAACTTTAAAAATAGGCTGATTTATGCAGTATATGATTATTTGGCGTAATCTAACGCTGTGCAAAATTTGGGGAATTTTCGGAGAGGTGAAAATTTTCAAGTTTTTTGACTTGTTACGACTCGAGGTGAAAAACTCGAATATCATAAACTCTAAAAATGGGCTGATTTCTTTAGTATATGATTATTTTGCCGAAATTTAACTCTGTGCAAAATTTGATGAATTTTGGGAGGGGTTAAAAATTTTCAAGATTTTTTCGTTGTTGCGACTCGAGGTGAAAAATCGAAAATCATAAACTCTAAAAATCGGCTGATTTCTGTAGTTTATGATTATTTTGCCGTAATTTATCACTGTGCAAAATTTGTAGAATTTTGGGTGAGGTGAAAATATTCAATATTTTTGACTTGTTACGACTAGAGGTGAAAAACCCGAAATTCATGAACTCTAAATATAGCTGATTTTTGTAGTATATGATTATTTTGGAGTAATCTAACGCTGTGCAAAATTTGGGGAATTTTGGGAGAGGTGAAAATTTTTAAGATTTTTTACTTGTGACGACACGAGGTGAAAAAGTCGAAAATAATGAACTGTAAAAATATGCTGATTTTTGTAGTATATGATTATTTTGGCGTAATTTAACGCTGTGCAAAATTTACGGTATTTTGGGAGAGGTTAAAAATTTTCAAGATTTTTGACTTGTTACGGCTAGAGGTGAAAACCCCGAAAATCATGTACTCTAAAAATGGGCTGGTTTTTGTAGTATATGATTATTTTGGCGTAATCTAAAGCTGTGCAAAATTTGGGGAATTTTCGGAGAGGTGAAAATTTTCCAGTTTTCTGACTTGTTACGACTCGAGGTGAAAAATTGGAAAGTCATGAATTCCAAAAATGGGCTGATTTTTGTAGTATATTATTATTTTGCGTAATCTAACGCTGTGCAAAATTTGAGGAATTTTGGGAGAAGTGAAAATGTTCAAGATTTTTGACTTGTGACGACACGATGTGAAAAACTCGAAAATCATGAACTCTAAAAATGGGCTGATTTTTTTCATGATGTTTTACTTGTGACGACACGAGGTGAAAAACTCGAAAATCATGAACTCTAAAAAAAGATGATTTTTGTAGTATATGATTATTTTGGGGTAATTTAAAGCTGTGCAAAATTTGATGAATTTTGGGAGGGGTTAAAAATTTTCAAGATTTTTTCGTTGTTGCGACTCGAGGTGAAAAATCGAAAATCATAAACTCTAAAAATCGGCTGATTTCTGTAGTATATGATTATTTTGCCGTAATTTATCACTGTGCAAAATTTGTAGAATTTTGGGTGAGGTGAAAATATTCAATATTTTTGACTTGTTACGACTAGAGGTGAAAAACCCGAAATTCATGAACTCTAAATATAGCTGATTTTTGTAGTATATGATTATTTTGGAGTAATCTAACGCTGTGCAAAATTTGGGGAATTTTGGGAGAGGTGAAAATTTTTAAGATTTTTTACTTGTGACGACACGAGGTGAAAAAGTCGAAAATAATGAACTGTAAAAATATGCTGATTTTTGTAGTATATGATTATTTTGGCGTAATTTAACGCTGTGCAAAATTTACGGTATTTTGGGAGAGGTGAAAATTTTCAAGATTTTTGACTTGTTACGGCTAGAGGTGAAAACCCCGAAAATCATGAAGTCTAAAATGGGCTGGTTTTTGTAGTATATGATTATTTTGGCGTAATCTAAAGCTGTGCAAAATTTGGGGAATTTTCGGAGAGGTGAAAATTTTCGAGTTTTCTGACTTGTTACGACTGGAGGTAAAAAACTCGAAAATCTTAAACTCTAAAAATGGGCTGATTACTGTAGTATATGATTATTTTGCCGCAATTTATCGCTGCGCAAAATTTAGGGAATTTTGGGAGAGGTGAAAATATTCAAGATTTTTTACTTGTGGCGACTCGAGGTGAAAAACTCGAAAATCATAAACTAAACATAGGCTGATTTTTGTAGTATATGATTATTTTGCCGCAATTTATCGCTGTGCAAAATTTGGGAAATTTTGGGAGAGGTGAAAATTTTCAAGATTTTTTACTTGTGGCGACTCGAGGTGAAAAACTCGAAAATCATAAACTAAACATAGGCTGATTTTTGTAGTATATGATTATTTTAGCGTAATTTAAAGCTGTGCAAAAATTGGGGAATTTTGGGAGAGGTGAAAATTTTCAAGATTTTTGACTTGTTACGACTAGAGGTGAAAAACCCGAAAATCATGAACTCTAAAAATGGGCTGATTTTTTTTCAAGATTTTTTACTTGTGACGACACGAGGTGAAAAACTCGAAAATCATGAAATCTAAAAAAAGCTGATTTTTGTAGTATATGATTATTTTGGCGTAATTTAACGCTGTGCAAAATTTGCGGAATTTTGGGAGAGGTTAAAAATTTTCAAGATTTTTGACTTGTTACGACTCGAGGTGAAAAATTGGAAAGTCATGAATTCCAAAAATGGGCTGATTTTTGTAATATATTATTATTTTGGCGTAATCTAACGCTGTGCAAAATTTGAGGAATTTTGGGAGAAGTGAAAATTTTCAAGATTTTTGACTTGTGACGACACGATGTGAAAAACTCGAAAATCATGAACTCTAAAAATGGACTTATTTTTTTCATGATGTTTTACTTGTGACGACACGAGGTGAAAAACTCGAAAATCGTGAACTCTAAAAAAAGATGATTTTTGTAGTATATGATTATTTTGGGGTAATTTAAAGCTGTGCAAAATTTGATGAATTTTGGGAGGGGTTAAAAATTTTCAAGATTTTTTCGTTGTTGCGACTCGAGGTGAAAAATCGAAAATCATAAACTCTAAAAATCGGCTGATTTCTGTAGTATATGATTATTTTGCCGTAATTTATCACTGTGCAAAATTTGTAGAATTTTGGGTGAGGTGAAAATATTCAATATTTTTGACTTGTTACGACTAGAGGTGAAAAACCCGAAATTCATGAACTCTAAATATAGCTGATTTTTGTAGTATATGATTATTTTGGAGTAATCTAACGCTGTGCAAAATTTGGGGAATTTTGGGAGAGGTGAAAATTTTTAAGATTTTTTACTTGTGACGACACGAGGTGAAAAAGTCGAAAATAATGAACTGTAAAAATATGCTGATTTTTGTAGTATATGATTATTTTGGCGTAATTTAACGCTGTGCAAAATTTACGGTATTTTGGGAGAGGTGAAAATTTTCAAGATTTTTGACTTGTTACGGCTAGAGGTGAAAACCCCGAAAATCATGAAGTCTAAAATGGGCTGGTTTTTGTAGTATATGATTATTTTGGCGTAATCTAAAGCTGTGCAAAATTTGGGGAATTTTCGGAGAGGTGAAAATTTTCGAGTTTTCTGACTTGTTACGACTGGAGGTAAAAAACTCGAAAATCTTAAACTCTAAAAATGGGCTGATTACTGTAGTATATGATTATTTTGCCGCAATTTATCGCTGCGCAAAATTTAGGGAATTTTGGGAGAGGTGAAAATATTCAAGATTTTTTACTTGTGGCGACTCGAGGTGAAAAACTCGAAAATCATAAACTAAACATAGGCTGATTTTTGTAGTATATGATTATTTTAGCGTAATTTAATGCTGTGCAAAATTTGCGGAATTTTGGGAGAGGTGAAAATTTTAAAGATTTTTGAATTGTTACGACTCGAGTTGAAAAAATCGAAAGTCATGAATGAGCTCTAAAAATGGGCTGATTTTTGTAGGATATGAATATTTTAGCGTAATCTAACGCTGTGCAAAATTTGGGGAATTTTGGGAGTGGTGAAAATTTTAAAGATTTTTGAATTGTTACGACTCGAGTTGAAAAAATCGAAAGTCATGAATGAGCTCTAAAAATGGGCTGATTTTTGTACTATATGATTATTTTGACGTAATTTAACGCTGTGCAAAATGTGGGGAATTTTTGAGAGGTAAATATTTTCAAGATTTTTGACTTGTGACGACACGAGGGAAAAACTCGAAAATCATGAACTCTAAAATAGCTGATTTTTGTACTATATGATTATTTTGGCGTAATTTATTGCTGTGCAAAATTTGCGAAATTTTGGAAGAGGTGAAAATTTTCAAGATTTTTGAATTGTTACGACTCGAGGTGAAAAATTCGAAAGTCATGAACTCTAGAAATGGGCTGTTTTTTGTAGTATATGATTATTTTGGCGTAATCTAACGCTGTGCAAAGTTTGGGGAATTTTCAGAGAGGTGAAAATTTTTAAGATTCTTGACTTGTTACGACTCGAATTGAAAAACTCGAAAATCATAACCTCTAAAAATGGGCTGATTTCAGTAGTATATGCTTATTTTGCCGTAATTTAACGCTGTACAAAATTTGGGGAATTTTGGGAGAGGTGAAAATTTTCAAGATTTTTGAATTGTTACGACTAGAGGTGAAAAATCCGAAAATCATGAACTCTAAAAATGGGCTGGTTTTTGTAGTATATACATGACTATGTTGGCGTAATTTAACGCTGTGCAAAATTTGATGAATTTTGGTAGAGGTTAAAAATTTTCAAGATTTTTTATTGTTGCGACTCGAGGTGAAAAATCGAAAATCATAAACTCTAAAAATGGGCTGATTTCTGTAGTATATGATTATTTAGCCGTAATTTATTGCTGTGCAAATTTTGGGGAACTTTCGGAGAGGTGAAAATTTTCAATATTTTTTACTTGTGGCGACTCGAGGTGAAAAATCCGAAAGTCATGAACTCTAAAAATGTGCTGATTTTTGTAGTATATGATTATTTTGACGTAATTTAATGCTGTGCAAAATGTGGGGAATTTTTGAGAGGTGAAAATTTTCAAGATTTTTGACTTGTGACGACACGAGGGAAAAACTCGAAAATCATGAACTCTAAAAATGGGCTGATTTTTTAGTATATGATTATTTTAGAATAATCTAACGCTGTGCAAAATTTCTGTAATCTTGGGAGAGGTGAAAATTTTCAAGATTTTTTACTTGTGACGACACGAGGTGAAAAACTCGAAAATCATGATCTCTAAAATTAGATTGATTTTTGTAGTATATGATTATTTTGGAGTAATCTAACGCTGTGCAATATTTGGGGAATTTTGGGAGAGGTGAAAATTTTCAAGATTTTTGGCTTGTTACGACTAGCGGTGGAAAACCCAAATCATGAACTCTAAAAATTGGCTGATTTTTGTAGTATATGATTATTTTGACGTAATTTAACAACGCTGTGCAAAATTTGGGGAATTTTGGGAGAGTGAAAATTTTTAAGATTTTTGACTAGTGACGACACGAGGGGGAAAAAAATTAGGTTGATGTTTGTAGTATATGATTATTTTGGAGTAATCTAACGCTGTACAATATTTGGGGAATTTTGGGAGAGGTGAAAATTTTCAAGATTTTTGGCTTGTTACGACTAGCGGTGGAAAACCCAAATCATGAACTCTAAAAATGGGCTGGTTTTTGTAGTATATGATTATTTTGGCGTAATCTAAAGCTGTGCAAAATTTGGGGAATTTTCGGAGAGGTTACGACTCGAGGTAAAAAACTCGAAAATCTTAAACTCTAAAAATGGGCTGATTACTGTAGTATATGATTATTTTGCCGCAATTTATCGCTGCGCAAAATTTAGGGAGTTTTGGGAGAGGTGAAAATTTTCAAGATTTTTTACTTGTGGCGACTCGAGGTGAAAAACTCGAAAATCATAAACTAAACATAGGCTGATTTTTGTAGTATATGATTATTTTAGCGTAATTTAATGCTGTGCAAAATTTGCGGAATTTTGGGAGAGGTGAAAATTTTAAAGATTTTTGAATTGTTACGACTCGAGTTGAAAAAATCGAAAGTCATGAATGAGCTCTAAAAATGGGCTGATTTTTGTAGGATATGAATATTTTAGCGTAATCTAACGCTGTGCAAAATTTGCGGAATTTTGGGAGAGGTTCAAAATTTTTAAGATTTTTGACTTGTTTCGACTCGACGTGAAGAATTGGAAAGTCATGAACTCCAAAAATGGGCTGATTTTTGTAGTATATGATTATCTTGGGGTAATTTAACGCTGTGCAAAATTTGGGGAATTTTGGGAGAGGTGAAAATTTTCAAGATTTTTGACTTGTGAAGACAAGAGGGAAAAACTCAAAAATCATGAACTCTAAAATAGCTGATTTTTGTAGTATATGATTATTTTGGCGTAATTTAACGCTGTGCAAAATTTACGGAGTTTTGGGAGAGGTTAAAAATTTTCAAGATTTTTGACTTGTTACGGCTAGAGGAGAAAACCCCGAAAATCATGAAGTCTAAAAATGGGCTGGTTTTTGTAGTATATGATTATTTTGGCGTAATCTAAAGCTGTGCAAAATTTGGGGAATTTTCGGAGAGGTGAAAATTTTCGAGTTTTCTGACTTGTTACGACTCGAGGTAAAAAACTCGAAAATCTTAAACTCTAAAAATGGGCTGATTGCTGTAGTATATGATTATTTTGCTGCAAATTTATCGCTGCGCAAAATTTAGGGAATTTTGGGAGAGGTGAAAATTTTCAAGATTTTTTACTTGTGGTGACTCGAGGTGAAAAACTCGAAAATCATAAACTAAACATAGGCTGATTTTTGTAGTATATGATTATTTTAGCGTAATTTAATGCTGTGCAAAATTTGCGGAATTTTTGGAGTGGTGAAAATTTTCAAGATTTTTGACTTATGACGACTCGAAGTGAAAAATCCGAAAATCATGAACTCTAAAAATGGGCTGGTTTTTGTACTACATGATTATGTTGGCGTAACTTAACGTTGCGCAAAATTTGGGGAATTTTGGGAGAGTTGAAAATTTTTAAGATTTTGTACTTGTGACGCCACGAGCTGAAAAACTCAAAAATCATGAACTCTAAAAAAAGATGATTTTTGTAGAATTTTGGGTGAGGTGAAAATTTTCAAGATTTTTGAATTGTTACGACTCGAGGTGAAAAACTCGAAAATCATGAACTTTAAAAATAGGCTGATTTATGCAGTATATGATTATTTGGCGTAATCTAACGCTGTGCAAAA
Source organism: Nowickia ferox (assembly GCA_936439885.1). Classification (NCBI taxonomy): domain Eukaryota; kingdom Metazoa; phylum Arthropoda; class Insecta; order Diptera; family Tachinidae; genus Nowickia; species Nowickia ferox. The sequence goes on from OW387025.1 coordinate 43,977,094, forward strand.
TTTGGGGAATTTTCGGAGAGGTGAAAATTTTCAAGTTTTTTGACTTGTTACGACTCGAGGTGAAAAACTCGAATATCATAAACTCTAAAAATGGGCTGATTTCTTTAGTATATGATTATTTTGCCGAAATTTAACTCTGTGCAAAATTTGATGAATTTTGGGAGGGGTTAAAAATTTTCAAGATTTTTTCGTTGTTGCGACTCGAGGTGAAAAATCGAAAATCATAAACTCTAAAAATCGGCTGATTTCTGTAGTTTATGATTATTTTGCCGTAATTTATCACTGTGCAAAATTTGTAGAATTTTGGGTGAGGTGAAAATATTCAATATTTTTGACTTGTTACGACTAGAGGTGAAAAACCCGAAATTCATGAACTCTAAATATAGCTGATTTTTGTAGTATATGATTATTTTGGAGTAATCTAACGCTGTGCAAAATTTGGGGAATTTTGGGAGAGGTGAAAATTTTTAAGATTTTTTACTTGTGACGACACGAGGTGAAAAAGTCGAAAATAATGAACTGTAAAAATATGCTGATTTTTGTAGTATATGATTATTTTGGCGTAATTTAACGCTGTGCAAAATTTACGGTATTTTGGGAGAGGTTAAAAATTTTCAAGATTTTTGACTTGTTACGGCTAGAGGTGAAAACCCCGAAAATCATGTACTCTAAAAATGGGCTGGTTTTTGTAGTATATGATTATTTTGGCGTAATCTAAAGCTGTGCAAAATTTGGGGAATTTTCGGAGAGGTGAAAATTTTCCAGTTTTCTGACTTGTTACGACTCGAGGTGAAAAATTGGAAAGTCATGAATTCCAAAAATGGGCTGATTTTTGTAGTATATTATTATTTTGCGTAATCTAACGCTGTGCAAAATTTGAGGAATTTTGGGAGAAGTGAAAATGTTCAAGATTTTTGACTTGTGACGACACGATGTGAAAAACTCGAAAATCATGAACTCTAAAAATGGGCTGATTTTTTTCATGATGTTTTACTAGTGACGACACGAGGTGAAAAATTAGAAAATCATGAACTCTAAAAAAAGATGATTTTTGTAGTATATGATTATTTTGGGGTAATTTAACGCTGTGCAAAATTTGCGGAATTTTGGGAGAGGTTCAAAATTTTCAAGATTTTTGACTTGTTTCGACTCGACGTGAAGAATTGGAAAGTCATGAACTCCAAAAATGGGCTGATTTTTGTAGTATATGAATTTTCGGAGAGGTGAAAATTTTCCAGTTTTCTGACTTGTTACGACTCGAGGTAAAAAACTCGAAAATCTTAAACTCTAAAAATGGGCTGATTACTGTAGTATATGATTATTTTGCCGCAATTTATCGCTGCGCAAAATTTAGGGAATTTTGGGAGAGGTGAAAATTTTCAAGATTTTTTACTTGTGGCGACTCGAGGTGAAAAACTCGAAAATCATAAACTAAACATAGGCTGATTTTTGTAGTATATGATTATTTTAGCGTAATTTAATGCTGTGCAAAATTTGCGGAATTTTGGGAGAGGTGAAAATTTTAAAGATTTTTGAATTGTTACGACTCGAGTTGAAAAAATCGAAAGTCATGAATGAGCTCTAAAAAAGGGCTGATTTTTGTAGGATATGAATATTTTAGCGTAATCTAACGCTGTGCAAAATTTGGGGAATTTTGGGAGTGGTGAAAATTTTCAAGATTTTTGACTTATGACGACTCGAAGTGAAAAATCCGAAAATCATGAACTCTTAAAATGGGCTGGTTTTTGTACTACATGATTATGTTGGCGTAATTTAACGCTGTGCAAAATTTGATGAATTTTGGTAGAGGTTAAAAATTTTAAAGATTTTTGACTTGTTGCGACTCGAGGTGAAAAATCGATAATCATAAACTCTAAAAATGGGCTGATTTCTGTAGTATATGATTATTTTGCCGCAATTTATCGCTGTGCAAAATTTGGGAAATTTTGGGAGAGGTGAAAATTTTCAAGATTTTTTACTTGTGGCGACACGATGTGAAAAACTCGAAAATCATGAACTCTAAAAATGGGCTGATTTTTTTCATGATGTTTTACTTGTGACGACACGAGGTGATAAACTCGAAAATCATGAACTCTAAAAAAAGATGATTTTTGTAGTATATGATTATTTTGGGGTAATTTAAAGCTGTGCAAAATTTGATGAATTTTGGGAGGGGTTAAAAATTTTCAAGATTTTTTCGTTGTTGCGACTCGAGGTGAAAAATCGAAAATCATAAACTCTAAAAATCGGCTGATTTCTGTAGTATATGATTATTTTGCCGTAATTTATCACTGTGCAAAATTTGTAGAATTTTGGGTGAGGTGAAAATATTCAATATTTTTGACTTGTTACGACTAGAGGTGAAAAACCCGAAATTCATGAACTCTAAATATAGCTGATTTTTGTAGTATATGATTATTTTGGAGTAATCTAACGCTGTGCAAAATTTGGGGAATTTTGGGAGAGGTGAAAATTTTTAAGATTTTTTACTTGTGACGACACGAGGTGAAAAAGTCGAAAATAATGAACTGTAAAAATATGCTGATTTTTGTAGTATATGATTATTTTGGCGTAATTTAACGCTGTGCAAAATTTACGGTATTTTGGGAGAGGTGAAAATTTTCAAGATTTTTGACTTGTTACGGCTAGAGGTGAAAACCCCGAAAATCATGAAGTCTAAAATGGGCTGGTTTTTGTAGTATATGATTATTTTGGCGTAATCTAAAGCTGTGCAAAATTTGGGGAATTTTCGGAGAGGTGAAAATTTTCGAGTTTTCTGACTTGTTACGACTGGAGGTAAAAAACTCGAAAATCTTAAACTCTAAAAATGGGCTGATTACTGTAGTATATGATTATTTTGCCGCAATTTATCGCTGCGCAAAATTTAGGGAATTTTGGGAGAGGTGAAAATATTCAAGATTTTTTACTTGTGGCGACTCGAGGTGAAAAACTCGAAAATCATAAACTAAACATAGGCTGATTTTTGTAGTATATGATTATTTTGCCGCAATTTATCGCTGTGCAAAATTTGGGAAATTTTGGGAGAGGTGAAAATTTTCAAGATTTTTTACTTGTGGCGACTCGAGGTGAAAAACTCGAAAATCATAAACTAAACATAGGCTGATTTTTGTAGTATATGATTATTTTAGCGTAATTTAAAGCTGTGCAAAAATTGGGGAATTTTGGGAGAGGTGAAAATTTTCAAGATTTTTGACTTGTTACGACTAGAGGTGAAAAACCCGAAAATCATGAACTCTAAAAATGGGCTGATTTTTTTTCAAGATTTTTTACTTGTGACGACACGAGGTGAAAAACTCGAAAATCATGAAATCTAAAAAAAGCTGATTTTTGTAGTATATGATTATTTTGGCGTAATTTAACGCTGTGCAAAATTTGCGGAATTTTGGGAGAGGTTAAAAATTTTCAAGATTTTTGACTTGTTACGACTCGAGGTGAAAAATTGGAAAGTCATGAATTCCAAAAATGGGCTGATTTTTGTAATATATTATTATTTTGGCGTAATCTAACGCTGTGCAAAATTTGAGGAATTTTGGGAGAAGTGAAAATTTTCAAGATTTTTGACTTGTGACGACACGATGTGAAAAACTCGAAAATCATGAACTCTAAAAATGGACTTATTTTTTTCATGATGTTTTACTTGTGACGACACGAGGTGAAAAACTCGAAAATCATGAACTCTAAAAAAAGATGATTTTTGTAGTATATGATTATTTTGGGGTAATTTAAAGCTGTGCAAAATTTGATGAATTTTGGGAGGGGTTAAAAATTTTCAAGATTTTTTCGTTGTTGCGACTCGAGGTGAAAAATCGAAAATCATAAACTCTAAAAATCGGCTGATTTCTGTAGTATATGATTATTTTGCCGTAATTTATCACTGTGCAAAATTTGTAGAATTTTGGGTGAGGTGAAAATATTCAATATTTTTGACTTGTTACGACTAGAGGTGAAAAACCCGAAATTCATGAACTCTAAATATAGCTGATTTTTGTAGTATATGATTATTTTGGAGTAATCTAACGCTGTGCAAAATTTGGGGAATTTTGGGAGAGGTGAAAATTTTTAAGATTTTTTACTTGTGACGACACGAGGTGAAAAAGTCGAAAATAATGAACTGTAAAAATATGCTGATTTTTGTAGTATATGATTATTTTGGCGTAATTTAACGCTGTGCAAAATTTACGGTATTTTGGGAGAGGTGAAAATTTTCAAGATTTTTGACTTGTTACGGCTAGAGGTGAAAACCCCGAAAATCATGAAGTCTAAAATGGGCTGGTTTTTGTAGTATATGATTATTTTGGCGTAATCTAAAGCTGTGCAAAATTTGGGGAATTTTCGGAGAGGTGAAAATTTTCGAGTTTTCTGACTTGTTACGACTGGAGGTAAAAAACTCGAAAATCTTAAACTCTAAAAATGGGCTGATTACTGTAGTATATGATTATTTTGCCGCAATTTATCGCTGCGCAAAATTTAGGGAATTTTGGGAGAGGTGAAAATATTCAAGATTTTTTACTTGTGGCGACTCGAGGTGAAAAACTCGAAAATCATAAACTAAACATAGGCTGATTTTTGTAGTATATGATTATTTTAGCGTAATTTAATGCTGTGCAAAATTTGCGGAATTTTGGGAGAGGTGAAAATTTTAAAGATTTTTGAATTGTTACGACTCGAGTTGAAAAAATCGAAAGTCATGAATGAGCTCTAAAAATGGGCTGATTTTTGTAGGATATGAATATTTTAGCGTAATCTAACGCTGTGCAAAATTTGGGGAATTTTGGGAGTGGTGAAAATTTTAAAGATTTTTGAATTGTTACGACTCGAGTTGAAAAAATCGAAAGTCATGAATGAGCTCTAAAAATGGGCTGATTTTTGTACTATATGATTATTTTGACGTAATTTAACGCTGTGCAAAATGTGGGGAATTTTTGAGAGGTAAATATTTTCAAGATTTTTGACTTGTGACGACACGAGGGAAAAACTCGAAAATCATGAACTCTAAAATAGCTGATTTTTGTACTATATGATTATTTTGGCGTAATTTATTGCTGTGCAAAATTTGCGAAATTTTGGAAGAGGTGAAAATTTTCAAGATTTTTGAATTGTTACGACTCGAGGTGAAAAATTCGAAAGTCATGAACTCTAGAAATGGGCTGTTTTTTGTAGTATATGATTATTTTGGCGTAATCTAACGCTGTGCAAAGTTTGGGGAATTTTCAGAGAGGTGAAAATTTTTAAGATTCTTGACTTGTTACGACTCGAATTGAAAAACTCGAAAATCATAACCTCTAAAAATGGGCTGATTTCAGTAGTATATGCTTATTTTGCCGTAATTTAACGCTGTACAAAATTTGGGGAATTTTGGGAGAGGTGAAAATTTTCAAGATTTTTGAATTGTTACGACTAGAGGTGAAAAATCCGAAAATCATGAACTCTAAAAATGGGCTGGTTTTTGTAGTATATACATGACTATGTTGGCGTAATTTAACGCTGTGCAAAATTTGATGAATTTTGGTAGAGGTTAAAAATTTTCAAGATTTTTTATTGTTGCGACTCGAGGTGAAAAATCGAAAATCATAAACTCTAAAAATGGGCTGATTTCTGTAGTATATGATTATTTAGCCGTAATTTATTGCTGTGCAAATTTTGGGGAACTTTCGGAGAGGTGAAAATTTTCAATATTTTTTACTTGTGGCGACTCGAGGTGAAAAATCCGAAAGTCATGAACTCTAAAAATGTGCTGATTTTTGTAGTATATGATTATTTTGACGTAATTTAATGCTGTGCAAAATGTGGGGAATTTTTGAGAGGTGAAAATTTTCAAGATTTTTGACTTGTGACGACACGAGGGAAAAACTCGAAAATCATGAACTCTAAAAATGGGCTGATTTTTTAGTATATGATTATTTTAGAATAATCTAACGCTGTGCAAAATTTCTGTAATCTTGGGAGAGGTGAAAATTTTCAAGATTTCTTACTTGTGACGACACGAGGTGAAAAACTCGAAAATCATGATCTCTAAAATTAGATTGATTTTTGTAGTATATGATTATTTTGGAGTAATCTAACGCTGTGCAATATTTGGGGAATTTTGGGAGAGGTGAAAATTTTCAAGATTTTTGGCTTGTTACGACTAGCGGTGGAAAACCCAAATCATGAACTCTAAAAATTGGCTGATTTTTGTAGTATATGATTATTTTGACGTAATTTAACAACGCTGTGCAAAATTTGGGGAATTTTGGGAGAGTGAAAATTTTTAAGATTTTTGACTAGTGACGACACGAGGGGGAAAAAAATTAGGTTGATGTTTGTAGTATATGATTATTTTGGAGTAATCTAACGCTGTACAATATTTGGGGAATTTTGGGAGAGGTGAAAATTTTCAAGATTTTTGGCTTGTTACGACTAGCGGTGGAAAACCCAAATCATGAACTCTAAAAATTCGCTGATTGTAGTATATGATTATTTTGGAGTAATCTAACGCTGTGCAAAATTTGGGGAATTTTGGGAGAGTTGAAAATTTTTAAGATTTTGTATTTGTGACGCCACGAGCTGAAAAACTCAAAAATCATGAACTCTAAAAAAAGATGATTTTTGTAGAATTTTGGGAGAGGTGAAAATTTTCAAGATTTTTGATTTGTTACGACTCGAGGTGAAAAACTCGAAAATCATGATCTCTAAAATTAGATTGATTTTTGTAGTATATGATTATTTTGGGGTAATCTAAAGCTGTGCAAACTTTGGGGAATTTTCGGAGAGGTGAAAATTTTCAAGTTTTTTGACTTGTTACGACTCGAGGTGAAAAACTCGAATATCATAAACTCTAAAAATGGGCTGATTTCTTTAGTATATGATTATTTTGCCGAAATTTAACTCTGTGCAAAATTTGATGAATTTTGGGAGGGGTTAAAAATTTTCAAGATTTTTTCGTTGTTGCGACTCGAGGTGAAAAATCGAAAATCATAAACTCTAAAAATCGGCTGATTTCTGTAGTATATGATTATTTTGCCGTAATTTATCACTGTGCAAAATTTGTAGAATTTTGGGTGAGGTGAAAATATTCAATATTTTTGACTTGTTACGACTAGAGGTGAAAAACCCGAAATTCATGAACTCTAAATATAGCTGATTTTTGTAGTATATGATTATTTTGGAGTAATCTAGCGCTGTGCAAAATTTGGGGAATTTTGGGAGAGGTGAAAATTTTTAAGATTTTTTACTTGTGACGACACGAGGTGAAAAAGTCGAAAATAATGAACTGTAAAAATATGCTGATTTTTGTAGTATATGATTATTTTGGCGTAATTTAACGCTGTGCAAAATTTACGGTATTTTAGGAGAGGTTAAAAATTTTCAAGATTTTTGACTTGTTACGGCTAGAGGTGAAAACCCCGAAAATCATGTACTCTAAAAATGGGCTTGTTTTTGTAGTATATGATTATTTTGGCGTAATCTAAAGCTGTGCAAAATTTGGGGAATTTTCGGAGAGGTGAAAATTTTCCAGTTTTCTGACTTGTTACGACTCGAGGTAAAAAACTCGAAAATCTTAAACTCTAAAAATGGGCTGATTACTGTAGTATATGATTATTTTGCCGCAATTTATCGCTGCGCAAAATTTAGGGAATTTTGGGAGAGGTGAAAATTTTCAAGATTTTTTACTTGTGGCGACTCGAGGTGAAAAACTCGAAAATCATAAACTAAACATAGGCTGATTTTTGTAGTATATGATTATTTTAGCGTAATTTAATGCTGTGCAAAATTTGCGGAATTTTGGGAGAGGTAAAAATTTTAAAGATTTTTGAATTGTTACGACTCGAGTTGAAAAAATCGAAAGTCATGAATGAGCATCTTAAAATGGGCTGGTTTTTGTAGTATATACATGACTATGTTGGCGTAATTTAACGCTGTGCAAAATTTGAGGAATTTTGGTAGAGGTTAAAAATTTTAAAGATTTTTGACTTGTTACGACTCGGGGTGAAAAATTGGAAAGTCATGAATTCCAAAAATGGGCTGATTTTTTTCAAGATTTTTTACTTGTGACGACACGAGGTGAAAAACTCGAAAATCATGAACTCTAAAAAAAGATGATTTTTGTAGTATATGATTATTTTGGGGTAATTTAACGCTGTGCAAAATTTGCGGAATTTTGGGAGAGGTTCAAAATTTTCAAGATTTTTGACTTGTTTCGACTCGACGTGAAGAATTGGAAAGTCATGAAAGTCATATGGTTATTTTGACGTAATTTAACGCTGTGCAAAATTTGGGGAATTTTGGGAGAGGTGAAAATTTTCAAGATTTTTGACTTGTGAAGACAAGAGGGAAAAACTCAAAAATCATGAACTCTAAAATAGCTGATTTTTGTAGTATATGATTATTTTGGCGTAATTTAACGCTGTGCAAAATTTGGAGAATTTTAGGAGAGGTGAAAATTTTTAAGATTTTTGACTTGTTACGACTCGAGGTGAAAAACTCGAAAATCAAAAACTCTAAAAATGGGCTGATTTCTGTAGTATATGATTATTTTGGCGTAATTTAACGCTGTGCAAAATTTACGGAGTTTTGGGAGAGGTTAAAAATTTTCAAGATTTTTGACTTGTTACGGCTAGAGGTGAAAACCCCGAAAATCATGAAGTCTAAAAATGGGCTGGTTTTTGTAGTATATGATTATTTTGGCGTAATCTAAAGCTGTGCAAAATTTGGGGAATTTTCCGAGAGGTGAAAATTTTCGAGTTTTCTGACTTGTTACGACTCGAGGTAAAAAACTCGAAAATCTTAAGCTCTAAAAATGGGCTGATTACTGTAGTATATGATTATTTTGCCGCAATTTATCGCTGCGCAAAATTTAGGGAATTTTGGGAGAGGTGAAAATTTTAAAGATTTTTGAATTGTTGCGACTCGAGGTGGAAAAATCGAAAGTCATGAGCTCTAAAAATGGGCTGATTTTTGTAGGATATGAATATTTTAGCGTAATCTAACGCTGTGCAAAATTTGGGGAATTTTGGGAGTGGTGAAAATTTTCAAGATTTTTGACTTATGACGACTCGAAGTGAAAAATCCGAAAATCATGAACTCTAAAAATGGGCTGGTTTTTGTACTACATGATTATGTTGGCGTAATTTAACGCTGTGCAAAATTTGATGAATTTTGGTAGAGGTCAAAAATTTTCAAGATTTTTGACTTGTTGCGACTCGAGGTGAAAAATCGAAAATCATAAACTCTAAAAATGGGCTGATTTTTGTAGTATATAATTATTTTGCCGCGATTTATCGCTGTGCAAAATTTGGGGAATTTTGGGAGAGGTGAAAATTTTCAAGATTTTTTACTTGTGGCGACTCGAAAATCATAAACTAAACATAGGCTGATTTTTGTAGTATATGATTATTTTAGCGTAATTTAAAGCTGTGCAAAATTTGGGGAATTTTGGGAGAGGTGAAAATTTTCAAGATTTTTGACTTGTTACGACTAGAGGTAAAAAACCCAAAAATCATGAACTCTAAAAATGGGCTGATTTTTTCATGATTTTTTTACTTATGACGACACGAGGTGAAAAACTCGAAAATCATGAACTCTAAAAATAGGCTGACTTTGTAGTATATGGTTATTTTGACAAAATTTAACGCTGTGCAAAATTTGTTGAATTTTGGGAGAGGTTAAACATTTTTAAGGTTTTTGACTTGTTACGACTCGAGGTGAAAAACTCGTAAGTCATGAACTCTAAAAATTGGCTGATTTTTGTAGTATATTATTATTTTGGCGTAATTTAACGCTGTGCAAAATTTAGAGAATTTTTGAGAGGTGAGAATTTTCAAGATTTTTGACTTGTGACGACACGAGGGAAAAACTCGAAAATCATGAACTCTAAAAATGGGCTGATTTTTTAGTATATGATTATTTTAGAATAATCTAACGCTGTGCAAAATTTCTGTAATCTTGGGAGAGGTGAAAATTTTCAAGATTTTTTACTTGTGACGACACGAAGTGAAAAACTCGAAAATCATGATCTCTAAAATTAGATTGATTTTTGTAGTATAAGATTATTTTGGAGTAATCTAACGCTGTGCAATATTTGGGGAATTTTGGGAGAGGTGAAAATTTTCAAGATTTTTGGCTTGTTACGACTAGCGGTGGAAAACCCAAATCATGAACTCTAAAAATTGGCTGATTTTTGTAGTATATGATTATATTGACGTAATTTAACAACGCTGTGCAAAATTTGGGGAATTTTGGGAAAGTGAAAATTTTCAAGATTTTTGACTGGTGACGACACGAGGGGGAAAAAAAATTAGGTTGATGTTTGTAATATATGATTATTTTGGAGTAATCTAACGCTGTGCAATATTTGGGGAATTTTGGAAGAGGTGAAAATTTTCAAGATTTTGTACTTGTGACGCCACGAGCTGAAAAACTCAAAAATCATGAACTCTAAAAAAAGATGATTTTTGTAGAATTTTGGGAGAGGTGAAAATTTTCAAGATTTTTGAATTGTTACGACTCGAGGTGAAAAACTCGAAAATCATGAACTTTAAAAATAGGCTGATTTATGCAGTATATGATTATTTTGGCGTAATCTAAGGCTGTGCAAAATTTGGGGAATTTTCGGAGAGGTGAAAATTTTTAAGATTTTTTACTTGTGACGACACGAGGTGAAAAAGTCGAAAATAATGAACTGTAAAAATATGCTGATTTTTTTAGTATATTATTATTTTGGCGTAATCTAACGCTGTGCAAAATTTGAGGAATTTTGGGAGAAGTGAAAATTTTCAAGATTTTTGACTTGTGACGACACGATGTGAAAAACTCGAAAATCATGAACTCTAAAAATGGGCTGATTTTTTTCATGATGTTTTACTTGTGACGACACGAGGTGAAAAACTCGAAAATCATGAACTCTAAAAAAAGATGATTTTTGTAGTATATGATTATTTTGGGGTAATTTAACGCTGTGCAAAATTTGCGGAATTTTGGGAGAGGTTCAAAATTTTAAAGATTTTTGACTTGTTTCGACTCGACGTGAAGAATTGGAAAGTCATGAACTCCAAAAATGGGCTGATTTTTGTAGTATATGATTATTTTGGGGTAATTTAACGCTGTGCAAAATTTGCGGAATTTTGGGAGAGGTGAAAATTTTCAAGATTTTTGACTTTGTAGTATATGGTTATTTTGACGTAATTTAACGCTGTGCAAAATTTGGGGAATTTTGGGAGAGGTGAAAATTTTCAAGATTTTTCATGATTTTTTTTTTTCATGATTTTTTTACTTGTGACGACACGAGGTGAAAAACTCGAAAAGCATGAACTCTAAAAATAGGCTGACTTTGTAGTATATGGTTATTTTGACAAAATTTAACGCTGTGCAAAATTTGTTGAATTTTGGGAGAGGTTAAACATTTTTAAGGTTTTTGACTTGTTACGACTCGAGGTGAAAAATTCGTAAGTCATGAACTCTAAAAATTGGCTGATTTTTGTAGTATATTATTATTTTAGCGTAATTTAACGCTGTGCAAAATTTAGAGAATTTTTGGAGAGGTGAAAATTTTCAAGATTTTTGACTTGTTACGACTACCGGTGAAAAACCCGAAAATCATGAACTCTAAAAATTGGCTGATTGTAGTATATGATTATTTTGGAGTAATCTAACGCTGTGCAAAATTTGGGGAATTTTGGGAGAGGTGAAAATTTTCAATATTTTTTACTTGTGACGACACGAGGTGAAAAGCTCGAAAATCATGAACTCTAAAAATAGGCTGACTTTGTAGTATATGGTTATTTTGACGTAATTTAACGCTGTGCAAAATTTGGGGACTTTTGGGAGAGGTGAAAATTTTCAAGATTTTTGACTTGTGAAGACAAGAGGGTAAAACTCAAAAATCATGAACTCTAAAATAGCTGGTTTTTGTAGTATATGATTATTTTGACGTAATTTAACGCTGTGCAAAATTTGGGGAATTTTGGGAGAGGTGAACATTTTTAAGATTTTTGACTTGTGACGACACGAGGGGGAAAAAAATTAGGTTGATGTTTTTAGTATATGATTATTTTGGAGTAATCTAACGCTGTACAAAATTTTTTGAATTTTGGGAGAGGTTAAAAATGTTTAAGGTTTTTGACTTGTTACGACTCGAGGTGAAAAATTCGTAAGTCATGAACTCTAAAAATGGGCTGATTTTTGTAGTATATTATTATTTTGGCGTAATTTAACGCTGTGCAAAATTTAGAGAATTTTGTGAGAGGTGAACATTTTCAAGATTTTTGACTTGTTACGACTAGCAATGAAAAACCCGAAAATCATGAACTCTAAAAATTGGCTGATTGTAGTATATGATTATTTTGACGTAATTGAACAACGCTGTGCAAAATTTGGGGAATTTTGGGAAAGTGAAAATTTTCAAGATTTTTGACTAGTGACGACACGAGGGGGAAAAAAAATTAGGTTGATGTTTGTAGTATATGATTATTTTGGAGTAATCTAACGCTGTGCAATATTTGGGGAATTTTGGAAGAGGTGAAAATTTTCAAGATTTTTGGCTTGTTACGACTAGCGGTGGAAAACCCAAATCATGAACTCTAAAAATTGGCTGATTGTAGTATATGATTATTTTGGAGTAATCTAACGCTGTGCAAAATTTGGGGAATTTTGGGAGAGTTGAAAATTTTTAAGATTTTGTACTTGTGACGCCACGAGCTGAAAAACTCAAAAATCATGAACTCTAAAAAAAGATGATTTTTGTAGAATTTTGGGAGAGGTGAAAATTTTCAAGATTTTTGAATTGTTACGACTCGAGGTGAAAAACTCGAAAATCATGAACTTTAAAAATAAGCTGATTTATGCAGTATATGATTATTTTGGCGTAATCTAAGGCTGTGCAAAATTTGGGGAATTTTCGGAGAGGTGAAAATTTTCAAGTTTTTTGACTTGTTACGACTCGAGGTGAAAAACTCGAATATCATAAACTCTAAAAATGGGCTGATTTCTTTAGTATATGATTATTTTGCCGAAATTTAACTCTGTGCAAAATTTGATGAATTTTGGGAGGGGTTAAAAATTTTCAAGATTTTTTCGTTGTTGCGACTCGAGGTGAAAAATCGAAAATCATAAACTCTAAAAATCGGCTGATTTCTGTAGTATATGATTATTTTGCCGTAATTTATCACTGTGCAAAATTTGTAGAATTTTGGGTGAGGTGAAAATATTCAATATTTTTGACTTGTTACGACTAGAGGTGAAAAACCCGAAATTCATGAACTCTAAATATAGCTGATTTTTGTAGTATATGATTATTTTGGAGTAATCTAACGCTGTGCAAAATTTGGGGAATTTTGGGAGAGGTGAAAATTTTTAAGATTTTTTACTTGTGACGACACGAGGTGAAAAAGTCGAAAATAATGAACTGTAAAAATATGCTGATTTTTGTAGTATATTATTATTTTGGCGTAATCTAACGCTGTGCAAAATTTGAGGAATTTTGGGAGAAGTGAAAATTTTCAAGATTTTTGACTTGTGACGACACGATGTGAAAAACTCGAAAATCATGAACTATAAAAATGGGCTGATTTTTTTCATGATGTTTTACTCTTGACGACACGAGGTGAAAAACTCGAAAATCATGAACTCTAAAAAAAGATGATTTTTGTAGTATATGATTATTTTGGGGTAATTTAACGCTGTGCAAAATTTGCGGAATTTTGGGAGAGGTTCAAAATTTTCAAGATTTTTGACTTGTTTCGACTCGACGTGAAGAATTGGAAAGTCATGAACTCCAAAAATGGGCTGATTTTTGTAGTATATGATTATTTTGGGGTAATTTAACGCTGTGCAAAATTTGCGGAATTTTGGGAGAGGTGAAAATTTTCAAGATTTTTGACTTTGTAGTATATGGTTATTTTGACGTAATTTAACGCTGTGCAAAATTTGGGGAATTTTGGGAGAGGTGAACATTTTCAAGATTTTTGACTTGTTACGACTCGAGGTGAAAAACTCGAAAATCAAAAACTCTAAAAATGGGCTGATTACTGTAGTATATGATTATTTTGCCGCAATTTATCGCTGCGTAAAATTTAGGGAATTTTGGGAGAGGTGAAAATTTTCAAGATTTTTTACTTGTGGCGACTCGAGGTGAAAAACTCGAAAATCATAAACTAAACATAGGCTGATTTTTGTAGTATATGATTATTTTAGCGTAATTTAAAGCTGTGCAAAATTTGGGGAATTTTGGGAGAGGTGAAAATTTTCAAGATTTTTGACTTGTTACGACTAGAGGTAAAAAACCCAAAAATCATGAACTCTAATAATGGGCTGATTTTTTTTCATGATTTTTTTACTTGTGACGACACGAGGTGAAAAACTCGAAAAGCATGAACTCTAAAAATAGGCTGACTTTGTAGTATATGGTTATTTTGACAAAATTTAACGCTGTGCAAAATTTGTTGAATTTTGGGAGAGGTTAAACATTTTTAAGGTTTTTGACTTGTTACGACTCGAGGTGAAAAATTCGTAAGTCATGAACTCTAAAAATTGGCTGATTTTTGTAGTATATTATTATTTTGGCGTAATTTAACGCTGTGCAAAATTTAGAGAATTTTTGGAGAGGTGAAAATTTTCAAGATTTTTGACTTGTTACGACTACCGGTGAAAAACCCGAAAATCATGAACTCTAAAAATTGGCTGATTGTAGTATATGATTATTTTGACGTAATTGAACAACGCTGTGCAAAATTTGGGGAATTTTGGGAAAGTGAAAATTTTCAAGATTTTTGACTAGTGACGACACGAGGGGGGAAAAAAATTAGGTTGATGTTTGTAGTATATGATTATTTTGGAGTAAGCTAACGCTGTGCAATATTTGGGGAATTTTGGGAGAGGTGAAAATTTTCAAGATTTTTGGCTTGTTACGACTAGCGGTGGAAAACCCAAATCATGAACTTTAAAAATATGCTGATTTATGCAGTATATGATTATTTTGGCGTAATCTAACGCTGTGCAAAATTTGGGGAATTTTCGGTGAGGTGAAAATTTTCAAGTTTTTTGACTTGTTACGACTCGAGGTGAAAAACTCGAATATCATAAACTCTAAAAATGGGCTGATTTCTTTAGTATATGATTATTTTGCCGAAATTTAACTCTGTGCAAAATTTGATGAATTTTGGGAGGGGTTAAAAATTTTCAAGATTTTTTCGTTGTTGCGACTCGAGGTGAAAAATCGAAAATCATAAACTCTAAAAATCGGCTGATTTCTGTAGTATATGATTATTTTGCCGTAATTTATCACTGTGCAAAATTTGTACAATTTTGGGTGAGGTGAAAATATTCAATATTTTTGACTTGTTACGACTAGAGGTGAAAAACCCGAAATTGATGAACTCTAAATATAGTTGATTTTTGTAGTATATGATTATTTTGGAGTAATCTAACGCTGTGCAAAATTTGGGGAATTTTGAGAGAGGTGAAAATTTTAAAGATTTTTTACTTGTGACGACACGAGGTGAAAAAGTCGAAAATAATGAACTGTAAAAATATGCTGATTTTTGTAGTATATGATTATTTTGCCGCAATTTATCGCTGCGCAAAATTTAGGGAATTTTGGGAGAGGTGAAAGTTTTCAAGATTTTTTACTTGTGGCGACTCGAGGTGAAAAACTCGAAAATCATAAACTAAACATTGGCTGATTTTTGTAGTATATTATTATTTTAGCGTAATTTAATGCTGTGCAAAATTTGGGGAATTTTGGGAGAGTTGAAAATTTTTAAGATTTTGTACTTGTGACGCCACGAGCTGAAAAACTCAAAAATCATAAACTCTAAAAAAAGATAATTTTTGTAGAATTTTGGGAGAGGTGAAAATTTTCAAGATTTTTGAATTGTTACGACTCGAGGTGAAAAACTCGAATATCATAAACTCTAAAAATCGGCTGATTTCTGTAGTATATGATTATTTTGCCGTAATTTATCACTGTGCAAAATTTGTACAATTTTGAGTGAGGTGAAAATATTCAATATTTTTGACTTGTTACGACTAGAGGTGAAAAACCCGAAATTCATGAACTCTAAATATAGCTGATTTTTGTAGTATATGATTATTTTGGTGTAATCTAACGCTGTGCAAAATTTGGGGAATTTTGGGTGAGGTTAAAATTTTAAAGATTTTTTACTTGTGACGACACGAGGTGAAAAAGTCGAAAATAAAGAACTGTAAAAATATGCTGATTTTTGTAGTATATGATTATTTTGCCGCAATTTATCGCTGCGCAAAATTTAGGGAATTTTGGGAGAGGTGAAAATTTTCAAGATTTTTTACTTGTTGCGACTCGAGGTGAAAAATCGAAAATCATATACTCTAAAAATGGGCTGATTTCTGTAGTATATGATTATTTTGCCGCAATTTATCGCTGTGCAAAATTTGGGGAATTTTGGGGGAGGTGAAAATTTTTAAGATTTTTTACTTGTGGCGACTCGAGGTGAAAAACTCGAAAATCATAAACTAAACATAGGCTGATTTTTGTAGTATATGATTATTTTAGCGTAATTTAAAGCTGTGCAAAATTTGGGGAATTTTGGGAGAGGTGAAAATTTTCAAGATTTTTGACTTGTTACGACTAGGGGTGAAAAACCCGAAAATCATGAACTCTAAAAATGGGCTGATTTTTTTTTCAAGATTTTTTACTTGTGACGACACGAGGTGAAAAACTCGAAAATCATGAACTCTAAAAAAAAGCTGATTTTTGTAGTATATGATTATTTTGGCGTAATTTAACGCTGTGCAAAATTTGCGGAATTTTGGGAGAGGTTAAAAATTTTCAAGATTTTGGACTTGTTACGACTCGAGGTGAAAAATTGGAAAGTCATGAATTCCAAAAATGGGCTGATTTTTGTAGTATATTATTATTTTGGCGTAATCTAACGCTGTGCAAAATTTGAGGAATTTTGGGAGAAGTGAAAATTTTCAAGATTTTTGACTTGTGACGACACGATGTGAAAAACTCGAAAATCATGAACTCTAAAAATGGGCTGATTTTTTTCATGATGTTTTACTTGTGACGACACGAGGTGAAAAACTCGAAAATCATGAACTCTAAAAAAAGATGATTTTTGTAGTATATGATTATTTTGGGGTAATTTAACGCTGTGCAAAATTTGCGGAATTTTGGGAGAGGTTCAAAATTTTCAAGATTTTTGACTTGTTACGACTCGACGTAAAAAATTGGAAAGTCATGGACTCCAAAAATGGACTGATTTTTGTAATATATTATTATTTTGGCGTAATCTAAAGCTGTGCAAAATTTGAGGAATTTTGGGAGAGGTGAAAATTTTCAAGATTTTTGACTTTGTAGTATATGGTTATTTCGACGGCATTTAACGCTGTGCAAAATTTGGTGAATTTTGGGAGAGCTGAAAATTTTCAAGATTTATGACTTGTGATGACAAGAGGGAAAAACTCAAAAATCATGAACTCTAAAAATGGGCTGATATCTGTAGTATATGATTATTTTGGCGTAATTTAACGCTGTGCAAAATTTACGGAGTTTTGGGAGAGGTTAAAAATTTTCAAGATTTTTGACTTGTTACGGCTAGAGGTGAAAACCCCGAAAATCATGAACTCTAAAAATGGGCTGGTTTTTATAGTATATGATTATTTTGGCGTAATCTAACGCTGTGCAAAACTAGTGACGACACGAGGGGGAAAAATTAGGTTGATGTTTGTAGTATATGATTATTTTGGAGTAAGCTAACGCTGTACAATATTTGGGGAATTTTGGGAGAGGTGAAAATTTTCAAGATTTTTGGCTTGTTACGACTAGCGGTGGAAAACCCAAATCATGAACTCTAAAAATTGGCTGATTGTAGTATATGATTATTTTGGAGTAATCTAACGCTGTGCAAAATTTGGGGAATTTTGGGGGAGTTGAAAATTTTTAAGATTTTGTACTTGTGACGCCACGAGCTGAAAAACTCAAAAATCATAAACTCTAAAAAAAGATGATTTTTGTAGAATTTTGGGAGAGGTGAAAATTTTCAAGATTTTTGAATTGTTACGACTCGAGGTGAAAAACTCGAAAATCATGAACTTTAAAAATAGGCTGATTTATGCAGTATATGATTATTTTGGCGTAATCTAACGCTGTGCAAAATTTGGGGAATTTTCGGAGAGGTGAAAATTTTCAAGTTTTTTGACTTGTTACGACTCGAGGTGAAAAACTCGAATATCATAAACTCTAAAAATGGGCTGATTTCTTTAGTATATGATTATTTTGCCGAAATTTAACTCTGTGCAAAATTTGATGAATTTTGGGAGGGGTTAAAAATTTTCAAGATTTTTTCGTTGTTGCGACTCGAGGTGAAAAATCGAAAATCATAAACTCTAAAAATCGGCTGATTTCTGTAGTATATGATTATTTTGCCGTAATTTATCACTGTGCAAAATTTGTACAATTTTGGGTGAGGTGAAAATATTCAATATTTTTGACTTGTTACGACTAGAGGTGAAAAACCCGAAATTCATGAACTCTAAATATAGTTGATTTTTGTAGTATATGATTAGTTTGGAGTAATCTAACGCTGTGCAAAATTTGGGGAATTTTGGGAGAGGTGAAAATTTTCAAGATTTTTGAATTGTTACGACTCGAGGTGAAAAACTCGAAAATCATGAACTTTAAAAATAGGCTGATTTATGCAGTATATGATTATTTTGGCGTAATCTAACGCTGTGCAAAATTTGGGGAATTTTCGGAGAGGTGAAAATTTTCAAGTTTTTTGACTTGTTACGACTCGAGGTGAAAAACTCGAATATCATAAACTCTAAAAATGGACTGATTTCTTTAGTATATGATTATTTTGCCGAAATTTAACTCAGTGCAAAATTTGATGAATTTTGGGAGGGGTTAAAAATTTTCAAGATTTTTTCGTTGTTGCGACTCGAGGTGAAAAATCGAAAATCATAAACTCTAAAAATCGGCTGATTTCTGTAGTATATGATTATTTTGCCGTAATTTATCACTTTGCAAAATTTGTACAATTTTGGGTGAGGTGAAAATATTCAATATTTTTGACTTGTTACGACTAGAGGTGAAAAACCCGAAATTCATGAACTCTAAATATAGCTGATTTTTGTAGTATATGATTATTTTGGAGTAATCTAACGGTGTGCAAAATTTGGGGAATTTTGGGAGAGGTGAAAATTTTAAAGATTTTTTACTTGTGACGACACGAGGTGAAAAAGTCGAAAATAAAGAACTGTAAAAATATGCTGATTTTTGTAGTATATGATTATTTTGCCGCAATTTATCGCTGCGCAAAATTTAGGGAATTTTGGGAGAGGTGAAAATTTTCAAGATTTTTTACTTGCTGCGACTCGAGGTGAAAAATCGAAAATCATATACTCTAAAAATGGGCTGATTTCTGTAGTATATGATTATTTTGCCGCAATTTATCGCTGTGCAAAATTTGGGGAATTTTGGGAGAGGTGAAAATTTTCAAGATTTTTTACTTGTGGCGACTCGAGGTGAAAAACTCGAAAATCATAAACTAAACATAGGCTGATTTTTGTAGTATATGATTATTTTAGCGTAATTTAAAGCTGTGCAAAATTTGCGGAATTTTGGGAGAGGTTAAAAATTTTCAAGATTTTGGACTTGTTACGACTCGAGGTGAAAAATTGGAAAGTCATGAATTCCAAAAATGGGCTGATTTTTGTAGTATATTATTATTTTGGCGTAATCTAACGCTGTGCAAAATTTGAGGAATTTTGGGAGAAGTGAAAATTTTCAAGATTTTTGACTTGTGACGACACGATGTGAAAAACTCGAAAATCATGAACTCCAAAAAAGGGCCGATTTTTTTCATGATGTTTTACTTGTGACGACACGAGGTGAAAAACTCGAAAATCATGAACTCTAAAAAAAGCTGATTTTTGTAGTATATGATTATTTTGGCGTAATTTAACGCTGTGCAAAATTTGCGGAATTTTGGGAGAGGTTAAAAATTTTCAAGATTTTGGACTTGTTACGACTCGAGGTGAAAAATTGGAAAGTCATGAATTCCAAAAATGGGCTGATTTTTGTAGTATATTATTATTTTGGCGTGATCTAACGCTGTGCAAAATTTGAGGAATTTTGGGAGAAGTGAAAATTTTCAAGATTTTTGACTTGTGACGACACGATGTGAAAAACTCGAAAATCATGAACTCTAAAAATGGGCTGATTTTTTTCATGATGTTTTACTTGTGACGACACGAGGTGAAAAACTCGAAAATCATGAACTCTAAAAAAAGATGATTTTTGTAGTATATGATTATTTTGGGGTATTTTAACGCTGTGCAAAATTTGCGGAATTTTGGGAGAGGTTCAAAATTTTCAAGATTTTTGACTTGTTACGACTCGACGTGAAAAATTGGAAAGTCATGAACTCCAAAAATGGGCTGATTTTTGTACTATATTATTATTTTGGCGTAATCTAAACCTGTGCAAAATTTGAGGAATTTTGGGAGAGGTGAAAATTTTCAAGATTTTTGACTTTGTAGTATATGGTTATTTTGACGTAATTTAACGCTGTGCAAAATTTGGTGAATTTTGGGAGAGCTGAAAATTTTCAAGATTTATGACTTGTGAAGACAAGAGGGAAAAACTCAAAAATCATGAACTCTAAAAATGGGCTGATATCTGTAGTATATGATTATTTTGGCGTAATTTAACGCTGTGCAAAATTTACGGAGTTTTGGGAGAGGTTAAAAATTTTCAAGATTTTTGACTTGTTACGGCTAGAGGTGAAAACCCCGAAAATCATGAACTCTAAAAATGGGCTGGTTTTTATAGTATATGATTATTTTGGCGTAATCTAAAGCTGTGCAAACTTTGGGGAATTTTCGGAGAGGTGAAAATTTTCAAGTTTTTTGACTTGTTACGACTCGAGGTGAAAAACTCGAATATCATAAACTCTAAAAATGGGCTGATTTCTTTAGTATATGATTATTTTGCCGAAATTTAACTCTGTGCAAAATTTGATGAATTTTGGGAGGGGTTAAACATTTTCAAGATTTTTTCGTTGTTGCGACTCGAGGTGAAAAATCGAAAATCATAAACTCTAAAAATCGGCTGATTTCTGTAGTATATGATTATTTTGCCGTAATTTATCACTGTGCAAAATTTGTACAATTTTGGGTGAGGTGAAAATATTCAATATTTTTGACTTGTTACGACTAGAGGTGAAACATCCGAAATTCATGAACTCTAAATATAGCTGATTTTTGTAGTATATGATTATTTTGGAGTAATCTAACGCTGTGCAAAATTTGGGGAATTTTGGGAGAGGTAAAAATTTTAAAGATTTTTTACTTGTGACGACACGAGGTGAAAAAGTCGAAAATAAAGAACTGTAAAAATATGCTGATTTTTGTAGTATATGATTATTTTGCCGCAATTTATCGCTGCGCAAAATTTAGGGAATTTAAGGAGAGGTGAAAATTTTCAAGATTTTTTACTTGTTGCGACTCGAGGTGAAAAACTCGAATATCATAAACTCTAAAAATGGGCTGATTTCTTTAGTATATGATTATTTTGCCGAAATTTAACTCTGTGCAAAATTTGATGAATTTTGGGAGGGGTTAAACATTTTCAAGATTTTTTCGTTGTTGCGACTCGAGGTGAAAAATCGAAAATCATAAACTCTAAAAATCGGCTGATTTCTGTAGTATATGATTATTTTGCCGTAATTTAAAGCTGTGCAAAATTTGGGGAATTTTGGGAGAGGTGAAAATTTTCAAGATTTTTGACTTGTTACGACTAGAGGTGAAAAACCCGAAAATCATGAACTCTAAAAATGGGATGATTTTTTTTCAAGATTTTTTACTTGTGACGACACGAGGTGAAAAACTTGAAAATCATGAACTCTAAAAATGGGCTGATTTTTTTCATGATGTTTTACTTGTGACGACACGAGGTGAAAAACTCGAAAATCATGAACTCTAAAAAAAGATGATTTTTGTAGTATATGATTATTTTGGGGTAATTTAACGCTGTGCAAAATTTGCGGAATTTTGGGAGAGGTTCAAAATTTTGAAGATTTTTGACTTGTTAAGACTCGACGTGAAAAATTGGAAAGTCATGAAATCCAAAAATGGGCTGATTTTTGTACTATATTATTATTTTGGCGTAATCTAAAGCTGTGCAAAATTTGAGGAATTTTGGGAGAGGTGAAAATTTTCAAGATTTTTGACTTTGTAGTATATGGTTATTTTGACGTAATTTAACGCTGTGCAAAATTTGGGGAATTTTGGGAGAGCTGAAAATTTTCAAGATTTTTGACTTGTGAAGACAAGAGGGAAAAACTCAAAAATCATGAACTCTAAAATAGCTGATTTTTGTAGTATATGATTATTTTGGCGTAATTTAACGCTGTGCAAAATTTGGAGAATTTTAGGAGAGGTGAAAATTTTTAAGATTTTTGACTTGTTACGACTCGAGGTGAAAAACTCGAAAATCAAAAACTCTAAAAATGGGCTGATATCTGTAGTATATGATTATTTTGGCGTAATTTAACGCTGTGCAAAATTTACGGAGTTTTGGGAGAGGTTAAAAATTTTCAAGATTTTTGACTTGTTACGGCTAGAGGTGAAAACTCCTAAAATCATGAACTCTAAAAATGGGCTGGTTTTTGTAGTATATGATTATTTTGGCGTAATCTAAAGCTGTGCAAACTTTGGGGAATTTTCGGAGAGGTGAAAATTTTCGAGTTTTCTGACTTG
Source organism: Nowickia ferox (assembly GCA_936439885.1). Classification (NCBI taxonomy): domain Eukaryota; kingdom Metazoa; phylum Arthropoda; class Insecta; order Diptera; family Tachinidae; genus Nowickia; species Nowickia ferox. The sequence continues at coordinate 43,999,837 of OW387025.1, forward strand.
TTACGACTCGAGGTAAAAAACTCGAAAATCTTAAACTCTAAAAATGGGCTGATTACTGTAGCATATGATTATTTTGCCGCAATTTATCGCTGCGCAAAATTTAGGGAATTTTGGGAGAGGTGAAAATTTTCAAGATTTTTTACTTATGACGACTCGAAGTGAAAAATCCGAAAATCATGAACTCTAAAAATGGGCTGGTTTTTGTACTACATGATTATGTTGGCGTAATTTAACGCTGTGCAAAATTTGATGAATTTTGGTAGAGGTTAAAAATTTTCAAGATTTTTGACTTGTTGCGACTCGAGGTGAAAAATCGAAAATCATAAACTTTAAAAATGGGCTGATATCTGTAGTATATGATTATTTTGGCGTAATTTAACGCTGTGCAAAATTTACGGAGTTTTGGGAGAGGATAAAAATTTTCAAGATTTTTGACTTGTTACGGCTAGAGGTGAAAACCCCTAAAATCATGAACTCTAAAAATGGGCTGGTTTTTGTTGTATATGATTATTTTGCCGCAATTTATCGCTGCGCAAACTTTGGGGAATTTTCGGAGAGGTGAAAATTTTCGAGTTTTCTGACTTGTTACGACTCGAGGTGAAAAACTCGAAAATCATAAACTAAACATAGGCTGATTTTTGTAGTATATGATTATTTTAGCGTAATTTAATGCTGTGCAAAATTTGCGGAATTTTGGGAGAGGTGAAAATTTTAAAGATTTTTGAATTGTTACGACTCGAGGTGAAAAAATCGAAAGTCATGAGCTCTAAAAATGGGCTGATTTTTGTAGGATATGAATATTTTAGCGTAATCTAACGCTGTGCAAAATTTGGGGAATTTTGGGAGTGGTGAAAATTTTCAAGATTTTTGACTTATGACGACTCGAAGTGAAAAATCCGAAAATCATGAACTCTAAAAATGGGCTGGTTTTTGTACTACATGATTATGTTGGCGTAATTTAACGCTGTGCAAAATTTGATGAATTTTGGTAGAGGTTAAAAGTTTTCAAGATTTTTGACTTGTTGCGCCTCGAGGTGAAAAATCGAAAATCATAAACTTTAAAAATGGGCTGATTTCTGTAGTATATGATTATTTTGCCGCAATTTATCGCTGTGCAAAATTTGGGGAATTTTGGGAGAGGTGAACATTTTCAAGATTTTTGACTTGTGACGACACGAGGCGGAAAAAAAATTAGGTTGATGTTTTTAGTATATGATTATTTTGGAGTAATCTAACGCTGAGGTGAAAATTTTCAAGATTTTTGACTTGTTACGACTAGAGGTGAAAAACTCCAAAATCATGAACTCTACAAATAGGCTGATTTTTGTAGTATATGATTATTTTGGCGTAATTTAAAGCTGTGCAAACTTTGATGAATTTTGGGAGAGCTTAAAAGTTTTCAAGATTTTGACTTGTTATACTCGAGGTGAAAAATCCAAAAATCATGAACTCTAAAAATGGGTTGGTTTTTGTAGTTCATGACTATGTGGCGTAATTTAACGCTGTGCAAAATTTGATGAATTTTGGTAGAGGTTAAAAATGTTCAAGATTTTTTATTGTTGCGACTCGAGGTGAAAAATCGAAAATCATAAACTCGAAAAATGGGCTGATTTCTGTAGCATATGATTATTTTGCCGTAATTTATCGCTGTGCAAATTTTGGGGAACTTTCGGAGAGGTAAAAATTTTCCAGATTTTTTACTTGTGGCGACTCGAGGTGAAAAATCCGAAAGTCATGAACTCTAAAAATGGGCTGATTTTTGTAGTATATGATTATTTTGACGTAATTTAACGCTGTGCAAAATTTGGGGAATTTTGGGAGAGGTGAACATTTTCAAGATTTTTGACTTGTGACGACACGAGGGGGAAAAAAATTAGGTTGATGTTTTTAGTATATGATTATTTTGGAGTAATCTAACGCTGTACAAAATTTGTTGAATTTTGGGAGAGGTTAAAAATGTTTAAGGTTTTTGACTTGTTACGACTCGAGGTGAAAAATTCGTAAGTCATGAACTCTAAAAATGGGCTGATTTTTGTAGTATATTATTATTTTGGCGTAATTTAACGCTGTGCAAAATCTAGAGAATTTTGTGAGAGGTGAACATTTTCAAGATTTTTGACTTGTTACGACTAGCAATGAAAAACCCGAAAATCATGAACTCTAAAAATTGGCTGATTGTGGTATATGATTATTTTGACGTAATTGAACAACGCTGTGCAAAATTTGGGGAATTTTGGGAAAGTGAAAATTTTCAAGATTTTTGACTAGTGACGACACGAGGGGGAAAAAATTAGGTTGATGTTTGTAGTATATGATTATTTTGGAGTAAGCTAACGCTGTACAATATTTGGGGAATTTTGGGAGAGGTGAAAATTTTCAAGATTTTTGGCTTGTTACGACTAGCGGTGGAAAACCCAAATCATGAACTCTAAAAATTGGCTGATTGTAGTATATGATTATTTTGGAGTAATCTAACGCTGTGCAAAATTTGGGGAATTTTGGGGGAGTTGAAAATTTTTAAGATTTTGTACTTGTGACGCCACGAGCTGAAAAACTCAAAAATCATAAACTCTAAAAAAAGATGATTTTTGTAGAATTTTGGGAGAGGTGAAAATTTTCAAGATTTTTGAATTGTTACGACTCGAGGTGAAAAACTCGAAAATCATGAACTTTAAAAATAGGCTGATTTATGCAGTATATGATTATTTTGGCGTAATCTAACGCTGTGCAAAATTTGGGGAATTTTCGGAGAGGTGAAAATTTTCAAGTTTTTTGACTTGTTACGACTCGAGGTGAAAAACTCGAATATCATAAACTCTAAAAATGGGCTGATTTCTTTAGTATATGATTATTTTGCCGAAATTTAACTCTGTGCAAAATTTGATGAATTTTGGGAGGGGTTAAAAATTTTCAAGATTTTTTCGTTGTTGCGACTCGAGGTGAAAAATCGAAAATCATAAACTCTAAAAATCGGCTGATTTCTGTAGTATATGATTATTTTGCCGTAATTTATCACTGTGCAAAATTTGTACAATTTTGGGTGAGGTGAAAATATTCAATATTTTTGACTTGTTACGACTAGAGGTGAAAAACCCGAAATTCATGAACTCTCAATATAGTTGATTTTTGTAGTATATGATTAGTTTGGAGTAATCTAACGCTGTGCAAAATTTGGGGAATTTTGGGAGAGGTGAAAATTTTCAAGATTTTTGAATTGTTACGACTCGAGGTGAAAAACTCGAAAATCATGAACTTTAAAAATAGGCTGATTTATGCAGTATATGATTATTTTGGCGTAATCTAACGCTGTGCAAAATTTGGGGAATTTTCGGAGAGGTGAAAATTTTCAAGTTTTTTGACTTGTTACGACTCGAGGTGAAAAACTCGAAAATCATGAACTCTAAAAATGGGCTGATTTTTGTAGTATATGATTATTTTGGCGTAATCTAACGCTGTGCAAAGTTTGGGGAATTTTGGGAGAGGTGAAAATTTTAAAGATTTTTGAATTGTTACGATTCGAGGTGAAAAAATCGAAAGTCATGAGCTCTAAAAATGGGCTGATTTTTGTAGGATATGAATATTTTAGCGTAATCTAATGCTGTGCAAAATTTGCGGAATTTTGGGAGAGGTGAAAATTTTACAGATTTTTGAATTGTTACGACTCGAGGTGAAAAAATCGAAAGTCATGAGCTCTAAAAATGGGCTGATTTTTGTAGGATATGAATATTTTAGCGTAATCTAACGCTGTGCAAAATTTGGGGAATTTTGGGAGTGGTGAAAATTTTCAAGATTTTTGACTTATGAATACTCAAAGTGAAAAATCCGAAAATCATGAACTCTAAAAATGGGATGGTTTTTGTACTACATGATTATGTTGGCGTAATTTAACGCTGTGCAAAATTTGATGAATTTTGGTAGAGGTTAAAAATTTTCAAGATTTTTGACTTGTTTACGACTAGAGGTAAAAAACCCAAAAATCATGAACTCTAAAAATGGGCTGATTTTTTTTCATGATTTTTTTACCTGTGACGACACGAGGTGAAAAACTCGATAATCATGAACTCTAAAAATAGGGTGACTTTGTAGTATATGGTTATTTTGACGTAATTTAACGCTGTGCAAAAAAATTTGGGGAATTTTGGGAGAGGTGAAAATTTTCAAGATTTTTGACTTGTGAAGACTCGACGTGAAAAATTGGAAAGTCATGAACTCTAAAAATTGGTAGATTGTAGTATATGATTATTTTGGAGTAATGTAACGCTGTGCAAAATTTGTTGAATTTTGGGAGAGGTTAAACATTTTTAAGGTTTTTGACTTGTTACGCCTCGAGGTGAAAAATTCGTAAGTCGTGAACTCTAAAAATTTGCTGATTTTTGTAGTATATTATTATTTTGGCGTAATTTTACGCTGTGCAAAATTTAGAGAATTTTTGGAGAGGTGAAAATTTTCAAGATTTTTGACTTGTTACGCCTAGCGGTGAAAAACCCGAAAATCATGAATTCTAAAAATTGGCTGATTGTAGTATATGATTATTTTGGAGTAATCTAACGCTGTGCAAAATTTGGGGAATTTTGGGAGAGGTGAAAATTTTCAATATTTTTTACTTGTGACGACACGAGGTGAAAAACTCGAAAATCATGAACTCTAAAAATAGGCTGACTTTGTAGTATATGGTTATTTTGACGTAATTTAACGCTGTGCAAAATTTGGGGAATTTTGGGAGAGGTGAACATTTTCAAGATTTTTGACTTGTGACGACACGAGGGGGAAAAAAATTAGGTTGATGTTTTTAGTATATGATTATTTTGGAGTAATCTAACGCTGAGGTGAAAATTTTCAAGATTTTTGACTTGTGAAGACAAGAGGGAAAAACTCAAAAATCATGAACTCTAAAATAGCTGATTTTTGTAGTATATGATTATTTTGACGTAATTTAACGCTGTGCAAAATTTGGGGAATTTTGGGAGAGGTGAACATTTTCAAGATTTTTGACTTGTGACGACACGAGGGGGAAAAAAAATTAGGTTGATGTTTTTAGTATATGATTATTTTGGAGTAATCTAACGCTGAGGTGAAAATTTTCAAGATTTTTGACTTGTTACGACTAGAGGTGAAAAACTCCAAAATCATGAACTCTACAAATATGCTGATTTTTGTAGTATATGATTATTTTGGCGTAATTTAAAGCTGTGCAAACTTTGATGAATTTTGGGAGAGCTTAAAAGTTTTCAAGATTTTGACTTGTTATACTCGAGGTGAAAAATCCAAAAATCATGAACTCTAAAAATGGGTTGGTTTTTGTAGTTCATGACTATGTGGCGTAATTTAACGCTGTGCAAAATTTGATGAATTTTGGTAGAGGTTAAAAATGTTCAAGATTTTTTATTGTTGCGACTCGAGGTGAAAAATCGAAAATCATAAACACTAAAAATGGGCTGATTTCTGTAGCATATGATTATTTTGCCGTAATTTATCGCTGTGCAAATTTTGGGGAACTTTCGGAGAGGTAAAAATTTTCCAGATTTTTTACTTGTGGCGACTCGAGGTGAAAAATCCGAAAGTCATGAACTCTAAAAATGGGCTGATTTTTGTAGTATATGATTATTTTGACGTAATTTAACGCTGTGCAAAATTTGGGGAATTTTGGGAGAGGTGAACATTTTCAAGATTTTTGACTTGTGTCGACACGAGGGGGAAAAAAATTAGGTTGATGTTTTTAGTATATGATTATTTTGGAGTAATCTAACGCTGTACAAAATTTGTTGAATTTTGGGAGAGGTTAAAAATGTTTAAGGTTTTTGACTTGTTACGACTCGAGGTGAAAAATTCGTAAGTCATGAACTCTAAAAATGGGCTGATTTTTGTAGTATATTATTATTTTGGCGTAATTTAACGCTGTGCAAAATCTAGAGAATTTTGTGAGAAGTGAACATTTTCAAGATTTTTGACTTGTTACGACTAGCAATGAAAAACCCGAAAATCATGAACTCTAAAAATTGGCTGATTGTAGTATATGATTATTTTGACGTAATTGAACAACGCTGTGCAAAATTTGGGGAATTTTGGGAAAGTGAAAATTTTCAAGATTTTTGACTAGTGACGACACGAGGGGGAAAAAATTAGGTTGATGTTTGTAGTATATGATTATTTTGGGAGAGGTGAAAATTTTCAAGATTTTTGGCTTGTTACGACTAGCGGTGGAAAACCCAAATCATGAACTCTAAAAATTGGCTGATTGTAGTATATGATTATTTTGAAGTAATCTAACGCTGTGCAAAATTTGGGGAATTTTGGGGGAGTTGAAAATTTTTAAGATTTTGTACTTGTGACGCCACGAGCTGAAAAACTCAAAAATCATAAACTCTAAAAAAAGATGATTTTTGTAGAATTTTGGGAGAGGTGAAATTTTCAAGATTTTTGAATTGTTACGACTCGAGGTGAAAAACTCGAAAATCATGAACTTTAAAAATAGGCTGATTTATGCAGTATATGATTATTTTGGCGTAATCTAACGCTGTGCAAAATTTGGGGAATTTTCGGAGAGGTGAAAATATTCAAGTTTTTTGACTTGTTACGACTCGAGGTGAAAAACTCGAATATCATAAACTCTAAAAATGGGCTGATTTCTTTAGTATATGATTATTTTGCCGAAATTTAACTCTGTGCAAAATTTGATGAATTTTGGGAGGGGTTAAAAATTTTCAAGATTTTTTCGTTGTTGCGACTCGAGGTGAAAAATCGAAAATCATAAACTCTAAAAATCGGCTGATTTCTGTAGTATATGATTATTTTGCCGTAATTTATCACTGTGCAAAATTTGTACAATTTTGGGTGAGGTGAAAATATTCAATATTTTTGACTTGTTACGACTAGAGGTGAAAAACCCGAAATTCATGAACTCTCAATATAGTTGATTTTTGTAGTATATGATTAGTTTGGAGTAATCTAACGCTGTGCAAAATTTGTGGAATTTTGGGAGGGGTGAAAATTTTCAAGATTTTTGAATTGTTACGACTCGAGGTGAAAAACTCGAAAATCATGAACTTTAAAAATAGGCTGATTTATGCAGTATATGATTATTTTGGCGTAATCTAACGCTGTGCAAAATTTGGGGAATTTTCGGAGAGGTGAAAATTTTCAAGTTTTTTGACTTGTTACGACTCGAGGTGAAAAACTCGAATATCATAAACTCTAAAAATGGGCTGATTTCTTTAGTATATGACTATTTTGCCGAAATTTAACTCTGTGCAAAATTTGATAAATTTTGGGAGGGGTTAAAAATTTTCAAGATTTTTTCGTTGTTGCGACTCGAGGTGAAAAATCGAAAATCATAAACTCTAAAAATCGGCTGATTTCTGTAGTATATGATTATTTTGCCGTAATTTATCACTGTGCAAAATTTGTACAATTTTGGGTGAGGTGAAAATATTCAATATTTTTGACTTGTTACGACTAGAGGTGAAAAACCCGAAATTCATGAACTCTAAATATAGCTGATTTTTGTAGTATATGATTATTTTGGAGTAATCTAACGGTGTGCAAAATTTGGGTAATTTTGGGAGAGGTGAAAGTTTTAAAGATTTTTTACTTGTGACGACACGAGGTGAAAAAGTCGAAAATAAAGAACTGTAAAAATATGCTGATTTTTGTAGTATATGATTATTTTGCCGCAATTTATCGCTGCGCAAAATTTAGGGAATTTTGGGAGAGGTGAAAATTTTCAAGATTTTTTACTTGTTGCGACTCGAGGTGAAAAATCGAAAATCATATACTCTAAAAATGGGCTGATTTCTGTAGTATATGATTATTTTGCCGCAATTTATCGCTGTGCAAAATTTGGGGAATTTTGGGAGAGGTGAAAATTTTCAAGATTTTTTACTTGTTGCGACTCGAGGTGAAAAACTCGAAAATCATAAACTAAACATAGGCTGATTTTTGTAGTATATGATTATTTTAGCGTAATTTAAAGCTGTGCAAAATTTGGGGAATTTTGGGGAGGTGAAAATTTTCAAGATTTTTGACTTGTTACGACTAGAGGTGAAAAACCCGAAAATCATGAACTCTAAAAATGGGCTGATTTTTTTTCAAGATTTTTTACTTGTGACGACACGAGGTGAAAAACTCGAAAATCATGAACTCTAAAAAAAGCTGATTTTTGTAGTATATGATTATTTTGGCGTAATTTAACGCTGTGCAAAATTTGCGGAATTTTGGGAGAGGTTAAAAATTTTCAAGATTTTGGACTTGTTACGATTCGAGGTGAAAAATTGGAAAGTCATGAATTCCAAAAATGGGCTGATTTTTGTAGTATATTATTATTTTGGCGTAATCTAACGCTGTGCAAAATTTGAGGAATTTTGGGAGAAGTGAAAATTTTCAAGATTTTTGACTTGTGACGACACGATGTGAAAAACTCGAAAATCATGAACTCTAAAATGGGCTGATTTTTTTCATGATGTTTTACTTGTGACGACACGAGGTGAAAAACTCGAAAATCATGAACTCTAAAAAAAGATGATTTTTGTAGTATATGATTATTTTGGGGTAATTTAACGCTGTGCAAAATTTGCGCAATTTTGGGAGAGGTTCAAAATTTTCAAGATTTTTGACTTGTTACGACTCGACGTGAAAAATTGGAAAGTCATGAACTCCAAAAATGGGCTGATTTTTGTACTATATTATTATTTTGGCGTAATCTAAAGCTGTGCAAAATTTGAGGAATTTTGGGAGAGGTGAAAATTTTCAAGATTGTTGACTTTGTAGTATATGGTTATTTTGACGTAATTTAACGCTGTGCAAAATTTGGTGAATTTTGGGAGAGCTGAAAATTTTCAAGATTTATGACTTGTGAAGACAAGAGGGAAAAACTCAAAAATCATGAACTCTAAAAATGGGCTGATATCTGTAGTATATGATTATTTTGGCGTAATTTAACGCTTTGCAAAATTTACGGAGTTTTGGGAGAGGTTAAAAATTTTCAAGATTTTTGACTTGTTACGGCTAGAGGTGAAAACCCCGAAAATCATGAACTCTAAAAATGGGCTGGTTTTTATAGTATATGATTATTTTGGCGTAATCTAAAGCTGTGCAAACTTTGGGGAATTTTCGGAGAGGTGAAAATTTTCAAGTTTTTTGACTTGTTACGACTCGAGGTGAAAAACTCGAATATCATAAACTCTAAAAATGGGCTGATTTCTTTAGTATATGATTATTTTGCCGAAATTTAACTCTGTGCAAAATTTGATGAATTTTGGGAGGGGTTAAACATTTTCAAGATTTTTTCGTTGTTGCGACTCGAGGTGAAAAATCGAAAATCATAAACTCTAAAAATCGGCTGATTTCTGTAGTATATGATTATTTTGCCGTAATTTATCACTGTGCAAAATTTGTACAATTTTGGGTGAGGTGAAAATATTCAATATTTTTGACTTGTTACGACTAGAGGTGAAAAACCCGAAATTCATGAACTCTAAATATAGCTGATTTTTGTAGTATATGATTAATTTGGAGTAATCTAACGCTGTGCAAAATTTGGGGAATTTTGGGAGAGGTAAAAATTTTAAAGATTTTTTACTTGTGACGACACGAGGTGAAAAAGTCGAAAATAAAGAACTGTAAAAATATGCTGATTTTTGTAGTATATGATTATTTTGCCGCAATTTATCGCTGCGCAAAATTTAGGGAATTTTGGGAGAGGTGAAAATTTTCAAGATTTTTTACTTGTTGCGACTCGAGGTGAAAAATCGAAAATCATAAACTCTAAAAATGGGCTGATTTCTGTAGTATATGATTATTTTGCCGCAATTTATCGCTGTGCAAAATTTATGGAATTTTGGGAGAGGTGAAAATTTTCAAGATTTTTTACTTGTGGCGACTCGAGGTGAAAAACTCGAAAATCTTAAACTCTAAAAAAAGCTGATTTTTGTAGTATATGATTATTTTGGCGTAATTTAACGCTGTGCAAAATTTGCGGAATTTTGGGAGAGGTTAAAAATTTTCAAGATTTTGGACTTGTTACGATTCGAGGTGAAAAATTGGAAAGTCATGAATTCCAAAAATGGGCTGATTTTTGTACTATATTATTATTTTGGCGTAATCTAAAGCTGTGCAAAATTTGAGGAATTTTGGGAGAGGTGAAAATTTTCAAGATTTTTGACTTTGTAGTATATGGTTATTTTGACGTAATTTAACGCTGTGCAAAATTTGGGGAATTTTGGGAGAGCTGAAAATTTTCAAGATTTTTGACTTGTGAAGACAAGAGGGAAAAACTCAAAAATCATGAACTTTAAAATAGCTGATTTTTGTAGTATATGATTATTTTGGCGTAATCTAAAGCTGTGCAAACTTTGGGGAATTTTCGGAGAGGTGAAAATTTTCGAGTTTTCTGACTTGTTACGACTCGAGGTAAAAAACTCGAAAATCTTAAACTCTAAAAATGGGCTGATTACTGTAGTATATGATTATTTTGCCGCAATTTATCGCTGCGCAAAATTTAGGGAATTTTGGGAGAGGTGAAAATTTTCAAGCTTTTTTACTTGTGGCGACTCGAGGTGAAAAACTCGAAAATCATAAACTAAACATAGGCTGATTTTTGTAGTATATGATTATTTTAGCGTAATTTAATGCTGTGCAAAATTTGCGGAATTTTGGGAGAGGTGAAAATTTTAAAGATTTTTGAATTGTTACGACTCGAGGTGAAAAAATCGAAAGTCATGAGCTCTAAAAATGGGCTGATTTTTGTAGGATATGAATATTTTAGCGTAATCTAACGCTGTGCAAAATTTGGGGAATTTTGGGAGTGGTGAAAATTTTTAAGATTTTTGACTTATGACGACTCGAAGTGAAAAATCCGAAAATCATGAACTCTAAAAATGGGCTGGTTTTTGTACTACATGATTATGTTGGCGTAATTTAACGCTGTGCAAAATTTGATGAATTTTGGTAGAGGTTAAAAATTTTCAAGATTTTTGACTTGTTGCGACTCGAGGTGAAAAATCGAAAATCATAAACTTTAAAAATGGGCTGATTTCTGTAGTATATGATTATTTTGCCGCAATTTATCGCTGTGCAAAATTTGGGGAATTTTGGGAGAGGTGAAAATTTTCAAGATTTTTGAATTGTTACGACTCGAGGTGAAAAACTCGAAAATCATGAACTCTAAAAATGGGCTGATTTTTGTAGTATATGATTATTTTGGCGTAATCTAACGCTGTGCAAAGTTTGGGGAATTTTGGGAGAGGTGAAAATTTTAAAGATTTTTGAATTGTTACGACTCGAGGTGAAAAAATCGAAAGTCATGAGCTCTAAAAATGGGCTGATTTTTGTAGGATATGAATATTTTAGCGTAATCTAATGCTGTGCAAAATTTGCGGAATTTTGGGAGAGGTGAAAATTTTACAGATTTTTGAATTGTTACGACTCGAGGTGAAAAAATCGAAAGTCATGAGCTCTAAAAATGGGCTAATTTTTGTAGGATATGAATATTTTAGCGTAATCTAACGCTGTGCAAAATTTGGGGAATTTTGGGAGTGGTGAAAATTTTCAAGATTTTTGACTTATGACGACTCAAAGTGAAAAATCCGAAAATCATGAACTCTAAAAATGGGCTGGTTTTTGTACTACATGATTATGTTGGCGTAATTTAACGCTGTGCAAAATTTGATGAATTTTGGTAGAGGTTAAAAATTTTCAAGATTTTTGACTTGTTACGACTAGAGGTAAAAAACCCAAAAATCATGAACTCTAAAAATGGGCTGATTTTTTTTCATGATTTTTTTACCTGTGACGACACGAGGTGAAAAACTCGAAAATCATGAACTCTAAAAATAGGGTGACTTTGTAGTATATGGTTATTTTGACGTAATTTAACGCTGTGCAAAAAAATTTGGGGAATTTTGGGAGAGGTGAAAATTTTCAAGATTTTTGACTTGTGAAGACTCGACGTGAAAAATTGGAAAGTCATGAACTCTAAAAATTGGCAGATTGTAGTATATGATTATTTTGGAGTAATGTAACGCTGTGCAAAATTTGTTGAATTTTGGGAGAGGTTAAACATTTTTAAGGTTTTTGACTTGTTACGACTCGAGGTGAAAAATTCGTAAGTCGTGAACTCTAAAAATTGGCTGATTTTTGTAGTATATTATTATTTTGGCGTAATTTTACGCTGTGCAAAATTTAGAGAATTTTTGGAGAGGTGAAAATTTTCAATATTTTTGACTTGTTACGCCTAGCGGTGAAAAACCCGAAAATCATGAATTCTAAAAATTGGCTGATTGTAGTATATGATTATTTTGGAGTAATCTAACGCTGTGCAAAATTTGGGGAATTTTGGGAGAGGTGAAAATTTTCAATATTTTTTACTTGTGACGACACGAGGTGAAAAACTCGAAAATCATGAACTCTAAAAATAGGCTGACTTTGTAGTATATGGTTATTTTGACGTAATTTAACGCTGTGCAAAATTTGGGGAATTTTGGGAGAGGTGAACATTTTCAAGATTTTTGACTTGTGACGACACGAGGGGGAAAAAAAATTAGGTTGATGTTTTTAGTATATGATTATTTTGGAGTAATCTAACGCTGAGGTGAAAATTTTCAAGATTTTTGACTTGTGAAGACAAGAGGAAAAAACTCAAAAATCATGAACTCTAAAATAGCTGATTTTTGTAGTATATGATTATTTTGACGTAATTTAACGCTGTGCAAAATTTGGGGAATTTTGGGAGAGGTGAACATTTTCAAGATTTTTGACTTGTGACGACACGAGGCGGAAAAAAAATTAGGTTGATGTTTTTAGTATATGCTTATTTTGGAGTAATCTAACGCTGAGGTGAAAATTTTCAAGATTTTTGACTTGTTACGACTAGACGTGAAAAACTCCAAAATCATGAACTCTACAAATAGGCTGATTTTTGTAGTATATGATTATTTTGGCGTAATTTAAAGCTGTGCAAACTTTGATGAATTTTGGGAGAGCTTAAAAGTTTTCAAGATTTTGACTTGTTATACTCGAGGTGAAAAATCCAAAAATCATGAACTCTAAAAATGGGTTGGTTTTTGTAGTTCATGACTATGTGGCGTAATTTAACGCTGTGCAAAATTTGATGAATTTTGGTAGAGGTTAAAAATGTTCAAGATTTTTTATTGTTGCGACTCGAGGTGAAAAATCGAAAATCATAAACTCTAAAAATGGGCTGATTTCTGTAGCATATGATTATTTTGCCGTAATTTATCGCTGTGCAAATTTTGGGGAACTTTCGGAGAGGTAAAAATTTTCCAGATTTTTTACTTGTGGCGACTCGAGGTGAAAAATCCGAAAGTCATGAACTCTAAAAATGGGCTGATTTTTGTAGTATATGATTATTTTGACGTAATTTAACGCTGTGCAAAATGTGGGGAATTTTTGAGAGGTAAATATTTTCAAGATTTTTGACACGAGGGAAAAACTCGAAAATCATGAACTCTAAAATAGCTGATTTTTGTACTATATGATTATTTTGGCGTAATCTAACGCTGTGCAAAGTTTGGGGAATTTTCAGAGAGGTGAAAATTTTTAAGATTCTTGACTTGTTACGACTCGAGTTGAAAAACTCGAAAATCATAAACTCTAAAAATGGGCTGATTTCTGTAGTATATGCTTATTTTGCCGTAATTTAGCGCTGTACAAAATTTGGGGAATTTTGGGAGAGGTGAAAATTTTCAAGATTTTTGAATTGTTACGACTAGAGGTGAAAAATCCGAAAATAATGAACTCTAAAAATGGGCTGGTTTTTGCAGTATATACATGACTATGTTGGCGTAATTTAACGCTGTGCAAAATTTGATGAATTTTGGTAGAGGTTAAAAATTTTCAAGATTTTTTATTGTTGCGACTCGAGGAAAAAAATCGAAAATCATAAACTCTAGAAATGGGCTGATTTCTGTAGTATTTGATTATTTAGCCGTAATTTATCGCTGTGCAAATTTTGGGGAACTTTCGGAGAGGTGAAAATTTTCAATATTTTTTACTTGTGGCGACTCGAGGTGAAAAATCCGAAAGTCATGAACTCTAAAAATGGGCTGATTTTTGTAGTATATGATTATTTTGACGTAATTTTACGCTGTGCAAAATGTGGGGAATTTTTGAGAGGTGTAAATTTTCAAGATTTTTGACTTGTGACGACACGAGGGAAAAACTCGAAAATCATGAACTCTAAAAATGGGCAGATTTTTTAGTATATGATTATTTTAGAATAATCTAACGCTGTCCAAAATTTCTGTAATCTTGGGAGGGGCGTTTTCGCTGAACCTTCATAGTGAACAGACGTCTTAGCGGAGTTTTTTTTTTCATATACATATTAAACAAACAAAATCATAAAAAATATTCGTAATACATAATAACCGTAATACATACATATTAACTTTGATAAATAAGCAAAACAAATATTGCTGATATTATTTTTACATAGCAAGAAACAAAAAACAAAAACAAAAAAAACCGCAAACAAAGTGCCCTTGAGGAATACTCTACATGAGTACCTCAAAAACAAAAAATTGTGAAGTGAGTTCAAACGGCAGAAATGCATATTTTACTGTGAGTTCTGAAGCTCTCAATGTTAACAATAAAAATAAAAAATCTGATGATAGTCTTTTTCTAACGGCAAAGCCACTTTTTCGTCAGCGATCAACTTCGCTTTGTCCAATGCCAACAAGTGATTCGTTAACATTACAGTTGCCTAGTACATCTTCATATAAGTCAGCGATATCATCCCCTTCGGGCTCGTGTTCATCACTTAATAAAGTTATCACTACAGATAACAGCAGTTCAAAACCCAAAGTCCAAGTCGGTATGGACAGATATATAACTGTGGTAAAGCGTGGCCGAAGCCCAAAATCTTCTAAAATTTCATCTGCTCCAAAAATGTCTAGGGATAACAGCGCGTCCTCTATTAATCGTCAAAATCGTTTTTCAATATTGCAAGACAATAACGAGAAGCCCGCTGCATCATCGCAAAAGTCTTTTAAGCCACCACCTATCTATCTGAGAGAAAAAAATTCTAACGCGCTTCTAAAAAAACTGCTGTCGGCCATTGGTGAAAATACTTTCCACATCATTCCAATTAAATGAGGTAATATTGATGAAACTAAAATCCAAATTTATGATGAAAAAAATTTCCGAAAAATTGTTAGCGAATTTGAAAAAAACAAAACAAATTTTTACACTTACCAACTTAAGAGTGCTAAAGGCCTACAAATAGTCTTAAAGGGCATAGATTCATATGTTGACCCCGAAGAAGTAAAATGTGCACTTCTTGAAAAAGGATTTAAGGTTAAAAATGTTACCAATATAATTAACAGAGAAAAGGTCCCACAACCCCTATTTCGGGTTGAATTGGAGCCGAATGACATGCAGTTGAAAAAAATGAAACGCATCCTATTTATAATGTAAAGTTTCTATTACACCGAAAAATCACAGTTGAAGAGCCACGTAAGCGTTCAGGTCCCGTACAGTGCCATAATTGCCAAGAATATGGCCATACAAAATCCTATTGCAATTTACCTACAGTTTGTGTTATCTGCGGTGAATTGCATGGTACTGCTAGCTGTACTAAGCCAAAAGAACAAGCAGAAAAAAAATGTAGTAATTGTGGAGGCAATCACACCGCTAACTACAGAGGATGCCCTGTGTATTCTTTCGTTAAACAGGCTATGGGTCAAAAACCTAAATTAGTTCCAGCTCAATCAACTAACGCTTACTCTGTCACTTTTCCTCCAATGAGCCAACCTACTACTTCACGTGTATCGTATGCCGATGCTGTTAAAATAAATTCTATTCCCATGCAGAAAGTGTCCCCACCAAGTAATTCAACAAATGCGAACACAAGTTTTAATTTCAGTCGCCTTGAAGCCACTATTGATAATCTGGTGCAAACTATAAACAATTTCACAACAAATATGACTAATATGATGCAAGAAATGCTTCGAATGCAGAATACTCTGCTTCAAGCATTAATTAACAAGCCATGAACACGTTAAAAATATGTTTCTGGAACGCAAACGGCATTCGCCAACACAAAAATGAGCTCGAGCACTTCCTTACGGAAAAAGATATTGATATAATGTTGGTCTCTGAGACTCATTTGACTTCGAGAAGTCTTTTCAAAATCAATGGCTACAACTTATATGATACAAAAGACCCTAGAGGAAGAGCATGCGGTGGATCGGCAATTCTAATAAAGTCAAGACTCAAGCACTATATTCTTGACAACGTTTGTGAAGAAAATCTACAAGCAACAAATATTTGCGTCGAAAATTTTTGTACAAATTTCGTTATATCATCAATTTACTCCCCTCCCAGATTTTCAATCACTGAGGATCAATACGAGGATTTCTTCAAATCTCTTGGGCCTTGTTTTGTAGCAGCTGGCGACTACAATGCAAAGCATACGTTCTGGGGTTCGCGTCTTATTACACCTAGAGGTAGAGCGTTGTTCACCACAATTTCAAAAATGGGTTTGGACGTCATTTCGAGTGGGCAGCCCACTTACTGGCCTACTGACATACAAAAAATTCCGGATGTTATAGATTTTGGCGTCATGAAAAATATTTCTAGAGATTTAGTTCATGTTGAAGCTTCTCTAGATCTCTCCTCCGATCACTCTCCCACTATCGTTACAATATGTAATCCACTAAGAAGTGACTTACCTCATCCATATGTGAAGATGGTCAATCGTGTTAATTGGCTGAGATTCAAAAAATATCTTAGTAGTCATTGCACAGAAAACATAACGCTAAGTACATCCGATGATATTGAATCTAACATTGCGAATCTTAACGGAAATATTAAACAGGCTGCTGAACATGCTACTACCTCCCACCCGCAGACTGGGTTTAATAGAATTTATTCTACGGATATTGAACGTCTCGTAAGTGAAAAAAGAAGAGCTAGAAGGGAATGGCAGCAACACAGATCACCCCAACATAAAATCAGGTTTAAAGAGTGCACTAAACGACTCCAAGAGTTGCTTGCATCTGAAAAAACTGCATCTCTTAAAAATTATCTGGAAGGTCTTGATGTTACACCAGCATCTAATTATTCTTTGTGGCGCGCTGCGAGGAAGCTTAAAACACCCGTTGAGTTTAAACCACCCCTGCGCACTTCTACCGGAGGTTGGGCAAGAAACGATACTGAAAAAGGTAACATATTTGCTGAGCATTTAAAAACCGTATTTACCCGAAACACATGTATGGGTGTTGCTGATTTGCCATGTGTAGTTGCTCTACCCCCTCGTCCCTTAAAGTTTAAGATGCGTGATGTACAAAAACTAATTGCTGAACTCAACCCAAAAAAAGCTCCGGGTATTGATGAAATTAGTAATAAGATGCTGATGAAGTTGCCTCGTATTGCAATTAGAATTCTGCTATTCATTTTTAATGCCATTTTAAGACTGGAGTATTATCCACACAGCTGGAAGCTTGCCAAGGTCAAAATGATTCCAAAGCCGGGCAAAGATCTTACCAAGGCTGAGTCATACAGGCCAATAAGTTTACTGCCAACAATGTCAAAGCTCTTCGAAAAGTTACTCATGATCAAACTGTCCCCAATTCTAACTGATAATGCGTGCATACCGGATCATCAATTTGGTTTTAGAAGTCAGCATAGCACCATTGAACAAACGCATAGATTGGTTCAATTTATAAGAAGAACACTCGAAGAAAAGAAGTATTGTTCTGCCCTCTTTATTGATGTTTCTCAAGCATTTGATAAAGTGTGGCATAGAGGCCTAATTTTAAAATTGAAGACATATCTACCAATAAACATTGTTAATCTTCTGCAAAGTTATATTCTTGCTCGAAAGTTCACTGTTGTGGAAGGAGACTTCATGAGTGCGTCCGAATCAATCTCATCCGGTGTGCCACAGGGGAGCATACTGGGCCCAGTCTTGTATTTGATTTATACTTGTGATATGCCTTTGAGCAGCAATATCCATACATCTACATTTGCTGATGATACAGCCTGCTTTAGTATGCACGAAAACCCTCACGAGGCTTCCCGATACCTACAAGAACATATTACACAGCTGGAATTATGGTTAAACTTATGGAGAATTAAGGTAAACGAACAAAAGTGTGTTCAGGTAACATTTACTCTGCGAAAAGATACCTGTTCACCCATTCGAATTAATAATCTAGTTGTTCCTCAACATTCACATGTAAAATACCTTGGTATACACCTTGACCGACGGATAACATGGAAACACCATATTGACTCTAAGCTAACACAAATGAAACTAAAATTAACTCAGTTACATTGGCTGATTGGTAGAAATTCAACCCTGAGTCTAGATTGCAAACTTTTGATATACAAGTCGCTTTTGAAACCTATATGGTGCTACGGAATTCAGCTATGGGGCACTGCTTCAGCTTCAAGTGTTGAGAGAATCCAACGAAGGCAAAACAAAATTTTACGTTTGATAACATCGGCTCCATGGTACATCAAAAATTCAAATATACATCGCGATTTAAATATGCCACTAGTGACTGAAGAAATTGCAAAATACTCAGGCAAATATTTAACTAAACTCGAGTCACACCCTAATCCGCTTGCTCGAAATATCTTGAACTTTACCGGACACATCCGCTTAAAAAAGAGGGACACAAGGGCTCTAATACTTACCACAACAGATGAAACTGTTTGAAATTATTTTTTTATTTTTATTTTTTGCTTTGCACAACTCTTATGTATTATGAATTACTATCACTAAGTTTATGTCCGACACTGGTCGGGCCTAATAATTATATTTAGATTTAAGATTTGAATACTTATTGTTAGTTCATTTTTGAAGATACAATAAATAAATATATGTATGCATAAAAAAAAAAAAAAAAAAATCTTGGGAGGGGTGAAAATTTTCAAGATTTTTTACTTGTGACGACACGAGGTGAAAAAGTCGAAAATCATGAACTCTAAAAATAGGCGAGTTTAAAAAACTCGAAAATCATGAACTCTAAAATTAGATTGATTTTTGTAGTATATTATTATTTTGGCGTAATTTAACGCTGTGCAAAATTTAGAGAATTTTTGGAGAGGTGAAAATTTTCAAGATTTTTGACTTGTTACGACTAGCGGTGAAAAACCCGAAAATCATGAACTCTAAAAATTGGCTGATTGTAGTATATGATTATTTTGGAGTAATCTAACGCTGTGCAAAATTTGGATAATTTTGGGAGAGGTGAAAATTTTCAATATTTTTTACTTGTGACGACACGAGGTGAAAAAGTCGAAAATCATGAACTCTAAAAATAGGCTGACTTTGCAGTATATGGTTATTTTGACGTAATTTAACGCTGTGCAAAATTTGGGGAATTTTGGGCGAGGTGAAAATTTTCAAGATTTTTTACTTGTGGCGACTCGAGGTGAAAAACTCGAAAATCATAAACTAAACATAGGCTGATTTTTGTAGTATATGATTATTTTAGCGTAATTTAACGCTGTGCAAAATTTGGGGAATTTTGGGAGAGGTGAAAATTTTCAAGATTTTTGACTTGTGAAGACAAGATGGAAAAACTCAAAAATCATGAACTCTAAAATAGCTGATTTTTGTAGTATATGATTATTTTGGCGTAATTTAACGCTGTGCAAAATTTGGAGAATTTTGGGAGAGGTGAAAATTTTTAAGATTTTTGACTTGTTACGACTCGAGGTGAAAAAGTCGAAAATTAAAAACTCTAAAAATGGGCTGATTTCTGTAGTATATGATTATTTAGCCGTAATTTATCGCTATGCAAATTTTGGGGAACTTTCGGAGAGGTGTGACGACACGAGGTGAAAAAGTCGAAAATCATGAACTGTAAAAATATGCTGATTTATGTAGTATATGATTATTTTGGAGTAATTTAACGCTGTGCAAAATTTACGGTATTTTGGGAGAGGTTAAAAATTTTCAAGATTTTTGACTTGTTACGGCTAGAGGTGAAAACCCCGAAAATCATGTACTCTAAAAATGGGCTGGTTTTTGTAGTATATGATTATTTTGACGTGATTACGCACAGCGTTAGATTACGCTAAAATATTCATATCCTACAAAAATCAGCCCATTTTTAGAGCTCATGACTTTCGATTTTTTCACCTCGAGTCGTAACAATTCAAAAATCTTTAAAATTTTCACCTCTCCCAAAATTCCGCAAATTTTGCACAGCGTTAGATTATTCCAAAATAATCATATACTACAAAAATCAGCATATTTTTACAGTTCATGATTTTCGAGTTTTTCACCTCGAGTCGCAACAAGTAAAAAATCTTGAAAATTTTCACCTCTCCCAAAATTCCCTAAATTTTGCACAGCGATAAATTGCGGCAAAATAATCATATACTACAGTAATCAGCCCATTTTTAGAGTTTAAGATTTTCGAGTTTTTACCTCGAGTCGTAACAAGTCAAAAAACTCGAAAATTTTCACCGCTCCGAAAATTCCCCTAATTTTGCACAGCTTTAAATTACGCAAAAATAATCATATACTACAAAAATCAATCTAATTTTAGAGTTCATGATTTTCGAGTTTTTCACCTCGTGTCGCCACAAGTAAAAAATCTTGAAAATTTTCACCTCTCTCAAAATTCCCTAAATTTTGCGCAACGATAAATTGCGGCAAAATAATCATATACTACAGTAATCAGCCCATTTTTAGAGTTTAAGATTTTCGAGTTTTTTACCTCGAGTCGTAACAAGTCAGAAAACTGGAAAATTTTCACCTCTCCGAAAATTCCCCAAATTTTGCACAGCTTTAGATTTAAAGCTGTGCAAAATTTGTAGTATATGATTATTTTGCCGCAATTTATCGTTGCGCAAAATTTAGGGAATTTTGAGAGAGGTGAAAATTTTCAAGATTTTTTACTTGTGGCGACTCGAGGTGAAAAACTCGAAAATTATAAACTAAACATAGGCTGATTTTTGTAGTATATGATTATTTTAGCGTAATTTAATGCTGTGCAAAATTTGCGGAATTTTGGGAGAGGTGAACATTTTAAAGATTTTTGAATTGTTACGACTCGAGGTGAAAAAATCGAAAGTCATGAGCTCTAAAAATGGGCTGATTTTTGTAGGATATGAATATTTTAGCGTAATCTAACGCTGTGCAAAATTTGGGGAATTTTGGGAGAGGTGAAAATTTTAAAGATTTTTGAATTGTTACGACTCGAGGTGAAAAAATCGAAAATCATGAACTCTAAAAATGGGCTGGTTTTTGTACTACATGATTATGTTGGCGTAATTTAACGCTGTGCAAAATTTGATGAATTTTGGTAGAGGTTAAAAATTTTAAAGATTTTTGACTTGTTGCGACTCGAGGTGAAAAATCGAAAATCATAAACTCTAAAAATGGGCTGATTTCTGTAGTATATGATTATTTTGCCGCAATTTATCGCTGTGCAAAATTTGGGGAATTTTGGGAGAGGTGAAAATTTTCAAAATTTTTTACTTGTGGCGACTCGAGGTGAAAAACTCGAAAATCATAAACTAAACATAGGCTGATTTTTGTAGTATATGTATATTTTAGCGTAATTTAAACCTGTGCTAAATTTGGGGAATTTTGGGAGAGGTGAAAATTTTCAAGATTTTTGACTTGTTACGACTAGAGGTGAAAAACCCGAAAATCATGAACTCTAAAAATGGGCTGATTTTTTTTCAAGATTTTTTACTTGTGACGACACGAGGTGAAAAACTCGAAAATCATGAACTCTAAAAAAAAGCTGATTTTTGTAGTATATGATTATTTTGGCGTAATTTAACGCTGTGCAAAATTTGCGGAATTTTGGGAGAGGTTAAAAATTTTCAAGATTTTTGACTTGTTACGACTCGAGGTGAAAAATTGGAAAGTCATGAATTCCAAAAATGGGCTGATTTTTGTAGTATATTATTATTTTGGCGTTATCTAACGCTGTGCAAAATTTGAGGAATTTTGGGAGAAGTGAAAATTTTCAAGATTTTTGACTTGTGACGACACGATGTGAAAAACTCGAAAATCATGAACTCTAAAAATAGGCTGATTTTTGCAGTACATGATTATGTTGGCGTAATTTAACGCTGTGCAAAATTTGATGAATTTTAGTAGAGGTGAAAATTTTCAAGATTTTTGACTTGTTACGACTAGAGGTGAAAAACACGAAAATCATGAACTCTAAAAATGGGCTGATTTTTTTTCAAGATTTTTTACTTGTGACGACACGAGGTGAAAACTCGAAAATCATGAACTCTAAAAAAAAGCAGATTTTTGTAGTATATGATTATTTTGGCGTAATTTAACGCTGTGCAAAATTTGCGGAATTTTGGGAGAGGTTAAAAATTTTCAAGATTTTTGACTTGTTACGACTCGACGTGAAAAATTGGAAAGTCATGAACTCTAAAAATAGGCTGATTTTTGTAGTACATGATTAGGTTGGCGTAATTTAACGCTGTGCAAAATTTGATGAATTTTGGTAGAGGTTAAAAATTTTCAAGATTATTGACTTGTTGCGACTCGAGGTGAAAAATCGAAAATCATAAACTCTAAAAATGGGCTGATTTCTGTAGTATATGATTATTTTGCCGCAATTTATCGCTGTGCAAAATTCGAAAAAAAACTCGAAAATCATAAACTAAACATAGGCTGATTTTTGTAGTATATGATTATTTTAGCGTAATTTAATGCTGTGCAAAATTTGCGGAATTTTGGGAGAGGTGAAAATTTTAAAGATTTTTGAATTGTTACGACTCGAGGTGAAAAAATCGAAAGTCATGAGCTCTAAAAATGGGCTGATTTTTGTAGGATATGAATATTTTAGCGTAATCTAACGCTGTGCAAAATTTGGGGAATTTTGGGAGTGGTGAAAATTTTCAAGATTTTTGACTTATGACGACTCGAAGTGAAAAATCCGAAAATCATGAACTCTAAAAATGGGCTGGTTTTTGTACTACATGATTATGTTGGCGTAATTTAACGCTGTGCAAAATTTGATGAATTTTGGTAGAGGTTAAAAATTTTCAAGATTTTTGACTTGTTGCGACTCGAGGTGAAAAATCGAAAATCATAAACTCTAAAAATGGGCTGATTTCTGTAGTATATGATTATTTTGCCGTAATTTATCGCTGTGCAAATTTTGGGGAACTTTCGGAGAGGTAAAAATTTTCAAGATTTTTTACTTGTGGCGACTCGAGGTGAAAAACTCGAAAATCATAAACTAAACATAGGCTGATTTTTGTAGTATATGTATATTTTAGCGTAATTTAAACCTGTGCTAAATTTGGGGAATTTTGGGAGAGGTGAAAATTTTCAAGATTTTTGACTTGTTACGACTAGAGGTGAAAAACCCGAAAATCATGAACTCTAAAAATGGGCTGATTTTTTTTCAAGATTTTTTACTTGTGACGACACGAGGTGAAAAACTCGAAAATCATGAACTCTAAAAAAAAGCTGATTTTTGTAGTATATGATTATTTTGGCGTAATTTAACGCTGTGCAAAATTTGCGGAATTTTGGGAGAGGTTAAAAATTTTCAAGATTTTTGACTGGTTACGACTCGAGGTGAAAAATTGGAAAGTCATGAATTCCAAAAATGGGCTGATTTTTGTAGTATATTATTATTTTGGCGTTATCTAACGCTGTGCAAAATTTGAGGAATTTTGGGAGAAGTGAAAATTTTCAAGATTTTTGACTTGTGACGACACGATGTGAAAAACTCGAAAATCATGAACTCTAAAAATAGGCTGATTTTTGTAGTACATGATTATGTTGGCGTAATTTAACGCTGTGCAAAATTTGATGAATTTTGGTAGAGGTTAAAAATTTTCAAGATTATTGACTTGTTGCGACTCGAGGTGAAAAATCGAAAATCATAAACTCTAAAAATGGGCTGATTTCTGTAGTATATGATTATTTTGCCGCAATTTATCGCTGTGCAAAATTCGAAAAAAACTCGAAAATCATAAACTAAACATAGGCTGATTTTTGTAGTATATGATTATTTCTGCGTAATTTAATGCTGCGCAAAATTTGGGGAATTTTGGGAGAGGTGAAAATTTTCAAGATTTTTGACTTGTTACGACTAGAGGTGAAAAACCCGAAAATAATGAACTCTAAAAATGGGCTGATTTTTTTCATGATTTTTTACTTGTGACGACACGAGGTGAAAAACTCGAAAATCATGAACTCTAAAAAAAGATGATTTTTGTAGTATATGATTATTTTGGGGTAATTTAACGCTGTGCAAAATTTGCGGAATTTTGGGAGAGTTTAAAAATTTTCAAGATTTTTGACTTGTTACGACTCGACGTGAAAAATTGGAAAGTCATGAACTCCAAAAATGGGCTGATTTTTGTAGTATATTATTATTTTGGCGTAATCTAAAGCTGTGCAAAATTTGAGGAATTTTGGGAGAGGTGAAAATTTTCAAGATTTTTGACTTTGTAGTATATGGTTATTTTGACGTAATTTAACGCTGTGCAAAATTTGGGGAATTTTGGGAGAGGTGAAAATTTTCAAGATTTTTGACTTGTGAAGACAAGAGGGAAAAACTCAAAAAACATGAACTCTAAAATAGCTGATTTTTGTAGTATATGATTATTTTGGCGTAATTTAACGCTGTGCAAAATTTGGAGAATTTTAGGAGAGGTGAAAATTTTTAAGATTTTTGATTTGTTACGACTCGAGGTGAAAAACTCGAAAATCAAAAACTCTAAAAATGGGCAGATTTCTGTAGTATATGATTATTTTGGCGTAAATTAACGCTGTGCAAAATTTACGGAATTTTGGGAGAGGTTAAAAATTTTCAAGATTTTTGACTTGCTAGAGATGAAAACCCCGAAAATCATGAACTCTAAAAATGGGCTGGTTTTTGTAGTATATGATTATTTTGGCGTAATCTAAAGCTGTGCAAAATTTAGGGAATTTTCGGAGAGGTGAAAATTTTCGAGTTTTCTGACTTGTTACGACTCTAGGTAAAAAACTCGAAAATCTTAAACTCTAAAAATGGGCTGATTACTGTAGTATATGATTATTTTGCCGCAATTTATCGCTGCGCAAAATTTAGGGAATTTTGGGAGAGGTGAAAATTTTCAAGATTTTTTACTTGTGGCGACTCGAGGTGAAAAACTCGAAAATCATAAACTAAACATAGGCTGATTTTTGTAGTATATGATTATTTTGGCGTAATTTAAAGCTGTGCAAAATTTACGGAATTTTGGGAGCGGTTAAAAATTTTCAAGATTTTTGACTTGCTAGAGGTGAAAACCCCGAAAATCATGAACTCTAAAAATGGGCTGGTTTTTGTACTACATGATTATAATGGCGTAATTTAACGCTGTGCAAAATTTTATGAATTTTGGTAGAGGGTAAAAATTTTCAAGATTTTTGACTTGTTGCGACTTGAGGTGAAAAATCGAAAATCATAAACTCTAAAAATGGGCTGATTTCTGTAGTATATGATTATTTTGGCGTAATTTAAAGCTGTGCAAAATTTGGGGAATTTTGGGGGAGGTGAAAATTTTCAAGAGTTTTGACTTGTGACGACACGAGGGAAAAACTCGAAAATCATGAACTCTAAAATAGCTGATTTTTGTAGTATATGATTATTTTCGCGTAATTCATTGCTGTGCAAAATTTGCGAAATTTTGGAAGACGTGAAAATTTTCAAGATTTTTGAATTGTTACGATCGAGGTGAAAAATTCAAAAGTCATGAACTCTAGAAATGGGCTGTTTTTTGTAGTATATTATTATTTTGGCGTAATCTAACGCTGTGCAAAGTTTGGGGAATTTTGGGAGAGGTGAAAATTTTCAAGATTTTTGACTTGTTACGACTAGAGGTGAAAAATCCCGAAAATCATGAACTCTAAAAATGGGCTGGTTTTTGTACTACATGACTATGTTGGCGTAATTTAACGCTGTGCAAAATTTGATAAATTTTGGTAGAGGTTAAAAATTTTCAAGATTTTTTATTGTTGCGACTCGAGGTGAAAAATCGAAAATCATGAACTCTAAAAATGGGCTGATTTTTTAGTATATGATTATTTTAGAATAATCTAACGCTGTGCA
Organism: Nowickia ferox; assembly: GCA_936439885.1. Taxonomy (NCBI): domain Eukaryota; kingdom Metazoa; phylum Arthropoda; class Insecta; order Diptera; family Tachinidae; genus Nowickia; species Nowickia ferox. The sequence continues at coordinate 44,025,879 of OW387025.1, forward strand.
AAATTTCTGTAATTTTGGGAGAGGTGAAAATTTTCAAGATTTTTTACTTGTGACGACACGAGGTGAAAAACTCGAAAATCATAAACTCTAAAATTAGATTGATTTTTGTAGTATATGATTATTTTTGCGTAATTTAAAGCTGTGCAAAATTTGGGGAATTTTCTGAGCGGTGAAAATTTTCGAGTTTTTTGACTTGTTACGACTCGAGGTAAAAACTCGAAAATCTTAAACTCTAAAAATGGGCTGATTACTGTAGTAAGTATATGATTATTTTGCCGCAATTTATCGCTGTGCAAAATTTAGGGAATTTTGGGAGAGGTGAAAATTTTCAAGATTTTTTATTTGTTGCGACTCGAGGTGAAAAACTCGAAAATCATAAACTAAAATTAGGTTGATGCTTGTAGTATATGATTATTTTGGAGTAATCTAACGCTGTGCAAAATTTGGGGAATTTTGGGAGAGTTGAAAATTTTCAAGATTTTTTACTTGTGACGGACGACACGAGATGAAAAACTCGAAAATCATGAACTGTAAAAATATGCTGATTTTTGTAGTATATGATTATTTTGGAATAATCTCACGCTGTGCAAAATTTGTGGAATTTTCGGAGAGGTGAAAATTTTCAAGATTTTTTACTTGTGACGACACGAGGTGAAAAACTCGAAAATTATGAACTCTAAAAATGGGCTGATTTTTGTAGTATATGATTATTTTGACGTAATTTAACGCTGTGCAAAATTTGGGGAATTTTAGGAGAGGTGAAAATTTTCAAGATTTTTTATTGTTGCGACTCGAGGTGAAAAATCGAAAATCATAAACTCTAAAAATGGGCTGATTACTGTAGTATATGATTATTTTGCCGCAATTTATCGCTGTGCAAAATTTAGGGAATTTTGGGAGAGGTGAAAATTTTCAAGATTTTTTACTTGTGACGACACGAGGTAAAAAACTCGAAAATCATGAACTCTAAAATAGCTGATTTTTGCAGTATATGACTATTTTGGCGTAATTTATTGATGTGCAAAATTTGCGAAATTTTGTGACGACACGAGGTGAAAAACTCGAAAATCATGAACTCTACAAATGGGTTGATTTTTGTAGTATATGATTATTTTGACGTAATTTAACGCTATGCAAAATGTGGGGAATTTTTGAGAGTTAAAAATTTTCAAGATTTTTGACTTGTGACGACACGAGGGAAAAACTCGAAAATCATGAACTCTAAATAGCTGATTTTTGTAGTATATGATTATTTTGGCGTAATTTATTGCTGTGCAAAATTTGCGAAATTTTGGAAGAGGTGAAAATTTTCAAGATTTTTGAATTGTTACGACTCGAGGTGAAAAATTCGAAAGTCATGAACTCTAGAAATGGGCTGTTTTTTGTAGTATATGATTATTTTGGCGTAATCTAACGCTGTGCAAAGTTTGGGGAATTTTCAGAGAGGTGAAAATTTTTAAGATTCTTGACTTGTTACGACTCGAGTTGAAAAACTCGAAAATCATAAACTCTAAAAATGGGCTGATTTCTGTAGTATATGCTTATTTTGCCGTAATTTAGCGCTGTACAAAATTTGGGGAATTTTGGGAGAGGTGAAAATTTTCAAGATTTTTTATTGTTGCGACTCGAGGTGAAAAATCGAAAATCATAAACTCTAACAATGGGCTGATTTCTGTAGTATATGATTATTTAGCCGTAATTAATCGCTGTGTAAATTTTGGGGAACTTTCGCAGAGGTGAAAATTTTCAAAATTTTTTACTTGTGGCGACTCGAGGTGAAAAATCCGAAAGTCATGAACTCTAAAAATGGGCTGATTTTTGTAGTATATGATTATTTTGGAATAATCTAACGCTGTGCAAAATTTCTGGAATTTTCGAAGAGGTGAAAATTTTCAAGATTTTTTACTTGTGACGACACGAGGTGAAAAACTCGAAAATCATGAACTCTAAAAATGGGCTGATTTTTGTATTATATGATTATTTTGACGTAATGTAACGCTGTGCAAAATGTGTGGAATTTTTGAGGGTTAAAAATTTTCAAGATTTTTGACTTGTGACGACACGAGGGAAAAACTCGAAAATCATGAACTCTAAATAGCTGATTTTTGTAGTATATGATTATTTTGGCGTAATTTATTGCTGTGCAAAATTTGCGAAATTTTGGAAGAGGTGAAAAATTTCAAGATTTTTGAATTGTTACGACTCGAGGTGAAAAATTCGAAAGTCATGAACTCTAGAAATGGGCTGTTTTTTGTAGTATATGATTATTTTGGCGTAATCTAACGCTGTGCAAAATTTGGGGAATTTTGGGAGAGTTGAAAATTTTCAAGATTTTTTACTTGTGACGGACGACACGAGATGAAAAACTCGAAAATCATAAACTAAACATAGGCTGATTTTTGTAGTATATGATTATTTTGGCGTAATTTAAAGCTGTGCAAAATTTACGGAATTTTGGGAGCGGTTAAAAATTTTCAAGATTTTTGACTTGCTAGAGGTGAAAACCCCGAAAATCATGAACTCTAAAAATGGGCTGGTTTTTGTACTACATGATTATAATGGCGTAATTTAACGCTGTGCAAAATTTTATGAATTTTGGTAGAGGGTAAAAATTTTCAAGATTTTTGACTTGTTGCGACTTGAGGTGAAAAATCGAAAATCATAAACTCTAAAAATGGGCTGATTTCTGTAGTATATGATTATTTTGGCGTAATTTAAAGCTGTGCAAAATTTGGGGAATTTTGGGGGAGGTGAAAATTTTCAAGAGTTTTGACTTGTGACGACACGAGGGAAAAACTCGAAAATCATGAACTCTAAAATAGCTGATTTTTGTAGTATATGATTATTTTCGCGTAATTCATTGCTGTGCAAAATTTGCGAAATTTTGGAAGACGTGAAAATTTTCAAGATTTTTGAATTGTTACGACTCGAGGTGAAAAATTCAAAAGTCATGAACTCTAGAAATGGGCTGTTTTTTGTAGTATATTATTATTTTGGCGTAATCTAACGCTGTGCAAAGTTTGGGGAATTTTGGGAGAGGTGAAAATTTTCAAGATTTTTGACTTGTTACGACTAGAGGTGAAAAATCCCGAAAATCATGAACTCTAAAAATGGGCTGGTTTTTGTACTACATGACTATGTTGGCGTAATTTAACGCTGTGCAAAATTTGATAAATTTTGGTAGAGGTTAAAAATTTTCAAGATTTTTTATTGTTGCGACTCGAGGTGAAAAATCGAAAATCATGAACTCTAAAAATGGGCTGATTTTTTAGTATATGATTATTTTAGAATAATCTAACGCTGTGCAAAATTTCTGTAATTTTGGGAGAGGTGAAAATTTTCAAGATTTTTTACTTGTGACGACACGAGGTGAAAAACTCGAAAATCATAAACTCTAAAATTAGATTGATTTTTGTAGTATATGATTATTTTTGCGTAATTTAAAGCTGTGCAAAATTTGGGGAATTTTCTGAGCGGTGAAAATTTTCGAGTTTTTTGACTTGTTACGACTCGAGGTAAAAACTCGAAAATCTTAAACTCTAAAAATGGGCTGATTACTGTAGTAAGTATATGATTATTTTGCCGCAATTTATCGCTGTGCAAAATTTAGGGAATTTTGGGAGAGGTGAAAATTTTCAAGATTTTTTATTTGTTGCGACTCGAGGTGAAAAACTCGAAAATCATAAACTAAAATTAGGTTGATGCTTGTAGTATATGATTATTTTGGAGTAATCTAACGCTGTGCAAAATTTGGGGAATTTTGGGAGAGTTGAAAATTTTCAAGATTTTTTACTTGTGACGGACGACACGAGATGAAAAACTCGAAAATCATGAACTGTAAAAATATGCTGATTTTTGTAGTATATGATTATTTTGGAATAATCTAACGCTGTGCAAAATTTGTGGAATTTTCGGAGAGGTGAAAATTTTCAAGATTTTTTACTTGTGACGACACGAGGTGAAAAACTCGAAAATTATGAACTCTAAAAATGGGCTGATTTTTGTAGTATATGATTATTTTGACGTAATTTAACGCTGTGCAAAATTTGGGGAATTTTAGGAGAGGTGAAAATTTTCAAGATTTTTTATTGTTGCGACTCGAGGTGAAAAATCGAAAATCATAAACTCTAAAAATGGGCTGATTACTGTAGTATATGATTATTTTGCCGCAATTTATCGCTGTGCAAAATTTAGGGAATTTTGGGAGAGGTGAAAATTTTCAAGATTTTTTACTTGTGACGACACGAGGTAAAAAACTCGAAAATCATGAACTCTAAAATAGCTGATTTTTGCAGTATATGACTATTTTGGCGTAATTTATTGATGTGCAAAATTTGCGAAATTTTGTGACGACACGAGGTGAAAAACTCGAAAATCATGAACTCTACAAATGGGTTGATTTTTGTAGTATATGATTATTTTGACGTAATTTAACGCTATGCAAAATGTGGGGAATTTTTGAGAGTTAAAAATTTTCAAGATTTTTGACTTGTGACGACACGAGGGAAAAACTCGAAAATCATGAACTCTAAATAGCTGATTTTTGTAGTATATGATTATTTTGGCGTAATTTATTGCTGTGCAAAATTTGCGAAATTTTGGAAGAGGTGAAAATTTTCAAGATTTTTGAATTGTTACGACTCGAGGTGAAAAATTCGAAAGTCATGAACTCTAGAAATGGGCTGTTTTTTGTAGTATATGATTATTTTGGCGTAATCTAACGCTGTGCAAAGTTTGGGGAATTTTCAGAGAGGTGAAAATTTTTAAGATTCTTGACTTGTTACGACTCGAGTTGAAAAACTCGAAAATCATAAACTCTAAAAATGGGCTGATTTCTGTAGTATATGCTTATTTTGCCGTAATTTAGCGCTGTACAAAATTTGGGGAATTTTGGGAGAGGTGAAAATTTTCAAGATTTTTTATTGTTGCGACTCGAGGTGAAAAATCGAAAATCATAAACTCTAACAATGGGCTGATTTCTGTAGTATATGATTATTTAGCCGTAATTAATCGCTGTGTAAATTTTGGGGAACTTTCGGAGAGGTGAAAATTTTCAAAATTTTTTACTTGTGGCGACTCGAGGTGAAAAATCCGAAAGTCATGAACTCTAAAAATGGGCTGATTTTTGTAGTATATGATTATTTTGGAATAATCTAACGCTGTGCAAAATTTCTGGAATTTTCGAAGAGGTGAAAATTTTCAAGATTTTTTACTTGTGACGACACGAGGTGAAAAACTCGAAAATCATGAACTCTAAAAATGGGCTGATTTTTGTATTATATGATTATTTTGACGTAATGTAACGCTGTGCAAAATGTGTGGAATTTTTGAGGGTTAAAAATTTTCAAGATTTTTGACTTGTGACGACACGAGGGAAAAACTCGAAAATCATGAACTCTAAATAGCTGATTTTTGTAGTATATGATTATTTTGGCGTAATTTATTGCTGTGCAAAATTTGCGAAATTTTGGAAGAGGTGAAAAATTTCAAGATTTTTGAATTGTTACGACTCGAGGTGAAAAATTCGAAAGTCATGAACTCTAGAAATGGGCTGTTTTTTGTAGTATATGATTATTTTGGCGTAATCTAACGCTGTGCAAAGTTTGGGGATTTTTCAGAGAGGTAAAAATTTTCAAGATTTTTTACTTGTGACGACACGAGATGAAAAACTCGAAAATCATGAACTGTAAAAATATGCTGATTTTTGTAGTATATGATTATTTTGGAATAATCTAACGCTGTGCAAAATTTCTGGAATTTTCGGAGAGGTGAAAATTTTCAAGATTTTTTACTTGTGACGACACGAGGTGAAAAACTCGAAAATCATGAACTCTAAAAATGGGCTGATTTTTGTAGTATATGATTATTTTGACGTAATTTAACGCTGTGCAAAATGTGGGGAATTTTTGAGAGTTAAAAATTTTCAAGATTTTTGACTTGTGACGACACGAGGGAAAAACTCGAAAATCATGAACGCTAAATAGCTGATTTTTGTAGTATATGATTATTTTGGCGTAATTTATTGCTGTGCAAAATTTGCGAAATTTTGGAAGAGGTGAAAATTTTCAAGATTTTTGAATTGTTACGACTCGAGGTGAAAAATTCGAAAGTCATGAACTCTAGAAATGGGCTGTTTTTTGTAGTATATGATTATTTTGGCGTAATCTAACGCTGTGCAAAGTTTGGGGAATTTTCAGAGAGGTGAAAATTTTTAAGATTCTTGACTTGTTACGACTCGAGTTGAAAAACTCGAAAATCATAAACTCTAAAAATGGGCTGATTTCTGTAGTATATGCTTATTTTGCCGTAATTTAGCGCTGTACAAAATTTGGGGAATTTTGGGAGAGGTGAACATTTTCAAGATTTTTTATTGTTGCGACTTGAGGTGAAAAATCCAAAATCATAAACTCTAAAAATGGGCTGATTTCTGTAGTATATGATTATTTAGCCGTAATTAATCGCTGTGTAAATTTTGTTGAACTTTCGGAGAGGTGAAAATTTTCAAAATTTTTTACTTGTGGCGACTCGAGGTGAAAAATCCGAAAGTCATGAACTCTAAAAATGGGCTGATTTTTGGAGTATATGATTATTTTGACGTAATTTAACGCTGTGCAAAATGTGGCGAATTTTTGAAAGGTGAATATTTTCAAGATTTTTGACTTGTGACGACACGAGGGAAAAACTCGAAAATCATGAACTCTAAAAATGGGCTGATTTTTTAGTATATGATTATTTTAGAATAATCTAACGCTGTGCAAAATTTCTGTAATTTTGGGAAAGGTGAACATTTTCAAGATTTTTTACTTGTGACGACACGAGGTGAAAAACTCGAAAATCATAAACTCTAAAAGTAGATTGATTTTGGTAGTATATGATTATTTTTGCGTAATTTAAAGCTGTGCATAATTTGGAAAATTTTCGGAGCGGTGAAAATTTTCGAGTTTTTTGACTTGTTACGACTCGAGGTAAAAACTCGAAAATCTTAAATTCTAAAAATGGGCTGATTACTGTAGTAAGTATATGATTATTTTGCCGCAATTTATCGCTGTGCAAAATTTAGGGAATTTTGGGAGAGGTGAAAATTTTCAAGATTTTTTACTTGTGACGACACGAGATGAAAAATTCGAAAATCATGAACTGTAAAAATATGCTGATTTTTGTAGTATATGATTATTTTGGAATAATCTAACGCTGTGCAAAATTTCTGGAATTTTCGGAGAGGTGAAAATTTTCAAGATTTTTTACTTGTGACGACACGAGGTAAAAAACTCGAAAATCATGAACTCTAAATAGCTGATTTTTGTAGTATATGATTATTTTGGCGTAATTTATTGCTGTGCAAAATTTTGGAAGAGGTGAAAATTTTCAAGATTTTTTACTTGTGACGACACGAGGTGAAAAACTCGAAAATTATGAACTCTAAAAATGGGCTGATTTTTGTAGTATATGATTATTTTGACGTAATTTAACGCTGTGCAAAATTTGGGGAATTTTAGGAGAGGTGAAAATTTTCAAGATTTTTTATTGTTGCGACTCGAGGTGAAAAATCGAAAATCATAAACTCTAAAAATGGGCTGATTACTGTAGTATATGATTATTTTGCCGCAATTTATCGCTGTGCAAAATTTAGGGAATTTTGGGAGAGGTGAAAATTTTCAAGATTTTTTACTTGTGACGACACGAGATGAAAAATTCGAAAATCATGAACTGTAAAAATATGCTGATTTTTGTAGTATATGATTATTTTGGAATAATCTAACGCTGTGCAAAATTTCTGGAATTTTCGGAGAGGTGAAAATTTTCAAGATTTTTTACTTGTGACGACACGAGGTAAAAAACTCGAAAATCATGAACTCTAAAATAGCTGATTTTTGCAGTATATGACTATTTTGGCGTAATTTATTGATGTGCAAAATTTGCGAAATTTTGTGACGACACGAGGTGAAAAACTCGAAAATCATGAACTCTACAAATGGGTTGATTTTTGTAGTATATGATTATTTTGACGTAATTTAACGCTATGCAAAATGTGGGGAATTTTTGAGAGTTAAAAATTTTCAAGATTTTTGACTTCTGACGACACGAGGGAAAAACTCGAAAATCATGAACTCTAAATAGCTGATTTTTGTAGTATATGATTATTTTGGCGTAATTTATTGCTGTGCAAAATTTGCGAAATTTTGGAAGAGGTGAAAATTTTCAAGATTTCTGAATTGTTACGACTCGAGGTGAAAAATTCGAAAGTCATGAACTCTAGAAATGGGCTGTTTTTTGTAGTATATGATTATTTTGGCGTAATCTAACGCTGTGCAAAGTTTGGGGAATTTTCAGAGAGGTGAAAATTTTTAAGATTCTTGACTTGTTACGACTCGAGTTGAAAAACTCGAAAATCATAAACTCTAAAAATGGGCTGATTTCTGTAGTATATGCTTATTTTGCCGTAATTTAGCGCTGTACAAAATTTGGGGAATTTTGGGAGAGGTGAAAATTTTCAAGATTTTTTATTGTTGCGACTCGAGGTGAAAAATCGAAAATCATAAACTCTAACAATGGGCTGATTTCTGTAGTATATGATTATTTAGCCGTAATTAATCGCTGTGTAAATTTTGGGGAACTTTCGGAGAGGTGAAAATTTTCAAAATTTTTTACTTGTGGCGACTCGAGGTGAAAAATCCGAAAGTCATGAACTCTAAAAATGGGCTGATTTTTGTAGTATATGATTATTTTGGAATAATCTAACGCTGTGCAAAATTTCTGGAATTTTCGAAGAGGTGAAAATTTTCAAGATTTTTTACTTGTGACGACACGAGGTGAAAAACTCGAAAATCATGAACTCTAAAAATGGGCTGATTTTTGTATTATATGATTATTTTGACGTAATGTAACGCTGTGCAAAATGTGTGGAATTTTTGAGGGTTAAAAATTTTCAAGATTTTTGACTTGTGACGACACGAGGGAAAAACTCGAACATCATGAACTCTAAATAGCTGATTTTTGTAGTATATGATTATTTTGGCGTAATTTATTGCTGTGCAAAATTTGCGAAATTTTGGAAGAGGTGAAAAATTTCAAGATTTTTGAATTGTTACGACTCGAGGTGAAAAATTCGAAAGTCATGAACTCTAGAAATGGGCTGTTTTTTGTAGTATATGATTATTTTGGCGTAATCTAACGCTGTGCAAAGTTTGGGGATTTTTCAGAGAGGTAAAAATTTTCAAGATTTTTTACTTGTGACGACACGAGATGAAAAACTCGAAAATCATGAACTGTAAAAATATGCTGATTTTTGTAGTATATGATTATTTTGGAATAATCTAACGCTGTGCAAAATTTCTGGAATTTTCGGAGAGGTGAAAATTTTCAAGATTTTTTACTTGTGACGACACGAGGTGAAAAACTCGAAAATCATGAACTCTAAAAATGGGCTGATTTTTGTAGTATATGATTATTTTGACGTAATTTAACGCTGTGCAAAATGTGGGGAATTTTTGAGAGTTAAAAATTTTCAAGATTTTTGACTTGTGACGACACGAGGGAAAAACTCGAAAATCATGAACGCTAAATAGCTGATTTTTGTAGTATATGATTATTTTGGCGTAATTTATTGCTGTGCAAAATTTGCGAAATTTTGGAAGAGGTGAAAATTTTCAAGATTTTTGAATTGTTACGACTCGAGGTGAAAAATTCGAAAGTCATGAACTCTAGAAATGGGCTGTTTTTTGTAGTATATGATTATTTTGGCGTAATCTAACGCTGTGCAAAGTTTGGGGAATTTTCAGAGAGGTGAAAATTTTTAAGATTCTTGACTTGTTACGACTCGAGTTGAAAAACTCGAAAATCATAAACTCTAAAAATGGGCTGATTTCTGTAGTATATGCTTATTTTGCCGTAATTTAGCGCTGTACAAAATTTGGGGAATTTTGGGAGAGGTGAACATTTTCAAGATTTTTTATTGTTGCGACTTGAGGTGAAAAATCCAAAATCATAAACTCTAAAAATGGGCTGATTTCTGTAGTATATGATTATTTAGCCGTAATTAATCGCTGTGTAAATTTTGGGGAACTTTCGGAGAGGTGAAAATTTTCAAAATTTTTTACTTGTGGCGACTCGAGGTGAAAAATCCGAAAGTCATGAACTCTAAAAATGGGCTGATTTTTGGAGTATATGATTATTTTCACGTAATTTAACGCTGTGCAAAATTTGGGGAATTTTGGGAGAGGTGAAAATTTTCAAGATTTTTTACTTGTGACGACACGAGATGAAAAACTCGAAAATCATGAACTGTAAAAATATGCTGATTTTTGTAGTATATGATTATTTTGGAATAATCTAACGCTGTGCAAAATTTCTGGAATTTTCGGAGAGGTGAAAATTTTCAAGATTTTTTACTTGTGACGACACGAGGTGAAAAACTCGAAAATTATGAACTCTAAAAATGGGCTGATTTTTGTAGTATATGATTATTTTGACGTAATTTAACGCTGTGCAAAATGTGGGGAATTTTTGAGAGTTAAAAATTTTCAAGATTTTTGACTTGTGACGACACGAGGGAAAAACTCGAAAATCATGAACTCTAAATAGCTGAGTTTTGTAGTATATGATTATTTTGACGTAATTTATTGCTGTGCAAAATTTTGGAAGAAGTAAAAGTTTTCAAGATTTTTGAATTGTTACGACTCGAGGTGAAAAATTCGAAAGTCATGAACTCTAGAAATGGGCTGTTTTTTGTAGTATATGATTATTTTGGCGTAATCTAACGCTGTGCAAAGTTTGGGGAATTTTCAGAGAGGTGAAAATTTTTAAGATTCTTGACTTGTTACGACTCGAGTTGAAAAACTCGAAAATCATAAACTCTAAAAATGGGCTGATTTCTGTAGTATATGCTTATTTTGCCGTAATTTAGCGCTGTACAAAATTTGGGGAATTTTAGGAGAGGTGAAAATTTTCAAGATTTTTTATTGTTGCGACTCGAGGTGAAAAATCGAAAATCATAAACTCTAAAAATGGGCTGATTACTGTAGTATATGATTATTTTGCCGCAATTTATCGCTGTGCAAAATTTAGGGAATTTTGGGAGAGGTGACAATTTTCAAGATTTTTTACTTGTGACGACACGAGATGAAAAATTCGAAAATCATGAACTGTAAAAATATGCTGATTTTTGTAGTATATGATTATTTTGGAATAATCTAACGCTGTGCAAAATTTCTGAAATTTTCGGAGAGGTGAAAATTTTCAAGATTTTTTACTTGTGACGACACGAGGTGAAAAACTCGAAAATCATGAACTCTAAAATAGCTGATTTTTGCAGTATATGATTATTTTGGCGTAATTTATTGATGTGCAAAATTTGCGAAATTTTGGAAGAGGTGAAAATTTTCAAGATTTTTGAATTGTTACGACTCGAGGTGAAAAATTCGAAAGTCATGAACTCTAGAAATGGGCTGTTTTTTGTAGTATATGATTATTTTGGCGTAATCTAACGCTGTGCAAAGTTTGGGGATTTTTCAGAGAGGTAAAAATTTTCAAGATTTTTTACTTGTGACGACACGAGATGAAAAACTCGAAAATCATGAACTGTAAAAATATGCTGATTTTTGTAGTATATGATTATTTTGGAATAATCTAACGCTGTGCAAAATTTCTGGAATTTTCGGAGAGGTGAAAATTTTCAAGATTTTTTACTTGCGACGACACGAGGTGAAAAACTCGAAAATCATGAACTCTAAAAATGGGCTGATTTTTGTAGTATATGATTATTTTGACGTAATTTAACGCTGTGCAAAATGTGGGGAATTTTTGAGAGTTAAAAATTTTCAAGATTTTTGACTTGTGACGACACGAGGGAAAAACTCGAAAATCATGAACGCTAAATAGCTGATTTTTGTAGTATATGATTATTTTGCCGTAATTTAGCGCTGTACAAAATTTGGGGAATTTTGGGAGAGGTGAACATTTTCAAGATTTTTTATTGTTGCGAGTTGAGGTGAAAAATCCAAAATCATAAACTCTAAAAATGGGCTGATTTCTGTAGTATATGATTATTTAGCCGTAATTAATCGCTGTGTAAATTTTGGGGAACTTTCGGAGAGGTGAAAATTTTCAAAATTTTTTACTTGTGGCGACTCGAGGTGAAAAATCCGAAAGTCATGAACTCTAAAAATGGGCTGATTTTTGGACTATATGATTATTTTGATGTAATTTAACGCTGTGCAAAATGTGGGGAATTTTTGAGAGGTGAATATTTTCAAGATTTTTGACTTGTGACGACACGAGGGAAAAACTCGAAAATCATGAACTCTAAAAATGGGCTGATTTTTTAGTATATGATTATTTTAGAATAATCTAACGCTGTGCAAAATTTCTGTAATTTTGGGAAAGGTGAAAATTTTCAAGATTTTTTACTTGTGACGACACGAGGTGAAAAACTCGAAAATCATAAACTCTAAAAGTAGATTGATTTTTGTAGTATATGATTATTTTTGCGTAATTTAAAGCTGTGCAAAATTTGGAGAATTTTCGGAGCGGTGAAAATTTTCGAGTTTTTTGACTTGTTACGACTCGAGGTAAAAACTCGAAAATCTTAAACTCTAAAAATGGGCTGATTACTGTAGTAAGTATATGATTATTTTGCCGCAATTTATCGCTGTGCAAAATTTAGGGAATTTTGGGAGAGGTGAAAATTTTCAAGATTTTTTATTTGTTGCGACTCGAGGTGAAAAACTCGAAAATCATAAACTAAAATTAGGTTGATGCTTGTAGTATATGATTATTTTGGAGTAATCTAACGCTGTGCAAAATTTGGGGAATTTTGGGAGAGGTGAAAATTTTCAAGATTTTTTACTTGTGACGACACGAGATGAAAAACTCGAAAATCATGAACTGTAAAAATATGCTGATTTTTGTAGTATATGATTATTTTGGAATAATCTAACGCTGTGCAAAATTTCTGGAATTTTCGCAGAGGTGAAAATTTTCAAGATTTTTTACTTGTGACGACACGAGGTGAAAAACTCGAAAATTATGAACTCTAAAAATGGGCTGATTTTTGTAGTATATGATTATTTTGACGTAATTTATTGCTGTGCAAAATTTGCGAAATTTTGGAAGAAGTGAAAGTTTTCAAGATTTTTGAATTGTTACGACTCGAGGTGAAAAATTCGAAAGTCATGAACTCTAGAAATGGGCTGTTTTTTGTAGTATATGATTATTTTGGCGTAATCTAACGCTGTGCAAAGTTTGGGGAATTTTCAGAGAGGTGAAAATTTTTAAGATTCTTGACTTGTTACGACTCGAGTTGAAAAACTCGAAAATCATAAACTCTAAAAATGGGCTGATTTCTGTAGTATATGCTTATTTTGCCGTAATTTAGCGCTGTACAAAATTTGGGGAATTTTAGGAGAGGTGAAAATTTTCAAGATTTTTTATTGTTGCGACTCGAGGTGAAAAATCGAAAATCATAAACTCTAAAAATGGGCTGATTACTGTAGTATATGGTTATTTTGCCGCAATTTATCGCTGTGCAAAATTTAGGGAATTTTGGGAGCGGTGACAATTTTCAAGATTTTTTACTTGTGACGACACGAGATGAAAAATTCGAAAATCATGAACTGTAAAAATATGCTGATTTTTGTAGTATATGATTATTTTGGAATAATCTAACGCTGTGCAAAATTTCTGGAATTTTCGGAGAGGTGAAAATTTTCAAGATTTTTTACTTGTGACGACACGAGGTGAAAAACTCGAAAATCATGAACTCTAAAATAGCTGATTTTTGCAGTATATGATTATTTTGGCGTAATTTATTGATGTGCAAAATTTGCGAAATTTTGTGACGACACGAGGTGAAAAACTCGAAAATCATGAACTCTAGAAATGGGCTGATTTTTGTAGTATATGCTTATTTTGCCGTAATTTAGCGCTGTACAAAATTTGGGGAATTTTGGGAGAGGTGAAAATTTTGAAGATTTTTTATTGTTGCGACTCGAGGTGAAAAATCGAAAATCATAAACTCTAAAAATGGGCTGATTTCTGTAGTATATGATTATTTAGCCGTAATTAATCGCTGTGTAAATTTTGGGGAACTTTCGGAGAGGTGAAAATTTTCAAAATTTTTTACTTGTGGCGACTCGAGGTGAAAAATCCGAAAGTCATGAACTCTAAAAATGGGCTGATTTTTGTAGTATATGATTATTTTGGAATAATCTAACGCTGTGCAAAATTTCTGGAATTTTCGAAGAGGTGAAAATTTTCAAGATTTTTTACTTGTGACGACACGAGGTGAAAAACTCGAAAATCGTGAACTCTAAAAATGGGCTGATTTTTGTAGTATATGATTATTTTGACGTAATTTAACGCTGTGCAAAATGTGGGGAATTTTTGAGGGTTAAAAATTTTCAAGATTTTTTACTTGTGACGACACGAGGGAAAAACTCGAAAATCATGAACTCTAAATAGCTGATTTTTGTAGTATATGATTATTTTGGCGTAATTTATTGCTGTGCAAAATTTGCGAAATTTTGGAAGAGGTGAAAAATTTCAAGATTTTTGAATTGTTACGACTCGAGGTGAAAAATTCGAAAGTCATGAACTCTAGAAATGGGCTGTTTTTTGTAGTATATGATTATTTTGGCGTAATCTAACGCTGTGCAAAGTTTGGGGATTTTTCAGAGAGGTAAAAATTTTCAAGATTTTTTACTTGTGACGACACGAGATGAAAAACTCGAAAATCATGAACTGTAAAAATATGCTGATTTTTGTAGTATATGATTATTTTGGAATAATCTAACGCTGTGCAAAATTTCTGGAATTTTCGGAGAGGTGAAAATTTTCAAGATTTTTGAATTGTTACGACTCGAGGTGAAAAATTCGAAAGTCATGAACTCTAGAAATGGGCTGTTTTTTGTAGTATATGATTATTTTGACGTAATTTAACGCTGTGCAAAATGTGGGGAATTTTTAAGAGGTGAATATTTTCAAGATTTTTGACTTGTGACGACACGAGGTGAAAAACTCGAAAATCATAAACTCTAAAATTAGATTGATTTTTGTAGTATATGATTATTTTTGCGTAATTTAAAGCTGTGCAAAATTTGGGGAATTTTCTGAGCGGTGAAAATTTTCGAGTTTTTTGACTTGTTACGACTCGAGGTAAAAACTCGAAAATCTTAAACTCTAAAAATGGGCTGATTACTGTAGTATATGATTATTTTGCCGCAATTTATCGCTGTGCAAAATTTAGGGAATTTTGGGAGAGGTGAAAATTTTCAAGATTTTTTACTTGTTGCGACTCGAGGTGAAAAACTCGAAAATCATAAACTAAAATTAGGTTGATGCTTGTAGTATATGATTATTTTGGAGTAATCTAACGCTGTGCAAAATTTGGGGAATTTTTGAGAGTTAAAAATTTTCAAGATTTTTGACTTGTGACGACACGAGGGAAAAACTCGAAAATCATGAACTGTAAAAATATGCTGGTTTTTGTAGTACATGACTATGTTGACGTAATTTAACGCTGTGCAAAATTTGCGAAATTTTGTGACGACACGAGGTGAAAAACTCGAAAATCATGAACTCTAAAAATGGGCTGATTTTTGTAGTATATGATTATTTTGATGTAATTTAACGCTATGCAAAATGTGGGGAATTTTTGAGAGTTAAAAATTTTCAAGATTTTTGACTTGTGACGACACGAGGGAAAAACTCGAAAATCATGAACTCTAAATAGCTGATTTTTGTAGTATATGATTATTTTGGCGTAATTTATTGCTGTGCAAAATTTTGGAAGAGGTGAAAATTTTCAAGATTTTTGAATTGTTACGACTCGAGGTGAAAAATTCGAAAGTCATGAACTCTAGAAATGGGCTGTTTTTTGTAGTATATGATTATTTTGGCGTAATCTAACGCTGTGCAAAGTTTGGGGAATTTTCAGAGAGGTGAAAATTTTTAAGATTCTTTCTTGACTTGTTACGACTCGAGTTGAAAAACTCGAAAATCATAAACTCTAAAAATGGGCTGATTTCTGTAGTATATGCTTATTTTGCCGTAATTTAGCGCTGTACAAAATTTGGGGAATTTTGGGAGAGGTGAAAATTTTCAAGATTTTTTATTGTTGCGACTCGAGGTGAAAAATCGAAAATCATAAACTCTAAAAATGGGCTGATTTCTGTAGTATATGATTATTTAGCCGTAATTAATCGCTGTGTAAATTTTGGGGAACTTTCGTAGAGGTGAAAATTTTCAATATTTTTTACTTGTTGCGACTCGAGGTGAAAAATCCGAAAGTCATGAACTCTAAAAATGGGCTGATTTTTGTAGTATATGATTATTTTGACGTAATTTAACGCTGTGCAAAATGTGGGGAATTTTTGAGAGGTGAATATTTTCAAGATTTTTGACTTGTGACGACACGAGGGAAAAACTCGAAAATCATGAACTCTAAATAGCTGATTTTTGTAGTATATGATTATTTTGGCGTAATTTATTGCTGTGCAAAATTTGCGAAATTTTGGAAGAGGTGAAAAATTTCAAGATTTTTGAATTGTTACGACTCGAGGTGAAAAATTCGAAAGTCATGAACTCTAGAAATGGGCTGTTTTTTGTAGTATATGATTATTTTGGCGTAATCTAACGCTGTGCAAAGTTTGGGGATTTTTCAGAGAGGTGAAAATTTTTAAGATTCTTGACTTGTTACGACTCGAGTTGAAAAACTCGAAAATCATAAACTATAAAAATGGGCTGATTTCTGTAGTATATGCTTATTTTGCCGTAATTTAGCGCTGTACAAAATTTGGGGAATTTTGGGAGAGGTGACTTGTTACGACTAGAGGTGAAAAATCCGAAAATCATGAACTCTAAAAATGGGCTGGTTTTTGTAGTACATGACTATGTGGCGTAATTTAACGCTGTGCAAAATTTGATAAATTTTGGTAGAGGTTCAAAATTTTCAAGATTTTTTATTGTTGCGACTCGAGGTGAAAAATCGAAAATCATAAACTCTAAAAATGGGCTGATTTCTGTAATATATGATTATTTAGCCGTAATTAATCGCTGTGCAAAGTTTGGGGAATTTTCAGAGAGGTGAAAATTTTTAAGATTCTTGACTTGTTACGACTCGAGTTGAAAAACTCGAAAATCATAAACTCTAAAAATGGGCTGATTTCTGTAGTATATGCTTATTTTGCCGTAATTTAGCGCTGTACAAAATTTGGGGAATTTTAGGAGAGGTGAAAATTTTCAAGATTTTTTATTGTTGCGACTCGAGGTGAAAAATCGAAAATCATAAACTCTAAAAATGGGCTGATTACTGTAGTATATGATTATTTTGCCGCAATTTATCGCTGTGCAAAATTTAGGGAATTTTGGGAGAGGTGACAATTTTCAAGATTTTTTACTTGTGACGACACGAGATGAAAAATTCGAAAATCATGAACTGTAAAAATATGCTGATTTTTGTAGTATATGATTATTTTGGAATAATCTAACGCTGTGCCAAATTTCTGGAATTTTCGGAGAGGTGAAAATTTTCAAGATTTTTTTATTGTGACGACACGAGGTGAAAAACTCGAAAATCATGAACTCTAAAATAGCTGATTTTTGCAGTATATGATTATTTTGGCGTAATTTATTGATGTGCACAATTTGCGAAATTTTGTGACGACACGAGGTGAAAAACTCGAAAATCATGAACTCTAAAAATGGGCTGATTTTTGTAGTATATGATTATTTTGACGTAATTTAACGCTATGCAAAATGTGGGGAATTTTTGAGAGTTAAAAATTTTCAAGATTTTTGACTTGTGACGACACGAGGGAAAAACTCGAAAATCATGAACTCTAAATAGCTGATTTTTGTAGTATATGATTATTTTGGCGTAATTTATTGCTGTGCAAAATTTGCGAAATTTTGGAAGAGGTGAAAATTTTCAAGATTTTTGAATTGTTACGACTCGAGGTGAAAAATTCGAAAGTCATGAACTCTAGAAATGGGCTGTTTTTTGTAGTATATGATTATTTTGGCGTAATCTAACGCTGTGCAAAGTTTGGGGAATTTTCAGAGAGGTGAAAATTTTTAAGATTCTTGACTTGTTACGACTCGAGTTGAAAAACTCGAAAATCATAAACTCTAAAAATGGGCTGATTTCTGTAGTATATGCTTATTTTGCCGTAATTTAGCGCTGTACAAAATTTGGGGAATTTTGGGAGAGGTGAAAATTTTCAAGATTTTTTATTGTTGCGACTCGAGGTGAAAAATCGAAAATCATAAACTCTAAAAATGGGCTGATTTCTGTAATATATGATTATTTAGCCGTAATTAATCGCTCTGCAAATTTTGGGGAACTTTCGTAGAGGTGAAAATTTTCAAAATTTTTTACTTGTGGCGACTTGAGGTGAAAAATCCGAAAGTCATGAACTCTAAAAATGGGCTGATTTTTGTAGTATATGATTATTTTGGAATAATCTAACGCTGTGCAAAATTTCTGGAATTTTCGAAGAGGTGAAAATTTTCAAGATTTTTTACTTGTGACGACACGAGGTGAAAAACTCGAAAATCATGAACTCTAAAAATGGGCTGATTTTTGTAGTATATGATTATTTTGACGTAATTTAACGCTGTGCAAAATGTGGGGAATTTTTGAGGGTTAAAAATTTTCAAGATTTTTGACTTGTGACGACACGAGGGAAAAACTCGAAAATCATGAACTCTAAATAGCTGATTTTTGTGGTATATGATTATTTTGGCGTAATTTATTGCTGTGCAAAATTTGCGAAATTTTGGAAGAGGTGAAAAATTTCAAGATTTTTGAATTGTTACGACTCGAGGTGAAAAATTCGAAAGTCATGAACTCTAGAAATGGGCTGTTTTTTGTAGTATATGATTATTTAGGCGTAATCTAACGCTGTGCAAAGTTTGGGGATTTTTCAGAGAGGTAAAAATTTTCAAGATTTTTTACTTGTGACGACACGAGATGAAAAACTCGAAAATCATGAACTGTAAAAATATGCTGATTTTTGTAGTATATGATTATTTTGGAATAATCTAACGCTGTGCAAAATTTCTGGAATTTTCGGAGAGGTGAAAATTTTCAAGATTTTTGAATTGTTACGACTCGGGGTGAAAAATTCGAAAGTCATGAACTCTAGAAATGGGCTGTTTTTTGTAGTATATGATTATTTTGACGTAATTTAACGCTGTGCAAAATGTGGGGAATTTTTGAGAGGTGAATATTTTCAAGATTTTTGACTTGTGACGACACGAGGTGAAAAACTCGAAAATCATAAACTCTAAAATTAGATTGATTTTTGTAGTATATGATTATTTTTGCGTAATTTAAAGCTGTGCAAAATTTGGGGAATTTTCTGAGCGGTGAAAATTTTCGAGTTTTTTGACTTGTTACTACTCGAGGTAAAAACTCGAAAATCTTAAACTCTAAAAATGGGCTGATTACTGTAGTATATGATTATTTTGCCGCAATTTATCGCTGTGCAAAATTTAGGGAATTTTGGGAGAGGTGAAAATTTTCAAGATTTTTTATTGTTGCGACTCGAGGTGAAAAATCGAAAATCATAAACTCTAAAAATGGGCTGATTTCTGTAGTATATGATTATTTAGCCGTAATTAATCGCTGTGTAAATTTTGGGGAACTTTCGTAGAGGTGAAAATTTTCAATATTTTTTACTTGTTGCGACTCGAGGTGAAAAATCCGAAAGTCATGAACTCTAAAAATGGGCTGATTTTTGTAGTATATGATTATTTTGACGTAATTTAACGCTGTGCAAAATGTGGGGAATTTTTGAGAGGTGAATATTTTCAAGATTTTTGACTTGTGACGACACGAGGGAAAAACTCGAAAATCATGAACTCTAAATAGCTGATTTTTGTAGTATATGATTATTTTGGCGTAATTTATTGCTGTGCAAAATTTGCGAAATTTTGGAAGAGGTGAAAAATTTCAAGATTTTTGAATTGTTACGACTCGAGGTGAAAAATTCGAAAGTCATGAACTCTAGAAATGGGCTGTTTTTTGTAGTATATGATTATTTTGGCGTAATCTAACGCTGTGCAAAGTTTGGGGATTTTTCAGAGAGGTGAAAATTTTTAAGATTCTTGACTTGTTACGACTTGAGTTGAAAAACTCGAAAATCATAAACTCTAAAAATGGGCTGATTTCTGTAGTATATGCTTATTTTGCCGTAATTTAGCGCTGTACAAAATTTGGAGAATTTTGGGAGAGGTGACTTGTTACGACTAGAGGTGAAAAATCCGAAAATCATGAACTCTAAAAATGGGCTGGTTTTTGTAGTACATGACTATGTGGCGTAATTTAACGCTGTGCAAAATTTGATAAATTTTGGTAGAGGTTAAAAATTTTCAAGATTTTTTATTGTTGCGACTCGAGGTGAAAAATCGAAAATCATAAACTCTAAAAATGGGCTGATTTCTGTAATATATGATTATTTAGCCGTAATTAATCGCTGTGCAAAGTTTGGGGAATTTTCAGAGAGGTGAAAATTTTTAAGATTCTTGACTTGTTACGACTCGAGTTGAAAAACTCGAAAATCATAAACTCTAAAAATGGGCTGATTTCTGTAGTATATGCTTATTTTGCCGTAATTTAGCGCTGTACAAAATTTGGGGAATTTTAGGAGAGGTGAAAATTTTCAAGATTTTTTATTGTTGCGACTCGAGGTGAAAAATCGAAAATCATAAACTCTAAAAATGGGCTGATTACTGTAGTATATGATTATTTTGCCGCAATTTATCGCTGTGCAAAATTTAGGGAATTTTGGGAGAGGTGACAATTTTCAAGATTTTTTACTTGTGACGACACGAGATGAAAAATTCGAAAATCATGAACTGTAAAAATTTGCTGATTTTTGTAGTATATGATTATTTTGGAATAATCTAACGCTGTGCAAAATTTCTGGAATTTTCGGAGAGGTGAAAATTTTCAAGATTTTTTACTTGTGACGACAGGAGGTGAAAAACTCGAAAATCATGAACTCTAAAATAGCTGATTTTTGCAGTATATGATTATTTTGGCGTAATTTATTGATGTGCAAAATTTGCGAAATTTTGTGACGACACGAGGTGAAAAACTCGAAAATCATGAACTCTAAAAATGGGCTGATTTTTGTAGTATATGATTATTTTGACGTAATTTAAGGCTATGCAAAATGTGGGGAATTTTTGAGAGTTAAAAATTTTCAAGATTTTTGACTTGTGACGACACGAGGGAAAAACTCGAAAATCATGAACTCTAAATAGCTGATTTTTGTAGTATATGATTATTTTGGCGTAATTTATTGCTGTGCAAAATTTGCGAAATTTTGGAAGAGGTGAAAATTTTCAAGATTTTTGAATTGTTACGACTCGAGGTGAAAAATTCGAAAGTCATGAACTCTAGAAATGGGCTGTTTTTTGTAGTATATGATTATTTTGGCGTAATCTAACGCTGTGCAAAGTTTTGGGGAATTTTCAGAGAGGTGAAAATTTTTAAGATTCTTGACTTGTTACGACTCGAGTTGAAAAACTCGAAAATCATAAACTCTAAAAATGGGCTGATTTCTGTAGTATATGCTTATTTTGCCGTAATTTAGCGCTGTACAAAATTTGGGGAATTTTGGGAGAGGTGAAAATTTTCAAGATTTTTTATTGTTGCGACTCGAGGTGAAAAATCGAAAATCATAAACTCTAAAAATGGGCTGATTTCTGTAGTATATGATTATTTAGCCGTAAGTAATCGCTGTGTAAATTTTGGGGAACTTTCGGAGAGGTGAAAATTTTCAAAATTTTTTACTTGTGGCGACTCGAGGTGAAAAATCCGAAAGTCATGAACTCTAAAAATGGGCTGATTTTTGTAGTATATGATTATTTTGGAATAATCTAACGCTGTGCAAAATTTCTGGAATTTTCGAAGAGGTGAAAATTTTCAAGATTTTTTACTTGTGACGACACGAGGTGAAAAACTCGAAAATCATGAACTCTAAAAATGGGCTGATTTTTGTAGTATATGATTATTTTGACGTAATTTAACGCTGTGCAAAATGTGGGGAATTTTTGAGGGTTAAAAATTTTCAAGATTTTTTACTTGTGACGACACGAGGGAAAAACTCGAAAATCATGAACTCTAAATAGCTGATTTTTGTAGTATATGATTATTTTGGCGTAATTTATTGCTGTGCAAAATTTGCGAAATTTTGGATGAGGTGAAAAATTTCAAGATTTTTGAATTGTTACGACTCGAGGTGAAAAATTCGAAAGTCATGAACTCTAGAAATGGGCTGTTTTTTGTAGTATATGATTATTTTGGCGTAATCTAACGCTGTGCAAAGTTTGGGGATTTTTCAGAGAGGTAAAAATTTTCAAGATTTTTTACTTGTGACGACACGAGATGAAAAACTCGAAAATCATGAACTGTAAAAATATGCTGATTTTTGTAGTATATGATTATTTTGGAATAATCTAACGCTGTGCAAAATTTCTGGAATTTTCGGAGAGGTGAAAGTTTTCAAGATTTTTGAATTGTTACGACTCGAGGTGAAAAATTCGAAAGTCATGAACTCTAGAAATGGGCTGTTTTTTGTAGTATATGATTATTTAGCCGTAATTAATCGCTGTGTAAATTTTGGGGAACTTTCGTAGAGGTGAAAATTTTCAATATTTTTTACTTGTTGCGACTCGAGGTGAAAAATCCGAAAGTCATGAACTCTAAAAATGGGCTGATTTTTGTAGTATATGATTATTTTGACGTAATTTAACGCTGTGCAAAATGTGGGGAATTTTTGAGAGGTGAATATTTTCAAGATTTTTGACTTGTGACGACACGAGGGAAAAACTCGAAAATCATGAACTCTAAATAGCTGATTTTTGTAGTATATGATTATTTTGGCGTAATTTATTGCTGTGCAAAATTTGCGAAATTTTGGAAGAGGTGAAAATTTTCAAGATTTTTGATTGTTACGACTCGAGGTGAAAAATTCGAAAGTCATGAACTCTAGAAATGGGCTGTTTTTTGTAGTATATGATTATTTTGGCGTAATCTAACGCTGTGCAAAGTTTGGGGATTTTTCAGAGAGGTGAAAATTTTTAAGATTCTTGACTTGTTACGAATCGAGTTGAAAAACTCGAAAATCATAAACTCTAAAAATGGGCTGATTTCTGTAGTATATGCTTATTTTGCCGTAATTTAGCGCTGTACAAAATTTGGGGAATTTTGGGAGAGGTGACTTGTTACGACTAGAGGTGAAAAATCCGAAAATCATGAACTCTAAAAATGGGCTGGTTTTTGTAGTACATGACTATGTGGCGTAATTTAACGCTGTGCAAAATTTGATAAATTTTGGTAGAGGTTAAAAATTTTCAAGATTTTTTATTGTTGCGACTCGAGGTGAAAATTCGAAAATCATAAACTCTAAAAATGGGCTGATTTCTGTAATATATGATTATTTAGCCGTAATTAATCGCTCTGCAAATTTTGGGGAACTTTCGTAGAGGTGAAAATTTTCAATATTTTTTACTTGTTGCGACTCGAGGTGAAAAATCCGAAAGTCATGAACTCTAAAAATTAGCTGATTTTTGTAGTATATGATTATTTTGGAATAATTTAACGCTGTGCAAAATGTGGGGAATTTTCGGAGAGGTGAAAATTTTCAAGATTTTTGAATTGTTACGACTCGAGGTGAAAAATTCGAAAGTCATGAACTCTAGAAATGGGCTGTTTTTTGTAGTATATGATTATTTTGACGTAATTTAACGCTGTGCAAAATGTGGGGAATTTTTGAGAGGTAAATATTTTCAAGATTTTTGACTTGTGACGACACGAGGGAAAAACTCGAAAATCATGAACTCTAAAAATGGGCTGATTTTTTAGTATATGATTATTTTAGAATAATCTAACGCTGTGCAAAATTTCTGTAATTTTGGCAGAGGTGAAAATTTTCAAGATTTTTTACTTGTGACGACACGAGGTGAAAAACTCGAAAATCATGAACTCTAAAATTAGATTGATTTTTGTAGTATATGATTATTTTTGCGTAATTTAAAGCTGTGCAAAATTTGGGGAATTTTCGGAGCGGTGAAAATTTTCGAGTTTTTTGACTTGTTACGACTCGAGGTAAAAACTCGAAAATCTTAAACTCTAAAAATGGGCTGATTACTGTAGTATATGATTATTTTGCCGCAATTTATCGCTGTGCAAAATTTAGGGAATTTTGGGAGAGGTGAAAATTTTCAAGATTTTTTACTTGTTGCGACTCGAGGTGAAAAACTCGAAAATCATGAACTGTAAAAATATGCTGATTTTTGTAGTATATGATTATTTTGGAATAATCTAACGCTGTGCAAAATTTCTGGAATTTTCGGAGAGGTGAAAATTTTCAAGATTTTTTACTTGTGACGACACGAGGTGAAAAACTCGAAAATCATGAACTCTAAAAATGGGCTGATTTTTGAAGTATATATATGATTATTTTGGAGTAATCTAACGCTGTGCAAAATTTGGGGAATTTTGGGAGAGGTGAAAATTTTCAAGATTTTTGACTTATGACGACTAGAGGTGAAAAATCCGAAAACCATGAACTCTAAAAATGGTCTGGTTTTTGTAGTACATGACTATGTTGGCGTAATTTAACGCTGTGCAAAATTTGATAAATTTTGGTAGAGGTTAAAAATTTTAAAGATTTTTTACTTGTGACGACACGAGATGAAAAACTCGAAAATCATGAACTGTAAAAATATGCTGATTTTTGTAGTATATGATTATTTTGGAATAATCTAACGCTGTGCAAAATTTCTAGAATTTTCGGAGAGGTGAAAATTTTCAAGATTTTTTACTTGTGACGACACGAGGTGAAAAACTCGAAAATCATGAACTCTAAAATAGCTGATTTTTGCAGTATATGATTATTTTAGCGTAATTTATTGCTGTGCAAAATTTGCGAAATTTTGTGACGACATGAGGTGAAAAACTCGAAAATCATGAACTCTAAAAATGGGCTGATTTTTGTAGTATATGATTATTTTGACGTAATTTAACGCTGTGCAAAATGTGGGGAATTTTTGAGAGTTAAAAATTTTCAAGATTTTTGACTTGTGACGACACGAGGTGAAAAACTCGAAAATCATGAACTCTAAATAGCTGATTTTTGTAGTATATGATTATTTTGGCGTAATTTATTGTTGTGCAAAATTTGCAAAATTTTGGAAGAGGTAAAAATTTTCAAGATTTTTGAATTGTTACGACTCGAGGTGAAAAATTCGAAAGTCAGAACCCTAGAAATGGGCGGTTTTTTGTAGTATATTATTATTTTGGCGTAATCTAACGCTGTGCAAAGTTTGGGGAATTTTCAGAGAGGTGAAAATTTTTAAGAATCTTGAATCGTTACGACTCGAGTTGAAAAACTCGAAAATCATAAACTCTAAAAATGGGCTGATTTCTTTAGTATATGCTTATTTTGCCGTAATTTAGCGCTGTACAAAATTTGGGGAATTTTGGGAGAGGTGAAAATTTTCAAGATTTTTTATTGTTGCGACTCGAGGTGAAAAATCGAAAATCATAAACTCTAAAAATTAGCTGATTTCTGTAGTATATGATTATGTAGCCGTAATTAATCGCTGTGTAAATTTTGGGGAACTTTCGGAGAGGTGAAAATTTTCAAAATTTTTTACTTGTGGCGACTCGAGGTGAAAAATCCGAAAGTCATGAACTCTATAAATGGGCTGATTTTTGTAGTATATGATTATTTTGGAATAATCTAACGCTGTGCAAAATTTCTGGAATTTTCGGAGAGGTGAAAATTTTCAAGATTTTTTACTTGTGACGACACGAGGGAAAAACTCGAAAATCATGAACTCTAAATAGCTGATTTTTGTAGTACATGACTATGTTGGCGTAATTTAACGCTGTGCAAAATTTGATAAATTTTGGTAGAGGTTAAAAATTTTCAAGATTTTTTACTTGTGACGACACGAGATGAAAAACTCGAAAATCATGAACTGTAAAAATATGCTGATTTTTGTAGTATATGATTATTTTGGAATAATCTAACGCTGTGCAAAATTTCTAGAATTTTCGGAGAGGTGAAAATTTTCAAGATTTTTTACTTGTGACGACACGAGGTGAAAAACTCGAAAATCATGAACTCTAAAATAGCTGATTACTGTAGTATATGATTATTTTGCCGCAATTTATCGCTGTGCAAAATTTAGGGAATTTTGGGAGAGGTGAAAATTTTCAAGATTTTTTACTTGTTGCGACTCGAGGTGAAAAACTCGAAAATCATAAACTAAAATTAGGTTGATGCTTGTAGTATATGATTATTTTGGAGTAATCTAACGCTGTGCAAAATTTGGGGAGTTTTTGAGAGTTAAAAATTTTCAAGATTTTTGACTTGTGACGACACGAGGGAAAAACTCGAAAATCATGAATTGTAAAAATATGCTGATTTTTGTAGTGTATGATTATTTTGGCGTAATTTATTGCTGTGCAAAATTTGCGAAATTTTGTGACGACACGAGGTGAAAAACTCGAAAATCATGAACTCTAAAAATGGGCTGGCTTTTGTAGTACATGACTATGTTGACGTAATTTAACGCTGTGCAAAATTTGCGAAATTTTGTGACGACACGAGGTGAAAAACTCGAAAATCATGAACTCTAAAAATGGGCTGATTTTTGTAGTATATGATTATTTTGACGTAATTTAACGCTATGCAAAATGTGGGGAATTTTTAAGAGTTAAAAATTTTCAAGATTTTTGACTTGTGACGACACGAGGGAAAAACTCGAAAATCATGAACTCTAAATAGCTAATTTTTGTAGTATATGATTATTTTGGCGTAATTTATTGCTGTGCAAAATTTTGGAAGAGGTGAAAATTTTCAAGATTTTTGAATTGTTACGACTCGAGGTGAAAAATTCGAAAGTCATGAACTCTAGAAATGGGCTGTTTTTTGTAGTATATGATTATTTTGGCGTAATCTAACGCTGTGCAAAGTTTGGGGAATTTTCAGAGAGGTGAAAATTTTTAAGATTCTTGACTTGTTACGACTCGAGTTGAAAAACTCGAAAATCATAAACTCTAAAAATGGGCTGATTTCTGTAGTATATGCTTATTTTGCCGTAATTTAGCGCTGTACAAAATTTGGGGAATTTTGGGAGAGGTGAAAATTTTCAAGATTTTTTATTGTTGCGACTCGAGGTGAAAAATCGAAAATCATAAACTCTAAAAATGGGCTGATTTCTGTAGTATATGATTATTTAGCCGTAATTATCTCTGTGTAAATTTTGGGGAACTTTCGGAGAGGTGAAAAATTTCAAAATTTTTTACTTGTGGCGACTCGAGGTGACAAATCCGAAAGTCATGAACTCTAAAAATGGGCTGATTTTTGTAGTATATGATTATTTTGGAATAATCTAACGCTGTGCAAAATTTCTGTAATTTTGGGAAAGGTGAAAATTTTCAAGATTTTTTACTTGTGACGACACGAGGGAAAAACTCGAAAATCATGAACTCTAAAAATGGGCTGTTTTTTGTAGTATATGATTATTTTGGCGTAATCTAACGCTGTGCAAAATTTGATAAATTTTGGTAGAGGTTAAAAATTTTCAAGATTTTTTATTGTTGCGACTCGAGGTGAAAAATCGAAAATCATAAACTCTAAAAATGGGCTGATTTCTGTAATATATGATTATTTAGCCGTAATTAATCGCTGTGCAAATTTTGGGGAACTTTCGTAGAGGTGAAAATTTTCAATATTTTTTACTTGTTGCGACTCGAGGTGAAAAATCCGAAAGTCATGAACTCTAAAAATGGGCTGATTTTTGTAGTATATGATTATTTTGACGTAATTTAACGCTGTGCAAAATGTGGGGAATTTTTGAGAGGTGAATATTTTCAAGATTTTTGACTTGTGACGACACGAGGGAAAAACTCGAAAATCATGAACTCTAAAAATGGGCTGATTTTTTATGCACAGCGTTAGTATATTTTAGAATAATCTAACGCTGTGCAAAATTTCTGTAATTTTGGCAGAGGTGAAAATTTTCAAGATTTTTTACTTGTGACGACACGAGGTGAAAAACTCGAAAATCATGAACTCTAAAATTAGATTGATTTTTGTAGTATATGATTATTTTTGCGTAATTTAAAGCTGTGCAAAATTTGGGGAATTTTCGGAGCGGTGAAAATTTTCGAGTTTTTTGACTTGTTACGACTCGAGGTAAAAACTCGAAAATCTTAAACTCTAAAAATGGGCTGATTACTGTAGTATATGATTATTTTGCCGCAATTTATCGCTGTGCAAAATTTAGGGAATTTTGGGAGAGGTGAAAATTTTCAAGATTTTTTACTTGTTGCGACTCGAGGTGAAAAACTCGAAAATCATGAACTGTAAAAATATGCTGATTTTTGTAGTATATGATTATTTTGGAATAATCTAACGCTGTGCAAAATTTCTGGAATTTTCGGAGAGGTGAAAATTTTCAAGATTTTTTACTTGTGACGACACGAGGTGAAAAACTCGAAAATGATGAACTCTAAAAATGGGCTGATTTTTGAAGTATATATATGATTATTTTGGAGTAATCTAACGCTGTGCAAAATTTGGGGAATTTTGGGAGAGGTGAAAATTTTCAAGATTTTTGACTTGTGACGACTAGAGGTGAAAAATCCGAAAATCATGAACTCTAAAAATGGTCTGGTTTTTGTAGTACATGACTATGTTGGCGTAATTTAACGCTGTGCAAAATTTGATAAATTTTGGTAGAGGTTAAAAATTTTCAAGATTTTTTACTTGTGACGACACGATATGAAAAACTCGAAAATCATGAACTGTAAAAATATGCTGATTTTTGTAGTATATGATTATTTTGGAATAATCTAACGCTGTGCAAAATTTCTAGAATTTTCGGATAGGTGAAAATTTTCAAGATTTTTTACTTGTGACGACACGAGGTGAAAAACTCGTAAATCATGAACTCTAAAATAGCTGATTTTTGCAGTATATGATTATTTTGGCGTAATTTATTGCTGTGCAAAATTTGCGAAATTTTGTGACGACATGAGGTGAAAAACTCGAAAATCATGAACTCTAAAAATGGGCTGATTTTTGTAGTATATGATTATTTTGACGTAATTTAATGCTGTGCAAAATGTGGGGAATTTTTGAGAGTTAAAAATTTTCAATATTTTTGACTTGTAACGACACGAGGGAAAAACTCGAAAATCATGAACTCTAAATAGATGATTTTTGTAGTATATGATTATTTTGGCGTAATTTATTGCTGTGCAAAATTTGCGAAATTTTGGAAGAGGTGAAAAATTTCAAGATTTTTGAATTGTTACGACTCGAGGTGAAAAATTCGAAAGTCATGAACTCTAGAAATGGGCTGTTTTTTGTAGTATATGATTATTTTGGCGTAATCTAACGCTGTGCAAAGTTTGGGGATTTTTCAGAGAGGTGAAAATTTTCAAGATTTTTTACTTGTGACGACACGAGGTGAAAAACTCGAAAATCATAAACTCTAACAATGGGCTGATTTCTGTAGTATATGATTATTTAGCCGTAATTAATCGCTGTGCAAAATTTGGGGAATTTTCGGAGCGGTGAAAATTTTCGAGTTTTTTGACTTGTTACGACTCGAGGTAAAAACTCGAAAATCTTAAACTCTAAAAATGGGCTGATTACTGTAGTATATGATTATTTTGCCGCAATTTATCGCTGTGCAAAATTTAGGGAATTTTGGGAGAGGTGAAAATTTTCAAGATTTTTTACTTGTTGCGACTCGAGGTGAAAAACTCGAAAATCATGAACTGTAAAAATATGCTGATTTTTGTAGTATATGATTATTTTGGAATAATCTAACGCTGTGCAAAATTTCTGGAATTTTCGGAGAGGTGAAAATTTTCAAGATTTTTTACTTGTGACGACACGAGGTGAAAAACTCGAAAATGATGAACTCTAAAAATGGGCTGATTTTTGAAGTATATATATGATTATTTTGGAGTAATCTAACGCTGTGCAAAATTTGGGGAATTTTGGGAGAGGTGAAAATTTTCAAGATTTTTGACTTGTGACGACTAGAGGTGAAAAATCCGAAAATCATGAACTCTAAAAATGGTCTGGTTTTTGTAGTACATGACTATGTTGGCGTAATTTAACGCTGTGCAAAATTTGATAAATTTTGGTAGAGGTTAAAAATTTTCAAGATTTTTTACTTGTGACGACACGATATGAAAAACTCGAAAATCATGAACTGTAAAAATATGCTGATTTTTGTAGTATATGATTATTTTGGAATAATCTAACGCTGTGCAAAATTTCTAGAATTTTCGGATAGGTGAAAATTTTCAAGATTTTTTACTTGTGACGACACGAGGTGAAAAACTCGTAAATCATGAACTCTAAAATAGCTGATTTTTGTAGTATATGATTATTTTGGAATAATCTAACGCTGTGCAAAATTTCTGTAATTTTGGGAAAGGTGAAAATTTTCAAGATTTTTTACTTGTGACGACACGAGGGAAAAACTCGAAAATCATGAACTCTAAAAATGGGCTGTTTTTTGTAGTATATGATTATTTTGGCGTAATCTAACGCTGTGCAAAATTTGATAAATTTTGGTAGAGGTTAAAAATTTTCAAGATTTTTTATTGTTGCGACTCGAGGTGAAAAATCGAAAATCATAAACTCTAAAAATGGGCTGATTTCTGTAATATATGATTATTTAGCCGTAATTAATCGCTGTGCAAATTTTGGGGAACTTTCGTAGAGGTGAAAATTTTCAATATTTTTTACTTGTTGCGACTCGAGGTGAAAAATCCGAAAGTCATGAACTCTAAAAATGGGCTGATTTTTGTAGTATATGATTATTTTGACGTAATTTAACGCTGTGCAAAATGTGGGGAATTTTTGAGAGGTGAATATTTTCAAGATTTTTGACTTGTGACGACACGAGGGAAAAACTCGAAAATCATGAACTCTAAAAATGGGCTGATTTTTTATGCACAGCGTTAGTATATTTTAGAATAATCTAACGCTGTGCAAAATTTCTGTAATTTTGGCAGAGGTGAAAATTTTCAAGATTTTTTACTTGTGACGACACGAGGTGAAAAACTCGAAAA
Organism: Nowickia ferox; assembly: GCA_936439885.1. Classification (NCBI taxonomy): domain Eukaryota; kingdom Metazoa; phylum Arthropoda; class Insecta; order Diptera; family Tachinidae; genus Nowickia; species Nowickia ferox. Next base: position 44,057,002 of record OW387025.1, read on the forward strand.
TCATGAACTCTAAAATTAGATTGATTTTTGTAGTATATGATTATTTTTGCGTAATTTAAAGCTGTGCAAAATTTGGGGAATTTTCGGAGCGGTGAAAATTTTCGAGTTTTTTGACTTGTTACGACTCGAGGTAAAAACTCGAAAATCTTAAACTCTAAAAATGGGCTGATTACTGTAGTATATGATTATTTTGCCGCAATTTATCGCTGTGCAAAATTTAGGGAATTTTGGGAGAGGTGAAAATTTTCAAGATTTTTTACTTGTTGCGACTCGAGGTGAAAAACTCGAAAATCATGAACTGTAAAAATATGCTGATTTTTGTAGTATATGATTATTTTGGAATAATCTAACGCTGTGCAAAATTTCTGGAATTTTCGGAGAGGTGAAAATTTTCAAGATTTTTTACTTGTGACGACACGAGGTGAAAAACTCGAAAATGATGAACTCTAAAAATGGGCTGATTTTTGAAGTATATATATGATTATTTTGGAGTAATCTAACGCTGTGCAAAATTTGGGGAATTTTGGGAGAGGTGAAAATTTTCAAGATTTTTGACTTGTGACGACTAGAGGTGAAAAATCCGAAAATCATGAACTCTAAAAATGGTCTGGTTTTTGTAGTACATGACTATGTTGGCGTAATTTAACGCTGTGCAAAATTTGATAAATTTTGGTAGAGGTTAAAAATTTTCAAGATTTTTTACTTGTGACGACACGATATGAAAAACTCGAAAATCATGAACTGTAAAAATATGCTGATTTTTGTAGTATATGATTATTTTGGAATAATCTAACGCTGTGCAAAATTTCTAGAATTTTCGGATAGGTGAAAATTTTCAAGATTTTTTACTTGTGACGACACGAGGTGAAAAACTCGTAAATCATGAACTCTAAAATAGCTGATTTTTGCAGTATATGATTATTTTGGCGTAATTTATTGCTGTGCAAAATTTGCGAAATTTTGTGACGACATGAGGTGAAAAACTCGAAAATCATGAACTCTAAAAATGGGCTGATTTTTGTAGTATATGATTATTTTGACGTAATTTAATGCTGTGCAAAATGTGGGGAATTTTTGAGAGTTAAAAATTTTCAATATTTTTGACTTGTAACGACACGAGGGAAAAACTCGAAAATCATGAACTCTAAATAGATGATTTTTGTAGTATATGATTATTTTGGCGTAATTTATTGCTGTGCAAAATTTGCGAAATTTTGGAAGAGGTGAAAAATTTCAAGATTTTTGAATTGTTACGACTCGAGGTGAAAAATTCGAAAGTCATGAACTCTAGAAATGGGCTGTTTTTTGTAGTATATGATTATTTTGGCGTAATCTAACGCTGTGCAAAGTTTGGGGATTTTTCAGAGAGGTAAAAATTTTCAAGATTTTTTACTTGTGACGACACGAGATGAAAAACTCGAAAATCATGAACTGTAAAAATATGCTGATTTTTGTAGTATATGATTATTTTGGAATAATCTAACGCTGTGCAAAATTTCTGGAATTTTCGGAGAGGTGAAAATTTTCAAGATTTTTGAATTGTTACGACTCGAGGTGAAAAATTCGAAAGTCATGAACTCTAGAAATGGGCTGATTTTTGTAGTATATGATTATTTTGACGTAATTTAACGCTATGCAAAATGTGGGGAATTTTTGAGAGTTAAAAATTTTCAAGATTTTTGACTTGTGACGACACGAGGGAAAAACTCGAAAATCATGAACTCTAAATAGCTAATTTTTGTAGTATATGATTATTTTGGCGTAATTTATTGCTGTGCAAAATTTTGGAAGAGGTGAAAATTTTCAAGATTTTTGAATTGTTACGACTCGAGGTGAAAAATTCGAAAGTCATGAACTCTAGAAATGGGCTGTTTTTTGTAGTATATGATTATTTTGGCGTAATCTAACGCTGTGCAAAGTTTGGGGAATTTTCAGAGAGGTGAAAATTTTTAAGATTCTTGACTTGTTACGACTCGAGTTGAAAAACTCGAAAATCATAAACTCTAAAAATGGGCTGATTTCTGTAGTATATGCTTATTTTGCCGTAATTTAGCGCTGTACAAAATTTGGGGAATTTTGGGAGAGGTGAAAATTTTCAAGATTTTTTATTGTTGCGACTCGAGGTGACAAATCCGAAAGTCATGAACTCTAAAAATGGGCTGATTTTTGTAGTATATGATTATTTTGGAATAAACTAACGCTGTGCAAAATTTCTGTAATTTTGGGAAAGGTGAAAATTTTCAAGATTTTTTACTTGTGACGACACGAGGGAAAAACTCGAAAATCATGAATTCTAAAAATGGGCTGTTTTTTGTAGTATATGATTATTTTGGCGTAATCTAACGCTGTGCAAAATTTGATAAATTTTGGTAGAGGTTAAAAATTTTCAAGATTTTTTATTGTTGCGACTCGAGGTGAAAAATCGAAAATCATAAACTCTAAAAATGGGCTAATTTCTGTAATATATGATTATTTAGCCGTAATTAATCGCTGTGCAAATTTTGGGGAACTTTCGTAGAGGTGAAAATTTTCAATATTTTTTACTTGTTGCGACTCGAGGTGAAAAATCCGAAAGTCATGAACTCTAAAAAGGGCTGATTTTTGTAGTATATGATTATTTTGACGTAATTTAACGCTGTGCAAAATGTGGGGAATTTTTGAGAGGTGAATATTTTCAAGATTTTTGACTTGTGACGACACGAGGGAAAAACTCGAAAATCATGAACTCTAAAAATGGGCTGATTTTTTAGTATATGATTATTTTAGAATAATCTAACGCTGTGCAAAATTTCTGTAATTTTGGCAGAGGTGAAAATTTTCAAGATTTTTTACTTGTGACGACACGAGGTGAAAAACTCGAAAATCATGAACTCTAAAATTAGATTGATTTTTGTAGTATATGATTATTTTTGCGTAATTTAAAGCTGTGCAAAATTTGGGGAATTTTCGGAGCGGTGAAAATTTTCGAGTTTTTTGACTTGTTACGACTCGAGGTAAAAACTCGAAAATCTTAAACTCTAAAAATGGGCTGATTACTGTAGTATATGATTATTTTGCCGCAATTTATCGCTGTGCAAAATTTAGGGAATTTTGGGAGAGGTGAAAATTTTCAAGATTTTTTACTTGTTGCGACTCGAGGTGAAAAACTCGAAAATCATGAACTGTAAAAATATGCTGATTTTTGTAGTATATGATTATTTTGGAATAATCTAACGCTGTGCAAAATTTCTGGAATTTTCGGAGAGGTGAAAATTTTCAAGATTTTTTACTTGTGACGACACGAGGTGAAAAACTCGAAAATGATGAACTCTAAAAATGGGCTGATTTTTGAAGTATATATATGATTATTTTGGAGTAATCTAACGCTGTGCAAAATTTGGGGAATTTTGGGAGAGGTGAAAATTTTCAAGATTTTTGACTTGTGACGACTAGAGGTGAAAAATCCGAAAATCATGAACTCTAAAAATGGTCTGGTTTTTGTAGTACATGACTATGTTGGCGTAATTTAACGCTGTGCAAAATTTGATAAATTTTGGTAGAGGTTAAAAATTTTCAAGATTTTTTACTTGTGACGACACGATATGAAAAACTCGAAAATCATGAACTGTAAAAATATGCTGATTTTTGTAGTATATGATTATTTTGGAATAATCTAACGCTGTGCAAAATTTCTAGAATTTTCGGAGAGGTGAAAATTTTCAAGATTTTTTACTTGTGACGACACGAGGTGAAAAACTCGAAAATCATGAACTCTAAAATAGCTGATTTTTGCAGTATATGATTGTTTTGGCGTAATTTATTGCTGTGCAAAATTTGCGAAATTTTGTGACGACATGAGGTGAAAAACTCGAAAATCATGAACTCTAAAAATGGGCTGATTTTTGTAGTATATGATTATTTTGACGTAATTTAACGCTGTGCAAAATGTGGGGAATTTTTGAGAGTTAAAAATTTTCAATATTTTTGACTTGTAACGACACGAGGGAAAAACTCGAAAATCATGAACTCTAAATAGATGATTTTTGTAGTATATGATTATTTTGGCGTAATTTATTGCTGTGCAAAATTTGCGAAATTTTGGAAGAGGTGAAAAATTTCAAGATTTTTGAATTGTTACGACTCGAGGTGAAAAATTCGAAAGTCATGAACTCTAGAAATGGGCTGTTTTTTGTAGTATATGATTATTTTGGCGTAATCTAACGCTGTGCAAAGTTTGGGGATTTTTCAGAGAGGTAAATATTTTCAAGATTTTTTACTTGTGACGACACGAGATGAAAAACTCGAAAATCATGAACTGTAAAAATATGCTGATTTTTGTAGTATATGATTATTTTGGAATAATCTAACGCTGTGCAAAATTTCTGGAATTTTCGGAGAGGTGAAAATTTTCAAGATTTTTGAATTGTTACGACTCGAGGTGAAAAATTCGAAAGTCATGAACTCTAGAAATGGGCTGTTTTTTGTAGTATATGATTATTTTGACGTAATTTAACGCTGTGCAAAATGTGGGGAATTTTTGAGAGGTGAATATTTTCAAGATTTTTGACTTGTGACGACACGAGGGAAAAACTCGAAAATCATGAACTCTAAAAATGGGCTGATTTTTTAGTATATGATTATTTTAGAATAATCTAACGCTGTGCAAAATTTCTGTAATTTTGGGAAAGGTGAAAATTTTCAAGATTTTTTACTTGTGACGACACGAGGTGAAAAACTCGAAAATCATAAACTCTAAAAGTAGATTGATTTTTGTAGTATATGATTATTTTTGCGTAATTTAAAGCTGTGCATAATTTGGAGAATTTTCGGAGCGGTGAAAATTTTCGAGTTTTTTGACTTGTTACGACTCGAGGTAAAAACTCGAAAATCTTAAACTCTAAAAATGGGCTGATTACTGTAGTATATGATTATTTTGCCGCAATTTATCGCTGTGCAAAATTTAGGGAATTTTGGGAGAGGTGAAAATTTTCAAGATTTTTTACTTGTTGCGACTCGAGGTGAAAAACTCGAAAATCATAAACTAAAATTAGGTTGATGCTTGTAGCATATGATTATTTTGGAGTAATCTAACGCTGTGCAAAATTTGGGGAATTTTTGAGAGTAAAAAATTTTCAAGATTTTTGACTTGTTACGACTCGAGGTGAAAAATCCGAAAGTCATGAACTCTAAAAATGGGCTGATTTTTGTAGTATATGATTATTTTGACGTAATTTAACGCTGTGCAAAATGTGGGGAATTTTTGAGAGGTGAATATTTTCAAGATTTTGACTTGTGACGACACGAGGGAAAAACTCGAAAATCATGAACTCTAAAAATGGGCTGATTTTTTAGTATATGATTATTTTAGAATAATCTAACGCTGTGCAAAATTTCTGTAATTTTGGGAAAGGTGAAAATTTTCAAGATTTTTTACTTGTGACGACACGAGGTGAAAAACTCGAAAATCATAAACTCTAAAAGTAGATTGATTTTTGTAGTATATGATTATTTTTGCGTAATTTAAAGCTGTGCATAATTTGGAGAATTTTCGGAGCGGTGAAAATTTTCGAGTTTTTTGACTTGTTACGACTCGAGGTAAAAACTCGAAAATCTTAAACTCTAAAAATGGGCTGATTACTGTAGTATATGATTATTTTGCCGCAATTTATCGCTGTGCAAAATTTAGGGAATTTTGGGAGAGCTGAAAATTTTCAAGATTTTTTACTTGTTGCGACTCGAGGTGAAAAACTCGAAAATCATAAACTAAAATTAGGTTGATGCTTGTAGCATATGATTATTTTGGAGTAATCTAACGCTGTGCAAAATTTGGGGAATTTTTGAGAGTTAAAAATTTTCAAGATTTTTGACTTGTTACGACTCGAGGTGAAAAATCCGAAAGTCATGAACTCTAAAAATGGGCTGATTTTTGTAGTATATGATTATTTTGACGTAATTTAACGCTGTGCAAAATGTGGGGAATTTTTGAGAGGTGAATATTTTCAAGATTTTGACTTGTGACGACACGAGGGAAAAACTCGAAAATCATGAACTCTAAAAATGGGCTGATTTTTTAGTATATGATTATTTTAGAATAATCTAACGCTTTGCAAAATTTCTGTAATTTTGGCAGAGGTGAAAATTTTCAAGATTTTTTACTTGTGACGACACGAGGTGAAAAACTCGAAAATCATGAACTCTAAAATTAGATTGATTTTTGTAGTATATGATTATTTTTGCGTAATTTAAAGCTGTGCAAAATTTGGGGAATTTTCGGAGCGGTGAAAATTTTCGAGTTTTTTGACTTGTTACGACTCGAGGTAAAAACTCGAAAATCTTAAACTCTAAAAATGGGCTGATTACTGTAGTATATGATTATTTTGCCGCAATTTATCGCTGTGCAAAATTTAGGGAATTTTGGGAGAGGTGAAAATTTTCAAGATTTTTTACTTGTTGCGACTCGAGGTGAAAAACTCGAAAATCATGAACTGTAAAAATATGCTGATTTGTGTAGTATATGATTATTTTGGAATAATCTAACGCTGTGCAAAATTTCTGGAATTTTCGGAGAGGTGAAAATTTTCAAGATTTTTTACTTGTGACGACACGAGGTGAAAAACTCGAAAATCATGAACTCTAAAAATGGGCTGATTTTTGAAGTATATATATGATTATTTTGGAGTAATCTAACGCTGTGCAAAATTTGGGGAATTTTGGGAGAGGTGAAAATTTTCAAGATTTTTGACTTGTGACGACTAGAGGTGAAAAATCCGAAAATCATGAACTCTAAAAATGGTCTGGTTTTTGTAGTACATGACTATGTTGGCGTAATTTAACGCTGTGCAAAATTTGATAAATTTTGGTAGAGGTTAAAAATTTTAAAGATTTTTTACTTGTGACGACACGAGATGAAAAACTCGAAAATCATGAACTGTAAAATATGCTGATTTTTGTAGTATATGATTATTTTGGAATAATCTAACGCTGTGCAAAATTTCTAGAATTTTCGGAGAGGTGAAAATTTTCAAGATTTTTTACTTGTGACGACACGAGGTGAAAAACTCGAAAATCATGAACTCTAAAATTTTTTTTTTTTTTTTTCATATATTTATTTATTGTATCTTCAAAAATGAACTAACAATAAGTAATCAAATCTTAAATCTAAATATAATTATTAGGCCCGACCAGTGTCGGACATAAACTTAGTGATAGTTATAAATAATACATAAGTAGTGATAATCAAAAAGGAAAAAAAAAATAAATAAACGTATTTTCAAGAAGTCCCATTTGGAGTGTTGAGAATAAGAGCCCTTGTGTCCCTCTTTTTTAAGCGGATATGTCCAGTAAAGTTCAAGATATTACGAGCGAGCGGATTAGGATGTGTCTCGAGTTTTGTTAAATATTTGCCTACGTATTTTGCAATTTCTTCAGTCACTAGTGGCATATTTAAATCGCGATGTATATTTGAATTTTTGATGTACCATGGAGCCGATGTTATCAAACGTAAAATTTTGTTTTGCCTTCGTTGGATTCTCTCAACACTTGAAGCTGAAGCAGTGCCCCATAGCTGAATTCCGTAGCACCATATTGGCTTCAAAAGCGACTTGTATATCAAAAGTTTGCAGTCTAGGCTGAGTGTTGAATTTCTGCCAATTAACCAATATATTTGAGTTAATTTAAGTTTCATTTGAGTTAACTTAGAGTCAATGTGATATTTCCATGTAAGCCTTCGATCAAGGTGTATGCCAAGGTATTTCACTTGAGAATGTTGAGGAATACTTTGATTGTTGATTCGAATGGGAGAGCAAGTATCTTTTCTTAGGGTAAACGTTATGTGGACACACTTTTGTTCATTTACTTTAATTCTCCATAAGTTCAACCATATTTCAAGCTGGGTAATGTGTTCTTGGAGATTGCGGGATGCCTCATCAGGGTTTTTGTGTATACTCATACAGGCTGTATCATCGGCAAATGTAGAAGTTAAGATGTTATTGCTCACAGGCATATCACAAGTATATATTAGATACAAGACTGGCCCCAGAATACTGCCCTGTGGCACACCGGAAGATATAGATTCGGGCACACTCGTGAACTCTCCTTCCACAACAGTGAACTTCCTATCAATAATATAACTTTCCAAAAGCTTTTGTATGTTTATTGGTAGGTACGTCTTCAATTTTAAAACTAGGCCTTCGTGCCATACTTTATCAAATGCCTGAGAAACATCAATAAAGAGAGCAGAACAATACTTCTTTTCTTCAAATGTTCTTCTTACAACTTGGACCAATCTATGCGTTTGTTCAATGGTGCTATGCTGACTTCTAAAACCAAACTGATGGTCCGGGATGCACCCATTATCAGCTAAAATTTTGGACAATTTAGTCATGAGCAGCTTTTCGAAAAGCTTTGAGATTGTTGATAGTAAGCTTATAGGCCTATATGACTCAGTCTTGTTAAGATCTTTTCCCAGCTTTGGAATCATTTTTATTTTGGCAATTTTCCAGTTATGTGGAAAATACTGCATTCTTAAAATGGCATTAAAAATAAATAGCAGGATTTTTATTGCAATTAGAGGCAAATTCATCAGCATCTTGTTACTAATGCCATCAATACCTGGAGCTTTCTTCGGGTCGAGTTCAGCAATTATTTTTTGTAGTTCACGCAACTTAAACCTTAAGGGACGAGGGGGTAGAGAAACTACACTCGGTAATTCGGCAGCACCCGTACATGAATTGGGAGTAAATACAGATTTTAAATGCTCAGAAAATAAATTACCTTTCTCACTATCGCTTCTCGCCCAGCCTCCGGTCGAAGTACGCAGTGGTGATTTAAGGTCAACGGGTCTTTTAAGATTTCTAGTAGCGCGCCATAAAGAGTAATTAGATGCTGACGTTACATCAAGACCTTCTAAATACTTTTCCAGTAATGCAGTTTTTTCCGACGATAGCAGCTCTTTGAGTCGTTTAGTACATTCTTTAAGTCTGATTTTATTTAGGGGTGATCTGTGTTGCTGCCATTCTCTTCTAGCTCTCCTTTTTTCACATACAAGACGTTCAATTTCCGTAGAATAAATTCTATTAAAGCCAGTCTGCGGATAGGAGATAGTGGCATGTTCAGCAGCCTGTTTAATATTTTCGTTAAGATTAGCAATGTTAAATTCAATATCATCAGATGATCTTAGCTGAATGTTTTCTACGCAGTGACTACTAAGATACTTTTTGAATCCTAGCCAGTTGACCCCATTAATCATTTTCACATATGAGTTAGTTAAATCACTCCTTAGTGGGTTGAAAATTGTTACTATTGTGGGAGAGTGATCGGAGGACAGATCTAGAGAGGCCTCTACGTGAATTAAGTCTCTATGAATATTTTTCGTAACGCCAAAATCTATAACATCTGGAATTTTTCTTACGTCAGTAGGCCAGTAAGTAGGCTCCCCGCTCGAAATGACATCTAAGCCCATTTTTGAAATTGTATTAAACAACGCTCGACCTCTAGGTGTAACAAGACGCGAGCCCCAGTACGTATGTTTTGCATTGTAGTCACCAGCTGCCAGGAAACAAGATCCAAGCGATTTGTAGAACTTCTCATACTGATCTTCGGTAACTGAAAATCTGGGAGGTGAGTAAATTGATGATATCACGAAATTCGCACAAAAATTGTCTACGAAAATATTCGTTGCTTGCATATATTCTTCAGTAACGTTGTCAAGGACATAGTGCTTGAGTCTTGACTTAATTAGAATTGCTGATCCACCGCATGCTCTCCCTCTAGGGTCCTTTGTATCATATAAAGTGTAACCATTTACTTTAAATAAGCTTCTTGAGGTCAAATGAGTCTCAGAAACCAACATTATATCAATATTTTTTTCCATGAGAAAGTGCTCAAGTTCATTTTTATATTGGCGAATGCCGTTTGCGTTCCAGAAACATATTTTTAACGTGTTCATGGTTTCTTAACTAATGCTTGAAGCAGTGTATTCTGCATTCGCAGCATCTCTTGCATCATATTAGTCATATTTGTAGTAAAGTTATTTATAGTTAGCACCAAATTCTCAATAGTAGCTTCAAGGCGACTAAAGTTAAAGCTTGAGTTTGCATTCGTTGAATTATTTGGCGGTGGAACAATTTGTGTGCGAATAGAACTAGTCCTAGCAGCATCAGCATACGATATTCGTGAAGTAACTGGTTGGCTTATTTGAGCAAAAGTGGCGGAGTTCGCGTTTACTGGTTGAGCTGGAGTTAATTTGGATTTTTGACCCATAGCCTGTTTAACGTAAGAATATACAGGGCATCCTCTGTAGTTAGCGGTGTGATTACCTCCACAATTACTGCATTTTTTTTCTGATTGATCTTTTGGCTTAGTACAGCTGGCAGTACCATGCAATTCACCGCAGATAACACAAACTGTAGGTAATTTGCAGTAAGTTTTTGTATGGCCATATTCTTGGCAATTATGGCACTGTACGGGGCCTGAACGCTTACGTGGCTCTTCAACTGTGATTTTTCGGTGTAAGAGATACTTTACGCTATAAATTGGATGGGTTTCATTTTTTTTCAATTTTATGTCATTCGGCTCCAGTTCGACCCGAAATAGGGGTTGGGGGACCTTTTCTCTGTTAATTATGTTGGTAACATTTTTTACTTTAAATCCTTGGTCGACAAGTGCACACTTCACTTCTTCGGGCTCAACATATGAATCTATGCCCTTTAATACTATCTGTAGGCCTTTAGCACTCTTAAGTTGGTATGTGTAAAAATTTGTTTTATTTTTTTCGAATTCACTAACAATTTTTCGAAATTGTTTTCATCATATATTTGGATTTTAGTTTCATCAATATTACCTCGTTTAATTGGAACGATGTGAAAAGTATTTTCTCCAATGGTCGACAGTAGTTTTTTTAGAAGCGCGTTAGAATTTTTTTCTCTCAAATAAATAGGTGGTGGCTTAAAAGACTTTTGCGATGATGTAGCGGGCTTGTCGTTTTTGTCTTGCAATAATGAAAAACGATTTTGACGATTGGTAGAAGATGCACTGTTATCCCTAGACATCTTTGGAGCTGATGAAATTTTAGAAGAATTTGGGCTTCGCCCACGCTTTACCACGGTTATATATCTGTCCATTCCTACTTGTACCTTTGGTTTTGAGTTACTGTTATCTGTAGTGATAACTTGGTTTAGTGATGAACACGAGCCCGGATCGGATGATATCGCTGACTTGAATGAAGAAGTACTAGGCAATTGTAATGTTAACGAATCACTAGTTGGCATTGGACAAAGCGAAGTTGATCGCTGACGAAAAAGTGGCTTTGCCGTTAGAAAAAGACTATCATCAGATTTTTTATTTTTATTGTTAACATTGAGAGCTTCAGAACTCACAGTAAAATATGCATTTCTGCCGTTTAAACGCACTTCACAATTTTTTGTTTTTGAGGTACTCATGTAGAGTATTCCTCAAGGGCACTTTGTTTGCGGTTTTTGTTTGTTTTTGTTTTTTGTTTCTTGCTATGTAAAAATAATAATAAGAGTTCATGATTTACGAATTTTTCACCTCGTGTCGTCACAAGTAAAAAATCTTGAAAATTTTCACCTCTCCCAAAATTACAGAAATTTTGCACAGCGTAAGATTATTCTAAAATAATCATATACTAAAAAATCAGCCCATTTTTAGAGTTCATGATTTTCGATTTTTCCATCGTGTCGTCACAAGTCAAAAATCTTGAAAATGTTCACCTATCAAAAATTCCCCACATTTTGCACAGCGTTAAATTACGTCAAAATAATCATATACTACAAAAATCAGCCCCATTTTTAGAGTTCATGATTTTCGATTTTTCCATCGTGTCGTCACAAGTCAAAAATCTTGAAAATGTTCACCTCTCAAAAATTCCCCACATTTTGCACAGCGTTAAATTACGTCAAAATAATTATATACTACAAAAATCAGCCTATTTTTAGAGTTCATGATTTTAGAGTTTTTCACCTCGTGTCGTCACAAGGAAAAAATATTGAAAATTTTCACCTCTCCGAAAGTTCCCCAAAATTTGCACAGCGATTAATTACGGCTAAATAATCATATACTACAGAAATCAGCCCATTTTTAGAGTTTATGATTTTCGATTTTTCACCTCGAGTCGCAACAATAAAAAAATCTTGAAAATTTTTAACCTCTACCAAAATTTATCAAATTTTGCACAGCGTTAAATTACGCCAACATAGTCATGTACTACAAAAACCAGCCCATTTTTAGAGTTCATGATTTTCGAGTTTTTCAACTCGAGTCGTAACAAGTCAAGAATCTTAAAAATGTTCACCTCTCTGAAAATTCCCCAAACTTTGCACAGCGTTAAATTACGCCAAAATAATCATATACTACAAAAAACAGCCCATTTCTAGAGTAATGACTTTCGAATTTTTCACCTCGAGTCGTAACAATTCAAAAATCTTGAAAATTTTCACCTCTTCCAAAATTTCGCAAATTTTGCATAGCAATAAATTACGCCAAAATAATCATATACTACAAAAATCAGCTATTTTATAGTTCATGATTTTCGAGTTTTTCCCTCGTGTCGTCACAAGTCAAAAATCTTGAAAATGTTTACCTCTCAAAAATTCCCCACATTTTGCACAGCGTTAAATTACGTCAAAATAATCATATACTACAAAAATCAGCCCATTTTTAGAGTTCATGACTTTCGGATTTTTCACCTCGAGTCGCCACAAGTAAAAAATCTTGAAAATTTTTACCTCTCCGAAAGTTCCCCAAAATTTGCACAGCGATAAATTACGGCAAAATAATCATATACTACAGAAATCAGCCAATTTTTAGAGTTTATGATTTTCGATTTTTCACCTCGAGTCGCAACAATAAAAAATCTTGAAAATTTTTAACCACTACCAAAATTCATCAAATTTTGCGCAGCGTTAAACTACGCCACATAGTCATGTACTACAAAAACCAGCCCATTTTTAGAGTTCATGATTTTTGGATTTTTCACATCGAGTATAACAAGTCAAAATCTTGAAAATTTTCACCACTCCCAAATTTCGCCAAATTTTGCACAGCGTTAGATTACGCCAAAATAATCATATCCTACAAAAGTCAGCCCATTTTTAGAGCTCATGACATTCTAATTTTTCACCTCGAGTCGTAACAATTCAAAAATGTTGAAAATTTTCACCTCTTCCAAAATTCCGCTAATTTTGCACAGCATTAAATTACGCTAAAATAATCATATACTACAAAAATCAGCCAATTTTTAGAGTTCATGATTTTCGGGTTTTTCACCGCTAGTCGTAACAACTCAAAAATTTTGAAAAAAAATCAGCCCATTTTTAGAGTTCATGATTTTCGGGTTTTTCACCTCTAGTCGTAACAAGTCAAAAATCTTGAAAATTTTCACCCCTCCCAAAATTCCCCAAATTTTGCACAGCTTTAAATTACGCTAAAATAATCATATACTACAAAAATCATCCTATGTTTAGTTTATGATTTTCGAGTTTTTCACCTCGAGTCGCCACAAGTAAAAAATCTTAAAAATTTTCACCTCTCCCAAAATTCCCCAAATTTTGCACAGCGATAAATTGCGGCAAAATAATCATATACTACAGAAATCAGCCCATTTTTAGAGTTTATAATTTTCGATTTTTCACCTCGAGTCGCAACAAATCAATAATCTTGAAAATTTTTAACCTCTACCAAAATTCATCAAATTTTGCACTGCGTTAAATTACGCCAACATAATCATGTACTACAAAAACCAGCCCATTTTTAGAGTTCATGATTTTCGGATTTTTCACCTCGAGTCGTCATAAGTCAAAAATCTTGAAAATTTTCACCACTCCCAAAATTCGCCAAATTTTGCACAGCGTTAGATTACTCCAAAATAATCATATACTACAAAAATCAGCCAATTTTTAGAGTTCATGATTTTCGGGTTTTTCACAGCTAGTCGTAACAAGTTAAAAATTTTGAAAATTTTCACCTCTCCCAAAATTCTCCAAATTTTGCACAGCGTTAAATTACGCCAAAATAATAATATACTACAAAAATCAGCCCATTTTTAGAGTTCATGACTTTCAAATTTTTCACCTCGAGTCGTAACAAGTCAAAAACCTTAAAAATTTTTAAACTCTCCCAAAATTCCACAAATTTTGCACAGCGTTAAATTTCGCCAAAATAATCATATCTACAAAAATCAGCCTGTTTTTAGAGTTCATGATTTTCGAGTTTTTCATCTCGTGTCGTCACAAGTAAAAAATCTTGAAAATTTTCACCTCTCCCAAAATTCCCCAAATTTTGCACAGCGTTAGATTACTCCAAAATAATCATATACTACAAAAATCAGCCCATTTTTAGAGTTCATGATTTTCGAGTTTTTCACCTCGTGTCGTCACAAGTAAAAAATCTTGAAAATTTTCACCTCTCCGATAATTCCAGAAATTTTGCACAGCGTTAGATTATTCCAAAATAATCATATACTACAAAAATCAGCATATTTTTACAGTTCATGATTTTCGAGTTTTTCATCTCGAGTCGCAACAAGTAAAAAATCTTGAAAATTTTCACCTCTCCCAAAATTCCTCAAATTTTGCAGAGCGTTAGATTACACCAAAATAATAATATACTACAAAAATCAGCCCATTTATGGAGTTCATGACTTTCCAATTTTTCACCTCGAGTCGTAACAAGTCAAAAATCTTGAAAATTTTTAACCTCTCCCAAAATTCCGCAAATTTTGCACAGCGTTAAATTACGCCAAAATAATCATTTACTACAAAAATCAGCTTATTTTAGAGTTCATGATTTTCGAGTTTTTCACCTCGTGTCGTCACAAGTAAAAAATCTTGAAAAAAAATCATCCCATTTTTAGAGTTCATGATTTTCGGGGTTTTCACCTCTAGTAGTAACCAGTCAAAACGTTTAACGCTGTGTAAAATTTGGGGAATTTTGGGAGAGGTGAAAATTTTCAAGATTTTTGACTACTGACGACACGAGGGGGGAAAAAAATTAGGTTGATGTTTGTCGTATATGATTATTTTGGCGTAATCTAACGCTGTGCAAAATAATGGGAATTTTCGGAGAGGTGAAAATTTTCAAGTTTTTTGACTTGTTACGACTCGAGGTGAAAAACTCGAAAATCATAAACTCAAAAAATGAGCTGATTTCTTTAGTATATGATTATTTTGCCGAAATTTAAGTCTGTGCAAAATTTGATGAATTTTGGGAGGGGTTAAAAATTTTCAAGATTTTTTCGTTGTTGCGACTCGAGGTGAAAAATCGAAAATCATAAACTCTAAAAATCGGCTGATTTCTGTAGTATATGATTATTTTTCCGTAATTTATCACTGTGCAAAATTTGGAGAATTTTGGGAGAGGTGAAAATTTTCAATATTTTTAACTTGTTACGACTAGAGGTGAAAAACCCGAAATTCATGAACTCTAAAAATGGGCTGATTTTTGTAGTATATGATTATTTTGGAGTAATCTAACGCTGTGCAAAATTTGGGGAATTTTGGGAGAGGTGAAATTTTTAAAGATTTTTTACTTGTGACGACACGAGGTGAAAAAGTCGAAAATCATGAACTGTAAAAATATGCTGATTTTTGTAGTATATGATTATTTTGGCGTAATTTAACGCTGTGCAAAATTTACGGAATTTTGGGAGAGGTTAAAAATTTTCAAGATTTTTTACTTGTTACGGCTAGAGGTGAAAACCCCGAAAATCATGAACTCTAAAAATGGGCTGGTTTTTGTAGTATATGATTATTTTGCCGGAATTTATCGCTGTGCAAAATTTAGGGAATTTTGGGAGAGGTGAAAATTTTCAAGATTTTTTACTTGTGGCGACTCGAGGTGAAAAACTAGAAAATCATAAACTAAACATAGGCTGATTTTTGTAGTATATGATTATTTTAGCGTAATTTAATGCTGTTCAAAATTTGCGGAATTTTGGGAGAGGTGAAAATTTTAAAGATTTTTGAATTGTTACGACTCGAGGTGAAAAATTCAAAAGTCATGAGCTTTAAAAATGGGCTGATTTTTGTAGGATATGAATATTTTGGCGTAATCTAACGCTGTGCAAAATTTGGGGAATTTTGGGAGTGGTGAAAATTTTCAAGATTTTTGACTTATGACGACTCGAAGTAAAAAATCCGAATATCATGAACTCTAAACATGGGCTGGTTTTTGTACTACATGATTATGTTGGCGTAATTTAACGCTGTGCAAAATTTGATGAATTTTGGTAGAGGTTAAAAATTTTCAAGATTTTTGACTTGTTGCGACTCGAGTTGAAAAATCGAAAATCATAAACTCTAAAAATGGGCTGATTTCTGTAGTATATGATTATTTTGCCGCAATTTATCGCTGTGCAAAATTTGGGGAATTTTGGGAGAGGTGAAAATTTTCAAGATTTTTTACTTGTGGCGACTCGAGGTGAAAACCTCGAAAATCATAAACTAAACATAGGCTGATTTTTGTAGTATATGATTATTTTAGCGTAATTTAAAGCTGTGCAAAATTTGGGGAATTTTGGGAGAGGTGAAAATTTTCAAGATTTTTGACTTGTTACGACTAGAGGTGAAAAACCCGAAAATCATGAACTCTAAAAATGGGCTGATTTTTTTCATGATTTTTTACTTGTGACGACACGAGGTGAAAAACTCGAAAATCATGAACTCTAAAAAAAGATGATTTTTGTAGTATATGATTATTTTGGCGTAATTTAACGCTGTGCAAAATTTGCGGAATTTTGGGTGAGGTTAAAAATTTTCAAGATTTTTGACTTGTTACGACTAGAGGTGAAAAATTGGAAAGTCATGAAATGCAAAAATGGGCTGATTTTTGTAGTATATTATTATTTTGGTGTTATCTAACGCTGTGCAAAATTTGAGGAATTTTGGGAGAGGTGAAAATTTTCAAGATTTTTGACTAGTGGCGACACGAGGGGAAAAAAAATTAGGTTAATGTTTGTAGTATATGATTATTTTGGAGTAATCTAACGCTGGGCAAAAATTGGGGAATTTTGGGAGAGGTGAAAATTTTCAAGATTTTTGACTTGTTACGACTAGCGGTGAAAAACCCGAAAATCATGAACTCTAAAAATTGGCTGATTGTAGTATATGATTATTTTGGAGTAATCTAACGCTGTGCAAAATTTGGGGAATTTTGGGAGAGGTGAAAATTTTCAAGATATTTTAATTGTTACGACACGAGATGAAAAACTCGAAAATCATGCACTGTAAAAATATGCTGATTTTTGTAGTATATGATTATTTTGGAATAATCTAACGCTATGCAAAATTTCTGGAATTTTCGGAGAGGTGAAAATTTTCAAGATTTTTTACTTGTGACGACACGAGGTGAAAAACTCGAAAATCATGAACTGTAAAAATATGCTGATTTTTGTAGTATATGATTATTTTGGCGAAATTTAACGCTGTGCAAAATTTGTTGAATTTTGGGAGAGGTTAAAAATTTTTAAGGTAAAAACCTCAAAGTCAAAAGACTTGTTACGACTCGAGGTGAAAAATTCGTAAGTCATGAACTCTAAACATGGGCTGATTTTTGTAGTATATTATTATTTTGGAGTAATCTAACGCTGTGCAAAATTTGGGGAATTTTGGGAGAGGTAAAAATTTTAAAGATTTTTTACTTGTGACGACACGAGGTGAAAAAGTCGAAAATCATGAACTGTAAAAATATGCTGAATTTTGTAGTATATGATTATTTTGGCGTAATTTAACGCTGTGCAAAATTTACGGAATTTTGGGAGAGGTTAAAAATTTTCAAGATTTTTGACTTGTTACGGCTAGAGGTGAAAACTCCGAAAATCATGAACTCTAAAAATGGGTTGGTTTTTGTAGTATGTATATGTATATGATTATATTGGCGTAATCTAAAGCTGTGCAAAATTTGGGGAATTTTCGGAGAGGTGAAAATTTTCGAGTTTTCTGACTTGTTACGACTCGAGGTAAAAAACTCGAAAATCTTAAACTTTAAAAATGGGCTGATTACTGTAGTATATGATTATTTTGCCGCAATTTATCGCTGTGCAAAATTTAGGGAATTTTGGGAGAGGTGAAAATTTTCAAGATTTTTTACTTGTGGCGACTCGAGGTGAAAAACTCGAAAATCATAAACTAAACATAGGCTGATTTTTGTAGTATATGATTATTTTAGCGTAATTTAATGCTGTGCAAAATTTGCGGAATTTTGGTAGAGCTGAAAATTTTAAAGATTTTTGAATTATTACGACTCGAGGTGAAAAATTCGAAAGTCATGAGCTCTCAAAATGGGCTGATTTTTGTATAATATGAATATTTTGGCGTAATCTAACGCTGTGCAAAATTTGGGGAATTTTGGGAGTGGTGAAAATTTTCAAGATTTTTGACTTATGACGACTCGAAGTGAAAAATCCGAAAATCATGAACTCTAAAAATGGGCTGATTTTTTTTCATGATTTTTTACTTGTTACGGCACGAGGTGAAAAACTCGAAAATTATGAACTCTAAAAAAAGATGATTTTTGTAGTATATGATTATTTTGGCGTAATTTAACGCTGTGCAAAATTTGCGGAATTTTGGGTGAGGTTAAAAATTTTCAAGATTTTTGACTTGTTACGACTCGAGGTAAAAAATTGAAAAGTCATGAACTCCAAAAACGGGCTGATTTTTGTAGTATATTATTATTTTGGCGTAATCTAACGCTGTGCAAAATTTGAGGAATTTTGGGAGAGGTGAAAATTTTCAAGATTTTTGACTTGTTACGACTAGCGGTGAAAAACCCGAAAATCATGAACTCTAAAAATTGGCTGATTGTAGTATATGATTATTTTGGAGTAATCTAACGCTGTGCAAAATTTGGGGAATTTTGGGAGAGGTGAAAATTTTCAATATTTTTTACTTGTGACGACACGAGGTGAAAAACTCGAAAATCATGAATTCTAAAATTAGTCTGACTTTGTAGTATATGGTTATTTTGACGTAATTTAACGCTGTGCAAAATTTGGGGAATTTAGGGAGAGGTGAAAATTTTCAAGATTTTTGACTTGTGACGACACGAGGGGAAAACTCAAAAATCATGAACTCTAAAATTAGGCTGATTTTTGTAGTATATAATTATTTTGGCGAAATTTAACGCTGTGCAAAATTTGTTGAATTTTGGGAGAGGTTAAAAATTTTTAAGGTTTTTGACTTGTTACGACTGGAGGTGAAAAATTCGTAAGTCATGAACTCTAAAAATGGGCTGATTTTTGTAGTATATTATTATTTTGGCGTAATTTAATGCTGTGCAAAATTTAGAGAATTTTGAGAGAGGTGAAAATATTCAAGATTTTTGACTTGTTACGACTAGACGTGAAAAACTCGAAAATCATGAACTCTACAAATAGGCTGATTTTTGAAGTATATGATTATTTTTGCGTAATTTAAAGCTCTGCAAACTTTGATGAATTTTGGGAGAGCTTAAAAGTTTTCAAGATTTTGACTTGTTATACTCGAGGTGAAAAATCCAAAAATCATGAACTCTAAAATGGGCTGGTTTTTGTAATACATGACTATGTTGGCGTAATTTAACGCTGTGCAAAATTTGATAAGTTTTGGTAGAGGTTAAAAATTTTCAAGATTTTTTATTGTTGCGACTCGAGGTGAAAAATCGAAAATCATAAACTCTAAAAATGGGCTGATTCTGTAGTATATGATTATTTTGCCGTAATTTATCGCTGTGCAAATTTTGGGGAACTTTCGGAGAGGTAAAAATTTTCCAGATTTTTTACTTGTAACGACTCGAGGTGAAAAATTCGAAAGTCATAAACTCTAAAAATGGGCTGATTTTTGTAGTATATGATTATTTTGACGTAATTTAACGCTGTGCAAAATTTGGGGAATTTTGGGAGAGGTGAAAATTTTCAAGATTTTTGACTTGTGAAGACACGATGGAAAAACTCAAAAATCATGAACTCTATAATAGCTGATTTTTGTAGTATATGATTATTTTGACGTAGTTTAACGCTGTGCAAAATGTGGGGAATTTTTGAGTTGAAAATTTTAAAGATTTTGTACTTGTGACGACACGAGGTGAAAAACTCTAAAATCATGAACTCTAAAAATAGGCTGATTTTTGTAGTATATAATTATTTTGACGTAATTTAACGCTGTGCAAAATTTGGGGAATTGAGGTGAAAATTTTCAAGATTTTTGACTTGTGACGACACGAGGGGAAAACTCAAAAATCATGAACTCTAAAATTAGGTTGATGTTTGTAGTATATGATTATTTTGACGTAATTTAATGCTGCGCAAAATTTGATGAATTTTGGGAGAGATGAAAATTTTCAAGATTTTTGAATTGTTACGACTCGAGGTGAAAAACTCGAAAATCATGGACCTTAAAAATAGGCTGATTTATGCACTATATGATTATTTTGGCGTAATCTAACGCTGTGCAAAATTTGGGGAACTTTCGGAGAGGTGAAAATTTTCAAGTTTTTTGACTTGTTACGACTCAAGGTAAAAAATTCGAAAATCATAAATTCTAAAAATGAGCTGATTTCTTTAGTATATGATTATTTTGCCGAAATTTAACACTGTGCAAAATTTGATGAATTTTGGGAGGGGTTAACAATTTTTAAGATTTTTTCGTTGTTGCGACTCGAGGTGAAAAATCGAAAATCATAAACTCTAAAAATCGGCTGATTTCTGTAGTATATGATTATTTTGGCGTAATTTAACGCTGTGCAAAATTTACGGAATTTTGGGAGAGGTTAAAAATTTTCAAGATTTTTGACTTGTTACGACTAGAGGTAAAAACCCCGAAAATCATGAACTCTAAAAATGGGCTGGTTTTTGTAGTATATGATTATTTTGGCGTAATCTAAAGCTGTGCAAAATTTGGGGAATTTTCGGAGAGGTGAAAATTTTCGAGTTTTTCGACTTGTTGCGACTCGAGGTGAAAAATCGAAAATCATAAACTCTAAAAATGGGCTGATTTCTGTAGTATATGATTATTTTGCCGCAATTTATCGCTGTGCAAAATTTGCGGAATTTTGGGAGAGGTAAAAATTTTAAAGATAGGATATGAATACTTTGGCGTAATCTAACGCTGTGCAAAATTTGGGGAATTTTGGGAGTGGTGAAAATTTTCAAGATTTTTGACTTATGACGACTTGAAGTGAAAAATCCGAAAATCATGAACTCTAAAAATGGGATGGTTTTTGTAGTACATGATTATGTTGGCGTAATTTAACGCTGTGCAAAATTTGATGAATTTTGGTAGAGGTTAAAAATTTTCAAGATTTTTGACTTGTGACGACACGATGTGAAAAACTCGAAAATCATGAACTGTAAAAATATGCTGATTTTTGTAGTATATGATTATTTTGGTATAATCTAACGCTGTGCAAAATTTCTGGAATTTTCGGAGAGGTGAAAATTTTCAAGATTTTTTACTTGTGACGACGACACGAGGTGAAAAACTCGAAAATCATGAACTCCAAAAGTGGGCTGATTTTGGTAGTATATTATTATTTTGGAGTAATCTAACGCTGTGCAAAATTTGAGGAATTTTGGGAGAGTGAAAATGTTCAAGATTTTTGAAAATCATGAACTCTAAAAATAGGCTGATTTTTGTAGTATATGATTATTTTGACGTAATTTCACGCTGTGCAAAATTTGGGGAATTTTGGGAGAGGTGAAAATTTTAAAGATAGGATATGAATACTTTGGCGTAATCTAACGCTGTGCAAAATTTGGGGAATTTTGGGAGTGGTGAAAATTTTCAAGATTTTTGACTTATGACGACTTGAAGTGAAAAATTCGAAAATCATGAACTCTAAAAATGGGCTGGTTTTTGTAGTACATGATTATGTTGGCGTAATTTAACGCTGTGCAAAATTTGATGAATTTTGGTAGAGGTTAAAAATTTTCAAGATTTTTGAATTGTTACGACTCGAGGTGAAAAACTCGAAAATCATGGACCTTAAAAATAGGCTGATTTATGCACTATATGATTATTTTGGCGTAATCTAACGCTGTGCAAAATTTGGGGAATTTTCGGAGAGGTGAAAATTTTCAAGTTTTTTGACTTGTTACGACTCAAGGTAAAAAACTCGAAAATCATAAATTCTAAAAATGGGCTGATTTCTTTAGTATATGATTATTTTGCCGAAATTTAACTCTGTGCAAAATTTGATGAATTTTGGGAGGGGTTAACAGTTTTTAAGATTTTTTCGTTGTTGCGACTCGAGGTGAAAAATCGAAAATCATAAACTCTAAAAATCGGCTGATTTCTGTAGTATATGATTATTTTGGCGTAATTTAACGCTGTGCAAAATTTACGGAATTTTGGGAGAGGTTAAAAATTTTCAAGATTTTTGACTTGTTACGACTAGAGGTAAAAACCCCGAAAATCATGAACTCTAAAAATGGGCTGGTTTTTGTAGTATATGATTAGTTTGGCGTAATCTAAAGCTGTGCAAAATTTGGGGAATTTTCGGAGAGGTGAAAATTTTCGAGTTTTTCGACTTGTTGCGACTCGAGGTGAAAAATCGAAAATCATAAACTCTAAAAATGGACTGATTTCTGTAGTATATGATTATTTTGCCGCAATTTATCGCTGTGCAAAATTTGCGGAATTTTGGGAGAGGTGAAAATTTTAAAGATAGGATATGAATACTTTGGCGTAATCTAACGCTGTGCAAAATTTGGGGAATTTTGGGAGTGGTGAAAATTTTCAAGATTTTTGACTTATGACGACTTGAAGTGAAAAATCCGAAAATCATGAACTCTAAAAATGGGCTGGTTTTTGTAGTACATGATTATGTTGGCGTAATTTAACGCTGTGCAAAATTTGATGAATTTTGGTAGAGGTTAAAAATTTTCAAGATTTTTGACTTGTGACGACACGATGTGAAAAACTCGAAAATCATGAACTGTAAAAATATGCTGATTTTTGTAGTATATGATTATTTTGGAATAATCTAACGCTGTGCAAAATTTCTGGAATTTTCGGAGAGGTGAAAATTTTCAAGATTTTTTACTTGTGACGACACGAGGTGAAAAACTCGAAAATCATGAACTCCAAAAATGGGCTGATTTTTGTAGTATATTATTATTTTGGAGTAATCTAACGCTGTGCAAAATTTGAGGAATTTTGGGAGAGTGAAAATTTTCAAGATTTTTGAAAATCATGAACTCTAAAAATAGGCTGATTTTTGTAGTATATGATTATTTTGACGTAATTTCACGCTGTGCAAAATTTGGGGAATTTTGGGAGAGGTGAAAATTTTAAAGATAGGATATGAATACTTTGGCGTAATCTAACGCTGTGCAAAATTTGGGGAATTTTGGGAGTGGTGAAAATTTTCAAGATTTTTGACTTATGACGACTTGAAGTGAAAAATTCGAAAATCATGAACTCTAAAAATGGGCTGGTTTTTGTAGTACATGATTATGTTGGCGTAATTTAACGCTGTGCAAAATTTGATGAATTTTGGTAGAGGTTAAAAATTTTCAAGATTTTTGAATTGTTACGACTCGAGGTGAAAAACTCGAAAATCATGGACCTTAAAAATAGGCTGATTTATGCACTATATGATTATTTTGGCGTAATCTAACGCTGTGCAAAATTTGGGGAATTTTCGGAGAGGTGAAAATTTTCAAGTTTTTTGACTTGTTACGACTCAAGGTAAAAAACTCGAAAATCATAAATTCTAAAAATGAGCTGATTTCTTTAGTATATGATTATTTTGCCGAAATTTAACACTGTGCAAAATTTGATGAATTTTGGGAGGGGTTAACAATTTTTAAGATTTTTTCGTTGTTGCGACTCGAGGTGAAAAATCGAAAATCATAAACTCTAAAAATCGGCTCATTTCTGTAGTATATGATTATTTTGGCGTAATTTAACGCTGTGCAAAATTTACGGAATTTTGGGAGAGGTTAAAAATTTTCAAGATTTTTGACTTGTTACGACTCGAGGTGAAAAATCGAAAATCATAAACTCTAATAATGGGCTGATTTCTGTAGTATATGATTATTTTGCCGCAATTTATCGCTGTGCAAAATTTGCGGAATTTTGGGAGAGGTGAAAATTTTAAAGATAGGATATGAATACTTTGGCGTAATCTAACGCTGTGCAAAATTTGGGGAATTTTGGGAGTGGTGAAAATTTTCAAGATTTTTGACTTATGACGACTTGAAGTGAAAAATCCGAAAATCATGAACTCTAAAAATGGGCTGGTTTTTGTAGTACATGATTATGTTGGCGTAATTTAACGCTGTGCAAAATTTGATGAATTTTGGTAGAGGTTAAAAATTTTCAAGATTTTTGACTTGTGACGACACGATGTGAAAAACTCGAAAATCATGAACTGTAAAAATATGCTGATTTTTGTAGTATATGATTATTTTGGAATAATCTAACGCTGTGCAAAATTTCTGGAATTTTCGGAGAGGTGAAAATTTTCAAGATTTTTTACTTGTGACGACACGAGGTGAAAAACTCGAAAATCATGAACTCCAAAAATGTGCTGATTTTGGTAGTATATTATTATTTTGGAGTAATCTAACGCTGTGCAAAATTTGAGGAATTTTGGGAGAGTGAAAATTTTCAAGATTTTTGAAAATCATGAACTCTAAAAATAGGCTGATTTTTGTAGTATATGATTATTTTGACGTAATTTCACGCTGTGCAAAATTTGGGGAATTTTGGGAGAGGTGAAAATTTTAAAGATAGGATATGAATACTTTGGCGTAATCTAACGCTGTGCAAAATTTGGGGAATTTTGGGAGTGGTGAAAATTTTCAAGATTTTTGACTTATGACGACTTGAAGTGAAAAATTCGAAAATCATGAACTCTAAAAATGGGCTGGTTTTTGTAGTACATGATTATGTTGGCGTAATTTAACGCTGTGCAAAATTTGATGAATTTTGGTAGAGGTTAAAAATTTTCAAGATTTTTGAATTGTTACGACTCGAGGTGAAAAACTCGAAAATCATGGACCTTAAAAATAGGCTGATTTATGCACTATATGATTATTTTGGCGTAATCTAACGCTGTGCAAAATTTGGGGAATTTTCGGAGAGGTGAAAATTTTCAAGTTTTTTGACTTGTTACGACTCAAGGTAAAAAACTCGAAAATCATAAATTCTAAAAATGGGCTGATTTCTTTAGTATATGATTATTTTGCCGAAATTTAACTCTGTGCAAAATTTGATGAATTTTGGGAGGGGTTAACAATTTTTAAGATTTTTTTCGTTGTTGCGACTCGAGGTGAAAAATCGAAAATCATAAACTCTAAAAATCGGCTGATTTCTGTAGTATATGATTATTTTGGCGTAATTTAACGCTGTGCAAAATTTACCGAATTTTGGGAGAGGTTAAAAATTTTCAAGATTTTTGATTTGTTACGACTAGAGGTAAAAACCCCGAAAATCATGAACTCTAAAAATGGGCTGGTTTTTGTAGTATATGATTATTTTGGCGTAATCTAAAGCTGTGCAAAATTTGGGGAATTTTCGGAGAGGTGAAAATTTTCGAGTTTTTCGACTTGTTACGACTCGAGGTAAAAAACTCGAAAATCTTAAACTCTAAAAATGGGCTGATTACTGTAGTATATGATTATTTTACCGCAATTTATCGCTGTGCAAAATTTAGGGAATTTTGGGAGAGGTGAAAATTTTCAAGATTTTTGACTTGTTACGACTAGAGGTGAAAAACTCGAAAATCATGAACTCTACAAATAGGCTCATTTTTGTAGTATATGATTATTTTGACGTAATTTAAAGCTGTGCAAACTTTGTTGAATTTTGGGAGAGCTTAAAAGTTTTCAAGATTTTGACTTGTTATACTCAAGATTTTTTACTTGTGGCGACTCGAGGTGAAAAACTCGAAAATCATAAACCAAACATAGGCTGATTTTTGTAGTCTATGATTATTTTAGCGTAATTTAATGCTGTGCAAAATTTGCGGAATTTTGGGAGAGGTGAAAATTTTAAAGATAGGATATGAATACTTTGGCGTAATCTAACGCTGTGCAAAATTTGGGGAATTTTGGGAGTGGTGAAAATTTTCAAGATTTTTGACTTATGACGACTTGAAGTGAAAAATCCGAAAATCATGAACTCTAAAAATGGGCTGGTTTTTGTAGTACATGATTATGTTGGCGTAATTTAACGCTGTGCAAAATTTGATGAATTTTGGTAGAGGTTAAAAATTTTCAAGATTTTTGACTTGTGACGACACGATGTGAAAAACTCGAAAATCATGAACTGTAAAAATATGCTGATTTTTGTAGTATATGATTATTTTGGAATAATCTAACGCTGTGCAAAATTTCTGGAATTTTCGGAGAGGTGAAAATTTTCAAGATTTTTTACTTGTGACGACACGAGGTGAAAAACTCGAAAATCATGAACTCCAAAAATGTGCTGATTTTGGTAGTATATTATTATTTTGGAGTAATCTAACGCTGTGCAAAATTTGAGGAATTTTGGGAGAGTGAAAATTTTCAAGATTTTTGAAAATCATGAACTCTAAAAATAGGCTGATTTTTGTAGTATATGATTATTTTGACGTAATTTCACGCTGTGCAAAATTTGGGGAATTTTGGGAGAGGTGAAAATTTTAAAGATAGGATATGAATACTTTGGCGTAATCTAACGCTGTGCAAAATTTGGGGAATTTTGGGAGTGGTGAAAATTTTCAAGATTTTTGACTTATGACGACTTGAAGTGAAAAATTCGAAAATCATGAACTCTAAAAATGGGCTGGTTTTTGTAGTACATGATTATGTTGGCGTAATTTAACGCTGTGCAAAATTTGATGAATTTTGGTAGAGGTTAAAAATTTTCAAGATTTTTGAATTGTTACGACTCGAGGTGAAAAACTCGAAAATCATGGACCTTAAAAATAGGCTGATTTATGCACTATATGATTATTTTGGCGTAATCTAACGCTGTGCAAAATTTGGGGAATTTTCGGAGAGGTGAAAATTTTCAAGTTTTTTGACTTGTTACGACTCAAGGTAAAAAACTCGAAAATCATAAATTCTAAAAATGGGCTGATTTCTTTAGTATATGATTATTTTGCCGAAATTTAACTCTGTGCAAAATTTGATGAATTTTGGGAGGGGTTAACAATTTTTAAGATTTTTTTCGTTGTTGCGACTCGAGGTGAAAAATCGAAAATCATAAACTCTAAAAATCGGCTGATTTCTGTAGTATATGATTATTTTGGCGTAATTTAACGCTGTGCAAAATTTACGGAATTTTGGGAGAGGTTAAAAATTTTCAAGATTTTTGACTTGTTACGACTAGAGGTAAAAACCCCGAAAATCATGAACTCTAAAAATGGGCTGGTTTTTGTAGTATATGATTATTTTGGCGTAATCTAAAGCTGTGCAAAATTTGGGGAATTTTCGGAGAGGTGAAAATTTTCGAGTTTTTCGACTTGTTACGACTCGAGGTAAAAAACTCGAAAATCTTAAACTCTAAAAATGGGCTGATTACTGTAGTATATGATTATTTTACCGCAATTTATCGCTGTGCAAAATTTAGGGAATTTTGGGAGAGGTGAAAATTTTCAAGATTTTTGACTTGTTACGACTAGAGGTGAAAAACTCGAAAATCATGAACTCTACAAATAGGCTCATTTTTGTAGTATATGATTATTTTGACGTAATTTAAAGCTGTGCAAACTTTGTTGAATTTTGGGAGAGCTTAAAAGTTTTCAAGATTTTGACTTGTTATACTCAAGATTTTTTACTTGTGGCGACTCGAGGTGAAAAACTCGAAAATCATAAACCAAACATAGGCTGATTTTTGTAGTCTATGATTATTTTAGCGTAATTTAATGCTGTGCAAAATTTGCGGAATTTTGGGAGAGGTGAAAATTTTAAAGATAGGATATGAATACTTTGGCGTAATCTAACGCTGTGCAAAATTTGGGGAATTTTGGGAGTGGTGAAAATTTTCAAGATTTTTGACTTATGACGACTTGCAGTGAAAAATCCGAAAATCATGAACTCTAAAAATGGGCTGGTTTTTGTAGTACATGATTATGTTGGCGTAATTTAACGCTGTGCAAAATTTGATGAATTTTGGTAGAGGTTACAAATTTTCAAGATTTTTGACTTGTTGCGACTCGAGGTAAAAAATCGAAAATCATAAGCTCTAAAAATGGGCTGATTTTTGTAGTATATGATTATTTTAGCGTAATTTAAAGCTGTGCAAAATTTGGGGAATTTTGGGAGAGGTGAAAATTTTCAAGATTTTTTACTTGTAACGACACGAGTTGAAAAACTCGAAAATCATGAAGTCTAAAAATGGGCTGGTTTTTGTAGTACATGACTATGTTGGCGTAATTTATCGCTGTGCAAAATTTGATGAATTTTGGTAGAGGTTAAAAATTTTCAAGATTTTTTACTTGTTACGACTCGAAGTGAAAAATTCGAAAGTCATGAACTCTAAAAATGGGCTGATTTTTGTAGTATATTATTATTTTGGCGTAATCTAACGCTGTGCAAAATTTGGGGAATTTTGGGAGAGGTCAAAATTTTGAAGATTTTTGACTAGTGACGACACGAGGGGGGAAAAAATTAGGTTGATGTTTGTAGTATATGATTATTTTGGAGTAATCTAACGCTGTGCAAAATTTGGGGAATTTTGGGAGAGGTGAAAATTTTCAAGATTTTTTACTTGTGACGACACGAGGTGAAAAACTCGAAAATAATGAACTCTAAAAACAGGCTGATTTTTGTAGTATATGATTATTTTGGCGAAATTTAACGCTGTGCAAAATTTGTGAAATTTTGGGAGAGTTTTTCGACTTGTTGCGACTCGAGGTGAAAAATCGAAAATCATAAACTCTAAAAATGGGCTGATTTCTGTAGTATATGATTATTTTGCCGCAATTTATCGCTGTGCAAAATTTGCGGAATTTTGGGAGAGGTGAAAATTTTAAAGATAGGATATGAATACTTTGGCGTAATCTAACGCTGTGCAAAATTTGGGGAATTTTGGGAGTGGTGAAAATTTTCAAGATTTTTGACTTATGACGACTTGAAGTGAAAAATCCGAAAATCATGAACTCTAAAAATGGGCTGGTTTTTGTAGTACATGATTATGTTGGCGTAATTTAACGCTGTGCAAAATTTGATGAATTTTGGTAGAGGTTAAAAATTTTCAAGATTTTTGATTTGTTACGACTCGAGGTGAAAAACTCGAAAATCATAAACTCTAAAAATGGGCTGATTTCTGTAGTATATGATTATTTTCCCGTAATTTAACGCTGTGCAAAATTTGGGAATTTTGGGAGAGGTGAAAATTTTCAAGATTTTTGACTTGTTACGACTAGAGGTGAAAAACTCGAAAATCATGAACTCTACAAATAGGCTCATTTTTGTAGTATATGATTATTTTGACGTAATTTAAAGCTGTGCAAACTTTGTTGAATTTTGGGAGAGCTTAAAAGTTTTCAAGATTTTGACTTGTTATACTCGAGGTGAAAAATCCAAAAATCATGAACTCTAAAAATGGGCTGGTTTTTGTAGTACATGACTATGTTGGCGTAATTTAACGCTGTGAAAAATTTGATGAATTTTGGTAGAGGTTAAAAATTTTCAAAATTTTTTATTGTTGCGACTCGAGGTGAAAAATCGAAAATCATAAACTCTAAAAATTGGCTGATTTCTGTAGTATATGATTATTTTGCCGTAATTTATCGCTGTGCAAATTTTGGGGAACTTTCGGAGAGGTTAAAAATTTTCAAGATTTTTGATTTGTTACGACTAGAGGTAAAAACCCCGAAAATCATGAACTCTAAAAATGGGCTGGTTTTTGTAGTATATGATTATTTTGGCGTAATCTAAAGCTGTGCAAAATTTGGGGAATTTTCGGAGAGGTGAAAATTTTCGAGTTTTTCGACTTGTTACGACTCGAGGTAAAAAACTCGAAAATCTTAAACTCTAAAAATGGGCTGATTACTGTAGTATATGATTATTTTACCGCAATTTATCGCTGTGCAAAATTTAGGGAATTTTGGGAGAGGTGAAAATTTTCAAGATTTTTGACTTGTTACGACTAGAGGTGAAAAACTCGAAAATCATGAACTCTACAAATAGGCTCATTTTTGTAGTATATGATTATTTTGACGTAATTTAAAGCTGTGCAAACTTTGTTGAATTTTGGGAGAGCTTAAAAGTTTTCAAGATTTTGACTTGTTATACTCAAGATTTTTTACTTGTGGCGACTCGAGGTGAAAAACTCGAAAATCATAAACCAAACATAGGCTGATTTTTGTAGTCTATG
This sequence comes from Nowickia ferox, assembly GCA_936439885.1. NCBI lineage: Eukaryota > Metazoa > Arthropoda > Insecta > Diptera > Tachinidae > Nowickia > Nowickia ferox. Next base: position 44,087,286 of record OW387025.1, read on the forward strand.
ATTATTTTAGCGTAATTTAATGCTGTGCAAAATTTGCGGAATTTTGGGAGAGGTGAAAATTTTAAAGATAGGATATGAATACTTTGGCGTAATCTAACGCTGTGCAAAATTTGGGGAATTTTGGGAGTGGTGAAAATTTTCAAGATTTTTGACTTATGACGACTTGAAGTGAAAAATCCGAAAATCATGAACTCTAAAAATGGGCTGGTTTTTGTAGTACATGATTATGTTGGCGTAATTTAACGCTGTGCAAAATTTGATGAATTTTGGTAGAGGTTAAAAATTTTCAAGATTTTTGACTTGTGACGACACGATGTGAAAAACTCGAAAATCATGAACTGTAAAAATATGCTGATTTTTGTAGTATATGATTATTTTGGAATAATCTAACGCTGTGCAAAATTTCTGGAATTTTCGGAGAGGTGAAAATTTTCAAGATTTTTTACTTGTGACGACACGAGGTGAAAAACTCGAAAATCATGAACTCCAAAAATGTGCTGATTTTGGTAGTATATTATTATTTTGGAGTAATCTAACGCTGTGCAAAATTTGAGGAATTTTGGGAGAGTGAAAATTTTCAAGATTTTTGAAAATCATGAACTCTAAAAATAGGCTGATTTTTGTAGTATATGATTATTTTGACGTAATTTCACGCTGTGCAAAATTTGGGGAATTTTGGGAGAGGTGAAAATTTTAAAGATAGGATATGAATACTTTGGCGTAATCTAACGCTGTGCAAAATTTGGGGAATTTTGGGAGTGGTGAAAATTTTCAAGATTTTTGACTTATGACGACTTGAAGTGAAAAATTCGAAAATCATGAACTCTAAAAATGGGCTGGTTTTTGTAGTACATGATTATGTTGGCGTAATTTAACGCTGTGCAAAATTTGATGAATTTTGGTAGAGGTTAAAAATTTTCAAGATTTTTGAATTGTTACGACTCGAGGTGAAAAACTCGAAAATCATGGACCTTAAAAATAGGCTGATTTATGCACTATATGATTATTTTGGCGTAATCTAACGCTGTGCAAAATTTGGGGAATTTTCGGAGAGGTGAAAATTTTCAAGTTTTTTGACTTGTTACGACTCAAGGTAAAAAACTCGAAAATCATAAATTCTAAAAATGGGCTGATTTCTTTAGTATATGATTATTTTGCCGAAATTTAACTCTGTGCAAAATTTGATGAATTTTGGGAGGGGTTAACAATTTTTAAGATTTTTTTCGTTGTTGCGACTCGAGGTGAAAAATCGAAAATCATAAACTCTAAAAATCGGCTGATTTCTGTAGTATATGATTATTTTGGCGTAATTTAACGCTGTGCAAAATTTACGGAATTTTGGGAGAGGTTAAAAATTTTCAAGATTTTTGACTTGTTACGACTAGAGGTAAAAACCCCGAAAATCATGAACTCTAAAAATGGGCTGGTTTTTGTAGTATATGATTATTTTGGCGTAATCTAAAGCTGTGCAAAATTTGGGGAATTTTCGGAGAGGTGAAAATTTTCGAGTTTTTCGACTTGTTACGACTCGAGGTAAAAAACTCGAAAATCTTAAACTCTAAAAATGGGCTGATTACTGTAGTATATGATTATTTTACCGCAATTTATCGCTGTGCAAAATTTAGGGAATTTTGGGAGAGGTGAAAATTTTCAAGATTTTTGACTTGTTACGACTAGAGGTGAAAAACTCGAAAATCATGAACTCTACAAATAGGCTCATTTTTGTAGTATATGATTATTTTGACGTAATTTAAAGCTGTGCAAACTTTGTTGAATTTTGGGAGAGCTTAAAAGTTTTCAAGATTTTGACTTGTTATACTCAAGATTTTTTACTTGTGGCGACTCGAGGTGAAAAACTCGAAAATCATAAACCAAACATAGGCTGATTTTTGTAGTCTATGATTATTTTAGCGTAATTTAATGCTGTGCAAAATTTGCGGAATTTTGGGAGAGGTGAAAATTTTAAAGATAGGATATGAATACTTTGGCGTAATCTAACGCTGTGCAAAATTTGGGGAATTTTGGGAGTGGTGAAAATTTTCAAGATTTTTGACTTATGACGACTTGCAGTGAAAAATCCGAAAATCATGAACTCTAAAAATGGGCTGGTTTTTGTAGTACATGATTATGTTGGCGTAATTTAACGCTGTGCAAAATTTGATGAATTTTGGTAGAGGTTACAAATTTTCAAGATTTTTGACTTGTTGCGACTCGAGGTAAAAAATCGAAAATCATAAGCTCTAAAAATGGGCTGATTTTTGTAGTATATGATTATTTTAGCGTAATTTAAAGCTGTGCAAAATTTGGGGAATTTTGGGAGAGGTGAAAATTTTCAAGATTTTTTACTTGTAACGACACGAGTTGAAAAACTCGAAAATCATGAAGTCTAAAAATGGGCTGGTTTTTGTAGTACATGACTATGTTGGCGTAATTTATCGCTGTGCAAAATTTGATGAATTTTGGTAGAGGTTAAAAATTTTCAAGATTTTTTACTTGTTACGACTCGAAGTGAAAAATTCGAAAGTCATGAACTCTAAAAATGGGCTGATTTTTGTAGTATATTATTATTTTGGCGTAATCTAACGCTGTGCAAAATTTGGGGAATTTTGGGAGAGGTCAAAATTTTGAAGATTTTTGACTAGTGACGACACGAGGGGGGAAAAAATTAGGTTGATGTTTGTAGTATATGATTATTTTGGAGTAATCTAACGCTGTGCAAAATTTGGGGAATTTTGGGAGAGGTGAAAATTTTCAAGATTTTTTACTTGTGACGACACGAGGTGAAAAACTCGAAAATAATGAACTCTAAAAACAGGCTGATTTTTGTAGTATATGATTATTTTGGCGAAATTTAACGCTGTGCAAAATTTGTGAAATTTTGGGAGAGTTTTTCGACTTGTTGCGACTCGAGGTGAAAAATCGAAAATCATAAACTCTAAAAATGGGCTGATTTCTGTAGTATATGATTATTTTGCCGCAATTTATCGCTGTGCAAAATTTGCGGAATTTTGGGAGAGGTGAAAATTTTAAAGATAGGATATGAATACTTTGGCGTAATCTAACGCTGTGCAAAATTTGGGGAATTTTGGGAGTGGTGAAAATTTTCAAGATTTTTGACTTATGACGACTTGAAGTGAAAAATCCGAAAATCATGAACTCTAAAAATGGGCTGGTTTTTGTAGTACATGATTATGTTGGCGTAATTTAACGCTGTGCAAAATTTGATGAATTTTGGTAGAGGTTAAAAATTTTCAAGATTTTTGATTTGTTACGACTCGAGGTGAAAAACTCGAAAATCATAAACTCTAAAAATGGGCTGATTTCTGTAGTATATGATTATTTTCCCGTAATTTAACGCTGTGCAAAATTTGGGAATTTTGGGAGAGGTGAAAATTTTCAAGATTTTTGACTTGTTACGACTAGAGGTGAAAAACTCGAAAATCATGAACTCTACAAATAGGCTCATTTTTGTAGTATATGATTATTTTGACGTAATTTAAAGCTGTGCAAACTTTGTTGAATTTTGGGAGAGCTTAAAAGTTTTCAAGATTTTGACTTGTTATACTCGAGGTGAAAAATCCAAAAATCATGAACTCTAAAAATGGGCTGGTTTTTGTAGTACATGACTATGTTGGCGTAATTTAACGCTGTGAAAAATTTGATGAATTTTGGTAGAGGTTAAAAATTTTCAAAATTTTTTATTGTTGCGACTCGAGGTGAAAAATCGAAAATCATAAACTCTAAAAATTGGCTGATTTCTGTAGTATATGATTATTTTGCCGTAATTTATCGCTGTGCAAATTTTGGGGAACTTTCGGAGAGGTAAAAATTTTCAAGATTTTTTACTTGTGACGACACAAGGGAAAAACTCGAAAATCATGAACTCTAAAATAGCTGATTTTTGTAGTATATGATTATTTTGGCGTAATTTATTGCTGTGCAAAATTTGCGAAATTTTGGAAGCGGTAAAAACTTTCAAGATTTTTGAATTGTTACGACTCGAGGTAAAAAATTCGAAAGTCATGAACTCTAGAAATGGGCTGTTTTTTGTAGTATATGATTCTTTTGGCGTAATCTAACGCTGTGCAAAGTTTGGGGAATTTTCAGAGAGGTGAAAATTTTTAAGATTCTTGAGTTGTTACGACTCGAGTTGAAAAACTCGAAAATCATAAACTCTAAAAATGGGCTGATTTCTGTAGTATATGCATATTTTGCCGTAATTTAACGCTGTACAAAATTTGGGAAATTTTGGGAGAGGTGAAAATTATCAAGATTTTTGACTTGTTACGACTAGAGGTGAAAAATCCGAAAATCGTGAACTCTAAAATGGGCTGGTTTTTGTAGTACATGACTATGTTGGCGTAATTTAAAGCTGTGCAAAATTTCTGTAATTTTGGGAGAGGTGAAAATTTTCAAAATTTTTTACTTGTGACGACACGAGGGAAAAACTCGAAAATCATGAACTCTAAAATTAGGTTGATTTTTGTAGTATATGATTATTTTTGCGTAATTTAATTCTGTGCAAAATTTGCGGAATTTTTGGAGGGTTGAAAAGATTTTTGAGTCTTCGTAACAAGAAAGGTGAAAAACTCTAAAATCATGAACTCTAAAAATAGGCTGATTTTTGTAGTATATGATTATTTTGCCGAAATTTAACTCCTTGCAAAATTTGATGAATTTTGGGAGGGGTTAAAAATTTTCAAGATTTTTTCGTTGTTGCGACTCGAGGTGAAAAATTGAAAATCATAAACTCTAAAAATCCGCTGATTTCTGTAGTATATGATTATATTGCCGTAATTTATCACTGTGCAAAATTTGGAGAATTTTGGGAGAGGTGAAAATTTTCAATATTTTTGACCTGTTACGACTAGAGGTGAAAAACCCGAAATTCATGAACTCTAAAAATGGGCTGATTTTCGTAGTATATGATTATTTTGTAGTAATCTAACGCTGTGCAAAATTTGGGGAATTTTGGGAGAGGTGAAAATTTTAAAGATTTTTTACTTGTGACGACACGAGGTGAAAAAGTCGAAAATCATGAACTGTAAAAATATGCTGATTTTTGTAGTATATGATTATTTTGGCGTAATTTAACGCTGTGCAAAATTTACGGAATTTTGGGAGAGGTTAAAAATTTTCAAGATTTTTGACTTGTTACGACTAGAGGTGAAAACCACGAAAATCATGAACTCTAAAAATGGGCTGGTTTTTGTAGTATATGATTATTTTGGCGTTATCTAAAGCTGTGCAAAATTTGGGGAATTTTCGGAGAGGTGAAAATTTTCGAGTTTTTCGACTTGTTACGACTCGAGGTAAAAAACTCGAAAATCCTAAACTCTAAAAATGGGCTGATTACTGTAGTATATGATTATTTTGCCGCAATTTATCGCTGTGCAAAATTTAGGGAATTTTGGGAGAGGTGAAAATTTTCAAGATTTTTTACTTGTGGCGACTCGAGGTGAAAAACTCGAAAATCATAAACTAAACATAGGCTGATTTTTGTAGTATATAATTATTTTAGCGTAATTTAATGCTGTGCAATATTTGCGGAATTTTGGGAGAGGTGAAAATTTTAAAGATTTTTGAATTGTTACGACTCGAGGTGAAAAATTCGAAAGTCATGAGCTCTAAAAATGGGCTGATTTTTGTAGGATATGAATATTTTGGCGTAATCTAACGCTGTGCAAAATTTGGGGAATTTAGGGAGTGTTGAAAATTTTCAAGATTTTTGACTTATGACGACTCGAAGTGAAAAATCCGAAAATCATGAATATTAAAAATGGGTTGGCTTTTGTAGTACATGATTATGTTGGCGTAATTTAACGCTGTGCAAAATTTGATGACTTTTGGTAGAGGTTAAAAATTTTCAAGATTTTTGACTTGTTGCGACTCGAGGTGAAAAATCGAAAATCATAAACTCGAAAAATGGGCTGATTTCTGTAGTATATGATTATTTTGCCGCAATTTATCGCTGTGCAAAATTTGGGGAATTTTGGGAGAGGTGAAAATTTTCACGATTTTTTACTTGTGGCGACTCGAGGTGAAAAACTCGAAAATCATAAACTAAACATAGGCTGATTTTTGTAGTATATGATTATTTTAGCGTAATTTAAAGCTGTGCAAAATTTGGGGAATTTCGGGAGAGGTGAAAATTTTCAAGATTTTTGACTTGTTACGACTAGAGGTGAAAAACCCGAAAATCATGAACTCTAAAAATGGGGTGATTTTTTTCATGATTTTTTACTTGTGACGACACGATGTGAAAAACTCGAAAATCATGAACTGTAAAAATATGCTGATTTTTGTAGTATAAGATTATTTTGGAATAATCTAACGCTGTGCAAAATTTCTGGAATTTTCGGAGAGGTGAAAATTTTCAAGATTTTTTACTTGTGACGACACGAGGTGAAAAACGCGAAAATCATGAACTCCAAAAATGGGCTGATTTTTGTAGTATATTATTATTTTGGCGTAATCTAACGCTGTGCAAAATTTGAGGAATTTTTGGAGAGTGAAAATTTTCAAGATTTTTGACTTGTGACGACACGATGTGAAAAACTCGAAAATCATGAACTCTAAAAATAGGCTGATTTTTGTAGTATATGATTATTTTGACGTAATTTCACGCTGTGCAAAATTTGGGGAATTTTGGGAGAGGTGAAAATTTTGAAGATTTTTGACTAGTGACGACACGAGGGGGGAAAAAATTAGGTTGATGTTTGTAGTATATTATTATTTTGGCGTAATCTAACGCTGTGCAAAATGTGGGGAATTTTTGAGGGTTAAAAATTTTCAAGATTTTTGACTTGTGACGACACGAGGGTGGCGTTGGCTGAAGTAGTTAGCACGTTGACTACAAAACCTAAGATCCCGGGTTCGAGCCCGGTCTCCGACAGTCATTAAAAATAATAACACCACGCATTTTTCTGATGTGCATTAGTGTCCTTTGAATCAGTTGTTGTGGGAAAAGTTGTAGTGATGCAGGCATAAGGACTGGTCACTAAAAACTACACCTGCATCATCAGATACTAATCCTAATGTAACATCAGAGCGCCCTCCTTCGTTGTGTAGCGAATCATTGGCGAAGTAAAATAACTAATAAAATAGCTACTAAACATAGCTTCAAAATTTCATACGCCTCATTTAACACCAGAAGGCGCTGCAACACTGCATTATCAAAAAAGCGTGCAAAAAAGCAGAGTTGTAAAAGAATGAAGCTTTCCTCCAACTTCCTTCACCACTTGTCTTCTCTATCACTATCCCTTCCCTATCACCCTCTCTGACTATCTTCTCTTCAACTAACAGGTAACACAAAGGGATCATTGTATTGGACCCAAGTGAGCTGGTCTCTAAATTTCACCTTTCCTTACCAGCAGCCTGCTAACCTAACCTAACCTAACCTAACGCTGTGCAAAATTTGAGGAATTTTGGGAGAGTGAAAATTTTCAAGATTTTTGACTTGTGACGACACGAGGTGAAAAACTCGAAAATCATGAACTCTAAAAATGGGCTGGTTTTTGTAGTACATGACTATGTTGGCGTAATTTAAAGCTGTGCAAACTTTGATGAATTTTGGGAGAGCTTAAAAGTTTTCAAGATTTTGACTTGTTATATTCGAGGTGAAAAATCCGAAAATCATGAACTCTAAAAATGGGCTGTTTTTTGTAGTACATGACTATGTTGGCGTAATTTAACGCTGTGCAAAATTTGATGAATTTTGGTAGAGGTTAAAAATTTTCAAGATTTTTTATTGTTGCGACTCGATGTGAAAAATCAAAAATCATAAACTCTAAAAATGGGCTGATTTCTGTAGTATATGATTATTTTGCCGTAATTTATCGCTGTGCAAATTTTGGGGAACTTTCGGAGAGGTAAAAATTTTCAAGATTTGTTACTTGTGGCGACTCGAGGTGAAAAATCCGAAAGTCATGAACTCTAAAAATGGGCTGATTTTTGTAGTATATGATTATTTTGGCGTAATCTAAAGCTGTGCAAAATTTGGGGAATTTTCGGACAGGTGAAAATTTTCGAGTTTTTTTACTTGTGGCGACTCGAGGTGAAAAACTCGAAAATCATAAACTAAACATAGGCTGATTTTTGTAGTATATGATTATTTTAGCGTAATTTAAAGCTGTGCAAAATTTGGGCAATTTTGGGAGAGGTGAAAATTTTCAAGATTTTTGACTTGTTACGACTAGAGGTGAAAAACCCGAAAATCATGAACTCTAAAAATGGGGTGATTTTTTTCATGATTTTTTACTTGTGACGACACGAGGTGAAAAACTCGAAAATCATGAACTCTAAAAAAAGATGATTTTTGTAGTATATGATTATTTTGGCGTAATTTAACGTTGTGCAAAATTTGCGGAATTTTGGGAGAGGTTAAAAATTTTCAAGATTTTTGACTTGTTACGACTCGAGGTGAAAAATTGGAAAGTCATGAACTCCAAAAATGGGCTGATTTTTGTAGTATATTATTATTTTGGCGTCATCTAACGCTGTGCAAAATTTGGGGCATTTTGGGAGAGGTGAAAATTTTCAAGATTTTTTACTTGTGACGACACGAGGTGAAAAACTCGAAAATCATGAACTCTAAAAATGGGCTGGTTTTTGTAGTACATGACTATGTTGGCGTAATTTAAAGCTGTGCAAACTTTGATGAATTTTGGGAGAGCGTAAAAGTTTTCAAGATTTTGACTTGTTATATTCGAGGTGAAAAATCGGAAAATCATGAACTCTAAAAATGGGCTGGTTTTTGTAGTACATGACTATGTTGGCGTAATTTAACGCTGTGCAAAATTTGATGAATTTTGGTAGAGGTTAAAAATTTTCAAGATTTTTTATTGTTGCGACTCGAGGTGAAAAATCAAAAATCAAAAACTCTAAAAATGGGCTGATTTCTGTAGTATATGATTATTTTGCCGTAATTTATCGCTGAGCAAATTTTGGGGAACTTTCGGAGAGGTAAAAACTTTCAAGATTTTTTACTTGTGGCGACTCGAGGTGAAAAATCCGAAAGTCATGAACTCTAAAAATGGGCTGATTTTTGTAGTATATGATTATTTTGACGTAATTTAACGCTGTGCAAAATGTGGGGAATTTTTGAGAGGTGAAAATTTTTGAAGATTTTTGACTTGTGACGACACGAGGGAAAAACTCGAAAATCATGAACTCTAAAAATGTGCTGATTTTGTAGTATATGATTATTTTGGCGTAATCTAACGCTGTGCAAAGTTTGGGGAATTTTCAGAGATGTGAAAATTTTCAAGATTTTTGACTTGTTGCGACTCGAGGTGAAAAACTCGAAAATAATAAAATAAAAAAATGAGCTGATTTCTGTAGTATATGATTATTTTGCCGTATTTTAACGCTGTGCAAAATTTGGGGAATTTTGGGAGAGGCGAAAATTTTCAAGATTTTTGACTTGTTACGACTAGAGGTGAAAAACTCGAAAATCATTAACTCTAAAAATAGGCTGATTTTTGTAGTATATGATTATTTTGGCGTAATTTAACGCTGTGCAAAATTTAGAGAATTTTTGGAGAGGTGAAAATTTTCAAGATTTTTGACCTGTTACGACTAGCGGTGAAAACCCCGAAAATCATGAACTCTAAAAATTGGCTGATTGTAGTATATGATTATTTTGGAGTAATCTAACGCTGTGCAAAATTTGGGGAATTTTGGGAGAGGTGAAAATTTTCAATATTTTTTACTTGTGACGACACGAGGTGAAAAAGTCGAAAATCATGAACTCTAAAAATAGGCTGACTTTGTAGTATATGGTTATTTTGCCGTAATTTAACGCTGTGCAAAATTTGGGGAATTTTGGGAGAGGTGAAAATTTTCAAGATTTTTGACTTGTTACGACTAGAGGTGAAAAACTCCAAAATCATGAACTCTACAAATTGGCTGATTTTTGTAGTATATGATTATTTTGGCGTAATTTAACGCTGTGCAAAATTTGGAGAATTTTGGGAGAGGTGAAAATTTTTAAGATTTTTGACTTGTTACGACTCGAGGTGAAAAAGTCGAAAATTAAAAACTCTAAAAATGGGCTGATTTCTGTAGTATATGATTATTTTGCCGTAATTTAACGCTGTGCGAAAATTTGGGAATTTTGGGAGAGGTGAAAATTTTCAAGATTTTTGACTTGTTACGACTAGAGGTGAAAAACTCCAAAATCATGAACTCTACAAATTGGCTGATTTTTGTAGTATATGATTATTTTGGCGTAATTTAAAGCTGTGCAAACTTTGATGAATTTTGGGAGAGCTTAAAAGTTTTCAAGATTTTGACTTGTTATACTCGAGGTGAAAAATCCAAAAATCATGAACTCTAAAAATGGGCTGGTTTTTGTAGTTCATGACTATGTGGCGTAATTTAACGCTGTGAATTTTGGTAGAGGTTAAAAATGTTCAAGATTTTTTATTGTTGCGACTCGAGGTGAAAAATCGAAAATCATAAACTCTAAAAATGGGCTGATTTCTGTAGTATATGATTATTTTGCCGTAATTTATCGCTGTGCAAATTTTGGGGAACTTTCGGAGAGGTAAAAATTTTCAAGATTTTTTACTTGTGGCGACTCGAGGTGAAAAATCCGAAAGTCATGAACTCTAAAAATGGGCTGATTTTTGTAGTATATGATTATTTTGACGTAATTTAACGCTGTGCAAAATGTGGGGAATTTTTGAGAGGTAAATATTTTCAAGATTTTTGACTTGTGACGACACGAGGGAAAAACTCGAAAATCATGAACTCTAAAATAGCTGATTTTTGTACTATATGATTATTTTGGCGTAATTTATTGCTGTGCAAAATTTGCGAAATTTTGGAAGAGGTGAAAATTTTCAAGATTTTTGAATTGTTACGACTCGATGTGAAAAATTTGAAAATCATGAACTCCAGAAATGGGCTGTTTTTTGTAGTATATGATTATTTTGGCGTAATCAACGCTGTGCAAAGTTTGGGGAATTTTCAGAGAGGTGAAAATTTTTAAGATTCTTGACTTGTTACGACTCGAGTTGAAAAACTCGAAAATCATAAACTCTAAAAATGGGCTGATTTCTGTAGTATATGCTTATTTTGCCGTAATTTAACGCCGTACAAAATTTGGGGAATTTTGGGAGAGGTGAAAATTTTCAAGATTTTTGAATTGTTACGACTAGAGGTGAAAAATCCGAAAATCATGAACTCTAAAAATGGGCTGGTTTTTGTAGTATATACATGACTATGTTGGCGTAATTTAACGCTGTGCAAAATTTGATGAATTTTGGTAGAGGTTAAAAATTTTCAAGATTTTTTATTGTTGCGACTCGAGGTGAAAAATCGAAAATCATAAACTCTAAAAATGGGCTGATTTCTGTAGTATGTGATTATTTAGCCGTAATTTATCGCTGTGCAAATTTTGGGGAACTTTCGGAGAGGTGAAAATTTTCAATATTTTTTACTTGTGGCGACTCGAGGTGAAAAATCCGAAAGTCATGAACTCTAAAAATAGGTTGATTTTTTAAGTATATAATTATTTTGACGTAATTTAACGCTGTGCAAAATTAGGGGAATTTTGGGAGAGGTGAAAATTTTCAAGATTTTTGACTTGTGACGACACGAGGGGAAAACTCAAAAATCATGAACTCTAAAATTAGGTTGATGTTTGTAGTATATATATGATTATTTCGGTGTAATTTAATGCTGCGCAAATTTTGCGGAATTTTGGGAGAAGTGAAAATTTTCAAGATTTTTGAATTGTTACGACTCGAGGTGAAAAACTCGAAAATCATGAACTTTAAAAATAGGCTGATTTCTTTAGTATATGATTATTTTGCCGAAATTTAACTCTGTGCAAAATTTGATGAATTTTGGGAGGGGTTAAAAATTTTCAAGATTTTTTCGTTGTTGCGACTCGAGGTGAAAAATCGAAAATCATAAACTCTAAAAATCGGCTGATTTCTGTAGTATATGATTATTTTGCCGTAATTTATCACTGTGCAAAATTTGTAGAATTTTGGGTGAGGTGAAAATTTTCAATATTTTTGACTTGTTACGACTAGAGGTGAAAAACCCGAAATTTATGAACTCTAAATATGGGCTGATTTTTGTAGTATATGATTATTTTGGAGTAATCTAACGCTGTGCAAAATTTGGGGAATTTTGGGAGAGGTGAAAATTTTAAAGATTTTTTACTTGTGACGACACGAGGTGAAAAAGTCAAAAATCATGAACTGTAAAAATATGCTGATTTTTGTAGTATATGATTATTTTGGCGTAATTTAACGCTGTGCAAAATTTACGGTATTTTGGGAGAGGTTAAAAATTTTCAAGATTTTTGACTTGTTACGGCTAGAGGTGAAAACCCCGAAAATCATGTGCTCTAAAAATGGGCTGGTTTTTGTAGTATATGATTATTTTGGCGTAATCTAAAGCTGTGCAAAATTTGGGGAATTTTCGGAGAGGTGAAAATTTTCCAGTTTTCTGACTTGTTACGACTCGAGGTCAAAAACTCGAAAATCTTAAACTCTAAAAATGGGCTGATTACTGTAGTATATGATTATTTTGCCGCAATTTATCGTTGCGCAAAATTTAGGGAATTTTGAGAGAGGTGAAAATTTTCAAGATTTTTTACTTGTGGCGACTCGAGGTGAAAAACTCGAAAATCATAAACTTAACATAGGCTGATTTTTGTAGTATATGATTATTTTAGCGTAATTTAATGCTGTGCAAAATTTGCGGAATTTTGGGAGAGGTGAAAATTTTAAAGATTTTTGAATTGTTACGACTCGAGGTGAAAAAATCGAAAGTCATGAGCTCTAAAAATGGGCTGATTTTTGTAGGATATGAATATTTTAGCGTAATCTAACGCTGTGCAAAATTTGGGAAATTTTGGGAGTGGTGAAAATTTTCAAGATTTTTGATTTATGACGACTCGAAGTGAAAAATCCGAAAATCATGAACTCTAAAAATGGGCTGGTTTTTGTACTACATGATTATGTTGGCGTAATTTAACGCTGTGCAAAATTTGATGAATTTTGGTAGAGGTTAAAAATTTTCAAGATTATTGACTTGTTGCGACTCGAGGTGAAAAATCGAAAATCATAAACTCTAAAAATGGGCTGATTTCTGTAGTATATGATTATTTTGCCGCAATTTATCGCTGTGCAAAATTCGAAAAAAACTCGAAAATCATAAACTAAACATAGGCTGATTTTTGTAGTATATGATTATTTCTGCGTTTTAATGCTGTGCAAAATTTGGGGAATTTTGGGAGAGGTGAAAATTTTCAAGATTTTTGACTTGTTACGACTAGAGGTGAAAAACCCGAAAATAATGAACTCTAAAAATGGGCTGATTTTTTTCATGATTTTTTACTTGTGACGACACGAGGTGAAAAACTCGAAAATCATGAACTCTAAAAAAAGATGATTTTTGTAGTATATGATTATTTTGGGGTAATTTAACGCTGTGCAAAATTTGCGGAATTTTGGGAGAGGTTAAAAATTTTCAAGATTTTTGACTTGTTTCGACTCGACGTGAAAAATTGGAAAGTCATGAACTCCAAAAATGGGCTGATTTTTGTAGTATATTATTATTTTGGCGTAATCTAAAGCTGTGCAAAATTTGAGGAATTTTGGGAGGGGTGAAAATTTTCAAGATTTTTGACTTTGTTGTATATGGTTATTTTGACGTAATTTAACGCTGTGCAAAATTTGGGGAATTTTCGGAGAGGTGAAAATTTTCAAGATTTTTGACTTGTGAAGACAAGAGGGAAAAACTCACAAATCATGAACTCTAAAATAGCTGATTTTTGTAGTATATGATTATTTTGGCGTAATTTAACGCTGTGCAAAATTTGGAGAATTTTAGGAGAGGTGAAAATTTTTAAGATTTTTGACTTTGTTACGACTCGAGGTGAAAAACTCGAAAATCAAAAACTCTAAAAATGGGCTGATTTCTGTAGTATATGATTATTTTGGCGTAATTTAACGCTGTGCAAAATTTACGGAATTTTGGGAGCGGTTAAAAATTTTCAAGATTTTTGACTTGCTAGAGGTGAAAACCCCGAAAATCATGAACTCTAAAAATGGGCTGGTTTTTGTAGTATATGATTATTTTGGCGTAATCTAAAGCTGTGCAAAATTTGGGGAATTTTCGGAGAGGTGAAAATTTTCGAGTTTTCTGACTTATTACGACTCTAGGTAAAAAACTCGAAAATCTTAAACTCTAAAAATGGGCTGATTACTGTAGTATATGATTATTTTGCCGCAATTTATCGCTGCGCAAAATTTAAGGAATTTTGGGAGAGGTGAAAATTTTCAAGATTTTTGACTTTGTAGTATATGATTATTTTAGCGTAATTTAATGCTGTGCAAAATTTGCGAAATTTTGGGAGAGGTGAAAATTTTAAAGATTTTTGAATTGTTACGACTCGAGGTGAAAAACTCGAAAATCAAAAACTCTAAAAATGGGCTGATTTTTGTAGTATATTATTATTTTGGCGTAATCTAAAGCTGTGCAAAATTTGAGGAATTTTGGGAGAGGTGAAAATTTTCAAGATTTTTGACCTTGTAGTGTATGATTATTTTAGCGTAATTTAATGCTGTGCAAAATTTGCGGAATTTTGGGAGAGGTGAAAATTTTAAAGATTTTTGAATTGTTACGACTCGAGGTGAAAAAATAGAAAGTTATGAGCTCTAAAAATGGGCTGACTTTTGTAGGATATGAATATTTTAGCGCAATCTAACGCTGTGCAAAATTTGGGGAATTTTGGGAGTGGTGAAAATTTTCAAGATTTTTAACTTATGACGACTCGAAGTGAAAAATCCGAAAATCAAGAACTCTAAAAATGGGCTGGTTTTTGTACTACATGATTATGTTGGCGTAATTTAACGCTGTGCAAAATTTTATGAATTTTGGTAGAGGGTAAAAATTTTCAAGATTTTTGACTTGTTGCGACTCGAGGTGAAAAATCGAAAATCATAAACTCTAAAAATGGGCTGATTTCTGTAGTATATGATTATTTTGGCGTAATTTAAAGCTGTGCAAAATTTGGGGAATTTTGGGAGAGGTGAAAATTTTCAAGATTTTTGACTTGTGACGACACGAGGGAAAAACTCGAAAATCATGAACTCTAAAATAGCTGATTTTTGTAGTATATGATTATTTTCGCGTAATTCATTGCTGTGCAAAATTTGCGAAATTTTGGAAGACGTGAAAATTTTCAAGATTTTTGAATTGTTACGACTCGAGGTGAAAAATTCGACAGTCGTGAACTCTAGAAATGGGCTGTTTTTTGTAGTATATTATTATTTTGGCGTAATCTAACGCTGTGCAAAGTTTGGGGAATTTTCAGAGAGGTGAAAATTTTTAAGATTCTTGACTTGTTACGACTCGAGTTGAAAAACTCGAAAATCTTAAACTCTAAAAATGGGCTGATTTCCGTAGTATATGCTTATTTTGCCGTAATTTAACGCTGTACAAAATTTGGGGAATTTTGGGAGAGGTGAAAATTTTCAAGATTTTTGACTTGTTACGACTAGAGGTGAAAAATCCGAAAATCATGAACTTTAAAAATGGGCTGGTTTTTGTAGTACATGACTATGTTGGCGTAATTTAACGCTGTGCAAAATTTGATAAATTTTGGTAGAGGTTAAAAATTTTCAAGATTTTTTATTGTTGCGACTCGAGGTGAAAAATCGAAAATCATGAACTCTAAAAATGGGCTGATTTTTTAGTATATGATTATTTTAGAATAATCTAACGCTGTGCAAAATTTCTGTAATTTTGGGAGAGGTGAAAATTTTCAAGATTTTTTACTTGTGACGACACGAGATGAAAAACTCGAAAATTATGAACTGTAAAAATATGCTGATTTTTGTAGTATATGATTATTTTGGAATAATCTAACGCTGTGCAAAATTTCTGGAATTTTCGGAGAGGTGAAAATTTTCAAGATTTTTTACTTGTGACGACACGAGGTGAAAAACTCGAAAATTATGAACTCTAAAAATGGGCTGATTATTGTAGTATATGATTATTTTGACGTAATTTAACGCTGTGCAAAATGTGGGGAATTTTTGAGAGTTAAAAATTTTCAAGATTTTTGACTTGTGACGACACGAGGGAAAAACTCGAAAATCATGAACTCTAAATAGCTGAGTTTTGTAGTATATGATTATTTTGACGTAATTTATTGCTGTGCAAAATTTGCGAAATTTTGGAAGAAGTGAACATTTTCAAGATTTTTGAATTGTTACGACTCGAGGTGAAAAATTCGAAAGTCATGAACTCTAGAAATGGGCTGATTTTTGTAGTATATGATTATTTTGGCGTAATCTAACGCTGTGCAAAGTTTGGGGAATTTTCAGAGAGGTGAAAATTTTTCAGATTCTTGACTTGTTACGACTCGAGTTGAAAAACTCGAAAATCATAAACTCTAAAAATGGGCTGATTTCTGTAGTATATGCTTATTTTGCCGTAATTTAGCGCTGTACAAAATTTGGGGAATTTTAGGAGAGGTGAAAATTTTCAAGATTTTTTATTGTTGCGATTCGAGGTGAAAAATCGAAAATCATAAACTCTAAAAATGGGCTGATTACTGTAGTATATGATTATTTTGCCGCAATTTATCGCTGTGCAAAATTTAGGGAATTTTGGGAGAGGTGAAAATTTTCAAGATTTTTTACTTGTGACGACACGAGATGAAAAATTCGAAAATCATGAACTGTAATAATATGCTGATTTTTGTAGTATATGATTATTTTGGAATAATCGAACGCTGTGCAAAATTTCTGGAATTTTCGGAGAGGTGAAAATTTTCAAAATTTTTTACTTGTGGCGACTCGAGGTGAAAAATCCGAAAGTCATGAACTCTAAAAATGGGCTGATTTTTGTAGTATATGATTATTTTGGAATAATCTAACGCTGTGCAAAATTTCTGGAATTTTCGAAGAGGTGAAAATTTTCAAGATTTTTTACTTGTGACGACACGAGGTGAAAAACTCGAAAATCATGAACTCTAAAAATGGGCTGATTTTTGTAGTATATGATTATTTTGACGTAATTTAACGCTGTGCAAAATGTGGGGAATTTTTGAGGGTTAAAAATTTTCAAGATTTTTGACTTGTGACGACACGAGGGAAAAACTCGAAAATCATGAACTCTAAATAGCTGATTTTTGTAGTATATGATTATTTTGGCGTAATTTATTGCTGTGCAAAATTTGCGAAATTTTGGAAGAGGTGAAAAATTTCAAGATTTTTGAATTGTTACGACTCGAGGTGAAAAATTCGAAAGTCATGAACTCTAGAAATGGGCTGTTTTTTGTAGTATATGATTATTTTGGCGTAATCTAACGCTGTGCAAAGTTTGGGGATTTTTCAGAGAGGTAAAAATTTTCAAGATTTTTTACTTGTGACGACACGAGATGAAAAACTCGAAAATCATGAACTGTAAAAATATGCTGATTATTGTAGTATATGATTATTTTGGAATAATCTAACGCTGTGCAAAATTTCTGGAATTTTCGGAGAGGTGAAAATTTTCAAGATTTTTTACTTGTGACGACACGAGGTGAAAAACTCGAAAATCATGAACTCTAAAAATGGGCTGATTTTTGTAGTATATGATTATTTTGACGTAATTTAACGCTGTGCAAAATGTGGGGAATTTTTGAGAGTTAAAAATTTTCAAGATTTTTGACTTGTGACGACACGAGGGAAAAACTCGAAAATCATGAACGCTAAATAGCTGATTTTTGTAGTATATGATTATTTTGGCGTAATTTATTGCTGTGCAAAATTTGCGAAATTTTGGAAGAGGTGAAAATTTTCAAGATTTTTGAATTGTTACGACTCGAGGTGAAAAATTCGAAAGTCATGAACTCTAGAAATGGGCTGTTTTTTGTAGTATATGATTATTTTGGCGTAATCTAACGCTGTGCAAAGTTTGGGGAATTTTCAGAGAGGTGAAAATTTTTAAGATTCTTGACTTGTTACGACTCGAGTTGAAAAACTCGAAAATCATAAACTCTAAAAATGGGCTGATTTCTGTAGTATATGCTTATTTTGCCGTAATTTAGCGCTGTACAAAATTTGGGGAATTTTGGGAGAGGTGAAAATTTTCAAGATTTTTTATTGTTGCGACTCGAGGTGAAAAATCGAAAATCATAAACTCTAAAAATGGGCTGATTTCTGTAGTATATGATTATTTAGCCGTAATTAATCGCTGTGTAAATTTTGGGGAACTTTCGGAGAGGTGAAAATTTTCAAAATTTTTTACTTGTGGCGACTCGAGGTGAAAAATCCGAAAGTCATGAACTCTAAAAATGGGCTGATTTTTGGAGTATATGATTATTTTGACGTAATTTAACGCTGTGCAAAATGTGGGGAATTTTTGAGAGGTGAATATTTTCAAGATTTTTGACTTGTGACGACACGAGGGAAAAACTCGAAAATCATGAACTCTAAAAATGGGCTGATTTTTGTAGTATATGATTATTTTGGCGTAATCTAACGCTGTGCAAAGTTTGGGGATTTTTCAGAGAGGTAAAAATTTTCAAGATTTTTGACTTGTGACGACACGAGGGAAAAACTCGAAAATCATGAACTCTAAAAATGGGCTGATTTTTGTAGTATATGATTATTTTGGCGTAATCTAACGCTGTGCAAAGTTTGGGGAATTTTCAGAGAGGTGAAAATTTTTAAGATTCTTGACTTGTTACGACTCGAGTTGAAAAACTCGAAAATCATAAACTCTAAAAATGGGCTGATTTCTGTAGTATATGATTATTTAGCCGTAATTAATCGCTGTGTAAATTTTGGGGAACTTTCGGAGAGGTGAAAATTTTCAAAATTTTTTACTTGTGGCGACTCGAGGTGAAAAATCCGAAAGTCATGAACTCTAAAAATGGGCTGATTTTTGTAGTATATGATTATTTTGGAATAATCTAACGCTGTGCAAAATTTCTGGAATTTTCGAAGAGGTGAAAATTTTCAAGATTTTTTACTTGTGACGACACGAGGTGAAAAACTCGAAAATCATGAACTCTAAAAATGGGCTGATTTTTGTAGTATATGATTATTTTGACGTAATTTAACGCTGTGCAAAATGTGGGGAATTTTTGAGGGTTAAAAATTTTCAAGATTTTTGACTTGTGACGACACGAGGGAAAAACTCGAAAATCATGAACTCTAAATAGCTGATTTTTGTAGTATATGATTATTTTGGCGTAATTTATTGCTGTGCAAAATTTGCGAAATTTTGGAAGAGGAGAAAAATTTCAAGATTTTTGAATTGTTACGACTCGAGGTGAAAAATTCGAAAGTCATGAACTCTAGAAATGGGCTGTTTTTTGTAGTATATGATTATTTTGGCGTAATCTAACGCTGTGCAAAGTTTGGGGATTTTTCAGAGAGGTAAAAATTTTCAAGATTTTTTACTTGTGACGACACGAGATGAAAAACTCGAAAATCATGAACTGTAAAATATGCTGATTTTTGTAGTATATGATTATTTTGGAATAATCTAACGCTGTGCAAAATTTCTGGAATTTTCGGAGAGGTGAAAATTTTCAAGATTTTTTACTTGTGACGACACGAGGTGAAAAACTCGAAAATCATGAACTCTAAAAATGGGCTGATTTTTGTAGTATATGATTATTTTGACGTAATTTAACGCTGTGCAAAATGTGGGGAATTTTTGAGAGTTAAAAATTTTCAAGATTTTTGACTTGTGACGACACGAGGGAAAAACTCGAAAATCATGAACGCTAAATAGCTGATTTTTGTAGTATATGATTATTTTGGCGTAATTTATTGCTGTGCAAAATTTGCGAAATTTTGGAAGAGGTGAAAATTTTCAAGATTTTTGAATTGTTACGACTCGAGGTGAAAAATTCGAAAGTCATGAACTCTAGAAATGGGCTGTTTTTTGTAGTATATGATTATTTTGGCGTAATCTAACGCTGTGCAAAGTTTTGGGAATTTTCAGAGAGGTGAAAATTTTTAAGATTCTTGACTTGTTACGACTCGAGTTGAAAAACTCGAAAACAATGAACTCTAAAAATGGGCTGATTTCTGTAGTATATGCTTATTTTGCCGTAATTTAGCGTTGTACAAAATTTGGGGAATTTTGGGAGAGGTGAAAATTTTCAAGATTTTTTATTGTTGCGACTCGAGGTGAAATATCGAAAATCATAAACTCTAAAAATGGGCTGATTTCTGTAGTATATGATTATTTAGCCGTAATTAATCGCTGTGTAAATTTTGGGGAACTTTCGGAGAGGTGAAAATTTTCAAAATTTTTTACTTGTGGCGACTCGAGGTGAAAAATCCGAAAGTCATGAACTCTAAAAATGGGCTGATTTTTTGAGTATATGATTATTTTGACGTAATTTAACGCTGTGCAAAATGTGGGGAATTTTTGAGAGGTGAATATTTTCAAGATTTTTGACTTGTGACGACACGAGGGAAAAACTCGAAAATCATGAACTCTAAAAATGGGCTGATTTTTTAGTATATGATTATTTTAGAATAATCTAACGCTGTGCAAAATTTCTGTAATTTGGGGAAAGGTGAACATTTTCAAGATTTTTTACTTGTGACGACACGAGGTGAAAAACTCGAAAATCATAAACTCTAAAAGTAGATTGATTTTTGTAGTATATGATTATTTTTGCGTAATTTAAAGCTGTGCATAATTTGGAGAATTTTCGGAGCGGTGAAAATTTTCGAGTTTTTTGACTTGTTACGACTCGAGGTAAAAACTCGAAAATCTTAAACTCTAAAAATGGGCTGATTACTGTAGTAAGTATATGATTATTTCTCGACTCGACTCGAGTTGAAAAACTCGAAAATCATGAACTCTAAAAATGGGCTAATTTCTGTAGTATATGCTTATTTTGCCGTAATTTAGCGCTGTGCAAAATTTAGGGAATTTTGGGAGAGGTGAAAATTTTCAAGATTTTTTATTTGTTGCGACTCGAGGTGAAAAACTCGAAAATCATAAACTAAAATTAGGTTGATGCTTGTAGTATATGATTATTTTGGAGTAATCTAACGCTGTGCAAAATTTGGGGAATCTTGGGAGAGGTGAAAATTTTCAAGATTTTTTACTTGTGACGACACGAGATGAAAAACTCGAAAATCATGAACTGTAAAAATATGCTGATTTTTGTAGTATATGATTATTTTGGAATAATCTAACGCTGTGAAAAATTTCTGGAATTTTCGGAGAGTTGAAAATTTTCAAGATTTTTTACTTGTGACGACACGAGGTGAAAAACTCGAAAATTATGAACTCTAAAAATGGGCTGATTTTTGTAGTATATGATTATTTTGACGTAATTTACGCTGTGCAAAATGTGGGGAATTTTTGAGAGTTAAAAATTTTCAAGATTTTTGACTTGTGACGACTCGAGGGAAAAACTCGAAAATCATGAACTCTAAATAGCTGAGTTTTGTAGTATATGATTATTTTGACGTAATTTATTGCTGTGCAAAATTTGCGAAATTTTGGAAGAAGTGAAAATTTTCAAGATTTTTGAATTGTTACGACTCGAGGTGAAAAATTCGAAAGTCATGAACTCTAGAAATGGGCTGTTTTTTGTAGTATATGATTATTTTGGCGTAATCTAATGCTGTGCAAAGTTTGGGGAATTTTCAGAGAGGTGAAAATTTTTAAGATTCTTGACTTGTTACGACTCGAGTTGAAAAACTCGAAAATCATAAACTCTAAAAATGGGCTGATTTCTGTAGTATATGCTTATTTTGCCGTAATTTAGCGCTGTACAAAATTTGGGGAATTTTAGGAGAGGTGAAAATTTTCAAGATTTTTTATTGTTGCGAATCGAGGTGAAAAATCGAAAATCATAAACTCTAAAAATGGGCTGATTACGGTAGTATATGATTATTTTGCCGCAATTTATCGCTGTGCAAAATTTAGGGAATTTTGGGAGAGGTGACAATTTTCAAGATTTTTTACTTGTGACGACACGAGATGAAAAATTCGAAAATCATGAACTGTAAAAATATGCTGATTTTTGTAGTATATGATTATTTTGGAATAATCTAACGCTGTGCAAAATTTCTGGAATTTTCGGAGAGGTGAAAATTTTCAAGATTTTTTACTTGTGACGACACGAGGTGAAAAACTCGAAAATCATGAACTCTAAAATAGCTGATTTTTGCAGTATATGATTATTTTGGCGTAATTTATTGATGTGCAAAATTTGCGAAATTTTGTGACGACACGAGGTGAAAAACTCGAAAATCATGAACTCTAAAAATGGGCTGATTTTTGTAGTATATGATTATTTTGACGTAATTTAACGCTGTGCAAAATGTGGGGAATTTTTGAGAGTTAAAAATTTTCAAGATTTTTGACTTGTGACGACACGAGGGAAAAACTCGAAAATCATGAACGCTAAATAGCTGATTTTTGTAGTATATGATTATTTTGGCGTAATTTATTGCTGTGCAAAATTTGCGAAATTTTGGAAGAGGTGAAAATTTTCAAGATTTTTGAATTGTTACGACTCGAGGTGAAAAATTCGAAAGTCATGAACTCTAGAAATGGGCTGTTTTTTGTAGTATATGATTATTTTGGCGTAATCTAACGCTGTGCAAAGTTTTGGGAATTTTCAGAGAGGTGAAAATTTTTAAGATTCTTGACTTGTTACGACTCGAGTTGAAAAACTCGAAAACAATGAACTCTAAAAATGGGCTGATTTCTGTAGTATATGCTTATTTTGCCGTAATTTAGCGTTGTACAAAATTTGGGGAATTTTGGGAGAGGTGAAAATTTTCAAGATTTTTTATTGTTGCGACTCGAGGTGAAATATCGAAAATCATAAACTCTAAAAATGGGCTGATTTCTGTAGTATATGATTATTTAGCCGTAATTAATCGCTGTGTAAATTTTGGGGAACTTTCGGAGAGGTGAAAATTTTCAAAATTTTTTACTTGTGGCGACTCGAGGTGAAAAATCCGAAAGTCATGAACTCTAAAAATGGGCTGATTTTTTGAGTATATGATTATTTTGACGTAATTTAACGCTGTGCAAAATGTGGGGAATTTTTGAGAGGTGAATATTTTCAAGATTTTTGACTTGTGACGACACGAGGGAAAAACTCGAAAATCATGAACTCTAAAAATGGGCTGATTTTTTAGTATATGATTATTTTAGAATAATCTAACGCTGTGCAAAATTTCTGTAATTTGGGGAAAGGTGAACATTTTCAAGATTTTTTACTTGTGACGACACGAGGTGAAAAACTCGAAAGTCATGAACTCTAAAATAGCTGATTTTTGCAGTATTTGATTATTTTGGCGTAATTTATTGCTGTGCAAAATTTGCGAAATTTTGTAACGACACGAGGTGAAAAACTCGAAAATCATAAACTCTAAAAATGGGCTGATTTCTGTAGTATATGCTTATTTTGCCGTAATTTAGCGCTGTACAAAATTTGGGGAATTTTGGGAGAGGTGAAAATTTTCAAGATTTTTTATTGTTGCGACTCGAGGTAAAAAATCGAAAATCATAAACTCTAACAATGGGCTGATTTCTGTAGTATATGATTATTTAGCCGTAATTAATCGATTTGTAAATTTTGGGGAACTTTCGGAGAGGTGAAAATTTTTAAAATTTTTTACTTGTGGCGACTCGAGGTGAAAAATCCGAAAGTCATGAACTCTAAAAATGGGCTGATTTTTGTAGTATATGATTATTTTGGAATAATCTAACGCTGTGCAAAATTTCTGGAATTTTCGAAGAGGTGAAAATTTTCAAGATTTTTTACTTGTGACGACACGAGGTGAAAAACTCGAAAATCATGAACTCTAAAAATGGGCTGATTTTTGTAGTATATGATTATTTTGACGTAATTTAACGCTGTGCAAAATGTGGGGAATTTTTGAGGGTTAAAAATTTTCAAGATTTTTGACTTGTGACGACACGAGGGAAAAACTCGAAAATCATGAACTCTAAATAGCTGATTTTTGTAGTATATGATTATTTTGGCGTAATTTATTGCTGTGCAAAATTTGCGAAATTTTGGAAGAGGTGAAAAATTTCAAGATTTTTGAATTGTTACGACTCGAAGTGAAAAATTCGAAAGTCATGAACTCTAGAAATGGGCTGTTTTTTGTGGTATATGATTATTTTGGCGTAATCTAACGCTGTGCAAAGTTTGGGGATTTTTCAGAGAGGTAAAAATTTTCAAGATTTTTTACTTGTGACGACACGAGATGAAAAACTCGAAAATCATGAACTGTAAAAATATGCTGATTTTTGTAGTATATGATTATTTTGGAATAATCTAACGCTGTGCAAAATTTCTGGAATTTTCGGAGAGGTGAAAATTTTCAAGATTTTTTACTTGTGACGACACGAGGTGAAAAACTCGAAAATCATGAACTCTAAAATAGCTGATTTTTGCAGTATATGATTATTTTGGCGTAATTTATTGATGTGCAAAATTTGCGAAATTTTGTGACGACACGAGGTGAAAAACACGAAAATCATGAACTCTAAAAATTGGCTGATTTTTGTAGTATATGATTATTTTGACGTAATTTAATGCTATGCAAAATGTGGGGAATTTTTGAGAGTTAAAAATTTTCAAGATTTTTGACTTGTGACGACACGAGGGAAAAACTCGAAAATCATGAACGCTAAATAGCTGATTTTTGTAGTATATGATTATTTTGGCGTAATTTATTGCTGTGCAAAATTTGCGAAATTTTGGAAGAGGTGAAAATTTTCAAGATTTTTGAATTGTTACGACTCGAGGTGAAAAATTCGAAAGTCATGAACTCTAGAAATGGGCTGTTTTTTGTAGTATATGATTATTTTGGCGTAATCTAACGCTGTGCAAAGTTTGGGGAATTTTCAGAGAGGTGAAAATTTTTAAGATTCTTGACTTGTTACGACTCGAGTTGAAAAACTCGAAAATCATAAACTCTAAAAATGGGCTGATTTCTGTAGTATATGCTTATTTTGCCGTAATTTAGCGCTGTACAAAATTTGGGGAATTTTGGGAGAGGTGAAAATTTTCAAGATTTTTTATTGTTGCGACTCGAGGTGAAAAATCGAAAATCATAAACTCTAAAAATGGGCTGATTTCTGTAGTAAATTTTGGGGAACTTTCGGAGAGGTGAAAATTTTCAAAATTTTTTACTTGTGGCGACTCGAGGTGAAAAATCCGAAAGTCATGAACTCTAAAAATGGGCTGATTTTTGGAGTATATGATTATTTTGACGTAATTTAACGCTGTGCAAAATGTGGGGAATTTTTGAGAGGTGAATATTTTCAAGATTTTTGACTTGTCACGACACGAGGGAAAAACTCGAAAATCATGAACTCTAAAAATGGGCTGATTTTTTAGTATATGATTATTTTAGAATAATCTAACGCTGTGCAAAATTTCTGTAATTTTGGGAAAGGTGAAAATTTTCAAGATTTTTTACTTGTGACGACACGAGGTGAAAAACTCGAAAATCATAAACTCTAAAATTAGATTGATTTTTGTAGTATATGATTATTTTTGCGTAATTTAAAGCTGTGCATAATTTGGAGAATTTTCGGAGCGGTGAAAATTTTCGAGTTTTTTGACTTGTTACGACTCGAGGTAAAAACTCGAAAATCTTAAACTCTAAAAATGGGCTGATTACTGTAGTATATGATTATTTTGCCGCAATTTATCGCTGTGCAAAATTTAGGGAATTTTGGGAGAGGTGAAAATTTTCAAGATTTTTTACTTGTTGCGACTCGAGATGAAAAATTCGAAAATCATGAACTGTAAAAATATGCTGATTTTTGTAGTATATGATTATTTTGGAATAATCTAACGCTGTGCAAAATTTCTGGAATTTTCGGAGATGTGAAAATTTTCAAGATTTTTTACTTGTGACGACACGAGGTGAAAAACTCGAAAATCATGAACTCTAAAATAGCTGATTTTTGCAGTATTTGATTATTTTGGCGTAATTTATTGCTGTGCAAAATTTGCGAAATTTTGTAACGACACGAGGTGAAAAACTCGAAAATCATGAACTCTAAAAATGGGCTGATTTTTGTAGTATATGATTATTTTGACGTAATTTAATGCTATGCAAAATGTGGGGAATTTTTGAGAGTTATAAATTTTCAAGATTTTTGACTTGTGACGACACGAGGGAAAAACTCGAAAATCATGAACTCTAAATAGCTGATTTTTGTAGTATATGATTATTTTGGCGTAATTTATTGCTGTGCAAAATTTTGGCAGAGGTGAAAATTTTCAAGATTTTTGAATTGTTACGACTCGAGGTGAAAAATTTGAAAGTCATGAACTCTAGAAATGGGCTGTTTTTTGTAGTATATGATTATTTTGGCGTAATCTAACGCTGTGCAAAGTTTGGGGAATTTTCAGAGAGGTGAAAATTTTTAAGATTCTTGACTTGTTACGACTCGAGTTGAAAAACTCGAAAATCATAAACTCTAAAAATGGGCTGATTTCTGTAGTATATGCTTATTTTGCCGTAATTTAGCGCTGTACAAAATTTGGGGAATTTTGGGAGAGGTGAAAATTTTCAAGATTTTTTATTGTTGCGACTCGAGGTGAAAAATCGAAAATCATAAACTCTAAAAATGGGCTGATTTCTGTAGTATATGATTATTTAGCCGTAATTAATCGCTGTGTAAATTTTGGGGAACTTTCGGAGAGGTGAAAATTTTCAAAATTTTTTACTTGTGGCGACTCGAGGTGAAAAATCCGAAAGTCATGAACTCTAAAAATGGGCCGATTTTTGTAGTATATGATTATTTTGGAATAATCTAACGCTGTGCAAAATTTCTGGGATTTTCGAAGAGGTGAAAATTTTCAAGATTTTTTACTTGTTGCGACTCGAGGTGAAAAACTCGAAAATCATAAACTAAAATTAGGTTGATGCTTGTAGTATATGATTATTTTGGAGTAATCTAACGCTGTGCAAAATTTGGGGAATTTTTGAGAGTTAAAAATTTTCAAGATTTTTGACTTGTGACGACACGAGGGAAAAACTCGAAAATCATGAACTGTAAAAATATGCTGATTTTTGTAGTGTATGATTATTTTGGCGTAATTTATTGCTGTGCAAAATTTGCGAAATTTTGTGACGACACGAGGTGAAAAACTCGAAAATCATGAACTCTAAAAATGGGCTGGTTTTTGTAGTACATGACTATGGGCTGATTCTTGTAGTATATGATTATTTTGGGAGTGGTGAAAATTTTCAAGATTTTTGACTTATGACGACTAGAGGTGAAAAATCCGAAAATCATGAAATCCAAAAAGGGGCTGATTTTTGTAGTATATGATTATTTTGGTGTAATCTAACGATGTGCAAAATTTGGGGAATTTTCGGAGAGGTGAAAATTTTCAAGATTTGTTACTTGTGACGACACGAGGGAAAAACTAGAAAATCATGAACTCTAAAATTAAGCTGATTTTTTTAGTATATGATTATTTTGCAGTAATTAAACGCTGTGCAAAATTTGGGGAATTTTGGGAGAGGTGAAAATTTTCAAGATTTTTGACTTGTTACGACTAGAGGTGAAAAACCCGAAAATCATGAACTCTAAAAATAGGCTGATTTTTGTAGTATATGATTATTTTGGCGTAATTTAAAGCTGTGCAAACTTTGATGAATTTTGGGAGAGCTTAAAAATTTTAAAGATTTTTAACTTGTTATACTCTAAAAATGGGCTGATTTTTGTAGTATTGATTATTTTGGCGTAATCTAACGCTGTGCAAAATTTGGGGCATTTTGGGAGTGGTGAAAATTTTTAAGATTTTTGACTTATGACGACTCGAGGTGAAAAATCCGAAAATCATGAACTCTAAAAATGGGCTAGTTTTTGTAGTATATGATTATGTTGGCGTAATTTAACGCTGTGCAAAATTTGATGAATTTTGGGAGAGGTGAAAATTTTCAAGATTTTTTACTTGTGACGACACGAGGGAAAAACTCGAAAATCATGAACTCTAAAAATAGGCTGATTTGTGTAGTATACGATTATTTTGACGTAACTTAACGCTGTGCAAAATTTAGGGAATTTTGGGAGAGGTGAAAATTTTCAAGATTTTTGACTTGTTACGACTAGAGGTGAAAAACCCGAAAATCATGAACTCTAAAAATAGGCTGATTTTTGTAGTATATGATTATTTTGGCGTAATTTAAAGCTGTGTAAACTTTGATGAATTTTGGGAGAGCTTAAAAATTTTCAAGATTTTTTATTTGTTATACTCTAGGTGAAAAATCCGAAAATCATGAACTCCAAAAATGGGCTGATTTTTGAAGTATATGATTATTTTTGTGTAATCTAACGATGTGCAAAATTTGGGGAATTTTCGGAGAGATGAAAATTTTCAAGATTTTTGACTTGTTACGACTAGAGGTGAAAAACCCGAAAAGCATGACCTCTTAAAATGGCCTGCTTTTTGTAGTATATGATTATTTTGGAGTAATCTAACGCTTTGCAAAATTTTGCGGAATTTTGGGAGCGGTTAAATATTTTCAAGATTTTTTACTTGTGACGACACGAGGTGAAAAACTCGAAAATCATGAACTGTAAAAATAGGCAGATTTTTGTAGTATATGATTATTTTGGCGTAATTTAACGCTGTGCAAAATTTGCGGAATTTTGGGAGAGGTGAAAATTTTCAAGATTTTTTACTTATGACGACACGAAGTGAAAAACTCGAAAGTCATGAACTCTAAAAATAAGCTGATTTTTGTAGTATATGATTATTTTGACGTAATTTAACGATGTGCAAAATTTGGGGAATTTTCGGAGAGGTGAAAATTTTCAAGATTTTTTACTTGTGACGACACGAGGTGAAAACCCGAAAATCATGAACTCTTAAAATGGGATGATTTTTGTAGTATATGAATATTTTAGGGTAATCTAACGCTGTGCAAAATTTGGGGAATTTTGGGAGAGGTGAAAATTTTCAAGATTTTTGACTTTACGACTCGGGGTGAAAACCCCGAAAATCATGAACTCTAAAAATGGGCTGATTTTTGTAGTATATGATTACTTTGGCGTAATTTAAAGCTGTGCAAACTTTGATGAATTTTGGGACAGCTTAAAAATTTTCAAGATTTTTGACTTTTTTACTCGAGATGAAAAATTCGAAAGTCATGATCTTTAAAAATGGGCTGATTTTTGTAGTATTGATTATTTTGGCGTAATCTAACGCTGTGCAAAATTTGGAGCATTTTGGGAAAGGTGAAAATTTTTAAGATTTTTGACTTATGACGACTCGAGGTGAAAAATCCGAAAATCATGAACTCTAAAAATGGGCTAGTTTTTGTAGTATATGATTATGTTGGCGTAATTTAACGCTGTGCAAAATTTGATGAATTTTGGGAGAGTTGAAAATTTTCAAGATTTTTTACTTGTGACGACACGAGGGAAAAACTCGAAAATCATGAACTCTAAAAATAAGCTGATTTTTGTAGTATTTGATTATTTTGCCGTAATTTAACGCTGTGCAAAATTTGGGGAATTTTGGGAGAGGTCAAAATTTTCAAGATTTTTGACTTGTTACGACTAGAGGTGAAAAACCCAAAAATAATGAACTCTAAATATAGGCTGATTTTTGTAGTATATGATTATTTTGGCTTAATTTAAAGCTGTGCCAACTTTGATGAATTTTGGGAGAGCTTAAAAATTTTGAAGATTTTTGACTTGTCATACTCGAGATGAAAAATTCGAAAGTCATGAACTCTAAAAATGAACTGATTTTTGTAGTATATGATTATTTTGGAGTAATCTAACGCCGTGCAAAATTTGGGGAATTTTGGGAGATGTGAAAATTTTCAATATTTTTTACTTGTGACGACACGAGTTGAAAAACTCGAAAATCATGAACTGTAAAAATAGGCAGATTTTTGTAGTATATGATTATTTTGGCGTAATTTAACGCTGTGCAAAATTTGCGGAATTTTGGGAGATGTGAAAATTGTCAAAATTTTTTACTTGTGACGACACGAGGTGAAAAACTCGAATGTCATGAACTCTAAAAATAAGCTGATTTTTGTAGTATTTGATTATTTTGACGTAATTTAACGCTGTGCAAAATTTGGGGAATTTTTGGAGAGGTGAAAATTTTCAAGATTTTTGATTTGTGAAGACACGAGGACAAAACTCGAAAATCATGAACTGTAAAAATAGGCAGATTTTTGTAGTATATGATTATTTTGGCGTAATTTAACGCTGTGCAAAATTTGCGGAATTTTGGGAGATGTGAAAATTTTCAAGATTTTTTACTTGTGACGACACGAGTTGAAAAACTCGAAAATCATGAACTGTAAAAATAGGCAGATTTTTGTAGTATATGATTATTTTGGCGTAATTTAACGCTGTGCAAAATTTGCGGAATTTTGGGAGAGGTGAAAATTGTCAAAATTTTTTACTTGTGACGACACGAGGTGAAAAACTCGAATGTCATGAACTCTAAAAATGGGCTGATTTTTGTAGTATACGATTATTTTGACGTAACGTAACGCTGTGCAAAATTTGGGGAATTTTGGGAGAGGTGAAAATTTTCAAGATTTTTGACTTGTGACGACACGAGGGAAAAACTCGAAAATCATAAACTCTTAAAATGGGCTGATTTTTGTAATATAGTATATGATTATTTTGCCGTAATTTAACGCTGTGCAAAATTTGGGGAATTTTGGGAGAGGTGAAAATTTTCAAGATTTTTGACTTGTGACGACACGAGGGAAAAACTCGAAAATCATGAACTCTAAAATTAAGCTGATTTTTTTAGTGTATGATTATTTTGCCGTAATTTAACGCTGGGCAAAATTTGGGCAATTTTGGGAGAGGTGAAAATTTTCAAGATTTTTGACTTGTTACGACTAGAGGTGAAAACCCCGAAAATCATGAACTCTAAAAATAGGCTGATTTTTGTAGTATATGATTATTTTGGCGTAATTTAAAGCTGTGCAAACTTTGATGAATTTTGGGAGAGCTTAAAAATTTTCAAGATTTTTGACTTGTTATACTCGAGATGAAAAATTCGAAAGTCATGAACTCTAAAAATGGGCTGATTTTTGTAGTATTGATTATTTTAGTCGTAGAGGTGAAAACCCCGAAAATCATGAACTCTAAAAATAGACTGATTTTTGTAGTATATAATTAGTTTGGCGTAATTTAAAGCTGTGCAAACTTTGATGAATTTTGGGAGAGCTTAAAAATTTTCAAGATTTTTGACTTGTTATACTCGAGATGAAAAATTCGAAAGTCATGAACTCTAAAAATGGGCTGATTTTTGTAGTATTGATTATTTTGGCGTAATCTAACGCTGTGCAAAATTTGGGGAATTTTGGGAGTGGTGAAAATTTTTAAGATTTTTGACTTATGACGACTCGAGGTGAAAAATCCGAAAATCATGAACTCTAAAAATGGGCTAGTTTTTGTAGTATATGATTATGTTGTCGTAATTTAACGCTGTGCAAAATTTGATGAATTTTGGGAGAGGTTAAAAATTTTCAAGATTTTTGACTTGTTGTGACTCGAGGTGAAAAATCAAAAATCATAAACTCTAAAAATGGTCTGATTTCTGTAGTATAAGATTCTTTCGCCGTAACTTATCGCTGTGATAAATTTGGGGAATTTTGTGAGAGGTGAAAATTTTCAAGATTTTTTACTTGTGGCGACTCGAGGTAAAAAACTCGAAAATCATGAACTCTAAAACTAGGCTGATTTTTGTAGTATATGATTATTTCGGCGTAATCTAACTCTGTGCAAAATTTGGGGAATTTTCGAAGAGGTGAAAATTTTCAAGATTTTTGACTTCTGACGACACGAGGTGAAAAACTCGAAAATCATGAACTCTAAAAATAGGCTGATTTTTGTAGTATATGATTATTTCGGCGTAATCTAACTCTGTGCAAAATTTGGGGAATTTTCGAAGAGGTGGAAATTTTCAAGATTTTTGACTTGTTACGACTAAGGTGAAAAACCCGAAAATCATGAACTCTAAAAATGGGCTGATTTTTGTAGTATATGATTATTTTAGCGTAATTTAAAGCTGTGCAAACTTTGATGAATTTTGGGAGAGCTTAAAAATTTTCAAGATTTTTGACTTGTTATACTCGAGATAAAAAATTCGAAAGGCATGAACTCTAAAAATGGGCTGATTTTTGTAGTATTGATTATTTTGGCGTAATCTAACGCTGTGCAAAATTTGGGGCATTTTGGGAGTGGTGAAAATTTTTAAGATTTTTGACTTATGACGACTCGAGGTGAAAAATCCGAAAATCATGAACTCTAAAAATGGGCTAGTTTTTGTAGTATATGATTATGTTGGCGTAATTTAACGCTGTGCAAAATTTGATGAATTTTGGGAGAGGTGAAAATTTTCAAGATTTTTTACTTGTTTCGACTAGAGGTGAAAAATCCGAAAGTCAAGAACTCTAAAAATAGGCTGATTTTTGTAGTATACGATTATTTTGACGTAACTTAACGCTGTGCAAAATTTGGGGAATTTTGGGAGAGATGAAAATTTTCAAGATTTTTGACTTGTGACGACACGAGGGAAAAACTCGAAAATCATGAACTCTAAAATTAAGCTGATTTTTTTAGTGTATGATTATTTTGCCGTAATTTAACGCTGGGCAAAATTTGGGCAATTTTGGGAGAGGTGAAAATTTTCAAGATTTTTGACTTGTTACGACTAGAGGTGAAAACCCCGAAAATCATGAACTCTAAAAATAGGCTGATTTTTGTAGTATATGATTATTTTGGCGTAATTTAAAGCTGTGCAAACTTTGATGAATTTTGGGAGAGCTTAAAAATTTTCAAGATTTTTGACTTGTTATACTCGAGATAAAAAATTCGAAAGTCATGAACTCTAAAAATGCGCTGATTTTTGTAGTATTGATTATTTTAGCGTAATCTAACGCTGTGCAAAATTTGGGGAATTTTGGGAGTGGTGAAATTTTTTAAGATTTTTGACTTATGACGACTCGAGGTGAAAAATCCGAAAATCATGAACTCTAAAAATGGGCTAGTTTTTGTAGTATATGATTATGTTGTCGTAATTTAACGCTGTGCAAAATTTGATGAATTTTAGGAGAGGTTAAAAATTTTCAAGATTTTTGACTTGTGACTCGAGGTGAAAAATCAAAAATCATAAACTCTAAAAATGGGCTGATTTCTGTAGTATATGATTCTTTCGCCGTAACTTATCGCTGTGCTAAATTTGGGGAATTTTGTGAGAGGTGAAAATTTTCAAGATTTTTTACTTGTGGCGACTCGAGGTAAAAAAACTCGAAAATCATGAACTCTAAAAATAGGCTGATTTTTGTAGTATATGATTATTTCGGCGTAATCTAACTCTGTGCAAAATTTGGGGAATTTTCGAAGAGGTGGAAATTTTCAAGATTTTTGACTTGTTATACTCTAGGTGAAAAATCCGAAAATCATGAACTCCAAAAATGGGCTGATTTTTGTAGTATATGATTATTTTGGTGTAATCTAACGATGTGCAAAATTTGGGGAATTTTCGGAGAGGTGAAAATTTTCAAGATTTTTGACTTGTTACGACTAGAGGTGAAAAACCCGAAAATCATGAACTCTTAAAATGGGCTGATTTTTGTAGTATATGATTATTTTGGAGTAATCTAACGCTGTGCAAAATTTGGGGAATTTTGGGAGAGGTGAAAATTTTCAAGATTTTTTACTTGTGACGACACGAGGTGAAAAACTCGAAAATCATGAAATGTAAAAATAGGCAGATTTTTGTAGTATATGATTATTTTGGCGTAATTTAACGCTGTGCAAAATTTGCGGAATTTTGGGAGCGGTTAAAAATTTTCAAGATTTTTGACTTGTTACTACTCGAGATGAAAAACTCGAAAGTCATGAACTCTAAAAATAAGCTGATTTTTGTAGTATATGATTATTTTGACGTAATCTAACTCTGTGCAAAATTTGGGGAATTTTCGAAGAGGTGAATATTTTCATGATTTTTGACTTGTGACGAGACGAGGGAAAAGCTCGAACATCATGAACTCTAAAAATAGGCTGATTTTTGTAGTATATGATTATTTTGGCGTAATCTAACTCTGTGCAATATTTGGGGAATTTTCGAAGAGATGAAAATTTTCAAGATTTTTGACTTGTTACGACTAAGGTGAAAAACCCGAAAATCATGAACTCTAAAAATAGGCTGATTTTTGTAGGATATGATTATTTTGGCGTAATTTAAAGCTGTGCCAACTTTGATGAATTTTGGGAGAGCTTAAAAATTTTCAAGATTTTTGACTTGTTATACTTGAGGTGAAAAATTCGAAAGTCATGAACTCTACAAATGGGCTGATTTTTGTAGTATATGATTATTTTGGGGTAATCTAACGCTGTACAAAATTTGGGGAATTTTGGGAGAGGTGAAAATTTTCAAGATTTTTTTTATTTTGATGTAAGTTAACGCTGTGCAAAATTTGCGGAAGTTTGGGAGAGGTGAATATTTTCATGATTTTTGACTTGTGACGAGACGAGGGAAAAGCTCGAACATGATGAACTCTAAAAATGGGCTAATTTTTGTAGTATATGATTATTTTGGAGTAATCTAATGCTGTGCAAAGTTTGGGAATTTTGGGAGAGGTAAATATTTTCAAGATTTTTTACTTGTGACGACACGAGGTGAAAAACTCGAAAATCATGAACTCTAAAAACAGGCTGATTTTTGTAGTATATGATTATTTTGGCGTAATTTAACGCTGTGCAAAATTTGCGGAATTTTGGGAGAGGTTCAAAATTTTCAAGATTTTTGATTGTTACGATTAGAGGTGAAAAACCCGAAAATCATGAACTCTAAAAATGGTCTGATTTTTGTAGTATATTATTATTTTGGCGTAATCTAACGCTGTGCAAAATTTGCGGAATTTTGGGGGAGGTGAAAATTTTCATGATTTTTGAATTGTTACGACTCGAGGTGAGAAATTCGAAAGTCATGAACTCTAAAAATGGGCTGATTTCTGTAGTATATGATTCTTTCGCCGTAACTTATTGCTGTGCAAAATTTGGGGAATTTTGTGAGAGGTGAACATTTTCAAGATTTTTGACTTGTTACGACTCGAGGTAAAAAACTCGAAAATCATGAACTCTAAAAATGGGCTGATTCTTGTAGTATATGATTATTTTGGCGTAATCAAAGGCTGTGCAAAATTTGGGGAGTGGTGAAAATTTTCAAGATTTTTGACTTGTAATACTCGAGATGAAAAATCCGAAAATCATGTACTCTAAAAATGGGCTGGTTTTTGTAGTATATGATTATTTTGGCGTAATTTAACGTTGTGCAAACTTTGACGAATTTTGGGAGAGCTTAAAAATTTTCAAGATTTTTGACTTGTTATACTCGACATGAAAAACCCGAAAATCAGGAACTCTAAAAATGGGCTGATTTTTGTAGTATATGATTATTTTGTAGTAATCTAACGCTGTGCAAAATTTGGGGAATTTTGGGAGAGGTGAAAATTTTCAAGATTTTTTTACCTGTGCCGACACGAGCTGAAAAACTCGAAAATCATAAACTCTAAAAATAGGCTGATTTTTGTAGTATATGATTATTTTGGGGTAATTTAACGCTGTGCAAAATTTGCGGAATTTTGGGAGCGGTTAAAAATTTTCAAGATTTTTGACTTGTTATGACTAGAGGTGAAAACCCCGAAAATCATGAAATCTAAAAATAGGCTGATTTTTGTAGTATATGATTATTTTGGCGGAATTTAAAGCTGTGCAAACTTTGATGAATTTTGGGAGAGCTTAAAAATTTTGAAGATTTTTGACTTGTCATACTCGAGATGAAAAATTCGAAAGTCATGAACTCTAAAAATGGGCTTATTTTTGTAGTATATGATTATTTTGGCGTAATCTAACGCGGTGCAAAATTTGGGGAATTTTGGGAGGTGAAAATTTCCAAGATTTTTTTTATTTTGACGTAATTTAACGCTGTGCAAAATTTGCGGAAGTTTGGGAGAGGTGAAAATTTTCATGATTTTTGACTTGTGACGACACGAGGGAAAAGCTCGAACATCATGAACTCTAAAATTAAGCTAATTTTTTTAGTATATGATTATTTTGCCGTAATTTAACGCTGTGCAAAATTTGGGGAATTTTGGGAGTGGTGAAAACTTTTAAGATTTTTGACTTATGACGACTCGAGGTGAAAAATCCGAAAATCATGAACTCTAAAAATGGGCTAGTTTTTGTAGTATATGATTATGTGGCGTAATTTAACGCTGTGCAAAATTTGATGAATTTTGGGAGCGGTTAAAAATTTTCAAGATTTTTGACTTGTTATGACTAGAGGTGAAAAACCCGAAAATCATGAAATCTAAAAATAGGCTGATTTTTGTAGTATATGATTATTTTGGCGGAATTTAAAGCTGTGCAAACATTGATGAATTTTGGGAGAGCTTAAAAATTTTGAAGATTTTTGACTTGTCATACTCGAGATGAAAAATTCGAAAGTCATGAACTCTAAAAATGGGCTTATTTTTGTAGTATATGATTATTTTGGCGTAATCTAACGCTGTGCAAAATTTGGGGAATTTTGGGAGTGGTGAAAATTTTTAAGATTTTTGACTTATGACGACTCGAGGTGAAAAACTCGAAAATCATGAACTCTAAAAACAGGCTGATTTTTGTAGTATATGATTATTTTGGCGTAATTTAACGCTGTGCAAAATTTGCGGAATTTTGGGAGAGGTAAAAATTTTCCAGATTTTTTACTTGTGACGACACGAGGTGAAAAACCCGAAAACCATAAACTCTTAAAATGGGCTGATTTTTGTAGTATATGATTATTTTGGAGTAATCTAACGCTGTGCAAAATTTGGGGAATTTTGGGAGAGGTGAAAATTTTCAAGATGTTTGAGTTGTTACTATTGGAGCTATTTAATAACACACGACTTGTGTTTTGTATAAAAGTTCAGAATGTAATAATAATTTATTGAAAAAACTTCCTTCAGAAAATTATAAATATTTCAATGTATAATTGATGTTACAATATAAAGTATTTAAATTACAAGTACTATATATATATATATACTGTTGATATCCAACACCCTCTCTCAACATAATATTCTGACAGTAAGGTTTTTAAATTCTGGCAGTGGTAAAGGCTTGGTAAGAAACTCAGCTAATTGTTGTTTTGTAGAACACTATTTTAGGTCAATTATGCCATTCTCTTGTAGTTTTTTAATATGTTGAAATTTAACGTCTATGTGCTTCGTTCTGGCACTGAATTTTACTGTAGTAATAATTTTGATACAACTTTGATTGTCTTTATACATTGGAATGGGTTTAACAATAGCAATATTCATGTCATTCAGCAGTTCTAACAACCATAAAAGTTCTTGACCTGCATATGACGCAGCAATAAATTCGGCTTCGGTCGAAGACAAAGCTATTGTTCATTGTTTCTTTGACGACCATGATATGATGTTACAACCTAATAAAACATATATCCACTTGTGGATTTACGACCTTCATCCCCTGCCCAATTCGCATCTGTAAAACATTCGATATTTAAATTAGAATTTGCTTTTAAAATTAGTTTCATATTTATTGTTGTTTGAAGCTTCCCAATCACATTTTCGAGGATTATCTACTCTTCTACATAATATAGAAACAGCGGCAGCTATATGGGTCTTGATGTAATAGAAATTTTTTTTGTAGTATATGATTATTTTGGCGTAATTTAATGCTGTGCAAACTTTGATGAATTTTGGGAGACCTTAAAAATTTTCAAGATTTTTAACTTGTTATACTCGAGATGAAAAACCCGAAAATCATGAACTCTATGATTATTTGTAGTAATCTAACGCTGTGCAAAATTTGGGGAATTTTGGGAGAGGTGAAAATTTTCAAGATTTTTTTACTTGTGCCGACACTAGGTGAAAAACTCGAAAATCATGAACTCTAAAAATAGGCTGATTTTTGTAGTATATGATTATTTTGGCGTAATTTAACGCTGTGCAAAATTTGCGGAATTTTGGGAGCGGTTAACAATTTTCAAGATTTTTGACTTGTTACTACTCGAGGTGAAAAATTCGACAGTCATGAACTCTAAAAATGGGCTGATTTTTGTAGTATATTATTATTTTGGCGTAATCTAACGCTGTGCAAAATTTGGGGAATTTTGGGAGAGGTGAAAATTTTCAAGATTTTTGACTTGTGACGACACGAGGGAAAAACTCGAAAATCATGAGCTCTAAAAATAGGCTCATTTTTGTAGTATATTATTATTTTGACGTAATTTAACGCTGTGCAAAATTTGGGGAATTTTGGGAGAGGTGAAAATTTTCAAGATTTTTGACTTGTGACAACACGAGGGAAAAACTCGAAAATCATGAACTCTAAAATTAAGCTGATTTTTGTAGTATGTGATTCTTTCGCCGTAACTTCTCGCTGTGCAAAATTTGGGGAATTTTGTGAGAGGTGAAAATTTTCAAGCTTTTTTACTTGTGGCGACTCGAGGTAAAAAAACTCGAAAATCATGAACCTAAAAATAGGCTGATTTTTTTAGTATATGATTGTTTTGGCGTAATCGAACTCTGTGCAAAATTTGGGGAATTTTCGAAGAGGTGAAAATTTTCAAGATTTTTGACTTGTTACGACTAGAGGTGAAAAACCCGAAAATCATGAACTCTAAAAATAGGCTGATTTTTGTAGTATTGATAATTTTGGCGTAATTTAAAGCTGTGCAAACTTTGACGAATTTTGGGAGAGCTTAAAAATTTTTAAGATTTTTGACTTGTTATACTCGAGGTGAAAAATTCGAAAGTCATGAACTCTAAAAATGGGATGATTCCTTGTACTATATGATTATTTTGGCGTAATCTAACGCTGTGCAAAATTTGGAGAATTTTGGGAGTGGTGCAAATTTTCAAGATTTTTGACTTATGACGACTAGAGGGGAAAAATCCGAAAATCATGAACTCTAAAAATGGGCTGATTTTTGTAGTATATGATTATTTTGGCGTAATCTAACGATGTGCAAAATTTGGGGAATTTTCGGAGAGGTGAAAATTTTCAAGATTTTTTACTTGTTACGACTAGAGGTAAAAAACCCGAAAATCATGAACTCTTAAAATGGGCTGATTTTTGTAGTATATGATTATTTTGGAGTAATCTAACGCTGTGCAAAATTTGGGGAATTTTGGGAGATGTGAAAATTTTCAAGATGTTTGAGTTGTTACTATTGGAGCTATTTAATAACACACGACTTGTGTTTTGTATAAAAGTTCAGAATTTAATAATAATTTATTGAAAAAACTTCCTTCAGAAAATTATAAATATTTCAATGTATAATTGATGTTACAATATAAAGTATTTAAATTACAAGTACTATATATATATATATATTCTGTTGATATCCAACACCCTCTCTCAACATAATATTCTGACAGTAAGGTTTTTAAACGCTGGCAGTGGTAAAGGCTTGGTAAGAAACTCAGCTAATTGTTGTTTTGTAGAACACTATTTTAGGTCAATTATGTCATTCTCTTGTAGGTTTTTAATATGTTGAAATTTAAAGTCTATGTGCTTCGTTCTGGCACTGAATTTTACTGTAGTAATAATTTTGATACAACTTTGATTGTCTTCATACATTGGAATGGGTTTAACAATAGAATTATTCATGTCATTCAGCAATTGTAACAACCGTAAAAGTTCTTGACCTGCATATGACGCAGCAATAAATTCGGCTTCGGTCGAAGACAAAGCTATTGTTCATTGTTTCTTTGACGACCATGATATGATGTTACAACCTAATAAAAATATATATCCACTTGTGGATTTACGATCCTCATCCCCTGCCCAATTCGCATCTGTAAAACATTCGATATTTAAATTAGAATTTGCTTTTAAAATTAGTTTCATATTTATTATTGTTTGAAGATAACGAATAACTTTCTTTGCAGCTTCCCAATCACATTTTCGAGGATTATATACTCTTCTACATAATATAGAAACAGCGGCAGCTATATGGGTCTTGATGTAATAGAAATATTTTTTTGTATATATGATTATTTTGGCGTAATTTAACGCTGTGCAAACTTTGATGAATTTTGGGAGAGCTTAAAAATTTTCAAGATTTTTAACTTGTTATACTCGAGATGAAAAACCCGAAAATCATGAACTCTAAAAATGGGCTGATTTTTTTAGTATATGATTATTTTGTAGTAATCTAACGCTGTGCAAAATTTGGGGAATTTTGGGAGAGGTGAAAATTTTCAAGATTTTTTTACTTGTGCCGACACGAGGTGAAAAACTCGAAAATCATGGACTCTAAAAATAGGCTGATTTTTGTAGTATATGATTATTTTGGCGTAATTTAACGCTGTGCAAAATTTGCGGAATTTTGGGAGCGGTTAAAAATTTTCAAGATTTTTGACTTGTTACTACTCGAGATGAAAAATTCGACAGTCATGAACTATAAAAATGGGCTGATTTTTGTAGTATATTATTATTTTGACGTAATTTAACGCTGTGCAAAATTTGGGGAATTTTGGGAGAGGTGAAAATTTTCAAGATTTTTGACTTGTGACAACACGAGGGAAAAACTCGAAAATCATGAACTCTAAAATTAAGCTGATTTTTGTAGTATGTGATTCTTTCGCCGTAACTTATCGCTGTGCAAAATTTGGGGAATTTTGTGAGAGGTGAAAATTTTCAAGCTTTTTTACTTGTGGCGATTTGAGGTAAAAAAAACTCGAAAATCATGAACCTAAAAATAGGCTGATTTTTGTAGTATATGATTGTTTTGGCGTAATCTAACTCTGTGCAAAATTTGGGGAATTTTCGAAGAGGTGAAAATTTTCAAGATTTTTGACTTGTTACGACTAGAGGTGAAAAACCCGAAAATCATGAACTCTAAAAATAGGCTGATTTTTGTAGTATTGATAATTTTGGCGTAATTTAAAGCTGTGCAAACTTTGATGAATTTTGGGAGAGCTTAAAAGTTTTTAAGATTTTTGACTTGTTATACTCGAGGTGAAAAATTCGAAAGTCATGAACTCTAAAAATGGGATGATTCCTTGTACTATATGATTATTTTAACGTAATCTAACGCTGTGCAAAATTTGGAGAATTTTGGGAGTGGTGAAAATTTTCAAGATTTTTGACTTATGACGAATAGAGGTGAAAAATCCGAAAATCATGAACTCTAAAAATGGGCTGATTTTTGTAGTATATGATTATTTTGGCGTAATCTAACGATGTGCAAAATTTGGGGAATTTTCGGAGAGGTGAAAATTTTTAAGATTTTTTAATTGTTACGACTACAGGTGAAAACCCCGAAAATCATGAACTCTTAAAATGGGCTGATTTTTGTAGTATATGATTATTTTGGAGTAATCTAACGCTGTGCAAAATTTGGGGAATTTTGGGAGATGTGAAAATTTTCAAGATGTTTGAGTTGTTACTATTGGAGCTATTTAATAACACACGACTTGTGTTTTGTATAAAAGTGCAGAATGTAATAATAATTTATTGAAAAAACT
This sequence comes from Nowickia ferox, assembly GCA_936439885.1. Taxonomy (NCBI): domain Eukaryota; kingdom Metazoa; phylum Arthropoda; class Insecta; order Diptera; family Tachinidae; genus Nowickia; species Nowickia ferox. The sequence goes on from OW387025.1 coordinate 44,128,823, forward strand.
TCCTTCAGAAAATTATAAATATTTCAATGTATAATTGATGTTACAATATAAAGTATTTAAATTACAAGTACTATATATATATATATATTCTGTTGATATCCAACACCCTCTCTCAACATAATATTCTGACAGTAAGGTTTTTAAACGCTGGCAGTGGTAAAGGCTTGGTAAGAAACTCAGCTAATTGTTGTTTTGTAGAACACTATTTTAGGTCAATTATGCCATTCTCTTGTAGGTTTTTAATATGTTGAAATTTAACGTCTATGTGCTTCGTTCTGGCACTGAATTTTACTGTAGTAATAATTTTGATACAACTTTGATTGTCTTCATACATTGGAATGGGTTTAACAATAGAAATATTCATGTCATTCAGCAATTGTAACAACCATAAAAGTTCTTGACCTGCATATGACGCAGCAATAAATTCGGCTTCGGTCGAAGACAAAGCTATTGTTCATTGTTTCTTTGACGATCATGATATGATGTTACAACCTAATAAAAATATATATCCACTTGTGGATTTACGATCCTCATCCCCTGCCCAATTCGCATCTGTAAAACATTCGATATTTAAATTAGAATTTGCTTTTAAAATTAGTTTCATATTTATTGTTGTTTGAAGATAGCGAATAACTTTCTTTGCAGCTTCCCAATCACATTTTCGAGGATTATATACTCTTCTACATAATATAGAAACAGCGGCAGCTATATATGTGTCTTGATGTAGTAGAAATATGAAGTAACATTCCAATTATTGACCTGTAGTAGATTGGTAGTAGATTTTCTTCATTTGTTATTTTAATAAACTCTGGATCCATTCACTTTCCTTCATAAGCTTTAGAATTTTCTCCTGTTGGTGTATTAAGAAATCTCCTTCATGATTCCTATCGATTTGAATTCCTAAATACGATGAAACAATACCCAAATCTTTAATTTCGAAATATTTGTTCAATTCTATATAAATATTCATTATCAAATCTTCATATTGACTACAAATCAATATGTCATCCATGTAAACAATTGCATACACAATATTGTCGTTGATTTTTCTTATATACAAACAGTTGTCTGCTTTACTTCTGATAAATCCAATTTTATACATTACTTCAGTTAATGCATCATACCAAGACTTAGCAGCTTGCTTTAATCCATAAATTGATTTTTGTAATCTACAAACCAAATTTTCTGTTCCCTTTCGAATGAACCCTTGAGGTTGCTCCATATAAATTTTTTCTTGTATGTTTCCATTTAAAAATGCTGATTTCACATCAAAGTGTTTTACTGTATATTTTTTGATTTCACTTACAACCAATAATGTTCTCAATGATACAAATTTACCTACAGGAGCAAATGTTTCGTCATAATCTTCACCGAATATCTGTGTATAGCCTTTAGCAACTAATCGCGCTTTAAACTTTTGTTTATTAAAGCTATCACTTTTAAGTTGAATTACCCATTTGCACCCAACTATTTTCTTTCCTTTAGGTAACTTTGTTAATTGCCACGTTTTATTCTTTAAAAGAGATTGGTATTCATCATTAGCAGCATTTAACCAATGTTCACGCTTAGAAACTTTAATTTTCATCATTCCACGATCCTGGCGTAATATTGTTGATATTATTGATATTATTATATGTATTTACCAGATATATCTCATTAAGCTCTTCCGACCAATTTTTATATGGTTTACCTTTCAATCGTTCAGAACAACGTATTTCAATTTGTTCACTATCATTGTTGAGTTCAATTTGTTGTAAAACTTCTTGCTGATCATTTTCAGGGGAACGTACTGAAATTTGTTCACTGTTAGCATTGCATTCATTTTGTTGCAAAATTTCTTCCTGAACATTTTTCTGCACTTGATCATATTCGTTTTCTTCCAAGTTTACTTCATCTTTAGACATATCAATGTAGTCATTTTTAGTTTCACATTTGATTTCTCTAGAAGGCAAAAAATTTTCATCGAATTTTACATCTCTACTTATTACTATCTTATTGGATTCTTTCATTAATACTTTATACCCTTTTACATTTTCTTCGTAACCTACTAATATACCTTCCGCAGATACATCATCAAGTTTTTGACGTTTACATTTTGGAATCTGAACAAACGCTTTGCTTCCATAAACTCTAATATGGCTCAAATTCGGTTTTCTATTATACCAAAGTTCATATGGAGTTTTACTTACGGATTTACTAGGTAAACGATTTTGAATATAATTAGCTGCCATTACGCATTCAGCCCACAAATTCTTTTTAAGATTTGATCCGTTCAGCATAGCACGTACCATTTCAACTAATGTTCGATTCTTGCGTTCAGCAACGCCATTTTGTTCTGGGCAATAAGGAGCAGTGCATTGTAAAATAATACCAGAAATTTTTAAAAATGATTTCATTTCATGGTTTATATATTCACCTCCATTATCGCAGCGTAATATTTTGACTTTTTTGTTAGTAAAATTCTCTACTTCTCTAACAAATTCTTTAAATTTGGAAACTACTTCATTCTTTCTTTCTAGCACATATAATTTTGTATATCTAGAATAATCATCTACGAAAGACAAAAAATATTTCTTACCGCTCTGTGATTTTATCTGGAAAGGTCCACACACATCAGAATGGATTATATTCAGTACTTCGTTGGATGTATTTAAACTTTCTTTTGGAAAAGGGGCTCTTGTCAATTTTGATTTTATGCAAATATCACAAAAAATTTTATTATTGCACCCTTCTATACGCATTCCTTTACTTAACTGTTCCAATTTCTTTACATCAAAAAAATTTCGGTGACCCAACCTACAATGCCAGAGATGAACACATCCAAAACAAAATTCAGACTCACAGGCTTCATTTTCCACTCGTTTGGACAAAATATATATATTTTCTTTTAAAATTCCATCAGCGACAACCTTATCTTTATTTTGAATTAAGCATACTGAATTCTTGAATTTGATTGTAAAACCCTTTCTAACAATTTCTTTCACAGACAATAGACTTCCATTTAAATCAGGAACATAAAGAACATTTTGAAGAAATAATTTATTTTATTTACCATTTATATACCCATTTCCAATTCCTATCGCACTCAAGGACTTTCCGTCAGCTATAAATACTTTGCTGTATGATTTTTGAAGACTTTTGAAAAACTGTCTATTGCTCGTCATATGTATTGATGCACCAGAATCAATAACCCAACCTCGATCATAAGAAACTTGCAAGCAAACTTCGCCATTTTTGTCAAAACCTTCTGATATTGCTGCATTTTGTTTCTTCCATTTGAAACAATCCTTTTTCACATGACCCAATTTATTACAGTGAAAACATTTAAGTGGCTTTTTCTTTTTAAATTGTTGACCTTGTAAAGCACTATTATTATTATTTTCTGTACCATTACCTTCAACACGCCTTTCAGATTCGTCCAACAGCTTCTCCATGACGTATTCCAAAGAAATATTTTCTTCCGGTTGACCTTCAATGGAAGTCACCAAGGCAGAATAATTTTTCGGCAAACTATTAAGCATTATAGCTACCATAGAGCTATCTTTAATATCCTCACCACGGTCCAATAACTGAGCTCGCATTACGTTAAGACTATCCAAATGTTGTTGCATGTTTTCTCCTTCAGACATACGTTTGTCATACATTTTGCGAAGTAAATGTAATTTTGATGTCATTGTCTTACGCTCATGAGCCTTCTGCAATTTCGCCCACATCTCCATTGCTGAATTGATATTTCTAATAAAATGGATCTAAAAATTTTCCACACACATAGCAATTGTAGCCATCGCCTTTTTTTTCTTCTTGAATGATGCAGTTGGTGGTACAGGGATCGGATCTTCAATTACATCCCACAAATCCAATTGTATGAGATGCATTTGCATCTTAAACTTCCACGTAATATAATTAATATTATTTAGAAGTTGAAACACCGCTTTAGTCTCCATTATATTTATTTGGAACGCAAACAGCATTCGCCAACACAAAAATGAGCTCGAGCACTTCCTTATGGAAAAAAATATTGATATAATGTTGGTCTCTGAGACTCATTTGACATCAAGAAGCTTATTCAAAATAAATGGTTACACTCTATATGATTCAAAGGACCCGAGAGGGAGAGCATGCGGTGGATCAGCAATTCTAATTAAGTCAAGACTCAAGCACTATGTCCTTGACAACGTTTGTGAAGAATATATGCAAGCAACGAATATTTTCGTAGAAAATTTTTGTGCGAATTTCGTGATATCATCAATTTACTCACCTCCCAGATTTGCAGTTACAGAAGAGCAGTATGAGAAGTTCTACAAATCGCTTGGATCTTGTTTCCTGGCAGCTGGCGACTACAATGCAAAACATACGTATTGGGGCTCGCGTCTTGTTACACCTAGAGGTCGAGCGTTGTTTAATACAATTTCAAAAATGGACTTGGATGTCATTTCGTGTGGGGAGCCCACTTATTGGTCTACTGACGTACAAAAAATTCCGGATGTAATAGATTTTGGTGTCATGAAAAATATCCCTAGGGACCTAACTCACGTGGAGGCCTCTCTAGATCTCTCCTCCGATCACTCTCCCATAATAGTTACAATTTTTAACCCACTAAGGAGTGATTTGCCGAACTCATATGTGAAGATGATAAGTCGTGTTAATTGGCTGGGGTTCAAAAAATATCTCAGTAGTCATTGTACGGAAAACATTACATCCGATAATATTGAATTTAACGTTGCCAATCTTAACGAAAATATTAAAGAGGCTGCTGAACATGCCACTACTTCCCATCCGCAGACTGGCTTTAATAGAATTTATTCTGCGGATATTGAACGTCTTGTATGTGAAAAAAGGAGAGCTAGAAGAGAATGGCAACAACACAGATCACCCCTAAATAAACTCAGACTTAAAGAATGTACTAAACGACTCAAAGAGTTGCTATCGTCGGAAAAAACAGCATTACTAGAAAAATTTCTAGAAGGTCTCGATGTCACGTCAGCATCTAATTACTCTTTATGGCGCGCTGCTAGAAATCTTAAAAGACCCGTTGAGCTTAAATCACCACTGCGCACTTCGATCGGAGGATGGGTAAGAAGCGATAGCGACAAAGGTAACTTATTTGCTGAGCATTTAAAAGCTGTATTCACTCCCTATTCATGTACGGGCGCTGTTGATTTGCCGAGTGTAGTTTCTCTACCCCCTCGTCCCATAAGGTTTAAGCTGTGTGAATTACAAAAAATAATTGCAGAACTCAACCCGAAGAAAGCTCCAGGTATTGATGGAATTAGTAACAAGATGCTGATGAATTTGCCTCTAATCGCAATAAGAATCCTGCTATTTATTTTTAATGCCATTTGGCGATTGCAGTATTTTCCACATAACTGGAAACTGGCGAAGATCAAAATGATTCCAAAGCCGGGTAAAGATCTTACCAAGGCTGAGTCATATAGGCCTATAAGCTTACTATCAACAATCTCAAAGCTTTTCGAAAAGCTGCTCATGACTAAATTTTCCAAAATTTTAGCTGATAATGGGTGTATCCCGGATCATCAATTTGGTTTTAGAAGTCAGCATAGCACAATTCAGCAAACGCATAGGTTGGTGCAAGTTATAAGGAAGACATTTGAAGAAAAGAAATATTGTTCTGCCCTCTTCATTGATGTTTCTCAAGCGTTTGACAAAGTATGGCACGAAGGCCTAGTTTTAAAATTGAAGACATACCTGCCAATAAACATTCAAAAACTTTTGGAAAGTTATATTGTTGATAGGAAGTTCACTGTTGTGGAAGGAGACTTCATGAGTGTGCCCGAATCTATATCTTCCGGTGTCCCACAGGGTAGTATTCTGGGGCCAGTCTTGTATTTAATATATACTTGTGATATGCCTGTGAGCAATAATATCCATACCTCTACGTTTGCCGATGATACAGCCTGTATGAGTATGCACGAAAACCCTTCTGAGGCATCCCGCAATCTCCAGGAACATATTACCCAGTTGGAAATATGGTTGAACTTATGGAGAATTAAAGTAAATGAACAAAAGTGTGTCCATATAACGTTTTCCCTAAGAAGAGATACTTGTTCCCCCATTCGAATAAACAATGAGAATATTCCTCAACATTCTCACGTGAAATACCTTGGTATTCACCTTGATCGAAGGCTTACGTGGAAACATCATATTGACTCTAAGCTAACTCAAATGAAACTTAAGTTATCTCAAATACATTGGTTGATTGGCAGAAATTCAACACTCAGCCTAGACTGCAAACTGTTAATATACAAGTCGCTTTTGAAACCAATATGGTGCTACGGAATTCAGTTATGGGGCACTGCTTCAGCTTCAAATGTTGAGAAAATCCAACGAAGACAAAACAAAATTTTATGTTTAATAACATCGGCTCCATGGTACATTAAAAATTCAAATTTACATCGTGATTTAAATATGCCACTAGTGACTGAAGAAATTTCAAAATACGCAGGCAAATATTTAACTAAACTCGAGTCCCATACTAATCCCCTTGCTCGTAACATCTTGAACTTTACTGGACACATCCGCTTAAAAAAGAGGGACACCAAGGCTCTAATACGCAATACCTCAGATGAAACTTTTTGAGAATAATTTTTTTTTGCTAGTACATAATTATTGTATTAATAACTACTATCACTAAAATTGTTTTCGGCATTGGTCGGACACATTAATTTTATCTAGACTTAAGATTTGATTACTTATTGTTAGTTCATTTTTTTTGAAGATGCAATAAATAAGTTATATGTATTAAAAAAAAAATAAAATATTTATTAATTAAATTTCCAGGACTATATACTATTAACAAATTGGAGCTGGACCCATAACCATTGGAGCTATTTAATAACACACGACTTGTGTTTAGTATAAAAGTTCAGAATGTAATAATAATTTATTGAAAAAACTTCCTTCAGAAAATTATAAATATTTCAATGTATAATTGATGTTAAAATATAAAGTATTTAAATTACAAGTAATATATATATATAATATATATATATTTATATATATATAATATATATATATATAATATATATATATATATATATATATATATATGTATATATTCTGTTGATATCAAACAGTCACGACTCGAGGTGAAAAACTCGAAAATCATAAACTCTAAAAATGGGCTGATTTCTGTAGTATATGATTATTTTGCCGTAATTTAACGCTGTGCAAAATTTGGGGAATTTTGGGAGAGGTGAAAATTTTCAAGATTTTTGACTTGTTACGACTAGAGGTGAAAAACACGACAATAGGCTGATTTTTGTAGTATATGATTATTTTGGCGTAATTTAACGATGTGCAAAATTTGATGAATTTTTGGAGAGAGTAGTAGAGAAATGGGGATCCTGCCGCAATTAAATTGTGAAATTTTCAAATTTTAATTACCCAAATTTTAAAATTCTTGGAAATTTGTGAAATTTGATACCTATGAGGGTGGTTCAATAAGTCCGTCCAATTTTTTGTTTACATAAGAAGTTTTTTGTTTACATAAGAAGTTTTTTGTTTACATAAGGAGTTTTTTTTTATTACTACATACGAGGGCGGTTCAATAAGTCAGGTTTTTTATGACCGTGGAAATTTATATGTATGTATGTTTGTGGGGTGGATTAAGAGGTTTCATAAGATTAAGATTTCATAAGTATATATGCCGACTGGAAATGATTTTTCCTAATACCAACGGGAAAGTCAAGAAATAATTTTTCCTAATACGAATGGGGGGAGTTGTGAAACTTAATTTTTCCTAATGCCGACGCCAAAACATGATTATTTTTCCTAATGCCTACGGCAATGCATGATTATTTTGCCTAATGCCTACGGCAATGCATGATTATTTTTCTTAATACCAAATGAAAATTGCCGGTGTTGCCAGACTGTAGAAATTTGTTATCGTAATACTATATCAGTAATATCAGAGAAAATAGATTTGATGACTACTAGGCGATTCTCATATGAATCGTGAGAATGTGTATGTGCGATTTCCGCACGCTAATAAATTATTTATCATACTGACATTTTATGATGTAAAATGTTCTCATGTATGTGAACACCCCTAATGCTTGTGTGTGGGTGGTCCAGCTTGATTGTCGATTGCAATTGTATATTGTGTTTACTTGTTTAAGAAATATATTTGTATGTATGTATGTATGTATGTATGAATGTATAAATGTATGTATGCATGTATGAATGTATAAATGAATGTATGCATGTATGAATGTATAAATGAATGTATGAATGTCTGAATGTATAAATGTGCGATCGTGGGAACTTGTGCGTGAAATATTTTATTGAATACATTTATGTTTTGCAACGCAGTCATTTCTTTGACTATGATTATTTTAAAGCAGATGATTTTCAACTAAGTACACTCATCAGTAGAGAAACAAAAAGCAAACATTTGCAAGTAAGCAAAAAAGTTAACTACTCCTCCTCCTTTAATTTTTAAAAAATGACAAACGCTTTGAAATGAAACTGATCCAGCACTCCAGCTTAGGTGATGATAGTTGTTTGTTAACCACTTTGTTCTCTTTGCTTTTTTTATTGATAACCATTTTAAATCAAATGGTGGCTTTATAATGAAATTGATACATTCATAATTGTTGAAAACAATCGCTACTTCTTTTGCGATGAAATCGTTTGAATTAGTTTTGAAACCTTGTACGTCTATAAAAATTATGTTATTTTCCATATTATTCAATTTATAACACTTTTCGAACTTGTCCTTTGATGGGTATATATTCTATCATACGATCATGAATAAGAATTCAGTAAGTTGATGTCTTTGCTGCAATATTAGTTGCTGTTTCAAATTCTATTTTTATATCAATCGGTCCATTATTGAGTGATTCATTCTGATGACTGACATCTACTACAATAATAGGAGCTTTTGTCTTAAACTCTGATGTAGTAGAAGCGATTGAGATTCTTTCATATAGTAGCTTTGTTGGAATCTAGATACATATCATATAGAATTGTATAACGTTCATTTCGGAACTTTATGTTAAGATCATCGTATAGATATGAGACTGAATTTAAATGTACTTTTAAATTAGTCAAATCACAATGAACAAACTTATTTTCTTGTTGAAAAGCAATCAACACAAAACGGAGGCGTTCTCTATTTGCAGCCAATTTAACATTCCAAATATGGCTAGTTCCTGTGTTTAATTGTGGATTAATATGACAATTCCAACTGCGAAATGCCGTGGGTATAGAAGCACCATTGTTAATAATTTTAATCATATTCAATTTGCTAAGGTCAGATAATTGAACATGAGGTATTCTCCATGAGATGAGTGAAATTGTAAGTTTAGCTTTTTAAGTAGAAACACTCGAGCGGACAAGATCTTCATCGTTTTTATTGCGCAAGAGTATCAGTTCATGTTTTCCATTTAATTTAACTTTGTTGTAGTCTTCAGCGAATCCTATAAGCATTTTTAGAGGTACGTAGAAATTGAAAAATCCATTTGCAAGAGTGATATCGTCAATTTTGTTCCATCCAGCATTTTGCATCACATTGCTTTTGTTTGGTAATAGAGAAACCAAGTTTTTTATGGTGCACGTGGCTCCTAAATATCTTGTATGATCAATTTCAATTCCATTGAGCTAATAGCGAATTTCATCAAATAGATATGCTACAAAGTTGTTTTTTAATTTAAAGTTCTCTGAAGAAGAAGATTTTCAAAAACTCAGTCACCTCTAGCATGAATTCAGCCTAGGTGTTTTCATATAGTGTCAGAAACATTGGAATATCTACGTTTGAAGGAATTTTTGCTTCAAATATTTCTACATCAGATTTGCTGGTTGGCCCCTTGAAGTTATTGTTGGTGATGTAGTTTGAGTTGTATCGGATTCAGATATTATGATTTCTCACTTAAAAAAGGTCCTCATCACCTTCTATCAGGTTTTTATATTTTTCTAACATGCATGTCTTAGCATGCTTTTATCCATAGTGACGCAAGCGTCCGAGATGTAGTGGTGTTTCAGTTAAAAATATATACTATTAGAATTTACGATTTCGCTCTTTTTACTCTTTTACAAAGTAGATATATATTTATGTATTTCATTTAGAATAGAATCATAATATTTCTTTACTTACAAAATTATGTGACGTGAGGAATTCTTTTAACCTTTATGTCAACGGCAACATACCTAGGTAATGTTTTTAGTTTTGAAAACGCTGTAGTTCTAAACTGGATAATCGGATCGACTTAAAATTTCTTAATATCCTAGTCAAAACTGTTTTACGCAATAGTTCCAAGTTTGATTAGGATTGGATCATCCGTTCGGAAGATAAAGCCCATTTACAAAGTTGCACCCTTAAGTCAACAGAATACATACCTGGGTATGTATAGTAAAACGCATGCAAATATGATAATATAATATAAAAGTATAGTTTATTTTGAGCTAAGTTTTGTAATTATTTTTTATTATTATTATATAATGTCAGTTTTAATTATTTTTGCTTAAAATTATTGAAATTCAAATACATCTATCGCATTGAGGTAAGTCTTTGGAATGCTCTGCGCACACTGGTTTGTTGCATAATGTGCATGCTTTACGAGTAGGGCGTCGTTTCGAGCAGATGTAGCGATTCCCCTTTACTTTTAGACGGCCCGTACTATCACGTTCCTCCGATGCATTTGCCTCAGCATCCACAACTCCGATGGACCCACCTTTCATCGCTTCGATGGCGTTGCGCGTTGAAAAAACTCTGGATATTCTGCTGTTATTCGCCCTTCTTTCCATTTCTGGCTTGCACAATTGCTCGCTAAGCTGATGGAGAAACATCCTACGGCGGCTTGTAGATGTCTTCAGGTCAGTGTTGTTGTCAATGTATATTACGTATGCATCAAACGCAGCAACGTCCACAATATTATAAAAGAAAGCCAGAGGCCATCTATTTGTGCGCCGCTTCGTACTAAATTCGTACAAGCACTTGTCCATGTTATCAACGCCACCTTTGGTTTTGTTGTAGTCCAATATAAGCAATAGCTTCTTCTTAGGGCCGCTCGTTTCTGTTGTATAATGAGTAGTGGACAACATTACTGCCTTGTTTTTCTTGGGAACGTACGAGCACATCGTAACGTGATTACAGAACCCAAACATTGATGATTCAGCCTCACGTCGTTTCGGGTTGGCAAATGCTGCTGGCACGAATGTACGCCTTTTGTTGCAAGTACCCAATATAGTTAAATTGTTGTCTAACATCAAAGTTTTTGCCAAGTTGTAGCTAGTGAAAAAGTTGTCACATACAATATTTCTTCCACTTCCAGCAAAAAGGTTGACACATAAATCCTTTACTACTCTTTCGCCAACGTTTCTTTCACGTTCACCAGACAGTGCCATTCCTGTATAGATTTGTCCCTGCATTGAAAAATTATATTCAATTTAGTTATTTAGATTTTCAACAATTGAAGAAAGAAATGGAGTCGCACACCCACCACACTTTTATTCCATATTTGGCAGGTTTTGATGGTATGTATTGCGTGAAGCCAGGTCCACCACGATAAGCATACAATTGTTCATCTACGGTGACGTTGGCTCTAGCCACGTAATATCTACGAAGACAGCTGTTAAGCATCAAAAAAACGTCCGATATTGCTGCTGCTTTGTCAGTTTGTTTTCGTTGCTGGCGTGTGTTTCCATTATCAAAACGTATGAAGCGGCTTATTTCCCAAAATCGTCGTACACTCATTACGGCACGATATAGTGGATGCGAAGTAGTTTTCCACAAATCTTTCGTATGCACGTAACCAGAATGTGTAACGCCACTTAGCAAAAGTAGGCCCAAATATGCATCAAATTCACTTTTTGTTATGGGAATCCATGATCTCGGTTCTCTTGTTGGATGTTTTGCGTTGTCAATACATAAAATTGCCTTGCCTTTCGATTTGATTCACGAATAATTATGTCGCATATTTCGTTTGACATTATCAATTGGAACGTTTCTGCAATGGTCAAACCCTGCGTTGCCCGTACTGGTCCAGATTCTGCACTTCTTAGAATGTTGTGCGTACGGAATCTTACAGGTTGTGGTTGTATCGAGGACCAAACATTACCATCTCTGGCAGTAAAAACTTCGCCAGTTTCAATTGGTGCTTCTTCAAGATCTTCATCAGAATCACTGTCGCCCTCTGGGTCATATTCTGGTAACATGGGTTCTTCAACGTCTGAGTCATCTCCACCAATATCACCAATATCACCTAAAGCCTCGTCACCAACTATTGAATCGTGGTCACTTGTTTCTTCTTGGCTCTCTTCAAGCGCTTGCCGAATATATGCTTGTTGTTCTTCGTACGAAAGTGCGCTTAGTTGTCGCGGAGTAAGCCATTCACCATCAGCTATTTCACTTTTAATATTTTTTTATTTCCACAAAATAAACAGAAACGTCTTTTCACTTCGAATCACAAATGTAAACAAAATTTTCTGACGATACTACAAAGAATGAAATTTCCGCAACAATAAATGTTTCTACCTGCCTATATTATATATTTATTATATACGTATGTCGTCTACCTATACAACCACTTTTTTCAACAAACAATGACTGTGATGATGAAATTGGTTATCATAAAATTTTTTAGCCTTTTGTCCATTTCTAACAAACTAAAAAACTAATTCGGAAATTCCAACAAACCAGGTAGATACGTAATTAGCATTTTTATGCTAACGACGTACCATTCCCCATACAAAACGTATGTACATACCCAGGTATGCTGCTGTGGACGTGCGTAAAGCATTTCTGCTGTTGACATAAAGGTTAAATTTGCATGCTTCGGCATGCTTTCAATATTTTTTCTGTAAATTTATTTAATACTCATACAGATACAGATATAAAGTAAGATCTGCTTATATTGCATTTTACAATTTATGTATGCTTCAGCATGATTCCAGTTGAAGTCCACATTTATTCAGTAAGTTTGTTTGATACTAATTCATACACATATACATTCTTAAAGATTGGAAATCTAAGTCCAATTTATGTAGTTTATCTATATTTTCTAAAGATTTGATAGCTATAGAAATGAATAGAGTGAAGATCTATTATAATAGCTAATGGGCATATTTGAAAATTTCGCTTGCTAGAGCTTTCGAAATGGAAAATGTACAATTTTCACTATAAAAAGTGATAATATTATGTGTTACTGAATATTACACTGTGTTGTAATTTATTTTGAACGCTTAAGTTTTCAAAATATTTCATACAGGCCAACAAGTTTAGAGAATTTCCAGTATATTAAGTTAATTATCTTTCTTAAGACCTATCATTCCTAATCATTCCTTCAAAAATACAAACCAAACTAGATTTTTCCTGTTTAATTTTATTTTTTACTTTCATTAAATTTCAACATTTTGTTCATCTTCAAATTATTATATTTAGCAGCTTTTTCTCATTTGTTGAGTTAACTTTAATCGGAAACATTTAAATAGTGAGATGAACTTTTATATTTTATACGAGTACATTAAGTAATTCTTTGTATATTTCAATACACTTATATGAACCATCATCACATAATTCCTTTGGATGATCTATTAAATCATTCTACTATTGATGCTTTCATATTAAGTAATGTTTAATATTCTACTTATGCATGAATTTTTCACTGTCTATTAAAAAATTCTTTACAATCATCCATTTGTAAGTTTTTTGGTACTCATAACATTTCAAAAATATGTTCCACAGCCTAGGTTTTTTCGAGTGCAACTTTCATTTTCAACGGTATTGACCATAGAAACTTTAAGAATCATTTACAGTCTACAATAATCAATAATTTCTATTTTCTGTAGAAGAGTTTCCCATTTCACCTAAATCAGCTTCATAAAAGATCAAATATTCCTTTCATTACATATCTACAATGCACAAACAATTTTCGAGATTTATTATAGAGTTCGTTTACTAAATTTCTTTTTAAAGACATTGAATTGTTTTAAAGATTTTTTGGAGAGTGTTGTGATCTACTTAATGGACTTTCAGCTATTTATACTATCATGTAGTTAATTTTCCAATCTATAAATTTTATCGTTCAGCTGTTCAATTTGTTTTTTCAAAAGATGATTTAATTTTTAGTATGTGTTTTTTAAATTTTATAACTATCTTCTATCTCTAATTGTATTTCACGTTGTACTCCATCAATTCGCATTTTAATATATTCTTGAATTATATTAATTCCTTAAGCTGTATTATTAATTTGTCCTATAATTTATCGCTTTGAGTTTCCAGAAACAATTTACTGATAACATCATTCTCCGTCAGTGAATGATGATGATTCTCTATCCATGTATTAGTAGAAATTATATATTTTATATAGTTTTCAAAATCAAATTTCTCATAGTATTTCCATGTTTTATTATCAATTATTAAAGAAAATAAAGCTACTATTAGAGCCTATATTTGACCATCAACTTGTACTATCACCAAACTTCCATTCATTATTTAAATCTTAATGTGGGCCATAGTTTGTATCTAATTCAATTCTTCCTTCCAAAACTGATAAATGAGTATAAGTGTCTTCAGAATTGGAAGTCTATAAGTAAAAATCATCCTCATCATCATTCTCAGTATTAGCATCATTAAATAAGATGATATCATCAAATATTGTTCCTTCTGAAAGTTTCTTCGGTGTACTTGTCTCTATATTGACTGATAGCTTTAAACTTATATTATTTTCAGCTTCTATCTTGATTTTACTTTCTTCTTTCTTGTGAATTCTTTCAATATTTCTAGAACTATTTATGAATTCTTTGAGAGGTTCTGCTATGGGTTTAAATGTATCTTTTCTAGCTCACATGTTCTCGTTGTACCTTCATAGTGAACAGACGTAATAGCGGAATTTTTCTTACATACCTACATACTAAACAAAAAAAATCATACAAAAAAATATTCGTAGTACATATTAACTTTTATAAATAAGCTTTGTTTTGCTTTGCTAATATTTTTACATATAGAAATAACAAAAACAAAAAAAAACCGTAAACAAAAAAACACAGACAAAGTACCCTCCAGGAATACTCTATATGAGTACCTCAAATACAAATAATTGTGAATTGAGTTATAACGGCAGAATTGCCTATTTTACTGTGAGTTCTGATGCTCTCAATGTTAACAATAAAAATAACAAATCTGATGATAGACTTACTGTGAGTTCTGAAGCTCTTAATAAAAACAATAAAAATAAAAAATCTGAAGATAGACTTTCTCTAACGGCAAAGCCGCATTTTCGTCAGCGTTCAACTTCGCTTTGTCCAATGCCAACTAGTAATTCGTTAACATTACCGTTTAACTCAGCGATATCATCCGCTTCGGGCTCGTGGTCATCACTTAACCCTGTTTTCACTATAGATAAGAGTAGCCAAAAACCCAAGGTCCAAGTCGGAATGGACAGATATATAACTGTGGTAAAGCGCGGGCGAAGCCAAAATCTTCTAAAATTTCATCTGCTCCAAAGATCTCTAGGGATAACAGCGCATCATCTACTAATCGCCAAAATCGTTTTAAAATATTGCAAGATGACAACGACAAACCCGCTGAATCTGCGAACAAAACCTTCAGGCCGCCACCAATCTATTTAAGAGAAAAAAACTCAAACGCTCTTATTAAAAAATTAATTTCGGTAATTGGTGAGAATAAATTTCACATTGTTCCAATAAAACGTGGTAACATTGATGAAACGAAAATTCAAATTTATGAAGAAAAAGATTTTCGCACAATGGTTTCTGAATTTGAAAAAAGTAAAACAAATTTCTACACATACCAGCTCAAGAGTGCTAAAGGTCTGCAGATCGTATTGAAGAGCATAGATTCCTATATCGCTCCCAAAGAAATAAAAGATGCACTCGTCCTACAGGGATTTAAGGTAAAAAGTGTATCGAACATAATAAATAGGGAAAAGATCCCCCAACCTCTATTTCGCGTTGAACTGGAGCCAAATGATATAAAATTGAGAAAAAATGAGACGCACCCAATTTATAATTTAAAATATCTTTTATACCGAAAAATAACAGTTGAAGAACCACATAAGCGTTCTGGACCCGTACAGTGCCATAATTGTCAAGAATATGGCCATACTAAAACTTATTGCAATTTACCTACTGTTTGTGTTGTGTGCGGCGAATTACACGGCACTGCTAGTTGCAATAAGCCGAAAAATCAAAGTGATAAAAAATGCAGTAATTGTGGAGGTAATCACACCGCTAACTACAGAGGTTGTCCTGTGTACTCTTTCGTCAAACAGACTATGGGGCAAAAACCAAATTTGGTCCAGCCTAATCATGCCGATGCTGCTAAGAAAAATTATATTCCTACTCAAAATGTTTCACCACCAAATAATTCAACAAATACAAACTCAAGCTTTAATTTCAATCGCCTTGAAGCTACTATTGATAATCTGGTGCAAACTATAAATAATTTTACAACAAATATGACTAGCATGATGCAAGAAATGCTGCGAATGCAGAATACACTGCTTCAAGCATTAGTTAACAAACCATGAACACGTTAAAAATATGTTTCTGGAACGCAAACGGCATTCGCCAACATAAAAATGAACTTGAGCACTTCCTCACGGGAAAAAATATTGATATAATGTTGGTCTCAGAGACTCATTTGACTTCGAGAAGTCGTTTTAAAATTTCTGGCTACACCTTATATGATTCAAAGGACCCAAGAGCAAGACTCAAGTATTATATTATTAACAACATTTCTGAAGAACATCTACAAGCAACGAATTTGTAGATCTTCTGCACAAATGTTATCAAGAATATAGTGCTTGAGTCTTTATTTTATTAGAATTGCTGATCCACCGCATGCTCTTCCTCTCGCGTCCTTTGTATCATATAAGGTGTAGCCATTAATATTGAAAAGGCTTCTCAAAGTAAAATGAGTCGCAGAAACCGGCATTATATCAATATATTCTTCCGTAAGGAAGTGCTCGAGTTCATTTCTGTATTTTCGAATGCCGTTTGCGTTGCAGAAACATATTTTTAACATGTTCATGGCTTGTTAATTAATGCTTAAAGCAGAGTATTCTGCATTCTCAGCACTTCTTGCATCATGTTAGTCATATTTGTAGTAAAGTTGTTTAAAGTTTGCACCAGATTATCAATTGTGGCTTCATGCAGACTGAAATTATAGCTTGTGTCAGCACTTGAAGAATTATTGGGTGGTGACACTTCCTTCTGGGAATAAAACTGATCGTCACAGCGTACGTATACGGTACATCTGTAGTAATTGGCTGGACAATTTGATAACTGGCGGTGTAAGTTCTTTCTGTTTGAGCACGACTTACCTTAGGTTTTTAACTCATTGTCTGCTTAACGAAAGAGGACATCCTCTGTAGTTAGCATTGTGATTACCTCCACAGTTACTGCATTTTTTTTTATCACTTTGATCTTTTGGCTTATTGCAACTAGCAGTACCGCGCACACAACGCAAATAGTAGGTAAATTGCAGTACGTTTTTGAGTGGCCATATTCTTGACAATTATGGCACTGCACACGTCCTGAACGCTTTTGTGGTTCTTCAACTTTGATTTTTCGGTATAAGAAATATTACAAGTTATAAATTGGATGGGTCTCATTTTTCTTCAATTATATGTCATTTAGTTCTGTTTAAAGCGAAACAGATGTTGAGGGATCTTCTCCCTATTTAATATGTTTGATACATTTTTTACTTTTAATCCCTGGAGGACGAATGCACCTTTTATTTCTTCGGGAACAACATTCGAATCTATGCCCTACTAAGCTGGTATGTGTAGAAATTTGTTTTATTGTTTTCAAATTCAGTAACCATTTTACGGAAATCTTTTTCTTCATAAATTTGAATTTTCGTTTCATGAATGTTACCACGTTTTATACAATGTAAAATTTATTCTCACCAATGACCGAGATTACTTTTTTAATAAGAGCGTTTGAATTTTTTCTCTCAGGTAGATTGGTGGTGGCTTGGAGGTTTTGTTCGAGGATTCATCGGGTTTGTCGTTGTAGTGTTGCAATATTTTAAAACGGTTTTGACGGCTAGTTGATATCTTGGGAACTGATGAGATTTTTGATGAATTTGGGCTTTGCCCACGCTTTACAACTGTGATATATCTGTCCATACCGACTTACACTTTAGGTTTCTGACTATTGTTATCAATAGTGATAACTTGGTTAAGAGATGAGCACGAGCCCGGAGCAGATGATGTCGCTGGTTTAAATGATGAAGTACTAGACAGCGGTAATGTTAGAGAATCACTAGGTGGCATTGGACAAAGCGAAGTTGATCGCTCACGAAAAATTCGCTTTTCCGTTAGAAAAATACTATCATCAGATTTTTTATTTTTATTATTTGGGTTAAGAGTTTCAGAATTAACAGTAAAATAGGCATTTCTGCCGTTAGAACTTACTTCACAATATTTTGTTTTTGATGTACTCATGTAGAGTATTCCTCAAAGTCACTTTGTTTCCGGGTTTTTGTTTGTTTTTGTTGTTTCTGACTATGTAAAAAAAATATTAGCAATATTTGCTTTGCTTATTTATCAAAGTTAATATGTATTACAAATATTTTTTGTATGATTTTTTGTTTGTTTAGTATGTACATAAGAAAAGCTCAGCTAAGACGTCTGTTCACTATCAAGGTTCAACGAGAACTTTTTGTGGCATATTTTAAAAAGCAAGTATTGGGTAGGAAAGCTAAAGAATAATTTTAAAGCATTTAGTGATTTTTTACGTCCTTTATTAATTCTATTCTTAAGGCTTTTGATTAGATCTGTAGACATTTTCTAATTCCATTAAAGAAAAAATAATGCCATTTTTTCCCAAGCAAGAAAACAGAAGATGCGTTTAGCGAACATATACATACAAACAAGCTTACACAAGTATTTATAATTTGGAGTAATTTGATTACTTAACATCCTATTGTTAAGAATTTAAAAACTTATGAAATGTAAAATACTTTTTATACAAAGTAACTAAGGATATTGTTCTAGTATTCGACAATAATTATTGAAATAATTTTTTATTCTAAACTGAAAATTTGTGTTCGAACAAAAATGAAGAAAAGTTGTTCGCATAATTTTTATTCGAATGACAACACTAATATATACCTACCTACATATCGTAATCGAAAGTACAAAAGTACGTAACAGCACTTTTTCTCATTTTACAGGAAAAAACGTTATAAAATAAATATATACTTTAGAAATAGCAACAAATAATACAATATGTAATTAAAACACATCAACTAAACTATTTAAAAAATAATCTGCCTGTTCTAGGATGTCACTTATTTTCGTTCGCATTTAAAACGGCAAACAGCTGTTTTGCGTGCCACTAAAAGCCTTTAGCCTTTGTACAAATTTGTGCTCAAATAAATATTTTTTCAGTCATTTGTACGAACTCAAATGTCAAAAGCAGTCACTTGTATTTTTATTGTCGACTGAGACAAAATACAACAAATTATTTTTATTTACCTAAATAAAATATTTTGTTTTGCCAATGAGTAAATAGAATACCGGCTTCGCTGGCAATGAGTTTCTTGCGTAACCGGTCTCCTCACGTCTGGGCTTATAAATAAGCGGTTTTGAGTCCTTTTTATGTTCTTTGTGATACTCTAGGATGTATGTGTGTTCGACAAAAGCTTCGATAGATTTTCTGCCTAGCACCGCTTCCGCTAGTTATAATGAAAGTTGGTTAAAAACTATCGGTGTTATGTATGAGCAAAAACTCACAAGAAGTTAACATAAGTGGCACGAATTTTGCCATAAAATTTTACATTAAAAATCACACTGAGATTCAATCGTGTGTTAAAACTACATTATATATGGAGGAATTCGTTAGCATGTACTTCATATACATAAGGCCGTGTTTATTCATCTAAGCAGTTCTTTTACATACACAGAGGTGAAAATCCTTAAGGCATCCGGCTATACAGAAAACTTACTGAGCGGAGCCGGTATTCGGTATACATACATAATGCAATAATAATATGTGTATTTATGTCCATACCTAGAGGAGAATGTCCTTAAGATCGGACGAAGGCCAGCTAAACCTACTCTACGAAGCCGACGTTGCGCATGCATACATACATATTACACCCGGGTTCTCGTTGTACCTTCATAGTGAACAGACGTAATAGCGGAATTTTTCTTACATACATACTAAACAAAAAAAATCATACAAAAAAATATTCGTAGTACATATTAACTTTCATAAATAAGCTTCTTTTTGCTTTGCTAATATTTTTACATATAGAAATAACAAAAACAAAAAAAAAACCGTAAACGAAAAAACCCAGACAAAGTACCCTTGAGGAATACTCTATATGAGTACCTCAAATACAAATAATTGTGAAGTGAGTTATAACGGCAGAAATGCCTATTTTACTGTGAGTTATGATGCTCTCAATGATAACAATAAAAATAACAAATCTTTTGATAGACTTACTGTGAGTTCTGAAGCTCTTAATAAAAACAATAAAAATAAAAAATCTGAAGATAGACTTTCTCTAACGGCAAAGCCGCATTTTCGTCAGCGTTCAACTTCGCTTTGTCCAATGCCAACTAGTAATTCGTTAACATTACCGTTTAACTCAGCGATATCATCCGCTTCGGGCTCGTGGTCATCACTTAACCCTGTTTTCACTATAGATAAGAGTAGCCAAAAACCCAAGGTCCAAGTCGGAATGGACAGATATATAACTGTGGTAAAGCGCGGGCGAAGCCAAAATCTTCTAAAATTTCATCTGCTCCAAAAATCTCTAGGGATAACAGCGCATCATCTACTAATCACCAAAACCGTTTTCAAATATTGCAAGATGACAACGACAAACCTGCTGAATCTTCGAACAAAACCTCCAAGCCGCCACCAATCTATTTAAGAGAAAAAAAAACTCAAACGCTCTTATTAAAAAATTAATTTCGGTAATTGGTGAGAATAAATTTCACATACAACGTGGTAAACTTGATGAAACGAAAATTCACATTTATGAAGAAAAAGATTTTCGCACAATGGTTTCTGAATTTGAAAAAAGTAAAACAAATTTCTATACATACCAGCTCAAGAGTGCTAAAGGCCTGCAGATCGTATTGATCGTATTATAATTTAAAATATCTTTTATACCGAAAAATAACAGTTGAAGAACCACATAAGCGTTCTGGAACGGTACAGTGCCATAATTGTCAAGAATATGGCCATACTAAAACTTACTGAAATTTACCTACTGTTTGTGTTGTGTGCGGCGAATTACACGGCACTGCTAGTTGCAATAAGCCAAAAAATCAAAGTGATAAAAAATGCAGCAGTTGTGGAGGTAATCACACCGCTAACTACAGAGGTTGTCCTGTGTACTCTTTCGTCAAACAGACTATGGGGCAAAAACCTAAAGTAGCTCCAGCCCAATCAGCAAACGCTTTATCCGCCACTATTGCGCAAGTGGGCCAACCAGTCACTTCCCGTGTATCGTATGCCGATGCTGCTAAGACAAATTCTATTCCTACTCAAAATGTTTCACCACCAAATAATTCAACAAATACAAACTCAAGCTTTAATTTTAATCGCCTTAAAGCTACTATTGATAATCTGGTGCAAACTATAAATAATTTTACAACAAATATGACTAGCATGATGCAAGAAATGCTGCGAATGCAGAATACACTGCTTCAAGCATTAGTTAACAAACCATGAACACGTTAAAAATATGTTTCTGGAACGCAAATGGCATTCGCCAACATAAAAATGAACTTGAGCACTTCCTCACGGAAAAAAATATTGATATAATATTGGTCTCAGAGACTCATTTGACTTCGAGAAGTCTTTTTAAAATTTCTGGCTACACCTTATATGATTCAAAGGACCCAAGAGGAAGAGCATGCGGTGGATCAGCAATTCTAATAAGGTCAAGACTCAAGTATTATATTATTGACAACATTTCTGAAGAACATCTACAAGCAACGAATATTTGTATTGAAAATTTTCGCACTAATTTTGTAACATCATCAATTTACTCCCCTCCCAGATTCGCAATTACTGAAGATCAATACGAGGATTTCTTTAAATCTCTTGGCCCTTGTTTCGTAGCAGCTGGGACTATAATGTCAAACATACGTTCTGGGGTTCGCGTCTTATCACACCCATAGGTCGAGCGTTGTTCAACACAATTTGAAAAATGGTATTGGCCGTTATTTCGAGTGGGGAGCCCACTTACTGGCCTACTGACATATAAAAATTCCGAATGTTATAGATTTTGGCGTCATGAAAAATATCTAGGGATTTAATTCAAGTTGAACCTTCTCTAGATCTCTCGTCCGAACACTCTCCCACGATCGTTTCAATTTGTAACCTATTAAGAAGTGACTTACCTCATCCTTATGTGAAGATGATAATTGACTGGGATTCAAAAAATATCTTAGTAGTCATTGCACAGAAAATATTACGCTAGAACACCCGATGATATTGAATCTAACATTACCAACCTAAATGAAAATATTAAACAGGCTGCTGAACATGCCACCACCTCCCATCCGCAGACTGGGTTTAATAGAATTTATTCTACTGATATTAATCGTCTCGTGTGTGAAAAAAGAAGAGCTAGAAGGGAATGGGAACAGCACAGATCAACTCAACATAAAACTAGGTTTAAAGAGTGCACTAAACGACTCCAAGAGTTGCTTGCATTTGAAAAAACTGCATCTCTTAAAAATTATCTGGAAGGTCTTGATGTCACACCAGCATCTAATTACTCTTTGTGGCGCGCTGCTAGAAAGCTTAAAACACCCGTCGATTTAAACCACCTCTGCGCACATCTACCGGAGATTGGGCAAGAAGCGACTCTGAAAAAGGTAAATTATTTGCTGAGCATTTAAAATCCGTATTTACCCCAAACTCATGTTCTGGTGCTGTTGATTTGCCGAGTGTAGTTGCGCTACCCCCTCGACCGATAAAATTTAAGATGCGTGATGTACAAAAACTAATTGCTAAACTCAACCCGAAAATAGCTCCGGGTATTGATGAAATTAGTATCAAGATGCTGATGAAGTTGCCTCGTATTGCAATTAGAATCCTGTTATTAATTTTTAATGGCATTTTACTTCAGGAGTATTATCCAAACAGCTGGAAGCTTGCCAAGATTAAAATGATTCCAAAGCCGGGCAAATATCTTACCAAGGCTGAGTCATATAGGCCAATAAGTTTACTGTCAACAATGTCAAAGCTCTTTGAAAAGTTACTCATGATAAAAATTTTCCCCAATTCTAACTGTTAATGAGTGCATACCGGACCATCAATTTGGTTTTAGAAGTCAACATAGCACCATTGAACAAACTCATAGATTGGTTCAATTTATACGAAAAACTTTTGAAGAAAAGAAGTATTGCTCTGCGCTGTTTATTGACGTTTCTCAGGCATTTGATAAAGTGTGGCATGAAGGCCTAATTTTAAAATTAAAGACTTACTTACCAATCAACATTCTAAATCTTTTGGAAAGTTACATTATTGCCCGGAAATTCACTGTTGTGGAAGGAGAATTTATGAGTATGCCTGAAACAATCTCATCTGGTGTGCCACAGAGGAGTATAATAAGGTCAGTTTTGTATTTGATTTATATTGGTGATATGCCTTTGAGCAGTAATATTCACACATCTACATTTGCCGATGATACAGCCTGCCTTAGTATGCACGAAAACCCTCACGAGGCTTCCCGATATCTTCAGCAACATATTACCCAGCTTGAACTATGGTTAAACAGGTGGAGAATAAAGGTAAACGAAAAGAAGTGTGCTCAGGTAACATTTACCCTACGAAAAGACACTTGTTCCCCCATTACAATCAATAATCAAATTGTTCCCCAAAATTTACAAGTGAAATACCTAGGTATACACCTTGATCGAAGGCTTACATGGAAACACCACATTGACTCTAAGCTAACGCAAATGAAACTTAAACTAACTCAGATACATTAGCTGATTGGTAGAAATTCAACCCTCAGTCTAGATTGTAAACTTTTGATATACAAGTCGCTTTTAAAACCTATATGGTGCTACGGAATTCAGATGGGGTACTGCTTCAGCTTCAAATATAGAAAAAATTCAACGAAGGCAAAACAATGATTTGAATATGCCACAAGTGACTGAAAAAATTGCAAAATACGCAGGCAAATATCTTACAAAACTCGAGTCTCATCCTAATCCGCTTGCTCGTAATATCTTGAATTTTACTGGACTCATCCGCTTAAAAAAGAGGGACACAAGGGCTCTAATGCTCAACACTCCAGAAGAAACTGATTGAAAAATACTTTTGTTTTTGCTTATCACGACTTATGTATTATTAATAACTATCACTAAGTTTATGTCCGATACTGGTCGGGCCTAATTAATTATATTTAGATTTAAGATTTGAATAATTATTGTTAGTTCATATTTGAAGATACAATAAATAAATATATGTACTAAAAAAAAAACATTTATCTATTTCACCAGTTTTTATACTACGAAGCTTTTTCTTCAAGACATTTCTTGTCAACACCAACTGTTTTAAAATTTTCTCATCCATGCTTAGCAAATAATAGGTATCAGCCATTAGATTAGGTATCAGCTATAAGATCAGGTATCAGCTATCATATCAGGTTATCAGGTAGCTAGTCTGGTTTTCAGATAAGCTTATCTGGAGCTGGTCTGGTTTTCAGATCAGCTTATCAGGACCTGGTCTGGTTTTCAGATCAGCTTATCAGAACCTGCTCTGGTTTTCAGATCAGCTTATCAGAACCTGGTCTGGTTTTCAGATCAGCTTATCAGGACCAGGTCTGGTTTTCAGATCAGCTTATCAGGACCTGGTCTGATTTTCAGATCAACTTATCTGATTCAGATTGGGTTATCAGCTTACAAGTAACTGTCCATTTATAACATTTAGATGAATGGAGTTTAAGGTCAGATGAAAAACGAAAAAGAAAACTTTTATGTAGTCAAATTCTTTTTTTTTTTTTTTCTTTAACGATCATTGTTTAATTCAATATCGTTGCTTATAAACAAAATCCATATTTATCCTTCCAACATGCTTTATATTTGTCTCATCTTACTTAAACATTATAATTACATTATGATTATCTAGTATCAAATGTTTGGTGATTCTGGTATAAGTTTGACATCAGCAGAATGCATCAACATTCTTATCTCACTCCATACAAAAATATGTTTCTCACATGTAACATCGTTAAATATCATATCGGAATTACTTTTAGCTTTGTTAGGAGAAATAACAGATTCAGTATCAGTAAATATGTAATATCCCATTCCTTTAATTAATGAAATTATCTAATATCTTTAAGTATCCATATTTGGGTTGATAGAGAGATTTTAAGTATTAATATGTAGATGTTTTCAAATTTGAGTCCATTAAGACTTTTTAGCAAATCAATCATAACATATTATTTGTTTTTTTTTTTTGTTACAGACCAACTATTTTTGCGCAAATAGAATTTGGTAGAAGGTAACTATGACTTGTTTTTGAACTAACGTTTGATGAATCATCAAAATTTCGTACCATACTATTTTTAGGTTGTTTTGACTATGAGTATGCACCAATATTTATGAAAACCAGACCAGGTTCTGATAAGCTGATCTGAAAACCAGACCAGGTTCTGATAAGCTGATCTGAAAACCAGACCAGGTCCTGATAAGATGATCTGAAAACCAGACCAGCTCCTGATAAGCTGATCTGAAAACCAGACCAGCTCCTGATAAGCTGATCTGAAAACCAGACCAGCTAAATGATAACCTGATCTGATAGCTGATACCTAATCGAATAGCTGATACCTCTTATTCGCTAAGCATGGATGAGAAAATGTCTTGAAGAAATGTCTTGAAGTGTCTTGAAGAAAAAGCTTCGTAGTATAAAAACTGGTAAAATAGATACATGTGAGCTAGAAAAGATACATTTAAACCCATAGCAGAACCTCTCAAAGAATTCATAAATAGTTCTAGAAATATTGAAAGAATTCACAAGAAAGAAGAAAGTAATATCAAGATAGAAGCTGAAAATAATATAAGTTTAAAGCTATCAGTCAATATAGAGACAAGTACATCGAAGAAACTTTCAGAAGGAACAATATTTGATGACATCATCTTATTTAATGATGCTAATACTGAGAATGATGATGAGGATGATTTTTACTCATAGACTTCCAATTCTGAAGACACTTATACTCATTTATCAGTTTTGGAAGGAAGAATTGAATTAGATACAAACTATGGCCCACATTAAGATTTAAATAATGAATGGAAGTTTGGTGATAGTACAAGTTGATGGTCAAATATAGGCTCTAATAGTAGCTTTATTTTCTTTAATAATTGATAATAAAACATGGAAATACTATGAGAAATTTGATTTTGAAAACTATATAAAATATATAATTTCTACTAATACATGGATAGAGAATCATCATCATTCACTGACGGAGAATGATGTTATCAGTAAATTGTTTCTGGAAACTCAAAGCGATAAACTATAGGACAAATTAATAATACAGCTTAAGGAATTAATATAATTCAAGAATATATTAAAATGCAAATTGATGGAGTACAACGTGAAATACAATTAGAGATAGAAGATAGTTATAAAATTTAAAAAACACATACTAAAAATTAAATCATCTTTTGAAAAAACAAATTGAACAGCTGAACGATAAAATTTATAGATTGGAAAATTAACTACATGATAGTATAAATAGCTGAAAGTCCATTAAGTAGATCACAACACTCTCCAAAAAATCTTTAAAACAACTCAATGTCTTTAAAAAGAAATTTAGTAAACGAACTCTATAATAAATCTCGAAAATTGTTTGTGCATTGTAGATATGTAATGAAAGGAATATTTGATCTTTTATGAAGCTGATTTAGGTGAAATGGGAAACTCTTCTACAGAAAATAGAAATTATTGATTATTGTAGACTGTAAATGATTCTTAAAGTTTCTATGGTCAATACCGTTGAAAATAAAAGTTGCACTCGAAAAAACCTAGGCTGTGGAACATATTTTTGAAATGTTATGAGTACCAAAAAACTTACAAATGGATGATTGTAAAGAATTTTTTAATAGACAGTGAAAAATTCATGCATAAGTAGAATATTAAACATTACTTAATATGAAAGCATCAATAGTAGAATGATTTAATAGATCATCAAAAGGAATTATGTGATGATGGTTCATATAAGTGTATTGAAATATACAAAGAATTACTTAATGTACTCGTATAAAATATAAAAGTTCATCTCACTATTTAAATGTTTCCGATTAAAGTTAACTCAACAAATGAGAAAAAGCTGCTAAATATAATAATTTGAAGATGAACAAAATGTTGAAATTTAATGAAAGTAAAAAATAAAATTAAACAGGAAAAATCTAGTTTGGTTTGTATTTTTGAAGGAATGATTAGGAATGATAGGTCTTAAGAAAGATAATTAACTTACTATACTGGAAATTCGCTTAACTTGTTGGCCTGTATGAAATATTATGAAAACTTAAGCGTTCAAAATAAATTACAACACAGTGTAATATTCAGTAACACATAATATTATCAC
The DNA here is from genome assembly GCA_936439885.1 of Nowickia ferox. Taxonomy (NCBI): domain Eukaryota; kingdom Metazoa; phylum Arthropoda; class Insecta; order Diptera; family Tachinidae; genus Nowickia; species Nowickia ferox. Next base: position 44,156,385 of record OW387025.1, read on the forward strand.
TTTTTATAGTGAAAATTGTACATTTTCCATTTCGAAAGCTCTAGCAAGCGAAATTTTCAAATATGCCCATTAGCTATTATAATAGATCTTCACTCTATTCATTTCTATAGCTATCAAATCTTTAGAAAATATAGATAAACTACATAAATTGGACTTAGATTTCCAATCTTTAAGAATGTATATGTGTATGAATTAGTATCAAACAAACTTACTGAATAAATATGGACTTCAACTGGAATCATGCTGAAGCATACATAAATTGTAAAATGCAATATAAGCAGATCTTACTTTATATCTGTATCTGTACGAGTATTAAATAAATTTACAGAAAAAATATTGAAAGCATGCCGAAGCATGCAAATTTAAAAGAATTCCTCACGTCACGTAATTTTGTAAGTAAAGAAATCTTATGATTCTATGCTAAATGAAATACATAAATATGTATCTAGTTTGTAAAAGAGTAAAAAGAGCGAAATCGTAAATTCTAATAGTATCTATTTTTAACTGAAACACCACTACATCTCGGACGCTTGCGTCACTATGGATAAAAGCATGCTAAGACATGCATGGTAGAAAAATATAAAAACCTGATAGAAGGTGATGAGGACCTTTTTTAAGTGAGAAATCATAATATCTGAATCCGATACAACTCAAACTACATCACCAACAATAACTTCAAGGGGTCAACCAGCAAATCTGATGTAGAAATATTGGAAGCAAAAATTCCTTCAAACGTAGATATTCCAATGTTTCTGACACTATATGAAAACACCTAGGCTGAATTCATGCTAGAGGTGACTGAGTTTTTGAAGATCGATTTGGTGGAATACTTGTTTATTAAACATGTATTTCTTTGTATGTAAACTAATTTCTACATACATACATATACTTGCATATATGTATTTAGATATGAATACATTTAAGGCCAACTAAATAATGCTAATATACAACACAAATACATTGAAAAATAAAGCAGTAACAACAACAAGAACATTAAAGCGACCACTTCAACAGAAAGCACTAACAACATCAAATAAAAATTTTCTAAAGTCCTTGAATTTTAAATTGAAGACAAAATGAGTTCAATAATAGATGTCTTAGATAAACCCTTGTCGGATGAGAATATAATCAAAAAGGATTATCATACATATGTACCATACTTACAATCTTACAACAATAATGATGAAATCAGACTTTTAGTACAAAATCAAGATTTATACGTGCTACCCAGTGAGAGCTACATTTATGTAGAGGGGTTTGTTGACGATGATAATACTCTTAAATCTTCTTCTTCAGAGGACTTTAAATTAAAAAACAACTTTGTAGCATATCTATTTGATGAAATTCGCTATGAGCTCAATGGAATTGAAATTGATCATACAAGATATTTAGGAGCCACGTGCACCATAAAAAACTTGGTTTCTCTATTACCAAACAAAAGCAATGTGATGCAAAATGCTGGATGGAACAAAATTGACGATGTCACTCTTGCAAATGGATTTTTCAATTTCTATGTACATGCTTCTAGGATTCGCTGAAGACTACAACAAAGTTAAATTAAATGGAAAACATGAACTGATACTCTTGCGCAATAAAAACGATGAAGATCTTGTCCGCTCGAGTGTTTCTACTTAAAAAGCTAAACTTACAATTTCACTCATCTCATGGAGAATACCTCATGTTCAATTATCTGACCTTAGCAAATTGAATATGATTAAAATTATTAATAATGGTGCTTCTATACCCACGGCATTTCGCAGTTGGAATTGTCATATTAATCCACAATTAAACACAGGAACTAGCCATATTTGGAATGTTAAATTGGCTGTAAATAGAGAACGCCTCCGTTTTGTGTTGATTGCTTTTCAACAAGAAAATAAGTTTGTTCATTGTGATTTGACTAATTTAAAAGTACATTTAAATTCAGTCTCATATCCATACGATGATCTTAACATAAAGTTCCAAAATGAACGTTATGCAATTCTATATGATATGTATCTAAGATTCCAACAAAGCTACTATATGAAAGAATCTCAACCGCTTCTAACTGCATCAGAGTTTAAGACAAAAGCTCCTATTATTGTAGTAGATGTCAGTCATCAGAATGAATCACTCAATAATGGACCGATTGATATAAAAATAGAATTTGAAACAGCAACTAATATTGCAGCAAAGACATCAACTTACTGCATTCTTATTCATGATCGTATGATAGAATATATACCCATCAAAGGACAAGTTCGAAAAGTGTTATAAATTGAATAATATGGAAAATAACATAATTTTTATAGACGTACAAGGTTTCAAAACTAATTCAAACGATTTCATCGCAAAAGAAGTAGCGATTGCTTTCAACAATTATGAATATAACAATTTCATTATAAAACCACCATTTGATTTTAAATGCTTATCAATAAAAAAGCAAAGAGAAGCAAAGTGGCTAACAAAAAACTATCATCACCTAAGCTGGACTGCTGGATCAGTTTCATTTCAAAGCGTTTGTCATTTTTTAAAAGCCAATGCAAGATGTTCTAAAATATATGTAAAAGGTGAAGAAAAAAGACAATGGTTGGAAAAAATGTTACACCGAAAAATTTCTAACGTTGAGGATATAGGCTGCATCAACTTTAAACAAATGGAAATCAAGTATTCAGAATATTTTTATTGTAATTATCATAAATTTGGTGTATGCGCATTAAAAAATGCTATTTTACTAACAAAAGAAATGTCTTGCTTTAAATGACCTTTTTAAAATATTAATGTATGTATTATTATAAAATTTAAATAAATTTTAAACAATAAATGTATACAAAATAAAAGAATGTACAAGTGTTTTCTTATTTCAAATACAAACTACATAAATGGAATAGAAGGACGTGGGGAGGAGGAGAAGCTAAATTTTTTGCTTACTTGCACATTTTTGCTTTTTGTTTCTCTACTGATGAGTGTACTTAGTTGAAAATCCTCTGCTTTAAAATAATCGTAGTCAAAGAAATGACTTCGTTGCAAAATATAAATGTATTCAATAAAATATTTCACGCACAAGTTCCCACGATCGCACATTTATACATTCAGACATTCATACATTCATTTATACATTCATACATGCATATATTCATTTATACATTCATACATGCATACATACATTTATACATTCATAAATACATACATACATACATTCATACATTCATACATACATACATACAAATATATTTCTTAAACAAATAAACACAATATACAATTACCAGCGACAATCAAGCTGGACCACCCACACACATTAGGGGTGTTCACATATGTACATGAGAACATTTTACATCATAAAATGTCGGTATGATAAATAATTTATTAGCGTGCGGAAATCGCACATACACATTCCCACGATTCATATGAGAATCGCCTAGTAGTCATCAAATCTATTTTCTCTGATATTACTGATATAGTATTACGATAACAAATTTCTACAGTCTGGCAATACCGGCAATTTTCCCTTTGGTATTAGGAAAAATAATCATGCATTGCCGTAGGCATTAGGCAAAATAATCATGCATTGCCGTAGGCATTAGGAAAAATAATCATGTTTTGCCGTCGGCATTAGGAAAAATTAAGTTTCACAACTCCCCCCATTGGTATTAGGAAAAATTATTTCTTGACTTTCCCGTTGGTATTAGGAAAAATCATTTCCATGATTTTCCAGTTGGTATTAGGAAAAATCATTTTCATGATTTTCCAGTCGGCATATATACTTATGAAATCTTAATCTTATGAAACCCCTTAATCCACCCCAGAAACATACATACATATAAATTCCCACGATCATAAAAAACCTGACTTATAGAACCGCCCTCGTATGTAGTAATAAAAAAACTCCTTATGTAAACAAAAAACTCCTTATGTAAACAAAAAACTCCTTATGTAAACAAAAAATCGGACGGACTTATTGAACCACCCTCGTAGGTATCAAATTTCACAAATTTCCAAGAATTTTAAAATTTGGGTAATTAAAATTTGAAAATTTCACAATTTTAATTGCGGCAGGACCCCCATTTCCCTAGTACTAGAGAGGTAAAAAAAATTAAAGATTTTTGACTTGTTACGACTCGAGGTGAAAAATCGAAAATGATAAACTCTAAAAATAGGCTGATTTTTGTATTATATGATTATTTTAGCGTAATCTAACGCTGTGCAAAATTTGGGGAATTTTGGGAGAGGTGAAAATTTTCAAGATTTTTCACTTGTGACGACACGAGGTGAAAAACTCGAAAATCATGAACTCTAAAAATAGGCTGATTTTTGCAGTCTATGATTATTTTGGCGTAATTTAACGCTGTGCAAAATTCGGGGAATTTTGGGAGAGGGAAAATTTTCAAGATTTTTGACTTGTTACGACTAGAGGTGAAAAACCCGAAAATCATGAACTCTAAAAATGGGCTGATTTTTGTAGAATATGATTATTTTGGCGTAATCTAACGCTGTGCAAAATTTGGGGAATTTTGGATGAGGTGAAAATTTTCAAGATTTTTGACTTGTTACGACTACAGGTGAAAACCCCGAAAATCATGAACTCTAAAAATGGGCTGATTTTTGTAGTATATGATTATTTTGGCGTAATTTAACGCTGTTCAAAATTTTATGAATTTTGGGAGGGGTTAAAAATTTTCAAGATTTTTGACTTGTTACGACTAGAGGTAAAAAACTCGAAAATCATGAACTCTAAAAATAGGTTGATTTTTGTAGTATATGATTATTTTAGCGTAATTTAACGCTGTGCAAAATTCGGGGAATTTTGGGAGAGGTGAAAATTTTAAAGATTTTTGACTTGTTACGACTACAAGTGAAAACCCGGAAAATCATGAACTCTAAAAATGGGCTGATTTTTGTAGTATATGATTATTTTGGAGTAATCTAACGCTATGCAAAATTTGGGGAATTTTGGGAGAGGGAAAATTGTCAAGATTTTTGACTTGTTACGACTAGAGGTGAAAAACCCGAAAATCATGAACTCTAAAAATGGGCTGATTTTTGTAGTATATGATTATTTTGGCGTAATCTAACGCTGTGCAAAATTTGGGGAATTTTGGATGAGGTGAAAATTTTCAAGATTTTTGACTTGTTACGATTACAAGTGAAAACCCCGAAAATCATGAACTCTAAAAATGGGCTGATTTTTGTAGTATATGATTATTTTGGAGTAATCTAACGCTGTGCAAAATTTGGGGAATTTTGGGAGAGGGAAAATTGTCAAGATTTTTGACTTGTTACGACTAGAGGTGAAAAACTCGAAAATCATGAACTCTAAAAATAAGCTGATTTCTGTAGTATATGATTATTTTAGCGTAATTTAACGCTGTGCAAAATTGGGGGAATTTTTGGAGAGGTGAAAATTTTCAAGATTTTTGACTTGTTTTGACACGAGGTGAAAAACTCGAAAATCATGAACTCTAAAAATAGGCTGATTTTTGTAGTATATGATTATTTTGGCGTAATTTAACGCTCTGCAAAATTTGCGGAATTTTGGGTGATGTTAAAAATGTTAAAAATTTTTGACTTGTTACTCGAGGTGAAAAATTCGAAAGTCATGAACTTTAAAAATGGGCTGCTTTTGTAGTATATGATTATTTTGGAGTAATCTAGCGCTATGCAAAATTTGGGGAATTTTGGGAGAGGTGAAAATTTTCAAGATTTTTGACTGTGACAACACGAGGGAAAAACTCGAAAATCATGAACTCTAAAATTAGGCTGATTTTTGTTGTATATGATTATTTTAGCGTAATTTAATGCTGTGCAAAATTTGCGGAATTTTCGGAGAGGTGAAAATTTTCAAGATTTTTGAATAGTTACGACTCGAGGTGAAAAATTCGAAAATCATAAACTCTAAAAATGGGCTGATTTCTGTAGTATATGATTATTTTGGCATAATTTAACGCTGTGCAAAATTCGGGGAATTTTGGGAGAGGTGAAAATTTTAAAGATTTTTGACTTGTTACGACTATAGGTGAAAAACCCGAAAATCATGAACTCTAAAAATGGGCTGATTTTTGTAGTATATGATTATTTTGACGTAATCTAACGCTGTGCAAAATTTGGGGAATTTTGGGAGAGGGAAATTTGTCAAGATTTTTGACTTGTTACGACTAGAGGTGAAAAACCCGAAAATCATGAACTCTAAAAATAAGCTGATTTTTGTAGTATATGATTATTTTGTTGGCGTAATTTAAAGCTCTGCAAACTTTGATGAATTTAGGGAGAGCTTAAAAATTTTTAAGATTTTTGACTTGTTGCGACTCGAGGTGAAAAATTCGAAAGTCATGTACTCTAAAATTAGACTGATTTTTGTTGCATATGATTATTTTAGCGTAATTTCCTGCTGTGCAAAATTGGGGGAATTTTGGGAGAGGTGAAAATTTTCAAGATTTTTGACTTGTTTTGACACGAGGTGAAAAACTCGAAAATCATGAACTCTTTTGACTGGTTACGACTCGAGGTGAAAAATTCGAAAGTCATGAACTTTAAAAATGGGCTGATTTTTGTAGTATATGATTATTTTGGAGTAATCTAGCGCTATGCAAAATTTGGGGAATTTTGGGAGAGGTGAAAATTTTCAAGATTTTTGACTGTGACAACACGAGGAAAAAACTCGAAAATCATGAACTCTAAAATTAGGCTGATTTTTGTTGTATATGATTATTTTAGCGTAATTTCATGCTGTGCAAAATTTGCGGAATTTTGGGAGAGGTGAAAATTTTCAAGATTTTTGAATAGTTACGACTCGAGGTGAAAAATTCGAAAATCATAAACTCTAAAAATAAGCTGATTTTTGTAGTATATGATTATTTTTTTGGCGTAATTTAAAGCTCTGCAAACTTTGATGAATTTAGGGAGAGCTTAAAAATTTTTAAGATTTTTGACTTGTTGCGACTCGAGGTGAAAAATTCGAACGTCATGAACTCTAAAAATGGGCTGATTTTTGTAGTATATGATTATTTTGGCGTAATTTAACGCTGTTCAAAATTTTATGAATTTTGGGAGGGGTGAAAATTTTCAAGATTTTTGACTGTGACAACACGAGGGAAAAACTCGAAAATCATGAACTCTAAAATTAGGCTGGTTTTTGTTGTATATGATTATTTTAGCGTAATTTCATGCTGTGCAAAATTGGGGGAATTTTGGGAGAGGTGAAAATTTTCAAGATTTTTGACTTGTTTTGACACGAGGTGAAAAACTCGAAAATCATGAACTCTTTTGACTGGTTAAGACTCGAGGTGAAAAATTCGAAAGTCATGAACTTTAAAAATGGGCTGATTTTTGTAGTATATGATTATTTTGGAGTAATCTAGCGCTATGCAAAATTTGGGGAATTTTGGGAGAGGTGAAAATTTTCAAGATTTTTGACTGTGACAACACGAGGAAAAAACTCGAAAATCATGAACTCTAAAATTAGGCTGATTTTTGTTGTATATGATTATTTTAGCGTAATTTCATGCTGTGCAAAATTTGCGGAATTTTGGGAGAGGTGAAAATTTTCAAGATTTTTGAATAGTTACGACTCGAGGTGAAAAATTCGAAAATTATAAACTCTAAAAATGGGCTCATTTCTGTAGTATATGATTATTTTGGAATAATTTAACGCTGTGCAAAATTTGGGGAAATTTGGGAGAGGTGAAAATTTTCAAGATTTTTGACTTGTTACGACTAAAGGTGAAAAACTCGAAAATCATGAACTCTAAAAATAAGCTGATTTTTGTAGTATATGATTATTTTAGCGTAATTTAATGCTGTGCAAAATTTTATGAATTTTGGGAGGGGTGAAAATTTTCAAGATTTTTGACTGTGACAACACGAGGGAAAAACTCGAAAATCATGAACTCTAAAATTAGGCTGATTTTTGTTGTATATGATTATTTTAGCGTAATTTCATGCTGTGCAAAATTGGGGGAATTTTGGGAGAGGTGAAAATTTTCAAGATTTTTGACTTGTTTTGACACGAGGTGAAAAACTCGAAAATCATGAACTCTTTTGACTGGTTACGACTCGAGGTGAAAAATTCGAAAGTCATGAACTTTAAAAATGGGCTGATTTTTGTAGTATATGATTATTTTGGAGTAATCTAGCGCTATGCAAAATTTGGGGAATTTTGGGAGAGGTGAAAATTTTCAAGATTTTTGACTGTGACAACACGAGGAAAAAACTCGAAAATCATGAACTCTAAAATTAGGCTGATTTTTGTTGTATATGATTATTTTAGCGTAATTTCATGCTGTGCAAAATTTGCGGAATTTTGGGAGAGGTGAAAATTTTCAAGATTTTTGAATAGTTACGACTCGAGGTGAAAAATTCGAAAATCATAAACTCTAAAAATGGGCTCATTTCTGTAGTATATGATTATTTTGGAATAATTTAACGCTGTGCAAAATTTGGGGAAATTTGGGAGAGGTGAAAATTTTCTAGATTTTTGACTTGTTACGACTAAAGGTGAAAAACTCGAAAATCATGAACTCTAAAAATAGGCTGATTTTTGTAGTATATAATTATTTTAGCGTAATTTAATGCTGTGCAAAATTTGCGGAATTTTGGGAGAGGTGAATATTTTCAAGATTTTTGAATTGTTACGACTCGAGGTGAAAAATTCGAAAATCATAAACTCTAAAAATGGGCAGATTTCTGTAGTATATGATTATTTTGGCGTAATCTAACGCTGTGCAAAATTTGGGGAATTTTGGATGAGGTGAAAATTTTCAAGATTTTTGAATTGTTACGACTCGAGGTGAAAAACTCGAAAATCATGAACTCTAAAAATGGGCTGATTTTTGTAGTATATGATTATTTTGGAGTAATCTAACGCTGTGCAAAATTTGGGGAATTTTGGGAGAGGGAAAATTGTCAAGATTTTTGACTTGTTACGACTCGAGGTGAAAAATTCGAAAATCATAAACTCTAAAAATGGGCTCATTTCTGTAGTATATGATTATTTTGGAATAATTTAACGCTGTGCAAAATTTGGGGAATTTTGGGAGAGGTGAAAATTTTCAAGATTTTTGACTTGTTTTGACACGAGGTGAAAAACTCGAAAATCATGAAGTCTAAAAATAGGCTGATTTTTGTAGTATATGATTATTTTGGCGTAATTTAACGCTCTGCAAAATTTGCGAAATTTTGGGAGAGGTTAAAAATGTTAAAAATTTTTGACTTGTTACGACTCGAGGTGAAAAAATCGAAAGTCATGAACTTTAAAAATGGGCTGATTTTTGTAATATATGATTATTTTGGAGTAATCTAGCGCTATGCAAAATTTTGGGAATTTTGGGAGAGGTGAAAATTTTCAAGATTTTTGACTGTGACAACACGAGGGAAAAACTCGAAAATCCTGAACTCTAAAATTAGGCTGATTTTTGTTGTATATGATTATTTTAGCGTAATTTAATGCTGTGCAAAATTTGCGGAATTTTGGGAGAGGTGAAAATTTTCAAGATTTTTGAATAGTTACGACTAGAGGTGAAAACCCCGAAAATCATGAACTCTAAAAATGGGCTGATTTTTGTAGTATATGATTATTTTGGCGTAATCTAACGCTGTGCAAAATTTGGGGAATTTTGGATGAGGTGAAAATTTTCAAGATTTTTGAATTGTTACGACTCGAGGTGAAAAACTCGAAAATCATGAACTCTAAAAATGGGCTGATTTTTGTAGTATATGATTATTTTGGAGTAATCTAACGCTGTGCAAAATTTGGGGAATTTTGGGAGAGGGAAAATTGTCAAGATTTTTGACTTGTTACGACTAGAGGTGAAAAACCCGAAAATCATGAACTCTAAAAATGGGCTGATTTTTGTAGTATATGATTATTTTGGCGTAATCTAACGCTGTGCAAAATTTGGGGAATTTTGGGAGAGGGAAATTTGTCAAGATTTTTGACTTGTTACGACTAGAGGTGAAAAACCCGAAAATCATGAACTCTAAAAATAAGCTGATTTTTGTAGTATATGATTATTTTTTTGGCGTAATTTAAAGCTCTGCAAACTTTGATGAATTTAGGGAGAGCTTAAAAATTTTTAAGATTTTTGACTTGTTGCGACTCGAGGTGAAAAATTCGAAAGTCATGATGCTGTGCAAAATTTGCGGAATTTTGGGAGAGGTGAAAATTTTCAAGATTTTTGAATAGTTACGACTCGAGGTGAAAAATTCGAAAATCATAAACTCTAAAAATAAGCTGATTTTTGTAGTATATGATTATTTTTTTGGCGTAATTTAAAGCTCTGCAAACTTTGATGAATTTAGGGAGAGCTTAAAAATTTTTAAGATTTTTGACTTGTTGCGACTCGAGGTGAAAAATTCGAAAGTCATGAACTCTAAAAATGGGCTGATTTTTGTAGTATATGATTATTTTGGCGTAATTTAACGTTGTTCAAAATTTTATGAATTTTGGGAGGGGTGAAAATTTTCAAGATTTTTGACTGTGACAACACGAGGGAAAAACTCGAAAATCATGAACTCTAAAATTAGGCTGATTTTTGTTGTATATGATTATTTTAGCGTAATTTCATGCTGTGCAAAATTGGGGGAATTTTGGGAGAGGTGAAAATTTTCAAGATTTTTGAATTGTTTTGACACGAGGTGAAAAACTCGAAAATCATGAACTCTTTTGACGACTCGAGGTGAAAAATTCGAAAGTCATGAACTTTAAAAATGGGCTGATTTTTGTAGTATATGATTATTTTGGAGTAATCTAGCGCTATGCAAAATTTGGGGAATTTTGGGAGAGGTGAAAATTTTCAAGATTTTTGACTGTGACAACACGAGGGAAAAACTCGAAAATCATGAACTCTAAAATTAGGCTGATTTTTGTTGTATATGATTATTTTAGCGTAATTTCATGCTGTGCAAAATTGGGGGAATTTTGGGAGAGGTGAAAATTTTGAAGATTTTTGACTTGTTACGACTCGAGGTGAAAAACTCGAAAATCATGAACTTTTTTGACTGGTTACGACTCGAGGTGAAAAATTCGAAAGTCATGAACTTTAAAAATGGGCTGATTTTTGTAGTATATGATTATTTTGGAGTAATCTAGCGCTATGCAAAATTTGGGGAATTTTGGGAGAGGTGAAAATTTTCAAGATTTTTGACTGTGACAACACGAGGGAAAAACTCGAAAATCATGAACTCTAAAATTAGGCTGATTTTTGTTGTATATGATTATTTTAGCGTAATTTAATGCTGTGCAAAATTTGCGGAATTTTGGGAGAGGTGAAAATTTTCAAGATTTTTGAATAGTTACGACTCGAGGTAAAAAATTCGAAAGTCATGAACTTTAAAAATGGGCTGGTTTTTGTAGTATATGATTATTTTGGAGTAATCTAGCGCTATGCAAAATTTGGGGAATTTTGGGAGAGGTAAAAATTTTCAAGATTTTTGACTGTGCCAACACGAGGGAAAACTCGAAAATCATGAACTCTAAAATTAGGCTGATTTTTGTTGTATATGATTATTTTAGCGTAATTTAATGCTGTGCAAAATTTGCGGAATTTTGGGAGAGGTGAAAATTTTCAAGATTTTTGAATAGTTACGACTCGAGGTGAAAAATTCGAAAATCATAAACTCTAAAAATGGGCTGATTTCTGTAGTATATGATTATTTTGGCATAATTTAACGCTGTGCAAAATTCGGGGAATTTTGGGAGAGGTGAAAATTTTAAAGAATTTTGACTTGTTACGACTACAGGTGAAAACCCCGAAAATCATGAACTCTAAAAATGGGCTGATTTTTGTAGTATATGATTATTTTGGCATAATTTAACGCTGTGCAAAATTCGGGGAATTTTGGGAGAGGGAAAATTGTCAAGATTTTTGACTTGTTACGACTATAGGTGAAAAACGCGAAAATCATGAACTCTAAAAATGGGCTGATTTTTGTAGTATATGATTATTTTGGCGTAATCTAACGCTGTGCAAAATTTGGGGAATTTTGGGAGAGGGAAATTTGTCAAGATTTTTGACTTGTTACGACTAGAGGTGAAAACCCCGAAAATCATGAACTCTAAAAATAAGCTGATTTTTGTAGTATATGATTATTTTTTTGGCGTAATTTAAAGCTCTGCAAACTTTGATGAATTTAGGGAGAGCTTAAAAATTTTTAAGATTTTTGACTTGTTGCGACTCGAGGTGAAAAATTCGAAAATCATAAACTCTAAAAATAAGCTGATTTTTGTAGTATATGATTATTTTGGCGTAATTTAACGCTGTGCAAAATTTGGGGAATTTTGGGAGAAGTAAAAATTTTCAAGATTTTTGACTTGTTTTGACACGAGGTGAAAAACTTGAAAATCATGAAGTCTAAAAATAGGCTGATTTTTGTAGTATATGATTATTTTGGCGTAATTTAACGCTCTGCAAAATTTGCGAAATTTTGGGAGAGGTTAAAAATGTTAAAAATTTTTGACTTGTTACGACTCGAGGTGAAAAAATCGAAAGTCATGAACTTTAAAAATGGGCTGATTTTTGTAGTATATGATTATTTTGGAGTAATCTAGCGCTATGCAAAATTTTGGGAATTTTGGGAGAGGTGAAAATTTTCAAGATTTTTGACTGTGACAACACGAGGGAAAAACTCGAAAATCATGAACTCTAAAATTAGGCTGATTTTTGTTGTATATGATTATTTTAGCGTAATTTAATGCTGTGCAAAATTTGCGGAATTTTGGGAGAGGTGAAAATTTTCAAGATTTTTGAATAGTTACGACTAGAGGTGAAAACCCCGAAAATCATGAACTCTAAAAATGGGCTGATTTTTGTAGTATATGATTATTTTGGCGTAATCTAAAGCTGTGCAAAATTTGGGGAATTTTGGATGAGGTGAAAATTTTCAAGATTTTTGAATTGTTACGACTCGAGGTGAAAAACTCGAAAATCATGAACTCTAAAAATGGGCTGATTTTTGTAGTATATGATTATTTTGGAGTAATCTAACGCTGTGCAAAATTTGGGGAATTTTGGGAGAGGGAAAATTGTCAAGATTTTTGACTTGTTACGACTAGAGGTGAAAAACCCGAAAATCATGAACTCTAAAAATGGGCTGATTTTTGTAGTATATGATTATTTTGGCGTAATCTAACGCTGTGCAAAATTTGGGGAATTTTGGGAGAGGGAAATTTGTCAAGATTTTTGACTTGTTACGACTAGAGGTGAAAAACCCGAAAATCATGAACTCTAAAAATAAGCTGATTTTTGTAGTATATGATTATTTTTTTGGCGTAATTTAAAGCTCTGCAAACTTTGATGAATTTAGGGAGAGCTTAAAAATTTTTAAGATTTTTGACTTGTTGCGACTCGAGGTGAAAAATTCGAAAGTCATGATGCTGTGCAAAATTTGCGGAATTTTGGGAGAGGTGAAAATTTTCAAGATTTTTGAATAGTTACGACTCGAGGTGAAAAATTCGAAAATCATAAACTCTAAAAATAAGCTGATTTTTGTAGTATATGATTATTTTTTTGGCGTAATTTAAAGCTCTGCAAACTTTGATGAATTTAGGGAGAGCTTAAAAATTTTTAAGATTTTTGATTTGTTGCGACTCGAGGTGAAAAATTCGAAAGTCATGAACTCTAAAAATGGGCTGATTTTTGTAGTATATGATTATTTTGGCGTAATTTAACGCTGTTCAAAATTTTATGAATTTTGGGAGGGGTGAAAATTTTCAAGATTTTTGACTGTGACAACACGAGGAAAAAACTCGAAAATCATGAACTCTAAAATTAGGCTGATTTTTGTTGTATATGATTATTTTAGCGTAATTTCATGCTGTGCAAAATTTGCGGAATTTTGGGAGAGGTGAAAATTTTCAAGATTTTTGAATAGTTACGACTCGAGGTGAAAAATTCGAAAATCATAAACTCTAAAAATGGGCTGATTTCTGTAGTATATGATTATTTTGGCATAATTTAACGCTGTGCAAAATTTGGGGAAATTTGGGAGAGGTGAAAATTTTCAAGATTTTTGACTTGTTACGACTAAAGGTGAAAAACTCGAAAATCATGAACTCTAAAAATAGGCTGATTTTTGTAGTGTATGATTATTTTAGCGTAATTTAATGCTGTGCAAAATTTGCGGAATTTTGGGAGAGGTGAATATTTTCAAGATTTTTGAATTGTTACGACTCGAGGTGAAAAATTCGAAAATCATAAACTCTAAAAATGGGCAGATTTCTGTAGTATATGATTATTTTGGCGTAATTTAACGCTGTGCAAAATTTGGGGAATTTTAGGAGAGGTGAAAATTTTCAAGATTTTTGACTTGTTTTGACACGAGGTGAAAAACTCGAAAATGATGAAGTCTAAAAATAGGCTGATTTTTGTAGTATATGATTATTTTGGCGTAATTTAACGCTCTGCAAAATTTGCGATATTTTGGGAGAGGTTAAAAATGTTAAAAATTTTTGACTTGTTACGACTCGAGGTGAAAGAATCGAAAGTCATGAACTTTAAAAATGGGCTGATTTTTGTAGTATATGATTATTTTGGAGTAATCTAGCGCTATGCAAAATTTTGGGAATTTTGGGAGAGGTGAAAATTTTCAAGATTTTTGACTGTGACAACACGAGGGAAAAACTCGAAAATCATGAACTCTAAAATTAGGCTGATTTTTGTTGTATATGATTATTTTAGCGTAATTTAATGCTGTGCAAAATTTGCGGAATTTTGGGAGATGAAAATTTTCAAGATTTTTGAATAGTTACGACTAGAGGTGAAAACCCCGAAAATCATGAACTCTAAAAATGGGCTGATTTTTGTAGTATATGATTATTTTTTTGGCGTAATTTAAAGCTCTGCAAACTTTGATGAATTTAGGGAGAGCTTAAAAATTTTTAAGATTTTTGACTTGTTGCGACTCGAGGTGAAAAATTCGAAAGTCATGATGCTGTGCAAAATTTGCGGAATTTTGGGAGAGGTGAAAATTTTCAAGATTTTTGAATAGTTACGACTCGAGGTGAAAAATTCGAAAATCATAAACTCTAAAAATAAGCTGATTTTTGTAGTATATGATTATTTTTTTGGCGTAATTTAAAGCTCTGCAAACTTTGATGAATTTAGGGAGAGCTTAAAAATTTTTAAGATTTTTGACTTGTTGCGACTCGAGGTGAAAAATTCGAAAGTCATGAACTCTAAAAATGGGCTGATTTTTGTAGTATATGATTATTTTGGCGTAATTTAAGGCTGTTCAAAATTTTATGAATTTTGGGAGGGGTGAAAATTTTCAAGATTTTTGACTGTGACGACACGAGGTGAAAACCCCGAAAATCGTGAACTCTAAAATTAGGCTGATTTTTGTTGTATATGATTATTTTAGCGTAATTTCATGCTGTGCAAAATTGGGGGAATTTTGGGAGAGGTGAAAATTTTCAAGATTTTTGACTTGTTTTGACACGAGGTGAAAAACTCGAAAATCATGAACTCTTTTGACTGGTTACGACTCGAGGTGAAAAATTCGAAAGTCATGAACTTTAAAAATGGGCTGATTTTTGTAGTATATGATTATTTTGGAGTAATCTAGCGCTATGCAAAATTTGGGGAATTTTGGGAGAGGTGAAAATTTTCAAGATTTTTGACTGTGACAACACGAGGAAAAAACTCGAAAATCATGAACTCTAAAATTAGGCTGATTTTTGTTGTATATGATTATTTTAGCGTAATTTCATGCTGTGCAAAATTTGCGGAATTTTGGGAGAGGTGAAAATTTTCAAGATTTTTGAATAGTTACGACTCGAGGTGAAAAATTCGAAAATCATAAACTCTAAAAATGGGCTGATTTCTGTAGTATATGATTATTTTGGCATAATTTAACGCTGTGCAAAATTTGGGGAAATTTGGGAGAGGTGAAAATTTTCAAGATTTTTGACTTGTTACGACTAAAGGTGAAAAACTCGAAAATCATGAACTCTAAAAATAGGCTGATTTTTGTAGTATATGATTATTTTAGCGTAATTTAATGCTGTGCAAAATTTGCGGAATTTTGGGAGAGGTGAATATTTTCAAGATTTTTGAATTGTTACGACTCGAGGTAAAAAATTCGAAAATCATAAACTCTAAAAATGGGCAGATTTCTGTAGTATATGATTATTTTGGCGTAATTTAACGCTGTGCAAAATTTGGGGAATTTTGGGAGAGGTGAAAATTTTCAAGATTTTTGACTTGTTTTGACACGAGGTGAAAAACTCGAAAATGATGAAGTCTAAAAATAGGCTGATTTTTGTAGTATATGATTATTTTGGCGTAATTTAACGCTCTGCAAAATTTGCGATATTTTGGGAGAGGTTAAAAATGTTAAAAATTTTTGACTTGTTACGACTCGAGGTGAAAGAATCGAAAGTCATGAACTTTAAAAATGGGCTGATTTTTGTAGTATATGATTATTTTGGAGTAATCTAGCGCTATGCAAAATTTTGGGAATTTTGGGAGAGGTGAAAATTTTCAAGATTTTTGACTGTGACAACACGAGGGAAAAACTCGAAAATCATGAACTCTAAAATTAGGCTGATTTTTGTTGTATATGATTATTTTAGCGTAATTTAATGCTGTGCAAAATTTGCGGAATTTTGGGAGGTGAAAATTTTCAAGATTTTTGAATAGTTACGACTAGAGGTGAAACCCCGAAAATCATGAACTCTAAAAATAGGCTGATTATTGTAGTATATGATTATTTTGGCGTAATCTAACGCTGTGCAAAATTTGGGGAATTTTGGATGAGGTGAAAATTTTCAAGATTTTTGAATTGTTACGACTCGAGGTGAAAAACTCGAAAATCATGAACTCTAAAAATGGGCTGATTTTTGTAGTATATGATTATTTTGGAGTAATCTAACGCTGTGCAAAATTTGGGGAATTTTGGGAGAGGGAAAATTGTCAAGATTTTTGACTTGTTACGACTAGAGGTGAAAAACCCGAAAATCATGAACTCTAAAAATGGGCTGATTTTTGTAGTATATGATTATTTTGGCGGAATCTAACGCTGTGCAAAATTTGGGGAATTTTGGATGAGGTGAAAATTTTCAAGATTTTTGAATTGTTACGACTCGAGGTGAAAAACTCGAAAATCGTGAACTCTAAAAATAAGCTGATTTTTGTAGTATATGATTATTTTTTTGGCGTAATTTAAAGCTCTGCAAACTTTGATGAATTTAGGGAGAGCTTAAAAATTTTTAATATTTTTGAGTTGTTGCGACTCGAGGTGAAAAATTCGAAAGTCATGAACTCTAAAAATGGGCTGATTTTTGTAGTATATGATTATTTTGGCGTAATTTAACGCTGTTCAAAATTTTATGAATTTTGGGAGGGGTTAAAAATTTTTAAGATTTTTGACTTGTTTTGACACGAGGTGAAAAACTCGAAAATCATGAACTCTAAAAATAAGCTGATTTCTGTAGTATATGATTATTTTAGCGTAATTTAACGCTGTGCAAAATTGGGGGAATTTTGGGAGAGGCGAAAATTTTCAAGATTTTTGACTTGTTTTGACACGAGGTGAAAAACTCGAAAATCATGAACTCTAAAAATAGGCTGATTTTTGTAGTATATGATTATTTTGGCGTAATTTAATGCTGTGCAAAATTTGCGGAATTTTGGGAGAGGTGAAAATTTTCAAGATTTTTGAATGTTACGACTCGAGGTAAAAAATTCGAAAATCATAAACTCTAAAAATGGGCTGATTTCTGTAGTATATGATTATTTTGGCATAATTTAACGCTGTGCAAAATTTGGGGAAATTTGGGAGAGGTGAAAATTTTCAAGATTTTTGACTTGTTACGACTAGAGGTGAAAAACTCGAAAATCATGAACTCTAAAAATAGGCTGATTTTTGTAGTATATGATTATTTTAGCGTAATTTAATGCTGTGCAAAATTTGCGGAATTTTGGGAGAGGTGAATATTTTCAAGATTTTTCAATTGTTACGACTCGAGGTGAAAAATTCGAACATCATAAACTCTAAAAATGGGCAGATTTCTGTAGTATATGATTATTTTGGCGTAATTTAACGCTGTGCAAAATTTGGGGAATTTTGAGAGAGGTGAAAATTTTCAAGATTTTTGACTTGTTACGACTAGAGGTGAAAAACTCGAAAATCATGAACTCTAAAAATAGGCTGATTTTTGTAATATATTTTTGGCGTAATTTAAAGCTGTTCAAACTTTGATGAATTTTGGGAGAGCTTCAATATTTTCAAGATTTTTGACTTGTTACGACTCGAGGTGAAAAATTCGAAAGTTATGAACTCTAAAAATGGGCTGATTATTGTAGTATATTATTATTTTGCCGTAATTTAACGCTGTGCAAAATTTTGGGAGAGGTAAAAGTTTTCAAAATTTTTTACTTGTTACGACTCAAGGTGAAAAATTCGAAAGTCATAAACTCTAAAAATAGCCTGATTTTTGTAGTACATGATTATTTTAGGGTAACTACCCGCTGTGCACAGTAGTAGGGAATTAGGGTATGAGATGAAAAAAATCATCTTTTTGGGAAGAATTTTTGGGATGGTTTTTTAGTTTGGATGATTTTAGAGATGAAAATTTGGGATGAAAAAAAATTTTGGGATGATTTTTTTTTGTGAAATGCAAGTGCATAAAAAAAATGTTTAATGTTGTTGAAGAGAATTTTTATTTTCATTGCACACTTGATGCGATGAAACATTAGGGATGACTTTTGTTTAACGATCCTTTATGTTTTTATGTCGGTTTGTCTCTTTAATAATAGTTGTCTATTGTCTATCTCTTAAACCAACTTTAAATAGTCAATAGAAACCTTTTTTGTTTTTATAATTATAAACACGGTCTTTAGTTTGAGATGTCGGTTGCTTATCATTTTACATATGCTATTATCTGTACGTTTATAAATTTGCTTTTTTTTATTGCTGTTGTCTGGTAAGAAGAAAAAGGGAAAAGAGGATTCTTTTGTTTTATTTTGGGATGAAAGTGTAAAAAATTTAAGGAAAATTTTGTATTTTAACAAGCCTTGTGTAGTAATTGTGCATTTATTTGTTGTTCTTAAATGCTATAAATTTCCTTTTTTATTACTGTTTGCTGGTAAGAAGAAAAAGGGAAAAGAGGATTCCTTTGATTTATTTTGGGATGAAAATATAAACATTGAAGGAATAATTTTATTTTAACAAGCCTTGTATAGTAATTGTATGTTTTTTGTGACTCTTAAATGAATTTAATGTTGTTTCTGCACATAACTATACATAAACATTTTTTACATATGTATGTTTAAATGAATAAGTCAATGCATATGAAGATGCATATTTGTGAACATTTGCATATAATGTAATTATTTGAAATAAATTATTTAAAACATAAGAGGAGGCATTTTTCATTATGTAGAAATTAAGTAGGAGTAATTATGAAAGTATGTATAAAAATATTAAGAGATCAAAATTTGAGTTTCAGAAAACAAAACTCTCCTGATTAAAAATTTTTTAAGTGTGTCCCAAATAAATTGATATAAAAACGCAGCTTCTAAAATATTAATATTCATTAACTCATTACAATCATTCAGTAGTCAACTATGACTTCAAAAAATATTACAAACATTGAGGTTGTTGAGGCTTTTAATAAACTGAAAGTAAAATCATATATATCTGTGAAGGACTTACAACCATCAAAGCCATATAAAGTGATAATGATGTTTCGTCATAAGACTAAATATGGAAATATAGTGATTGCAGAACTCGAGGATGGAATGCTATATCTTCCCAAACGCTACAATAGCTTAGAAGACAAAGTAATTGAAGGGGCTCAGGATGAAAAATTTTCTTTAACAAAGAAACTAGAAAATTATTCATACACATTAGAATTGGCGAAGATACTTCCTGAGGAGAACGAAAAACTATTGAAGACAATGAAGGCTTCTACATATCAAATTCACAATCCTTTTTTCCTTGGGAAGGAGGCAAAATTCCGAAACTATATTAAAATATTCTGATTATGTGTTTGAAATATATTTAATTATAAAAATAATAATAAATAAATTTAAAGATTTCAATCAAATAAAAAGACAAGATTTTTTAATTATATTTTTATATATATTTTTATTTTAATATTTTATATATTTAAAAAAATCATCATTATCAATTTTAAAATCAAATATAATTTTTTCCAATGCTGATGCGGAGGACGATGATGATGTTGATGCCGGTGATGGTGATGATGATGATGCTGATGAGGATGACGATGATGATGACGATGCTGTTGCGGAGGACGATGATGATGATGATGATGACGATGTTGATGATGTTGATGATGTTAATTTATACGTCTTCGCTTTGTAATAAGCGAAGTTGTGTTTTTTTAAAAAATGTCTTTTTTTATTGGTAACATTGGAAAATGTTACCAGTTTTCTTTTGAGCAGTAAACATACCTCACAATTGTACTGTAGTGAAAATGCGCAATATATAAGTCATGTGTCACTCAACAGGTTATTTACCTGCACATACCATGGAATCGTATTATTAGCTGACTTACTTAAAGTACAGGTTATTTACCTGCAAATACCTAGGAGTCATATTATTGGCAAGTAATTGGGTATTCTCTCTACACATCCATATTTGCTTAGGTTTAAGTTTTATTGTTCAAGTATTAACTATAAGTATTTTATATTTATGATTTAATCAGGCTAAAGTTCGTATCGCTTTGTAAGCCAAATTACATGTGATAATTATTAATGAACAAATAACATCAAAGTTAGTTGTAAATATTCTGACAACACATAGTTGAACGGAACAGCCAGCCGTTTTCGAAGGCCACTAAACCTTCATCATCAGCGTTCTTCTGTGTTTGGTCCACTGTGTGTGGTGTCAGTTTATGTAGATTTCTGCCTTATATACGAAACTTTTCTGCAAATGGAATATGTGAATTGGTTTGATTCATCGTATTTCAATTTGCTGAAATGTGTTTTTGTAATCAAGGCCCCAAATTTACCATCACTATATTTACAACAGTCTTACCATTGTCGTTTTTTCATTACTAATTATGCACATGTTAGTTAATTTGCTTATTTTTGTTCTACTTAAGACAAACTTTTTTGGTTTGATACTATAAGTATATTTTTATTTTTAGTTTTTGCCACTGGCCCATGACCATCTATTTAGTTAATTTTAATTATTATTGTTCGAACTTTCATTTTATTTATATATTTATGATTTAATCAGGCTAAAGTTCGTATCGCTTTGTAAGCCAAATTACATGTGATAATTATTAATGAACAAATAACATCAAAGTTAGTTGTAAATATTCTGACAACACATAGTTGAACGGAACAGCCAGCCGTTTTCGAAGGCCACTAAACCTTCATCATCAGCGTTCTTCTGTGTTTGGTCCACTGTGTGTGGTGTCAGTTGATGTAGATTTCTGCCTTATATACGAAACTTTTCTGCAAATGGAATATGTGAATTGGTTTGATTCATCGTATTTCAATTTGCTGAAATGTGTTTTTGTAATCAAGGCCCCAAATTTACCATCACTATATTTACAACAGTCTTACCATTGTCGTTTTTTCATTACTAATTATGCACATGTTAGTTAATTTGCTTATTTTTGTTCTACTTAAGACAAACTTTTTTGGTTTGATACTATAAGTATATTTTTATTTTTAGTTTTTGCCACTGGCCCATGACCATCTATTTAGTTAATTTTAATTATTATTGTTCGAACTTTCATTTTATTTATATATTTATGATTTAATCAGGCTAAAGTTCGTATCGCTTTGTAAGCCAAATTACATGTGATAATTATTAATGAACAAATAACATCAAAGTTAGTTGTAAATATTCTGACAACACATAGTTGAACGGAACAGCCAGCCGTTTTCGAAGGCCACTAAACCTTCATCATCAGCGTTCTTCTGTGTTTGGTCCACTGTGTGTGGTGTCAGTTGATGTAGATTTCTGCCTTATATACGAAACTTTTCTGCAAATGGAATATGTGAATTGGTTTGATTCATCGTATTTCAATTTGCTGAAATGTGTTTTTGTAATCAAGGCCCCAAATTTACCATCACTATATTTACAACAGTCTTACCATTGTCGTTTTTTCATTACTAATTATGCACATGTTAGTTAATTTGCTTATTTTTGTTCTACTTAAGACAAACTTTTTTGGTTTGATACTATAAGTATATTTTTATTTTTAGTTGGCTGTTCCGTTCAACTATGTGTTGTCAGAATATTTACAACTAACTTTGATGTTATTTGTTCATTAATAATTATCACATGTAATTTGGCTTACAAAGCGATACGAACTTTAGCCTGATTAAATCATAAATATATAAATAAAATGAAAGTTCGAACAATAATAATTAAAATTAACTAAATAAGTATTTTAATTTTTAGATTATAAGAGGCAGTTGTAAACAGCCAAGTAAATAAATGAGTTGAAACAACTTAACATGGCGACCGTGACATATTAGTGAAAAAACATTTAAATTAAAATAAGTGTTTTAAACATAAAAGCATTAAACTTTAATATAAAAAAGCGAACACAAGCTAAAGTGATGACGATTCATTTTTGTTAAAGTGCAAAAAAAAAAAATTAACTGGAAATTGGAAACAAACAACAAGTACATATGAAAAAATTACAGCTATTAACTTAAACCTATTGAAAAAATAAATCAAGAAAAGAGTCCAAATAACAAAGTTCTCTGGACATAAAATATAATAAAAAGTGTTGTTTTTTGCGGAAGACTTGATGAAAATCATTAAAAATAAAAAATCTCCTGGATTTTAAAAACAACGTCAAGTTAAAATGGTGTGGTGGAAAAAAATTTTATCAACCATTCCACTCCTGGTGGCAGGTTACGAAGTCGGAAAATCAACTGAAGAAAACAATAACAAAGATCTGGTGGAAATACTCCGTAACAGTGAACAATTAAAAAGTGAACAACATGTAGTAAAAAGTGCTGAGACAAGTTACATAGAAACTCTATCAATAGTAGTGGTGATATTACTAGCAGTTATTTATTTGACCAAGCTGATATGTAAGGTGATGAAAGCCAGAAGTGTTAATGCTGCCCAACAACAACATATATAACAACTATAATTCATCTGTAAACACCATCAGTATATTGTAAGTTAATTTTTAAAATGTCTAAAATTATAAATAAAATAAATAATTGTAAATTTTAAATATATGTACGTATTATGCAATGGGAAAATATAATAGACAGTCTAAGCCCTTTTCAAATTAAGTTTGAACAATCATATAAATGTTTAAACCAAAATCGGACAATAAAACAAGATACCTTAGACAAACACGCACAAAATTTAATTGAAAACTATAATTCAATTAGGGCAACATTACATAGAGACTACGACAGATACACTACCCCACACAAAGAAAAAGCGAACGAGATCTTTCTGACGTTAAGAGATAAATTGATAAAAGTCTTTCATCGACATAATATTAATACTAAGGTACCGCTCGCATTAGGATTTGAGGTAGTTAGGGAAATCACTGAAACAGAAGAAAACGAAGATTTTAAAACGGAAACAAACATGACACGAACAGAGGACGACATTATAGACAAGACAACTAAAATTGTCCCTGTATTTGACGGTAACGTTAATGAGCTGCAAAGTTTTCTTGACTCGTTGACTCTGATTGACAGAATTAAAGAAACACACGAGGTAGTCGCTATAGAGGTAATTAAAACGAAACTGAAAGGCCAGGCAAGAAACTTAATTACAGATGAAAACTCTATTCAGGCTATTAAAAGCAGACTACAGACTTCCATAAAGGGTGAATCGTCGGAATTATTATGTTCGAAGTTAATGAACATAAAACAAAATTCAAAATCAGCTACCGCATATGCGGATGAGATCCAAGAGATTACGAAGAAACTAGGTGGAGTCTATATAAGAGAAGGCTACCCTCAAGATATTGCTGATAAATTATTAAGACAAGAATACGTATGGATCTGGAGGAATATGATTTTGTTATAGAACACATTAGAGGAAAAGACAATTCAGGAGCGGACGCGCTATCTCGAATTGACTTTAGTGATATTAAATCAATTCCTTCTACCAACAATGTTCTAATGGTAACAACACGAGCTCAGTCAGGAAACGGGAATAAAGATAAAATTCAGAAAACGAATAATCAAATGATTCACGAAAAGCCCAAAGTTTTTGAAACTATCGGGTTTGATTGCGTAAAGAAATGGGTAAGGCTTAGAAAGGATACTAACGGAAAAATACCTATTATTTCTTTTAAAAGAGGCAAACAAGTGCTAGCACCTAAAGTTAATATAGGAAATATTATTGCTAATGGAAACATTGATTTAGATCAATTTTTTCCAATTCTTGAAAGAGAAGCAATAATTAGAAATTTAAACAAAATTCAAATTAATCTAAATGATCATTTATTTAGCCTCGTAACTATAGAACAATTCAAACAAAAAGCAAATCAGCATATAAATAAATTACAAATAGCGCTCACACCCAGAATAAGCATCGTATCAGATAGGGAAGAACAAAAATTTTTATTGAAAAAATTTCATGATGATCCTATATTTGGCGGACATCCTGGAACAAACAGACTACTTAAGAAACTACGTCAATTTTATTATTGGAAGAACATCACCAAAGATGTTAACCAATATGTAAAGAAATGTCTTCAATGTCAAACTAATAAAACTACAAAACACATAAAACCAAATATGATTATAACACCAACACCCCAGAAACCCTTTCAAACGGTAATAATAGACACTGTAGGACCCCTACCTATTTCTGAAATGGGAAATCAATATATTGTTACAGTAATATGTGACCTAACCAAATACCTTGTAGCGGTGCCCGTAACTGATAAGTCTGCTAAGACGATTGCAAAGGCATTAGTAGAACATTTTATATTAATTTATGGACCTATGAATACAATAGTTAGTGACATGGGTACGGAATACAACAATCAAGTACTTTCAGAACTTCTTACACTACTAAACATAAAAAGATCAATGTCAGCCCCTTACCATCACCAAACACTAGGAACAGTTGAAAGATCCCACCGTACATTTAATGAATACATACGTTCATACATTCACACATCTAAAAACGATTGGGATAAATGGATAAGGTATTTCACATATGCTTTTAACACAACACCCTCAACTGTACATGGATATTGTCCATTTGAATTGATTTTTCCGAACGTTCCAAACCATAATCCACTAATACCATCTGAGAAAGTAGATACTGTATATAATTTTGATAACTATTCAAACGAGGTAAAATTCAGACTGCAAACTGCATTGAAAAGAGCAGAACATCTAATAAACAAAGCAAAACTAAATCAAAAAAATTCACATGACCAAAACCTCAATAACATTAACATTACCGTAGGTCAAGAAGTATTCATAAAAAATAACACAGCACACAAACTAGAATCAATTTACAAGGGACCATATAGAGTCATTGACGTTGACGACAAAAATAATATTACTGTAAAAATAAAGGGGAAGAATCAGAAAATTAACAAACAGAATGTGAAAACCTTTTAATAATTTATTTGTATACTTTTCTTTGATACATTGTATTTGTCATATATTTTTATATATTAATTATTTTTTTATATTCATAATAATCATATTACAACATGCATTTTAGTATAAGTTGAATTAATAGTTATTATAATATATTGAATAATATTAAAAATTTATATATACCTAAAACTATTATCAATAACATTTGTAAAGAAAGTTCTTATCGACATCACTGGATCAATGATCTCTATAAGAACTTTCTCTTTAAAAGGGGAGGTGTAGTGAAAATGCGCAATATATAAGTCATGTGTCACTCAACAGGTTATTTACCTGCACATACCATGGAATCGTATTATTAGCTGACTTACTTAAAGTACAGGTTATTTACCTGCAAATACCTAGGAGTCATATTATTGGCAAGTAATTGGGTATTCTCTCTACACATCCATATTTGCTTAGGTTTAAGTTTTATTGTTCAAGTATTAACTATAAGTATTTTAATTTTTAGATTATAAGAGGCAGTTGTAAACAGCCAAGTAAATAAATGAGTTGAAACAACTTAACAGTACTTTGATGAATCCATTTCACTAATAAGTAACATCCTTTAAATTGTTGCTTTTATACTTGCAGCTACTTCAATATTAAAGGTAGTTTAGGTACTCCAATACTAATATAAGCAATCTAAAATTTAATGTTTGAGTGAGATAATTATATTATTGACATATGTAAAGGATACTTGGACTTTCTTTCTTCCCCCTTCTTGGTTTTTCTTCAGATTTTCAAATTTTATAGCCTAGCTCAAAAACTCAAATCAGGTTTCTAGCATGCAATTAAGTATTTCAGGTTAATGTCAATGCATCTCTTTCATGCTTTACAATTAGATATGATAGTTTGAAACTAATGTTTACATATGTATGTATCTATCCTGCTACGTATTATATAAGTGAAATTATGTATTAATCTCACACGAGAGAAGTAAACATATACTTGAGTGATAATATTAAATTAGTCTATCTCTTTCATAATATATATTCAAAAATTATTTTAAATTTGAAAATTATTTTATAAGCAACAACATATTATTTTCTAACAGTCGTAAAACTACAGTGAAACAAGCATAATTAATAGTCAATAATTAATATTGATAAAAAGAATTAAAAATAGCTGAAAAAGAAATATGAAGTGTAAATATTGTGAACGCGTTTTTGCTGAAAAAAAAATGGCTGAGATCCACGAAAGCCATCATTGTTTCGAGTGTCACAAGTGGTTTGGAAACAAAAACCATTTAAAAATGCATGAGAGGACTCATGCATCTACATCATCCACCATAATAACCAATTCAAGAAACCGTGAAGCGAATGGTGAGATGAAACTATAAAAAACGGCATTCAAGAATATAGTACAAACCTTTCCATATAAAAATGAGAGGGAGGAAATTTTATTTCCTGAAGAATTTTTTGAAGGAGTCATCTGACATTTAAATACAACATGGAGTTGGAATGCGATTATATAAAAATAGTGGATAATGACATACATTCCTGCATGATTTCGCATCGCTCCAAAATGCGATTTATTACAATAAGTGATGATCTTTTGGAAATATTTAAAGATCAAAGTCAGGAAATAACTCGAAAAATGTCAGAGTTTCAAGAGAGGAACAGCGGATGGAGCCTCATTACAATTAAAAAATTATATATAAACATAAATCGAGCGGAGTTTGTTAAGGGCTCAGGCTACATCCCACTTCCACGGTGGATTGAGAAGAAAAAAGGATGCTTCAACATTCAAAACAATGACGATTATTGCTTTAAATGGTGCATCATAGCAGCACTCTGTCCCACTGCGATAAATGATGTTACAATAGATATATGTTCCAACATAATAACTATTAATAATAGGACTCTAAATTTTGAGAATTTAGAATTTCCGATGAAAACTAAATCCATCAAAGCGTTTGAGAGTCAAAATGATGACATTAGTGTCAATGTGTTTGGACTAGAAGATAAATGTATCGTTGGACCG
Source organism: Nowickia ferox (assembly GCA_936439885.1). NCBI lineage: Eukaryota > Metazoa > Arthropoda > Insecta > Diptera > Tachinidae > Nowickia > Nowickia ferox. Next base: position 44,183,912 of record OW387025.1, read on the forward strand.
TACTATTTATCTGCAAATGAGAAAATCCATCATGTTAATCTTTTGCTGCTATCGAAAGATAGATATTCTCATTATGTCCTAATAACAGATATATCTAGGTAATTATACGAATAAATATACATTTATATTATATAATAAATATTTTTAACTAATTCGCATATAATAATTATATATTTCAGGCTAATAAGAAGTAGCATAACCGGGCACAAAGCAAAAGTTTTGTTATGCAATGCTTTTCTGCAATATTCGCATAACGAAAGGATGATGGAGAAGCATAAGCTAAGCTGTAAAAAAGTTGTTGCCAGTATGCCGACGAAGGATGAATCTCTTTTAAAATTTGAAAATTACCATAAGCAATTGGACGTGCCCTTTATTGTATATGCGGACTTTGAGGCATATCTGGTAATATAGAAAAGCACATTGCTTGTGCTTTTAGCTATTATATAAAATGTAGTCATAATGATAATCTAGATAGTGTTAAGATTTATTTTGGTGCTGATGCACCTAGAGTTTTTTTTTAGTAAATTTAATTAACGACCTGACAGACATTTATATAAACTACTAGTCAAAAATAGTACCAATGACGCCACTGACGAATGACGAAAAACTTGCACATGCTCTGTCCACAAGTTGTCATATTTGTGGAAAAATTTTAAGAAATGACAATGTGCGTGACCATTGTCATTTTACAGGCAAGTATAGAGGGTCAGCGCATAACTCATGCAATCTTCTTTATAGAACTGCTAAGTTTACACCTGTTTTCTTTCACAATTTTTCCTCTTATGATTGTCATTTGTTTATGAAAGAACTTTCGAACTTTGATGGTGATATGAAAGTAATTCCTCTTAATAAAGAATTATACATTTCACTTTCAAAGTTCATTCTAATCGGAGAAAAAGAGAGTTTTCGTTTTTTAGACTCTTTCCGATTTATGGCCTCCAGTTTAGAATCGCTGGCAAACAATTTAAGTGATGATAATTTTCACATCCTCAATAAATTATTTGCCCAAAAAGAAGAATTCAATTTAATAAGAAGAAAGGGAGTGTTCCCTTACTCTTATATGGATTCTATGGAGCGCTTTAATGAAACTAATCTTGCCGCACGAGAAAAGTTTTATAATTGTTTAACTAATTCTGAATGCTCTTTGGATGATTACGAACATGCCAAGAAAGTTTGGAAAATCTTTAAGTGTAAAACTATGCTGGATTACACCTTGTTATATTTAAAAACTGACGTTCTACTGCTAACTGACATTTTCCAAAATTTTAGACAGAGCTTGATCCATGTCAATATCATACTGCCCCTGCTCTATCATGGGATGCCATGCTTAAGACCACAAAAATAGAACTAGAACTATTTACTGATATTAATATGTACAATTTTGTGCAAGATGCTATCAGAGGAGGTCTAGTACAATGTTCAAAAAGGTATAATAAGGCGAATAATAAATATATGGAGGATTACTATTGTAATAAGCCTTCAGAATATTTAATGTATTTAGACGCTAACAATTTGTACGGTTGGGCAATGTCAGAGTACTTACCATACGGAAAATTTGAGTGGGTTAATGAGGAAAATCTTCATATTTTAGATGTGAATAATATATCAGACACATCAACTGTGAGATATATTTTGGAAGTGGATTTAGAGTATCCCCAAAAATTACATGATATACATAATGATCTACCTTTTTGCCCTGAAAATAAAACGGTCGGCGATTCTAAATGTAAAAAACTTATAAATCAAAATATCAAATTCACTATAGAGTGCTTAAGCAATGCCTGAGAAATGGGTTGATATTAAATAAAGTGCATAGGGCATTAAAATTTAAGCAATCTCCTTGGCTTAAACCATATACTGATATAAATACTCACCACAGAACAATAGCAAAAAATTCATTTGAAAAAGATTTCTTTAAATTGCTAAACAATGCGGTTTATGGAAAAACTATGGAAAATATCCATAAACGCAAAGATGTTAAAATTGTCACAGAGTGGGAGACTACAAGGAGAAACCATTTAGGTGCAAGAGCATTGATTTCAAAACCAATTTTTTCTAGTATAACACAGTTCTCGGAGAATATGTTTGCGGTTCAGCTCAAAATAATGAAGTTCAAGTACAACAAACCCATTTATTTAGGGTTTGCGGTATTGGAATTGTCTAAGTGGAAGATGTATGACTTCCATTATCAATATATGCAACCTAAATTCGGAACAAACTTGTCTCTAAATTATATGGATACGGACTCTTTTATTTATTCCATAAAAACAGATGATTTTTATGACGATATCCGTCAAGATGTTGCTTCAAGGTTTGATACATCCGAATATCAACCTGACAACATTTTTAATTTACCATTATTAAACAAAAAAGTCCTTGGGATGATAAAAGACGAAAATAAAGGAAAAATTATGAAAGAGTTTGTCGGACTTCGATCAACAATGTATTCATTTGAAACTGTTGGGATGGATCAAGTAAAGAAATCCAAAGGAGTAAAAAAATCATGTATTAAGAATTACTCTATTTCCGATTATAAAAAAGCTTTATTTGAAAAACAAATTATTTCAGATTCTATGAATACATTTAGATCGAAATACCATCAGTTGTATACTCAAAAGTTACATAAAGTTGTATTGAGTTATGCTGATTATAAAAGAATTATCGATAAAGACCAGATAAATACACTTGCTAGAGGGCATTATAGACAGAAGACATTTGAAGAATTTTATTCAGATAAAGATGATGACATTTTTATGAATATCACTGATTCATATCTAGATTTTATTAACAGTTCATCTGATGACGAGCTTCTTATGAATTTAGATATTTAATTTGTTAATTATTATTTTCATGCTATGTACTTATGAATGTATAAACAGCTCTTTGTAAATAAAACAAATTTGTATATACTTATATATATATATATATATATATTTAGAAAATTTATGTAATTATGTAAATAAATAAAACTTATGTCTATATTGAAATTGAAGCAATGTTTTTATTTTAAATAATATTTACGAAATAAAAATTCTATACATAAATGACCACAATTAAATGTATTAAATTTTTGCTTTTGTTGATAATTATATTCAATAGGTGTTTTTAAGTAATTAATTATTTCTTCTGGCGGTTGTAAATCTCCAAAACTATCAAAATATTCTTTATAATTATAATTTTTTTAATAGGCTACCCAATGTGTTCCAGGATCGCTGGAATTGTCTAAATTAACAATACCACATTCTTGACTAAATGGCTTTTTTCTTCCACTTTTTATATCATTCACAGCCTTAGCAATAGCAGATCCGCCTGTAGCTAACCCTCCAAGAGCTGACAAGGCTGTTAAAATAGGAATAACTCTTGGTATAGTAACTTCAATTCCCTTTTTCCCTTTAAACTTTGGATGTATAGACTTTTGCGCAATCTTGACAGCAGATATTATATTATCTGGTTTTTTCTTTTTTAAAATTTTTAATGCATTTTTAATAGAAGTTGAAAATATTTTTCTGTTATAAATTTTCCTTTTTGTAAACTTTTTCTTAGGTTTTTTGGTCTTATGAACTTTAGTGCCCTTAATACCTAAGCCCATTTTCGCCTTAGTTTTCATTGCGTTTGTTACGAGCCAAGCGTGTGCTCTTTCTTTGAAACTGCTATCGTTAGATTTCACTTGTTGCCAGGCTTTTTCAGCTAATTCCTGATCTGCTTGATGTCTTTTGGTAATATCGTTTGTTTTCGAATATGCAATGTCGTGCTCTCTACAAGACGCATCCAATAAATTTATTCCTTTATCCCCTCTCGCTAACCGTTTTTCAAGATTTGTACCAGGTCCACAAAACTGATATCAACAAGGCAAATGCAGCTCAACGGGTAATTTATTAATTAAGTTGTATACAAAGCCACTTCCAACCTTATACTGACTATGTATAGCTGTCTTACAATAGTTAATAACCATAATAATTAATATTAATATTTCTTTTCTGAATGAATAGTATGATAAGATTCACGTTGAAAATTAAAATGATTGAATTTTGTTATATAAGATTGAATTTATATAAAACTAAATCAGTAGATAACAATATGCGATTAATTAAACAGCCTAAGCAAATAATTATAAGAAATGTTGATGAATCACAAGAAAAGAACACTAAAAACGTACATAGTACATTATTACCAAATTCAATACGAGCACTAATTGTAGGACCTTCAAACTACGGCAAAACTAACGTTATGATTAGTCTTATAGAAAGTCCTAATGGCCTTAGCTTCAGGAACTTGTATATATATTCGAAGTCTTTATATCAACCAAAATACTGTTACCTTAAGAAACTGATCGATCCGATAAAAGGAATTAATCTTTTTACATTTTCGGAAAATGAAAAAGTTTTAAGTCCCGCTGAAGCAAGTTCTAATTCCATAATAATATTTGATGACGTTATTTGTTGTAAACAAGATAATATAAGAGATTACTTTTGCATGGGTAGACATAAGCATATTGATTGCTTTTATTTATGTCAAACATAAACAAAAATTCCCAAACATCTAATACGTGATAATGCGAATATGATTATAATATTTAAACAAGATGAAATGAATTTATGCTATATATATAATGATCATGTTATAGGAGATATGTCGTTTAAAGAATTTACGGATATATGTAGTGAGTGCTGGAAAGATAAATATGGATTCATTGTTATCAGTAAGGATGATGCAGTAAATAAGGGACGATATAGAAAAGGTTTTGATAAATTCATACAACTGTAATTGGTTTTATCCAGAAGCTGATCATATCTAGATAAAAGCAGATCCAAAGTAGATATAGACCAGATACAAACCAGATACCAGACAAAACCAGATATAAAGCAGATACAAAACATATAAAAGGCAGATATAAAGCAGATATAAAGCAGATAAAAAGCAGATAAAAGCAGATAAAAAGCAGATAAAAGCAGATAAAAAGCAGATACAGAGCAGTTAAAGCAGATACAAAGCAGATAAGAGCCGATAAAAGCAGATACAAACCCGATAAAAAGCAGATACAAACCAGATCAATATCAGATACAAAGAAGCTCACAACCAGATATAAACTAGTTTGAAATGAATAATAACAAATTATTAAAAGATATTGTTAAAACAAAAACGATATTAAAAGAAAAACTAAAAAATTTAAAATTAAACGAAGTAGATAGACTTAATTTACTGGAAGATACATTTGAGCCTATAACGAAACCCCTGAATAAGTTAATTAAAAAAATTGATGATGATTATCAATCCGATGATTTATTGAAAGATACCTATATACACCTGCAGCAAAGCCTTTAAATAAGATAATTAAAAAAACACCTGACTACAAATCAGATCCTTATCAATCAAATAATGATATATCAGATTCAGAACTTCCATCACTACCATCCGATGATAGTTCTGATAACTTTGATGATGCTGAGGGTTATGATGATAATATGATTAATTACATACCAACCAAAAAAAGAAAACTAGATTTACAAATAGTTAGCGATGATAATGACGATGATAAAAACAACTATAAGATAATCGAAGGTGATAATAATAAGTCCTCACTAGTCAAAAATGTAGAACTGCTCCTGCATAATAAAAAAATAGATATGGTTTATGGATTCAACATAGATGAAAGCGGAAACTGGCGATATGCAAATAATGAACTAAATTTTAATGCAGATAATTCTATTGGAATAGGAAATACAAAGTGGAAAATTACTCCAGGATTATTCGAATTAGTTTTTCATTCAAAACCTATACATTACACTAAAAATGATTTGAAAAATTATAAAGAACTTTTAAAAAGTACAAATGCATACAAACGACAATATCAACCAAATGGTCAAATTAAAGGTACACGAGCATATAAATATATTAATATAATAACACATTTATTTACTACGAAACCAAATGTTTTAAAGAAAGGCAATGGATTATTATTAAAAACTGCAGATAATCGTAAATCTAATTATATATATTGGGATGATCCAAATGAATTAGTCGACAGATTACGTTTACTTCTTTCATCGGAAAGTGCTGGTCATAATTATCACAAAAACGAAATAATTTCCATTGTTGAAGAATTGAGAGAAGCTGACATAATATATTAAAAATGAGTTATATAAATAAGTTTGGAGAAAGTTCCATTAAGAATAATATAAATAATTTAAAGTTAAGTACGTACAAACATAATTTCCAAATGGATGTCATTGCAAAAGATATAAACAAAATTAATATTATCATCAAAACCATTAAGGATCAAAGTGAGGAACTGAAAAACAATTATAATTCACAATTAAACGTTGTCAGAAGAGATGTAAAAGTATTACGATAGTTGATTACAAAAGGTATTGATGACGATATCAAAGCTATTGAAAAAGTAGTGAAGGATCAAGTTCATTTTGCAAATGAAGGCTTTTTAAAGAATGTCGAGGAAAGATTTGATAATATTGAAGAATTTATATTTAAGTCAATAAATAAAAAATGCTATTGTAGATGTTGTGAATGGAATTGATGATTTATGGCAAGCAGATTTGGTAGAAATGGGAAATTATGCAGTACATAATAACTAATTTTTTGAGCTTTAGGTCAATGTTTATTATTATTTTAGTACTTCGATATTTCGTTAACCTTTGGTTAACTTCTTCAGGATATTTTTATGTTTGAAATTAAATTTTCTTTTTTTTTTTTAACCAAAGGTTAACGAAATATCGAAGTACTAAAATAATAATAAACATTGACCTAAAGCTCAAAAAATTAGTTTAATTGAATATATTGAAAAAGGTCGAAAAATTAGATAAAAGAATTTGATAGTACATAATAACAGATATCGATATCTCCTAACAGTAATAGATACCTCTTCAAAGAAAGCTTGGGCTGTAGCATTAAAAAATAAAACTGCATCAAACGTAACGGATGCTATGAAAAGTATTTTCACTAACAACAATAGAAAACCAAGAAATTTACAAACAGATGACGGTAAAGAATTTTTCAATAATCACTAACAACAATAGAAAACCAAGAAATTTACAAACAGATGACGGTAAAGAATTTTTCAATAATCAATTTCATCAACTTATGCAATCGAATGATATTAATCACTATTCAACGTATAGTGTTCTTAAGGCATCCATTGTAGAAAGATTCAATAGAACTCTTAAAGGAATGATGTGGAAAGAGTTTAGTTATCAAGGAACATAGAAATGGATCAACATATATAAACAACTTGTTGATAAATATAATAACACTTACCATAGAACAATACAGATGACTCCAAATGAAGTAAATTCATCAAATGAAAATTTATTGTTGAATACAGTCTACAACAATTTAAAAGTATTTAAAAACCCCAAGTTTAAAGTAAATGATAATGTTCGAATAAGTAAATATAAGCATACATTTGAAAAAGGTTACACACCAAACTGGACAACAGAAATATTTAAAATCAAAACTATAAAAAACACTAACCCTAATACCTATATATTACAAGACTATCAAGATCATGAAATTAAAGGTGGTTTTTACGAGCATGAGCTAATGAAAACTAAATTTCCAGAAACATATTTAATTGAAAAAATTTTAAAAAGAAGAAATAATATGGTTTACGTTAAATGGTTGGGATTCTAGTCAGAACATAACTCTTAGATTAATATCGACAATACATCATCATAAAAATCATTACAAAATTTATTAATAATTTATTCGCTCATCAGCCGTTAAAATGTCAATTATATTAACATTAAACGGAGACTCTTCATATTTTGTTGCAAACTATTTTCCACCAATCGAACTAAATGAAAACTATGTTTGTGGCTTAATTAGTTTCGATACGTATCACTCAATCCCAAATGTTGATGTCGAAAACAATTTATTTCATATTGGGAATCATGAAATAGAAGTTCCAGTTGGCTCATATGAATTATCAGATATAGCTGAAATATTAGCAAATAAATATCACAATATAAACGCAACAGGATCGCTTGATGTACGAGCAAATTATAATACTCTACAAACATGTATAAAAACTACTACAGATTCAATTTATTTTAATAAGAATAGATCAATCGGATCTTTATTAGGGTTCAGTACAAAAGTATTAGAGCATGGCGTGGAACATTACTCTGATAAAACAGTAGATATAACCAAAATCAATACAATAATTGTTGAATGTAACATTGTAGGCGGATCATATATAAATAACATGTCTGCACATATTTTGCATCAGTTTTCACTTAACGTCAGTCCAGGATATAAAATAACTGAGGCTCCAACTAATGTAATGTTCAAGAGCAATAAATAGTCTTATTTTAAAAGTTGTTGATCAAGACGGAAACTTAATAAATTTCCGTGGTGAAAAACTAACAATACGATTGCATTTAAAACCCATGAGAGAATGATTATATATAATAAAACTGACTTGCAAAAGCATTCACCATTCATTCTAACCTTATCAACGGAAGACGAGACTGGAAAGACATCGAATTGCAATCAATCAAAAAAACAGAAAAAACGTCAAATTAAAGAAATAATACAACAGAATCAAAATATTAGTCTTAGTGAGGCTAATAAGGAGTTTTTAAAAAATTTAGGGTTTCATCTAAAAATATAAACGTAAAGATAAAGGAACAATGAGCAGCATTATTAACATTTTACAAAAACCGCAATTTGATAACTCCATTATCAAGAAAGAGTACCACAGCTACACATCATATTTACAATCATTTAAAAATAATGATGAAATTCGTATATCAATTCAAAATCAAGACTTGTATGTTTTACCAAGTGAAAGTCTTCTATACATAGAAGGGCTTGCTACAAAGGATGACTCATCAGTTTCTACATCCATACGGCTCTAAACAATTGTATGGCACATCTATTTGATGAAATTCGTTATGAAATTAATGGCATAGAAATTGATCACACGCCATTTAGGTATTGCAACAGAATTAAAAAACTATATCTCGCTGAATAAATCTGAAAGTGACAGTCTACTAAATGCAGGATGGTCTCCTTTTAACATTGATAATCTTACACTTGGAAAGGGTTATTTAAATTTTTGTGTACCATTAAAATATTTACTCGGATTTGCTGAAGACTTTAATAAAATTATAGTTAATTCTAAGCATGAGTTGATACTTTTACGATCTAAAGATGATGGACAAGTTCTTAAATCTCAAACGACAGCTGAAAAAACTAAGTTATCAATTTTAAATATTACTTGGAAAGTACCACACGTTCAACTTGCTGATGCGTACAAATTGCAGATGCTTAAAACAATAAACAATCGCCATCCATTAAGTATATGTTTTAGAAGTTGGGACATGTATTACTATCCTCTACTTCCAGAAAGTACAACAGTTTTGTGGAATGTTAAGCTAGCTACCGAAAATGAGAGACCGCGTTTTTTATTATTGGGTCTTCGAAATAATGATAATAAGTTTCAACATTGCGATTTAAGTGACATTAAAGTACATCTTAACTCTGTTACATATCCTTATGATGATTTAAATCTAAAATTCGATAGAAATCGTTTTGCAATTTTATACGACATGTACTTAAAATTTCAACAAAGTTATTATTCACGTGATCCCCAACCATTATTAACCCCAGAAAATTTCAAAACTATGGCGCCAGTAATAGTTTTAGATGTTACTCATCAAAATGAATCAGTTAAAACTGGACCTATTGATATTCGTATTGAAATAAAAACCTTGAAAAATATTCCGCCTAATACAGCTGCATATTGTTTGATTATACATGATAAGATGTTTGAATATATTCCTCTTACAAATGAAATAAGAAAAATAATGTAAATTTACTATTTAGTTAAAAAAAAAATTAAATAAATATTATTATAATAAAAATTACATAAATAAATATAAAATTCTTTTTTGATTGTATATATATATATGTATATATATATATATAAGAAACATGAAATCAAGTAAGTATGTGTGTGTACTTATGTAATGGGAGCTCATATGTAATTGGTTAAAAAGTATAAATAGCAAACTTAAGAATGTTAAGGTTTATTCACAAATACTTCGTACGAGTACTTAGTCATAATCGATTGTAAGAATGGTGCTAAAAGATATAAATATATGATTTCTTGAAAAGATGCTCCCATATTGTTTCGGATGAAGATAAAAACAAACTCATTAACATACAATCCGAACTAGAATGCGCCAATAAATTGAAGACTAAGAAAAATAAATTTGGAGAACATTATGAAGAATGTGCTTGGTCGGACGATAATACAACATGTGGGCCGGACACTTGCTTCTGCTTGCACTATAGACGGAAAAATATGGAAGCGGAAGAAGTAGCAAAGCAACTGATAACAACATATTATAATATTATAACAACATATTATAATGTTACTAAATGTAAAAATTGCAATTTCAATAAAATGTAAACTATAAAGTTATAGCAAAGGCTAACTTAAATTAAAACTCAATTTTATTTCTTGTCTACATTTTTATTTATTTACTTATAAGGTTAAGGAGCATCTTATAATATATATATATATATATATATATATATATATATATAGAAAGTTAAATAATAATGTTCCCAATAGCTTCACATTGGGCTGCTATATAATCCAAGATTTCGTCATTACCATCATGCAGCATCTCAATTAAAGCTACTGTATTGTCGAGTAGCTCATCATCTGTGTTTTCATACAGAAATAGAAGCCGCTTCACATCTATCCTCGGCAGGATTATTACTTCTTTTATCTCTACTTGAGCTCTTGTTGATCGAGTGTTTTCATTTCTGTTGATAAATGACATTTTTGTTATTCACTTAATTTGTCTAATTTGTTGAAAAGTCGAAGTTAGAATAAACATAAGTTTCTTGTTTTAAGCAAGAAGGCTTGAGTTTCTCTTTCGCAGTTTACTGTCAGCTGATCACCAACTGATTTTTCCTGCTGAAAAATCAGCTCATCATCACCTTATTGTTATTTTGATTGTAACGAAATATTAAAAAAGCATAGTATATCTCTCTTGCTCTGGAATTGTTTTTATACATATCAATAGAATGAGATAACAGTGCAAACATATGTACTATTAGGCTTGCTAATTTTTTGTTAGGTGACTTTCAGCTGATCATCAACTGATTTTCCAGCTGATCACTAGCTGATCATATGATTGTCACCTGATCATCATCTTAATAATTGGAATACTTTACTCAAAAGCAATGTATCTATTTAATGCTCTGAAATTATTTATAATAAAATTAAACAACTTCAATTACAATAATATTTGTTTTTATTTTATAATTATTTTTCTTAGCATATGTATAAAAGTACAAACATTTATAATTACATTCGTTTTGATAATAAATAATATTTTTTTATTAAATTTTCTATTTGTACTATATTTTGATTTTTATCCTTCAAGTAATCCTCAATAAGTTGGACATGATCCTTAAATATTAGTCCGTCAAAGTTCTTTAGAAATTTGCAAATTGAATTTGTGGACATCCTGCTTATATTTCAAGGTAAGGGTAAAAATCGACTAATACATTTTTTTTAAAATTTCGTGGCTTATATACAGTTTCAAAACAAATATTTTATTATATTTTGTTCAACGAAATTTGACAACATTGCGTTTTACAAAATAAGGCTTTATTTCAAATTATAGTTACTACATTTTAATAAAGTTTTGGAATTTTGCCTCCTTCCCAAGGAAAAAAGGGTTGTGAATTTGGAATGTAATTGTCTTCAATAGTTTTTTCGTTCTCCTCAGGAAGTATCTCCGCCAATTCTAATGTGTATGAATAATTTTCTAGTTTCTTTGTTAAAGAAAATTTTTCATCCTGAGCCCCTTCAATTACTTTGTCTTCTAAGCTATTGTAGCGTTTGGGAAGATATAGCATAGCATTCTGCAATCACTATATTTCCATATTTAGTCTTATGACGAAACATCATTATCACTTTATATGGCTTTGATGGTTGTAAGTCCTTCACAGATATATATGATTTTACTTTCAGTTTATTAAAAGCCTCAACAACCTCAATGTTTGTAATATTTTTTGAAGTCTTAGTTGACTACTGAATGATTGTAATGAGTTAATGAATATTAATATTTTAGAAGCTGCGTTTTTATATCAATTTATTTGGGACACACTTAAAAAATTTTTAATCAGGAGAGTTTTGTTTTCTGAAACTCAAATTTTGATCTCTTAATATTTTTATACATACTTTCATAATTACTCCTACTTAATTTCTACATAATGAAAAATGCCTCCTCTTATGTTTTAAATAATTTATTTCAAATAATTACATTATATGCAAATGTTCACAAATATGCATCTTCATATGCATTGACTTATTCATTTAAACATACATATGTAAAAAATGTTTATGTATAGTTATGTGCAGAAACAACATTAAATTCATTTAAGAGTCACAAAAAAACATACAATTACTATACAAGGCTTGTTAAAATAAAATTATTCCTTCAATTTTTATATTTTCATCCCAAAATAAATCAAAGGAATCCTCTTTTCCCTTTTTCTTCTTACCAGCCAACAGTAATAAAAAAGGAAATTTATAGCATTTAAGAACAACAAATAAATGCACAATTACTACACAAGGCTTGTTAAAATACAAAATTTTCCTTAAATTTTTACACTTTCATCCCAAAATAAAACAAAAGAATCCTCTTTTCCCTTTTTCTTCTTACCAGACAACAGCAATAAAAAAAAGCAAATTTATAAACGTACAGATAATAGCATATGTAAAATGATAAGCAACCGACATCTTAAACTAAAGACCGTGTTTCTAATTATAAAAACAAAAAAGGTTTCTATTGACTATTTAAAGTTGGTTTAAGAGACAGATAATAGACAACTATTATTAAAGAGACAAACCGACATAAAAACATAAAGGATCGTTAAACAAAAGTCATCCCTAATGTTTCATCGCATCAAGTGTGCAATGAAAATAAAAATTCTCTTCAACAACATTAAACATTTTTTTTATGCACTTGCATTTCACACAAAAAAAATCATCCCAAAATTTTTTTTCATCCCAAATTTTCATTTCTAAAATAATCCAAACTAAAAAACCATCCCAAAAATTCATCCCAAAAAGATGATTTTTTTCATCTCATACACCAATTCCCTACTACTGTGCACAATTTGGGGAATGTTAGGAGAGGTGAAAATTTTCAAGATTTTTGACTTGTTTTGACACGAGGTGAAAAACTCGAAAATCATGAACTCTAAAAATGGGCTGATTTTTGTAGTACATGATTATTTTGGAGTAATCTACCGCTGTGCAAAATTTGGGGAATTTTGGATGAGGTGAAAATTTCCAAGATTTTTGAATTGTTACGACTCGAGGTGAAAAATTCGAAAGTCATGAACTCTAAAAATGGGCTGATTTTTGTAGTATATGATTATTTTGGCTTTAAAAAAATTTTCAAGATTTTTGACTTGTGATGACTCGCGGTGAAAAACTCGAAAATCATGAACTCTAAAAATGGGCTGATTATTATAGTATATGATTATTTTCGCGTAATTTAACGCTGTGCAAAATCTGATGAATTTTGGGAGAGGTGAAAATTTTCAAGTTTTTTTACCTTTACGACTCGAGGTGAAAAATTCGAAAGTCATGAACTCTAAAAATGGGCTGATTTTTGTAGTATATGACTATTTTGGCGTAATTTATTGCTGTGCAAAATTTGAGGAATTTTGGGAGAGGTGAAAATTTTCAAGATTTTTGAATTGTTACGACTCGAGGTGAAAAATTCGAAAGTTATGATCTCTAAAAATGGGCTGATTTTTGTAGTATATGATTATTTTGGAGTAAGCTAACGCTGTGCAAAATTTGGGGAATTTTGGGAGAGGTGAAAATTTTCAAGATTTTTACTTGTGACGACTCGAGGTGAAAAACTCGAAAATCATGAACTCTAAAAATAGGCTGATTTTTGTAGTATATGATTATTTTGGCTTTAAAAAAATTTTCAAGATTTTTGACTTGTGACGACTCGAGGTGAAAAACTCGAAAATCATGAACTCTAAAAATGGGCTGATTATTATAGTATATGATTATTTTCGCGTAATTTAACGCTGTGCAAAATCTGATGAATTTTGGGAGAGGTGAAAATTTTCAAGTTTTTTTACCTTTACGACTCGAGGTGAAAAACTCGAAAATCATATACTCTAAAAATGGGCTGATTTTTGTAGTATGTGACTATTTTGGCGTAATTTAAAGCTATGTCAACTTTGATGAATTTTGGGAGAGCTTGAAAATTTTCAAGATTTTTGAATTGTTACGACTCGAGGTGAAAAATTCGAAAGTCATGAACTCTGAAAATGGGCTGATTTTTGTACTATATGATTATTTTGGCCCCACTACCGTTGCTTTATACGTGGCAACGGTTCACCTATCAAGGTGACCGGCCAGTAAAATGTTACGGTTGACACTGGTCTATGTCGTAATTTTTTGGCCGTTCGTAATATCTGATGTCACGTCACCTATCATCGGTTGCGATTTTATACGACACTTTGATTTATTAATCGATCTAAAATACAATCGTCTTTTGAACAATACCACTGGTAAATTTTGTCGTCTTACTATCCCTACGATGTGCGAAACTTCCTCCATCATATTCAATGAGCGGATTAATTTGCAGACATTTTAAATAATTTTATCGCTATTACACGTCTCTCGCCTTATGGGTCCCCAACGAAATTGTCAGTATAGTATAAGATAGATACGACAGGACAACCTGTATTTTGTCGACCCCGTCGTCTATCGCCAGAAAAACTCGCAGCCGCCAAAAAGAAGTTTAATTTTTTAATTAAAGCAGGCATTTGTTAACCGTCAAATAGTAATTAGCACACCTTTTGGTTTATAGTAATTCAAATTCATGACGTTCGGTTTATGCAATGCTGCTCAAACTTTTCAGCGGCTAATAAACGAGGTGTTTCGTGGGTTAGACTTTGTCTTCCCATATATCGACGACATTTGTGTAGCTTCATCTACAATTCAGCATTATCGTAATGACCTGGCAGAGGTATTCCGTCGCCTTCGTGAAAACCACCTGGCCATTAAATTGCAAAAATGTGAATTTGGAACAAACGAAATTGAGTTTTTGGATCATCTCGTCAATGCTGACGGTATACGTCCCTTGTCTGAGAAGGTAACAGCCATTATGAACTTTCCAAAACCTATAGTGGCCCAGCAGCTTAAGCGATTCATAGCAATGGTAAATTTTTATCGAAAATGTTTGCCTCAAGCCGCTTCGTACCAGTTACACCTACAAAAATTTATCACCGGTAATAGGAAAAACGACAAAACACCACTAAAACGGGACCCGACAGCAGAAGACGTTTTTCATCGATGTAAAAACGAATTAGCAAAAGTCAGCCTTTTAGAACACCCTGACGCCAAAGCCGACTTAGCCATATACGCGGATGCCTCCGATACAGCCGTCGGAGCGGCACTACACCCAAAAATCGACAATAGCCTTCAGCCTTTGAAGTACTCAACATATGACCGTGAGTTAACAGCAGTGTATCAAGCTGTGTGCCACTTCCGGTATATGATAGAAGGATGCCGATGCTAAATCGTCCTCTGATATTTGTGTTTCAACAAAAGCTAGAAAAAGCTTCACCTCGAAGAATACGTCAACTCGACTTCACGTTTCTACTCAATTAGCCAACTAGTAGACTACTCCCGCATATCAGCGGCTCATCAGACTGATGAGGAGCTACACCATGCTTCACAATTTGGGTAGTCAAACAACTGCACTTAAACTAAAAACCTTCCCTATTCCAAGTTGTATTGGCCATTTAGTGTAGGACATCTCTACGTCCAATATTCGCCCTTTTATTCCTAAGGAATTTGGCCATACCATTTTAAGGACCATACATAATTTGTCACACCCTGGCGTTAGGGCTACTACAAAACTAGCTACTGCAAGGTTCTGCTGGCCGGGCATAAGAAGAGATTGCTTTAACTTCGTTCAGAATTGCTTGCAATGTCCACGATCAAAAGTTCAACGTCATACGCGTTCAGCTCCAGCTAAATACGACCCGCCTAGACAACGTTTTGCACATATCAACATTGATATCGTGGGACCATTTCCATTATGCGAAGGGTAGCGCAAGTGCCTAACTATAATCGATCGCTTTACTCATTGGCCTGAAGCAGTACCAAGTCCTGATATGAGTACGGACTCTATTTTAAAAGCCCTCTTGTCCCAGTCGATAGCAAGATTCGGAGTCCCAGCGCACATAACATTCGACCGCGGTCGTCAGTTTGAATCTTCAATTTTCAATGAGCTTTCCAACACACTTGGTGCAACGTACCTGCGCACCTCGCCTTATCATCCGCAGTCAAATGGGTTAATTGACAGTTGGCATCGAACTTTTAAGGCGGCTATATTATGTTATAATACAAACAAATGGGTATAACACTTACCCATGATCTTACTTAGCATACGAGTAGTTTATAAATCGGATATCAAGGCTTCACAAGCAGGAGAATTTTTCAGTGAAAAATATCGATAATTCCGACAACTTCGTTGCAGAATTTCGATTAGCCATGAATAAAATTAAACCGACAGATTCCCCCTACCACTCTACGCTACCAACCTTCATGTCAAAAAATCTTCGGACAACAAGACACGTTTTTATTCGAAATGACTCCACCCGGCCGTCACTCACATATCCATACGATGGTCCCTACCTATTATTACAACGCTTTAAAAAAAATTTCAAAATCTTGATACGAAACCGTCAAACAAATATAAGCGTAGACAGATTAAAACCAGCTTTTGTTACAGGCACTGAAGCAAGCGAGAATTATTCAACACCTGACGTTCCCACTGATCTGAGCAAATCACCAGATGTTCCTACCTGCCAAAACAATTCACCAGATGTTCCTACCTGCCAAAACGATTCACCAGATGTTCCAACCTACCAAAACGATTCACCAGATGTTCCTACCTTCCAAAACGATTCACCAGATGTTCTCTCCTGCCAAGACTCACCAACTACCGACCATATCGAAACAACAGACAGACGAAACGTAAGCTTTGCCCCAGAAGTCACCTTACTCAAAAAAACTTCCCGGGGACGACTTATACAACTCCCTTCAAGATTCAGATGAGTCCTCTCCAGCCCGGCGAATGATGTGGCGCCCTGTTTCGACTACAGCACTGCACACGCTTGTGTACTACGAATTTTTGCAACTACTTAAGTAGTAAAAGAAACCATTTTAATTTTTGTAGCTTGCTATTCGATCTCTGCCTGTAAAGCTATACGTTTTTATTTTTTTTTTTTCTTCTATCTTCAAAAAGTGAACTAAGTATTCAAATCTTAAATCTAGATATAATAATTGAGCCCAACCAGTGTCAGGCATAATCTTAGTGATAGTAATCAATAATACATAAATATCGTATTAAACACAAAAATATTTTCAAGCTGTTTCAGCTCGAGTGTTGAGTATTAGAGCCATGAGACTCGAGTTTTGTTAAGTATTTGCCTGCGTATTTTTTAATTTCTTCAGTCACTAGTGGCAAATTTAAATCTCGATGTAAATTTGAATTTTTGATGTTATTAGTCTTAAAATCTTGTGTTGCCTTCGTTGGATTCTCTCTATACTGGAAGCTGAAGCAGTGCCCCATAGCTGTATTCCGTACAACCATATAGGTTTCAAGAGCGACTTGTATATCAAAAGCTTACAATCTAGACTCAGCGTGGAATTTCTACCAATCAGCCAATGTACCTGAGTTAATTTTAGTTTCATTTGGTTTAGCTTGGATTCAATGTGGTGTTTCCATGTAAGCCGTCGGTCAAGGTGTATACCAAGGTATTTAACACGTTAGTGTTGAGGAACAATTTATGTTTTCGTAGGGTAAATGTTACCTGAGCACACTTCTGTTCGGTTACTTTTATTCTCCATAAGTTTAGCCATAGTTCCAGCTGGGTAATATGTTGCTGAAGATATAGAGATGCCTCATGAGAGTTTTCGTGCATACTAAGGCAGCCTGTATGATCGGCAAATGTAGATGTGTGGATGGTACTGCTCACAGGCATATCACAAGTATAAATCAAATACAAAACTGGTCCCAGTATACTCCCCTGTTGCACACCGGATGAGATTAATTCGGACACACTCATGAAGTCTCCTTCCACAACAGTGAATTTCCGGGCAAGAATATAACTTTGTAAAAGATTAAGAATGTTTATTGGTAGATATGTCTTCAATTTTAAAATTAAGCCTTCATGCAACGTTTTATCAAATGCCTGAGAAACATAAATAAACAGGGCAGAACCATATTTCTTATCTTCAAATGTTCTTCTTATAAATTGAACCAATCTATGCGTTTGTTCAATGGTGCTATGCTGACTTCTAAAACCAAATTCATGATCCGGTATGCACGCATTATCAGTTGCCTCGTACTTCATCAACATCTGATTACTAATTTCATCAATACCCGGAGCTTTCTTTGGGTTGACTTCAGCAATTAGTTTTTGTATCTCATGCATCTTAAATTTTAAGGGTCGAGGAATAGAGCAACAACACACGACAAATCAACAACGCCCGTGCATGTGTTTGGGGTAAATACTGATTTTAAATACTCAGCAAATATGTTACCTTTTTCAGTATCACTTCTTGTCCAACCTCCGGTAGAAGTGCGCAGAAGTGGTTTAAACTCAGCGGGTGTTTTAGCAAATAAGTTACCTTTTTTACAAAAAATTCCGGATGTTATAGATTTTGGCGTCATGAAAAATATCTCTAGGGATTTAATTCATGTTGAAACTTTCCTAGATCTCTTGTCCGATCACTCTCCCACAATCGTTACAATTCGTAGCCCACTAAGAAGTGACTTACCTCACCCATATGTGAAGACGACCAATCGTGTTAATTGGCTGGGGTTCAAAAAATATCTCAGTAGTCATTGTACGGAAAACATTAAGCTAATAACATCCGAAGATATTGAATTCAACGTTACCAATCTTAGCGAAAATACTAAACATGCTGCTTAACATGCCACTACCACCCAACCGCAGACTGGCTTTAATAGAATTTATTCTACGGATATTGAACGTCTTGTGTGTGAAAAAAGGAGAGCTAGAAGATAATGGCAACAACACAGATCACCCCTAAATAAAATCAGACTTAAAGAATATACTAAACGACTCAAAGAGTTGCTATCGTCGGAAAAACTGCATTAGTGGACAAATATCTAGAAGGTCTAGATATCACGTCAACATCTAATTACGCTTTATGGAGCTCTGCGAGATATCTTAAAAGACCTGTTGAGCTTAAATCACCACTGCGCACTTCGACCGGAGTATGGGCAAGAAGCGATGAGAAAGGTAACTTATTTGCTGAGCATTTAAAATCTGTATTCACTCCCTATTCATGTACGGGTGCTGTTGGTTTGCCGAGTGTAGTTTCTCTACCCCTTAGTCCCTTAAGGTTTAAGCTGCGTGAAGTAAAAATAATAATTGCTGAACTCAACCCGAAGAAAGCTCCAAGTATTGATGGAATTAGTAACAAGATGCTGATGAATTTGCATCTAAATGCAATAAGAATCCGGGTATTAATTTTTAATGCCATTTTACGAATGCAGTATTTTCCAAATAACTGGAAACTTGCGAAGATCAAATTGATTCCAAAGCCGGGCAAAGATTCTACCAAGGCTGAGTCATATAGGCCTATAAGCTTACTATCAAAAATATCAAAGCTTTTCGAAAAGCTGCTCATGACTAAATTTTCCAAAATTTTAGCTGATAATGGGTGCATCCCTGACCATCAATTTGGTTTTAGAAGTCAGCGTACCACTATTGATCAAACGCATAGATTGGTTCAAATTATAAGGAAGACATTTGAAGAAAAGAAGTATTGTTCTGTCCTCTTCATTGATGTTTCTCAGGTATTTGACAAAGTATGGCACGAAGGCCTAGTTTTAAAATTAAAAACATATCTGCCAATAAACATACCAACGCTTTTGGAAAGTTATATTACTGATAGGAAGTTCACTGTTGTTTAATACAGGGTAGTGTTCTGGTGCCAGTATTGTATTTAATATATACTTGTGATATGCCTGTGATCAATAGTATCCATACCTCTACATTTGCCGATGATACAGCCCGTATGAGTATGCATGAAAACCCTTATGAGGCATCCCGAAATCTCCAGGAACATATTACCCAGCTGGAAATATGGCTGAACTTATGGAGAATTAAAGTAAATGAACAAAAGTGTGTCCATATAACCTTTACCCTACGAAGAGATACTTGTTCCCCCATTCGAATCAACAATCAAAACATTCCTCAACATTCTCAAGAGAAATACCTTGGTATACACCTTGATCGAAGGCTTACATGGAAACATTATTTTGACTCTAACTTGGGTGTCACACGATCAAGTTTTTATTCAAATTTTAATATTTCTCTCATTTTTTTACCAATACACTCACACTTTTAAAACTTGCTGAGAATTTGTTTTCAAATTTTCGTTTAATTGAGTGTTTCAAGTTACAGTCAAGAAAACAGCATTCTTATTTAAAAATATTCTGCTGCCAGGGTTGTTTTATTTCTTTGAAATTAATAAAATAAATAATAAAAGTGCCTTTAAAACAAAGGAATTAATAAAATATATTATTATTATAAAAGCGCCATTACAACCAAGAAAATATGTTAATGAACAAAATAAACAAATTATACAGAAGTCATGAAGTTCTGTGGAATTTGAATAGTCCTTCGTATTGACGGAATGATTTAAAATTTAAGGCCTATAACTATATTGCCACAGAAACAAAACTGTCGGTGGAAGAAATTAAAAGAAAAATTAAATCATAATTTGAAGGAAGCAATAAATTTTATTTGGTTTCTTGATGACATCTTGCTGAAAAACTTGCTTTGAAATTGTGTGCAGCCTACGTCACAGCTTTCAATTTTTGTGAATTTTGACACACGGTATGTGTAAAAATCTTGAAAGAGAATTAAAAGAAAACTTGATAGTGTGACTGCAGCGTAAGCTTATTTAAATAAAACTTTAGTTAACTCAAATACATTGGTTGATTGGCAGAAATTCAACACTCAGCCTAGACTGCAAACTGTTAATATACAAGTCGCTTTTGAAACCAATATGGTGCTACGGAAGTGAGCTATAGGGCACTGCTTTAGTTTCCAATGTAGAGAGAATCCAACGAAGACAAAACAAAATTTTACGTTTAATTACATCGGCTTCTTGGTACATAAAAAATTCAAATTTACATCGTGATTTAAATATGCCACTAGTGACTGAAGAAATACCAAAATACGCAGACAACTACATAACTAAATTCGATTCCCAGCCTAATCCCCTTGCTCGTAACATCTTGAATTTTGCTGCACACATCCGCTTAAATAAGAGGGATACTACGGCTTTAACACTCAACACTCCAGATGTAACTGCTTGAATATACTTTTATTTTCTGCTCTCTTATGTATCATTAAATTACTATCACTAAGTTTATGTCTGACACTGGTCGGGCCTGATAATTATATTTAGATTTAAGATTTGATCACTTATTGTTAGTTCTTATTTGAAGGGGAGTATTCTGTGGCCAGTCTTGTATCTAATATATACTTGTGATATGCCTGTGAGCAATAACATCCTCACTTCCACATTTGCCGATGATACAGCCTGTATGAGTATACACAAAACCCTGATGAGGCATCCCGCAATCTCCAAGAACACATTACCCAGCTTGAAATATGGTTGAACTTATGGAGAATTAAAGTAAATGAACAAAAGTGTGTCCACATAACGTTTACCCTAAGAAAAGATACTTGCTCTCCCATTCGAATCAACAATTAAAGTATTCCTCAACATTCTCAAGTGAAATACCTTGGCATACACCTTGATCGAAGGCTTACATGGAAATATCACATTGACTCTAAGTTAACTCAAATTAAACTTAAATTAACCCAAATATATTGGTTAATTGGCAGAAATTCAACACTCAGCCTAGACTGCAAACTTTTGATATACAAGTCGCTTTTGAAGCCAATATTTTGCTATGGAATTCAGCTATGGGGCACTGCTTCAGCTTCAAATGGCTCCATGGTACATCAAAAATTCAAATATACATCGCGATTTAAATATGCCACTAGTGACTGAAGAAATTGCAAAATACGCAGGCAAATATTTAACAAAACTCGAGTCACATCCTAATCCGCTCGCTCGTAATATCTTGACCTTTACTGGACATATCCGCTTAAAAAAGAGGGGCACAATGGCTCTTATTCTCAACACTCCAGATGGGACTTCTTGAAAATACTTTTATTTTTTATTTTTTCCTTTTTGATTATCACTATGTATTATTTATAACTATCACTAAGTTTATGTCCGACACTGGTCGGGCCTAACAATTATATTTAGATTTAAGATTTGATTACTTATTGTTAGTTCATTTTTGAAGATACAATAAATAAATATATGTGCAGTTGTACAAGTCTTGCAAAATTTGTTCATGAATATTTCATGTGAAATTTTTTTATATGGATTATGTCAACATTTCGAGTGATATTTCGAACAGAGTACCAGGCTTAAACCGCAATTTGAAATCAAAAAATACGTGTTTGCTGGGCACAAAGCATTTAGTATGTATGTTTGTGTGCACAAAGAATTTTTCTTGTGTATGTCGAAAACACATGGCACCAAGGCCGATTAATAAGGTCAAGTTGACACAGCTGATCTACTTTTTTTCTGCCTAATTAAAGGCGAATTCAGATAACTGTTGGCTCGTATGTCAAAAGTTGTTTATGTACCGACAGCTGAGACGGGTGATTGTCTGCCGAAGCTGAGAATAAATAACCTGAAAATCAAATTTAAGATAAAAAATAATTAAAAAATATATTAAATAATTATTAGTTTACATTGGACATGGAGAATATTTGGCTGTTTTTCAGGCGACATAACGTCTGTTGGTAAGGTTTGATGCATGAAACAAAAATGTGTTTTCGAGAAAATCGATTAAGAATATAGAGTTCATTAGTTTTATAAAAATACACGATAGAGTTTTTTGTTTAATAATAAAAGAAATAGATTCATATGTTTTTTAGTCAAACTTAAAGTTGATAAACTTTTTACTTCCAACATGAAAAGTTATTAAAATTTAAAGAAAAAATTACAAAAATCTTTGTCAACGCATGTGCCAATTATAACAACAATATTGTTCACTGCCTTTCAAGTAGGTTGAATTACTGTATATATTTAAGTAGAAAATATCAATTTTATTCATGTAACATGACATTTAAAAGAAAAACAACGGAAGAAATAAAAGACAGTTTGAATATACATATTTAATAAAAGAAATTTTATTAATCAAAACTAAATATCAATTCATTTGATTAAAACATAACACAATAAGTAAATTTTTGTATTTTGCTTTGACTCACGTTCGTTGAGAAGAATATGCATTTATATACATACATCATAACAATTGCGAATAACAATATTAATACTTTTAAGTTGGAAATGTGCCACACCTCCAAAAGATATAACAATTGTGAAAATGGCGCAATATTGCAGGTTTATATCTCCTGATATATATAAGATATCGGAAAACTTATAACGAATTTGGAAAGTGGACACGTTATTCATATAATCGATCAATAACTCAATTTTTTTTAAATGATCAATACATGAAACCAGTAACCAACCGACGATAAGCCAATCTTTTTTCGGCCGCGGCGTACCTGACTAAAGGTAGAGGTCCATAGCTCGCTTTTTCCGCGTTATGCTTTACACGCGTTTTATTCTCTTGTTTCATTCTATACTTTGTTCGCGTTGAGTTGCATGCACTGCTTTTCATGCGCCGTTTTATTTTTGTTTTGATCAGCTGTGTGGTTTTGTTTATAAATACTTATAAAGAAAAAAATGGAGAGTGAAATCGAGTTTTTAAAAGAATTTGTGGAGTTAGTCGTAAATGTAATCGATAACTAATATGCAAAATTTATTACTGAGAAAAGTGTGGTGAAAAGTTAATTAAAATACATCGCATTAATGAAAATATTCACATATTTTATTAAACAAGTTTTTTTTACTAAGAAATTTTTTTTTATTGAAAAAAAAGAAAAAAATTATCCACGGCAAAATAATATTCATCGATAACGTAAAAAATAAAGTATTATTTAACATCTTTAGCATTCAAGAACAGCTGACTTTCTTTCATGGTGCTTGTAACGCGTACAAAAGTAGAAAGTATACCTACTTTTAGCTTTGAACGCGCCTACGCGTTCTGTGCTTTTTGCAATGTAACTTGTCACATACTATTACATTGATTCTACTTTTTTGACAGATGCATAGAAAGCGTAACGCGCAAAAAGCGAGCTATGGACCTCTACCTTTAAATTATCGACGGCTTGGCTCAGCCGGATGTGAGCCATCATGGCTTAGGTATCTGCCTTAACATAGCGTCTATACCTGATATAACATGCGGTCTCCACCTGACATAAAATGACTAACTTTAACCTTAACTTCAAGTTAATGTTAATGTAGACTGCTCATGTTAAAGTTTTAACATAGTAGTTAAAACATTTCTTCTGAAAATTCTTTTAAAACATAAATTGACATTTAAGTTTGACAGCCGGCTCTTTTGTAGTTGCTTTCCGCCATTCTTATTTAATTTTTCCAAAAATATAGACGCCTTATATCTGTGAAGTTAGAAAATAAGCGAAATTGAATTGCAATTACAAAAGAAATAAAGTTTTTGTGAATGGTGTATGTCTCGTCCGAAGGGCTTTTCTTTAACATGTTTCAAATTAAAGCTTTTGTCATCATACTACAATTAAAACTGAAATAAGGTAAGACATACTTATGAATATTTCTTTTATAAATTCAACTAAAATAAATTAATTTTACGAACAGTTAGCAAAATAGATGCAAATTATGAAGAAGTATTCAAAATTATTAAACTGTACGAAGAGTTTCCCTGCTTGTGGAACTACTGGAGTTCTTCATATAAGAACGTAGCAATGAAAAATAATGCATGGACGCAAATAGCAAAGGCATTAGAAAAAAGCATTAATGATGTAAAGAAGAAAACTAAAAATTTAAGACAAGCATATGTTGCCGAAAAGAAGAAGGTGGATGCGTCGAAAAAGTCTGGATCGTCAGCGGAAAGCATTTATGTACCACGTCTTTACTACTACGACAGCCTAAATTTCTTGGCTCCAGTTGTAGTTTTAAGTAAAACTACAAGTAATATTAAAAATGTAAGCCCACTATATATTTATGTATTTTATATAAGTAAAATAAAATATAAAATATGTTTCGTGCTTACCTTCAGATATTCACTTTGTAACGCTTCAACTATTGCTTCCAACACTTCGGGCACAAATTTGCTGATAGTTTTCCTTGAAACTCTTGAAAAAAACTCCAAAGAACGGTACGAGTCTCCCGTCCCAATAAAGCGTAAGGTTATCGTTAAGCGCACTCGAGATGAAATGGCAAACCTCATTACCGTATCCCTTTTTCATATTTTCACATCAATCTACAAGTTGTTCACAAAAATTAGTAAATGTGGAAAAATAGTTGATTGAAGAGCAAAGAATTACTCTTCGTCTTTTATGCCTGATAAGGGCGAATGATTACTTGTTTAGTAAGCTATAAAATTGTTTTGTTAAAACCAAAATATTTACCAAAGCGAAAAGTTTTTCAAACTCATTTATGTTCATCCGACAAAAGTTTTGGTATTCGGAGTCCTCCCACAACAAATCTTTCAATAAAAATTCTTCCAAGCTATGCTCCTGTCTTTTCTTCAAAAAAGGATTCACCCAAAATCTTCGCTGGACTAGCTCAACTTCATCGGAGAGGTCCATCATAGTTTTCAGGTCTCTTAAAGCTTCCAAAAGGTTTGCAAATTTTCTTAATGCCATTTTTATGACTGCAAATTTTATTTAAAAAATACATGTAATACATACATATATGTATGTATGTACAGCACAATTTTTTTCACTTTAAATTTTTTGTTTTGCTCTGTCACTGTAGGTACTTGAAAAAAACTGTAAATGTAGTTATTTGGCGCGGCGACGAGCTAAAAATAATGAAAAGTTATAACTCTAACATGACTACGTACTCGCCATATCAAACATCGACAACAAATATGTCAACTTGCAGTTAGTGTTAATGTTAGTAATTTCATGTCAGGTGGAGACGTAGTGTAATATCAAATATATTTCTATCAGCAAACGTCAAATTTCATAGTACAGAGAATAACATTACGTGTGGACTGCAATATTAGTATTATATCAGATATTATAATATTGTTTTCATAATATATATTTAGAAAACAATATCATAATATCAACTGTCAAAAAACGTACACGTACATGAATACGTGAAGAGAATTTTGTGTGTTAAAGTGAAAATTTAAACTTTTTGATAAAAAAATTCAGAAATATTTTAATTATGCACGATGTATTAGGAAATACCAACATTTTTATAAAATTAATATTACAATTACAATAAACGAAGATGTTTACTACACGGCTGCCTGATAATTGTTAAATATTATGATATTTACAAGAGTAGGTTTTCCCCTACATAGATAGTAATATTAATATAAATATATTTTTCTTCTCATTCTGCCGACGTTCTCTCTCATATTATATCAGAGTTAATATCAGGTAGAGACGCTATGTAAGGCACAACTATAATATGAATAAGCAAACTTAAGCAACTGTGCGATTACATACAATACGTATGTGTGCAACTATAATGTACTTAATGAAACTTTTCGTCAAGTTTCGTCAAATGTCATTTGCTTAAATAAAGTGCCAAGCTGAACGCACGTTCCGTACGGAAACAACGGTTTGTGCATTTTTTAAACTCAAATAAACAGCAGCAGAAAATATTCATTGCTTTTAAATATTTTTTTTATTGATTTTTAGTTTGAAACTCAGAAAATAAAGCAAAACTTTAATTTACATTTTTTTTACAACATGCATATACACACATACACATGTGTTTGCTTATGTATATTCACTGTTGTACTTTTTAGTAGGCAAAGCAAATAAAACATGTAATAAGTTGATAGATATAATTATTTGTGAATTTTTAATAGATAAGCACATTATAACCAATTAATTAGATTGAATTGCATTAATTTAGTTGTTATGAGAAGAAACAAAATTACTGCAAAAGTATGAACAATACCTAGATGTACAGCTATGGCTAAGGAGTGCTTAAGTTCATGTAAGTACATTATGGCCACCTAAAAGTCACCTCTGAAATATTTAAGCATTTGACAGGCTTATCGTTCAATTCTGGCATTAACTTAAGCCAGCTTACTTATATTATAGTTGGGCCTTTAGTATCTTCAATCAGCTGTTTTTGACATACGAGCCACCCAAGGCAACAACAAATTACCATATTGTTTTTATTGTTCGTACTTTGTTGTAGTATTAATTTTACCTGTCATGAATTTGCCTTGCATGATACGTTTTTAAGCATTTTATAAGCGCACAAACCATAGACTAAAAAAAAGTTAATATTCTGTGGCACAAACGTTTACATTTAGATTACATCTATGATTTCCACAGTCGGCTAACGAGGCCTTAAGCACCCATACACGAATAAATTCAAAGCGTGTATGGCGCTATCTATTGGTTAGTTTGGCAGTTCTCGAGTTGGTTGAAGAAAAATTAAAAAATTTTGATTTTTATGTTGACTAGTTGTTTTTGATCAAACCTTAAATAAATTGTTCGCACTACTCGGTTTAGTAAATCGTTCTTTATTCTAATTATGTTGGATGTGTTCGCTTCAATAGCTAAAAATGGACTGTGTCTAGGAAAATAAAAGAGAATGCAAAGTACATAAAATACAGTGTTGTAAATTAACGTCAAAAACATCATTGTTGTCCTTTTGGGAATGTTCACCAACATCCCGGCTGACCCTGAAAGACATTTCAGCACATGGGAAGTTTGACCACCCTGGTGATGTTTCTAGTCACTGTACCACGGCAGGTTTTGATTGTAACCACTCGAATCAAGCCATCGTCTCCGGGAAACGTTTGAATAACTCGGCCAAGAATCCACATTGCGGGAGGCAGCTTATCTTCCTTCAACAGAACCATGTCATCAGATTGGATATTGGGTTGAGTAGTACACCACTTAGGACGATGTTGTAATGACGTCAGATATTCTTGACTCCAGCGTTTCCAGAAACCTTGGTACATGCACTGTATATTTTGCCAGTAGTCAAGTTTACTAGGGATGATATCAATCAGATTTCCTTCAGGAACCATCGTTGTCGGTCTACCAATTAACAGATGAGAAGGCGAGATGTAACCGGTTTCTGTGTCTGAAGCGTATCCCAATGGCCTTGAATTTACAACCGCTTCCACCTGAGCTAAAATGGTATGCATCTGTTCGAAGGTAAGCACGCTTGTGCCAATTACACGTCGTAAATGCTGTTTTACCGAGCGAATGCCCGATTCCCAGATGCCACCAAAGTGCGGCGAGTATGGTGGAGTAAAAAACCATTTTATTCCCTCGTTTGCAAGTTTTGTTTCTACGAGTCGATTATGTTGATCAGCTTGTATGTGTTGGTACATTTCATTCAAAACACGTTTAGCTCCTACGCAGTTCTTGCCGTTGTCGCTGTATACTGTTGAGCATTTTCCGCGGCGAGCCATAAAACGACGGAGTGCTGCAAGAAAGCAATCTGTTGATAAATCTGTTTACAATTCCAAATGAATGGCCGAAGTGACCATGCACACAAACAGGCCGAGGTAGCCCTTTGATACCCTAGCGTTTCGTCCCTTATGATTTTTAAGCGTAAATGGGCCAGCATAATCGCAACCAGCATGTTGGAATGGGAACGCCTGACGAACTCTGACTGCGGGAAGATCTGCCATGCGTTGGCGTGTTGAATGTTGCATTTGTTTGAAGCATTTCAAACATTTGTGCGTAATCTGTCTAATAAGATTTCTTGCTCCTATGACCCAGTACTGCTGACGGACGATGACGAACAATGAAGAGACACCAGGATGAAGATTTCTAATATGTTCTTCTTGTAGAATAAGATGCGTAACCTTGCGTTTTTTGGGAAGTATGATTGGATGCTGAGCTGCGTCTGTCAGTTCTGAATGACGTATGCGACCGCCCACTCTTAGGATTCCAGCATCGTCAACATACGGTGAAAGTTTAAATAACCGTGATGTTTTATTTATAACCGCTCCACGTTGTTATCTAGACCTTTCTGTCAAAAAGAAATCTTGAGCCATCTTCAAACATATATATGTCAATATTCTGTCTGGATTCTTGCGTTTGTGTACGGCTAAATTTAGAAAACGATTTACGTAAGCTGTGATGCGTACTAATTTCCACCATGTAGATGACTTTTCTAGTGCACTTGCCAATGGATGATCTAGACTTGATTGATGCGTTGTTACAAGTGAAGTGGCGTCCCTTTTCATTTCTGATTCGACCTCAAACCTATTATTAGCTTGCTTGAAAGGCAGATTTGGTGGTTTATCGCTCCTTAAAAAGTCTGGACCCTGCCACCACAAATCATGATTTAATAACTGATTAACCATCACACCTCGCGAGGCGCAGTCTGCAGGATTATCCTTTGTTCCTACATGTCCCCAATCACTTCGAGGTAGTGTTTCCAATATTTCAGAAGTACGATTGCCGACAAATGTTTTGAGCTTAATCGGCTGTACCGACAACCATGATAATACAACTGTGGAGTCGCACCAAGCGTAAAATTTAACGTGTCTATGCGGCAACGATGCCCTGACTAATTTCATGAGACGTGTCAACAGCAGTGCACCACAGAGCTCTAGTCTCGGTAACGAAGTTTGTTTGAGAGGTGCAACGCGAGTTTTCGATGCCATTATGGAAGTGCGCATAAAGCCCTGTTCGTCTTTCGCCAGACAATAAATGACAGCAGAATACGCTTTTATAGATGCGTCGCTAAATCCATGTAAAATAATTTCCGTGGTTTTGTTTGGTATAAACCTAGGCCATTTTAATTTGTCAAGATTCTATAAATCATTCCTATGTTTTAGCCAGGTGTCTTCCATATGTTTAGGTAAACGCTCATCCCAGCCAAGATTTAAGAGCCACAACTCCTGAAATAACATTTTAAACTTGATGATGACTGGTGATACTAACCCCAGCGGGTCGAAAATACGAGCTACGTCGGAGAGAATTGTTCGTTTCGTGGGGTATTGCGAGGTTCCAAGGCATATTTTGTAGCCAATTACATCTTCGTTGGAGTACCAGTGAATTCCGAGAACCTTTGTTGAATCAATATCACCATTTAGAAACCGTGGAGTATTAAAATTTTCCGAGTTTAATTCGACGCTATTGGATACCCATTTGCTAAATTGAAGCCGTGCCTGAGCCAGCATGTCTACCAGTTCGATTTTATTCTCTGATGCGGTACCATATGTCACTGTACATAGTTGGAAATGCTTGATAGGATGACTTGTAGTTTCTCTCCACAGGATCCTTTGGAAGTTCCGGTGGTCTTCATCTACCCAAATCTGCCGAAACATTTTGACGATATCCGCAGAAAAAACGAATTTATGGAGACGAAATCTAAGGCAGACGGTGAATAGATTGCGTTGAATCGGCGGACCCACATACAATTTGTCGTTAAGTGAAATGCCCATGGTATCCTTAAAGGATCCATCAAAAACGACTCGTAATTTAGCCCCGACAATCGGATGATGTGGTAGATAATACACCCTCTTATCTGCAACATCGATTTTGGTTGGAGAAATTTCACGCATATGGCCTAGACTCTCGTATTCCTGCATAAACTTTACATATTGCGTTCGTAATTTATGATCTCCTCATAACCTGCGCTCTGTAGCAGCAAAACGTGATTTGACACCTTCATATGTGTCGTTAAACTGTACTGTTGGTGAGTTAAACGGAAGCTTAACGATATACCTTCCATCATGATGCCTTCTGTGATTATTTTTAAAATATTGCTCGACGATACGTGATTCTTCATCTAATTCTTTTGTAGTATTGGAGCAGTCTTCTATCTCCCAAAATGCCCGAATAGACTGATATGACAAGAGATAGGTATACGATCTCTACCTGCCAAAAGTCCCGAAGTCACCACCCAGCGTGGAAACTGCAATCACCTTACCATGCTCATCCCTAATCTTATCTGCCAATAAACTGTTCCAAACCTCGTCGGCTCCCAGTAAAATATCAATCGGCGATGAGCGATACCAATGTGGGTCTGCAAGCTGAACTTCACCCAGTAAACTAGAATTGAACTTGGAGATTGAATATCTCGGAAGTGACGCAGTTATGTGTCACAGAAGTGTTTAAATGTTCCTGTGATAGTCTAGACCTAACAAATATGAAAGTGGGACCACGTGTCGGATCAGCTTTAATCGACTGAATCCCTGAAAGTGCCATGCGTGAGGTCTTGCGGGTTAAACCCAGACGTTTGATACAATCTTCCGATATATAAGAAAATTCTGATGCCGTATCTAATGAAACACGACACGTGACGAAATGTCCTGACCAATTGTGGGCATTGAAAAGTGCCGTAGGTAAATTATGCTGTATACCAGAACTGCTTGTAGTACTAGTATTAGGCTGTGCTGCGATAGTATTGAACGATAATTGTTGATCTTTTCCCAACGACGGGTTTGTTGTATTATCCTTAGACGGTTTTTCATATTGATGATTATTTGCGGGTTGAATAATATGCAGCAAACTATTGTGGCTACGTTGGCAAAGACGACATTTGTTTTTGGATTTACAGTTATAAACTGTGTGACCTGCACGTAAGCAATTGTAGCATAATTGCTCTTCTTTGACCAATTTACGGCGGTTTTCAATTGAAAATGATAAAAAGTTCGGGCATTTATGTATATAATGATCAAATGAGCGACAATCGACACATATGTTACCCTCATTCGTCGTTACCATGGTAGTGGACCCAAATTGCTTAGAACTAGTAGATTTAGAAACAGTTTTTTTGTCAGAGGCCCTTCCAAGTTCTATTTCCTCACAACATCGATCCAAGAACGTCAAAAATGCATTTATTGTTGGCTTGTCTTCCTCTCTTGTTTGCTCAATCCACTTCCTGCGAGAATCAGCATCGATTTTTGTCAAAAGTAAATAAATCAGCCAATGATCGCGCTCATCGTAACCTATGGCTTCCAATCCCCTAACCACCTCACTAGAAATATCAGAAATTTTGCGTAACCCTGTAGCATTCTCATCCCTCATTGGTGAAATAGACATGAACATCTCAATATACGAATTAACTATATGGCTCGGCCGATCGTAGCGCTCCTTGAGCCGATCCCATGCAGTGGCATCAATTGCAATTTGCATGTGCTTTATGAGATTTGCAGCGTCATCCTTCAAAACTGATTTCAAATAGTGAAATTTCTGAGTATTTGTTAAGTTAGGTTTGGAATCTATAGCACTACTAAAAAGATCCTTAAATGCCGGCCAATCCTTGTACTTGCCAGTAAAGGGTGCTATTCTTATCTTCGGTAGATCGTTGTCAGTACTACGTGTGGTAAGTGGACTTTCAAGCCTATCTAAGAACGACGACTGTTGTTCTGCTAAGCGATTAAATGCGTTATCCTCCGGTACTGGCTCAATTGCCCTCAAGGATTTCAAAACACTCTCCAGCAAACCTTTGGCTAAAAAGTATTTTTCTTCATACTGTGCGAAGTCTTCGACAGGATCAACAAAATCTGTTTCATCTTCAAATTCATATAGTTGTTTAGTAAGTTCCTTTAGTTCCTGATATGCGCCGTCTAAACGACTCATACGTACTTCAATTTGTTCTGATGCAACATCCTGTGGTATCTCGCTTACATATGATAATGCGCGAGTAATAGATGATTTTTCAAACCGACGTTTCGATTGTAGGCTCTTTATAGTAGCCATTGTAATAGTAAAATAATTGAAATTGTACTTACAGATATAAATTGGTACCTTTTACTTGTGTTTACGTAAACCTTGTCTTCTTATATTTGTCGCTTGTCGCAAGCAGTTGCTATTACGTACCCGTAGAGTAAATTTGCACGAACCGATTTATTATGCTTTGTTTGTTTCCATACGCACCGAATTAGTTTTTTCTTGTTTCGTTTCTATTTAAATTTTAAATGCAAGGCTTTATGTTTTTTCTTCTTTTGTTTGCTTTGTCTTTATGTACTACAGTACATCTACATACGCATTGGTTTAAATATATTCTTTCGCGACACACAACACCTATGTACAACAACAACGATAACGAGTTGTCCAAATTCAAATATAACGATTATCTTTACTTGCTCTTGCTTGCTACACTTTCAATATTTTTTGTAAATACGTACATATGTATGTATGCATGTACGTATATATATATGTTCTTACGACTCTGTGTCACACTTATTGTGCCTAATTTGTTCCACGAATTCTAAACGTTCACTAAACCACTTTATGATTTCCAACCGGTGTCCAAATAGTGTCTTGCCTATTGGACCATATTAAGCACTTGCACTTAATCGAATCTTGATTCAAAGATATGTACTATGTATATCTCTATATACATACATATGTATGTGTTATGTACATATGTATATGCGAACGAATATCACTTTCCATTAATTTGCCTTGCTTAATAGGAATATGTTTTTTCACTTTTTACACATGACTTTGCGTTTGTCCACGAACCGTTTTGCTATTTATTTATTCGTTTTTAACCAAATGCTTTACATATTCATACCCGTGTACGAATGTATGTATGTATGTACTACAACCATTTACTTGTACACCGTTTGTACTTTTTTGTACTTGTTACTACGAATTGTTTTATACACCTTATTTATTTAACTGATTTTAGATCCGGTTCGAAGGATCAATTATGTTTTTGATCAAACCTTAAATAAATTGTTCGCACTACTCGGTTTAGTAAATCGTTCTTTATTCTAATTATGTTGCATGTGTTCGCTTCAATAGCTAAAAATGGACTGTGTCTAGGAAAATAAAAGAGAATGCAAAGTACATAAAATGCAGTGTTGTAAATTAACGTCAAAAACATCATTGTTGTCCTTTTGGGAACGTTCACCAACACTAGTAAAGCTCCGTTCAGACTATTATACAAGTATTAATACTTTCATCACATTTTACGATACAGAAATCTAAATACATTCGTTGCGACTGTCAAAAAATCTAACGTAAAATCACATATTGTGTTCAGACCATCACACCTCAAATAAAATGTGTAATACAAGCAGAAAAAACAGCTGTTCATTGCAAATGTCTGTGCTATTCATTGACTAGCGGTGACAAAGCGGTTTCATGTAGGCGGGGACGTGCCGGCACTTGAAAAAATTCAGCAGCTAAAAATATTCTATGTAAATAACAGAAAAAATTTAAGAAAAGATATTACAAAAACGTTAAAAAATTGCGTCAACCAAATATACTTCCATACGATTCACTTATTCAAAATGTTGAGCCGATATACATATGACAAAACATTACATCAATGACGACACGCTATCGGCGACGAAACAGCCGATTAGGAAATTTGGTTGGTGTGAAAATGCAACCCTGATCTAATGAAAAGTATTATCGTTTAAACCACGTTCAGACTATTATTCAAGGCGAATTGATAGTGTAATTGTGAATTGATAGTGAATTTCCTGCTGTCAGAATATTTCCTAACGCTTTGCATTGATTGACAGCAGAGAATTTATGTCAGATGGTGTATTAAGATCATCATAAAAAATATTTCAGGTTTATTAAGCGCTTATTTGAAAAATGTCAAATAAACCTGTAATAAACCTAAAATATTTTTTATGCATTAGACCGCTGGTGTCAATTCGCTATTATTCTTTTTATTTATACTTCTCAAAAATTCAAATAATACGTGCAAGTGTGATAGTCTGAACGCAAAATGTCATCAAATGTGCAAATAATACGATAAAAATTTTGACATCCCATAAGACTTTTTCGGTTTTAGAAAATTTTCTAAACGATAATACGTCGTCGATTACGTCGTAATTTAGGTTGGTCTGTAAGTCTTTCAAATCGATTGTGCTGTGCGTGTCTCTTTTTAGCTGTCAAAATTATGTTTGTAGTTTTATTTTGTATAGAAAAAATTATTTTTTTTAATTGTATTTACTTTAATTGAGTTTAAAAAAAATATATAATAATTAATAAATGAATGCAATAGAAGTTTTAAATTTGTAATTGTGAAAATAATATAACTTACATTTGAATGAAAATCTTTTAATTCAGATTATGAAGTGTGTGACCAAGAATTAATTCAACAGATAGACTCAATTGTCAATTGAATTGAAACGTGTATGGGGTGCTTTAAACGGTAAGTTATATTTAGCTGAATTACTAGTTGATGAACGAAACTTGACATGTGTGGACTGGGACTTACTGCCGTGCGGGTGAAAAACTTTTATCCCCTTCAGCCGCCGCCGAAAAAATTGATCGGCGTGCTTCTCTGTAATCCGTATTAAGAAAATTTGCTGTGAGAAACTGTTTACAACAGATATAAGTTTATAACAACGACTTAGGAAAAGTATTTACATCATAATCCAATAAAGCACACATATCCCAAAGTAATAAATCAAGTAAGTAATATGAACTAAAACCGAATGCAACAGAAAAAAATTTTCTCTGTTAATTTGGCAAAAATGTTCTAATGAATGGCATCAGTCAAATATATTCATACATAACAATCATCAATACAAAATTATTTTTTCACAGGATTTCATCATGGGAGTACCAAAGTTTTTCCGCTACATAAGTGAACGTTATCCCTGCCTTAGCGAGTTGGCTCGAGAACGACATGTAAGTGGAAATTGATTGCTCGGAGGACATGCATTCATATGTCCCTACATACATACATAGTACATAGATACATAGTAAAAATACCATAACTAGTTTTTTTTACGAAATTGAGGTTTTCAGTGATTCTAATACATTTCATTCAAACAACAATTGGCTTAAATCAAGTTTAGGGGCACCTCCCAGAAATTAAAAAGAAGTATGCTATCATATAGAAAATTAAAAAATAAGAAGAAAATAATAAATAAAAAAGTTGGCGGCAACGCTTAGTTTCCGAGTTATGGGCCTCTGAAGTTCTAGTAAAATATTCTTATCTTACGGTGTTTTCAAACGAATATGACCAATATTTGTATCTTAAAAATTAAAAAAGTACCCTATCCTATAGAAAATTTAAAAATAAGAAGAAAAAATTAAATAAAAAATTGGCGGCGAGGCTTAGTTTCCGAGTTATGGGCCTCTGAAACTTTAGTACAGTATTGTGAGTATGTATACGGTGTTTTTCAACGAATATGAGCAATATTGGTATCATCTTAAAGCTTTTAAGAATACCTTTCATGAAATGGTAAAAATAACTCTTGGTCAGCTATGCAGGAAAACGTTAGTAAGCAGCAAAACTTTGCAATGCAGAAAATCTTTACTAGGCTGCGCCGTCTCAGGAAACACCATGGTGGAGAAAATCCTTAAGCCCGGCCTAAGGCCGGCAATGCAAGAATACTTTAGTAGGCCAGAAAACTTTGCAATGCAGAAAATCTTTATTGTGCTGCGCCGTCTCAGGAAACACCATGGTGGAGAAAATCCTTAAGCCCGGCCGAAGGCCGGCAATGCAAGAAAACGTTAGTAAGCAGGAAAACTTTGCAATGCAGAAAACCTTTACTAGGCTGCGCCGTTTCGGGAAACACCATGGTGGAGAAAATCCTTAAAAAAACCTTATACATACTCACAATACTGTACTAAAGTTTTAGAGGCCCATAACTCGGAAACTAAGCCTCGCCGCCAATTTTTTTATTTAATTTTTTCTTCTTATTTTTAAATTTTCTATAAGATAGGGTACTTTTTTAATTTTTAAGATACCAATATTGGTCATATTCGTTTGAAAACACCATATAAGAATATTTTACTAGAACTTCAGAGGCCCATAACTCGGAAACTAAGCGTTGCCGCCAACTTTTTTATTTATTATTTTCTTCTTATTTTTTAATTTTCTATATGATAGCATACTTTTTTTTAATTTCTGGGAGGTGCCCCTAAACTTGATTTGTTCCATTAATTAAAGTCTCTATTATATTATTACCTTCTCCTGTAAAGTTACAATTATTTAAGTTACGGCCTTTCTACTTGAGACCAACGATATGTATGTATGTACTAAATTTTATATAAATACATATTTAGTATATATTTCACATCTTTCATATAGATTCCAGATTTTGATAATTTATATTTGGACATGAACGGCATTATACACAACTGTTCGCATCCTGACGACCACAACATCCATTTTAATATCACGGAGGAAGAAATATTCAAGGATATTTTTAATTATGTTGATAAACTTTTCTTCTTGATCAAACCACAGAAGTTGTTCTTTATGGCAATTGATGGCGTTGCGCCACGAGCAAAAATGAATCAACAACGAAGTCGTCGTTTTCGTTCAGCAAAAGAGGCTGAAACTCTTGAGAAGTTAGCTGAAAACCGTGGGGAATTACGGGAACATGAACGTTTTGATAGTAATTGCATTACACCTGGTACTGAATTTATGGATCGTTTACATGAAGCATTGCGCTATTTCATTAAAAGCAAGATAAGTGCAGATCCAATTTGGCAAAAATGTAGGGTAATATTTAGCGGACATAACGTAAGTACTATTTTTATTTATTACTATAGAAACCGGTTAATTCTTAATTTCTTTAATATTTTTTTTTTTTGCAAATTATAACTAAATAAAACATTCACACGATCTTATATTATGAGGCAATTATGTAATAAATCTTGAACTTCTAAACTGCTAATTGGATTTATATGACACTTCGAAACAAATCAAGTTTAAGGGGCACCTCTTAAAAATTAAAAAAAAAGTGTCCTATGCTATAGAATATTAAAAATAAGAAGAAAAAAAATTGGCGGAGAGGCTTAGTTTCCGAGTTATGGGCCTCTGAAATTGTAGTACAAAATTGTGATTGTATGTTGTTTTTTCCAATGACTGCGACTTATTTTCCATCTATTAACACGACAACAAACTGTCGAACAGAATTAGGCCATAAGGAATTTGTCCACCATTGTATTTCCCGACACTGCGCAGCCTAATAAAATTTTGTGTCATTTCCAAGTTTTAATGCCTAATAACGTTTTCCTGCACGGACCTAAGGATTTTCTCAACCATTGTGGTGCGCGACACTTGGCATTGCCAAGTTTTCCTTAAGGATTTTCTCCACGATGGTATTTCCCGAGACGGCGTACACACGGCAAAAGTAACAATTTAGGTGGGCAAAAATTGATAATACCGATGTTCTTCAATAATTATGATAATATGTGTAAACGTTCTTAAGTGTTTGGGCGAGTAAGTGGCAGTAATATTTAAGTTAGGCATACGGCTTCGTTCTGTACTAATTTCCGTTTGCATTAATATATCTTTTTTTATATCAATGATGTACTCCTTGCAAGTAAATTTTTAATTTTAAATTTTGGTGCATAGTATAATTTTAGAGCTGAAGTTATTTAAAGAAACTATTAAGTTTTATTGAAAACTGTCATTGCATAGACTACAACAAAAAAGTACCTCATAGTACCCGCATTTAACTGTTATAATTACGTTTTTCAAGTGTTTTAGAAAATCGATGCACATATTTAGCTATCACTTTTAATCACTTTAGAAGTTTTTGACTACTTACACAAAAAAAAATCAGTTTAAGGCAATAATTACAAGATTTCTATGGTGACTAAGTTTGAATAATAGATCTACTTGTAGTTGAGTTCATCAATGCCTTAACTAATGATTTCTATGTTCATTTATTGCTGTGGGAACAAATCAAATTTAGGGGCACCTCTCATATTCGTTGGAAAACACCGTATAATCACAATATTGTACTAGAATTTCAGAGGCCCATAACTAGGAAACTAAGCCTCGCCGCCAATTTTTTGTGTTTAATTTTTTCTTATTTTTCAATTTTCTATAGGATACTTTTTTTAATTTTTGAGAGGTGCCTTTAAACTTGATTTAAGCCGAAACTTCGAACATCCTTAGAGGATGACTTAGGCTTTATACCACATGTCTTGACAGCCTTTTGGGCAGGAGTTACAGTGGGCCAAAGTTGACTACCTGGTACGCAAAAAAAACTTCTGAGGCCTGTAACTGTTTTAAAAGTTATTCGATTTTTATCGGATAAAATATTTTGAGCTAAGCTCAAAATTCTTCAGAAATAATTATCTAAGATTTGTTTCCGTATCTCTCATATATATCATGTATATAAAATGGAATGTGTGTTTATTTTTTTGTACCTTATAGGAGACCAGACCTCTCGACCGATCTTCCTGAAATTCTCACAAAATTTATCTGGGAATCTGGATTGAATTATAGGCTAATTTTTTCACCCATGTCTACTTTTTTAAATTATGTTACTCCTTCTACATAGTATTCATTCATTCATTTTAATAATTAATTTAATACACATTCTGTGAAATATTCTTAACAAATTGAATATGGAAGAGGTTCACTAATTTTTTTTTTTAATTTATGGAAGGGGGCTAAATTTGTCCGCTAAAAAGTTGGATTATCAGATTGCTTCGTCATTTGTGGACGAATTTTCAAAATTCTTTTTGCATATCAAAAAGGTCCACCAATTTTTTTTTATTTGAGTGTTGGGGGGGAAAGCAAAGTGTACCCTTCAAAAATTTATTATCAAATATTTTTGTCCTTTGTGGACTAATTTTCAAAATTCATTTAGCATATGCAAAAGGGTCAACTAATTATTTTTTTTTAATTTTAGGTGAAGAGGAAGCAAAGTGCCCGCCTTTAAAAAGTGAATATCAAATAACTTCGTTATATGTGGACCAATTTCCAATTTCATGCAGAAGAGCTACACTAATTATTTTTTTTAAATTAGAGGGGGCACACCAAAAAAATGTATTATCAAAATTCTATTTGCATATTGCAAAGGTCCATTAAACTTTTTTCGAAGCAAAATGCCCGCCACAAAAATTTGTTATCAAATATCATTTCTGTAACTTCGTCGCTTGTCGACCAATTTTCAAAATGATCTCTGCAAAAGGTTCACGATTTTTTTTTTAATTAAGGGTGAGATGCACTTGCACGCCCGAAAAATTTGTAATACGTTAATATTTTACCTAAACAATCAAAACAAAAACTTCGTAAAAAACTTATTAAAAAATTTACATTTTAAGTACAATAATTGTCAATTATTATAATTTTTATTTTCTCACAGAGCTTAGAATACGGGTGTTAAATACAATTTGCGATCTAAAAATTAACTAAGAAATAATTTTATACATAAACAATAAAATGACTTAAAAAAAATCATTTTCGCACCGTACAAAAAAAAGAGTAACCAAATAAAATCCCAAAGAGAAAAGGAAACATTTGAAGAATACCAAAAATAGTTTTTTTTTAAACACTTTTTAATTCATTTCACACTGATGGGGCAAAGCGCACCGAGTTAAGCTAGTAACTTATAAATATATTTGACTTAAGACAAAAAAAAATTTTTTTCCTTCACTTTTTTTAGTATTCCACCTATATCTTTTTAGTTTATTGTTGAATTTTAAATTAAAAGACAGCACTAAATTTTTGATAAAATCCTAAATAAAAATGGGGAATGATAATGATAATAGAATTTCAAACTGGACTATATATTTTATCCTTTACTCCAATTTACTTTTAAATTTTTAAAATGTATTTTAATATGACATAAAAGGTACACAACCTAAAAAATATAAATAAAATTAAATAAAATATCGCAGCCTTTCCTTAACTTCTCTAATATCACAGTTGGAATTAAACTAAAGTTCAAACTAATGCAATGCTTATAGCTGACGTTGGTCTTGTCTTTATCTATCTTGCAATTCATTGCTACGTCCATTTTTTTCATACTTAAGCTTTCCAAAGTATAACGTTTATTGTGCCTTCTTTCTTTATGAAGTATTTTAAAATTTTCTAAGTCAGGTGTCTGTGAATTGTCAATGCAGTGTACTGCAGATAATGCAGCAGCTAGTCGATTCATTTTGATATCCGTCTCGTGCTCAGCAATTCTTACCCATTACATTTAATTTCGTATACTACGTTGCTTTGATCCTTTTTGTTTATTTTTGATTTGAGATTTATGAAGAGTGT
Source organism: Nowickia ferox (assembly GCA_936439885.1). NCBI lineage: Eukaryota > Metazoa > Arthropoda > Insecta > Diptera > Tachinidae > Nowickia > Nowickia ferox. The sequence continues at coordinate 44,225,082 of OW387025.1, forward strand.
GTTTGTTGTTTTGTTTGATTTATGTGCAGCTATTATTTCTTCTTCTTTGATAATTTCTTTTATGTGGTTGGTTTCTGTTAATTTTGGTTTTTATGATAAGCTTAAGTATTTTGTGTTGCCAGATGTTTTTTCATTACTTTCAGTTTTATGGTTTATTGATTTGTATATTAAATTATTTATCAAATTGATTGGATAATTATTATTTTTCATTATTTCGTTGATTATTTTAATATTTTTAATTTTATATTTGTCGTGGCTTAAGTGTAAAGCGTTATTAATAAAATTAGTAATGGTATTTATCTTTTGCTTTAGTGGTTGTGTTGAATTATAATATATGATTCTGCCACATGCTATCGGTTTCATATACCAATCTGTGATTTTATCTTTTTGCATAAAAAGTTTCATTTCAAGATAAGGTAACGAACTATTTTCTTCCTTTTCAATTGTGAATTATATTTTGTTATGATAGCTGTTAAATAGCTGCAAAATCCTCTCTTCATCTTTTCTTTTAATAAGTGCAAATAAGTCGTCAAAATACTTTGTTAATAATTTAATCCTTATGTTTTCCTCGTTTAATTCTTTTGTTTTTTTTCAACAGAGTGTCTAGTATAATGTCTGCGATCGTTGTTGAAAGAGGGTTTCCCATCGGCATACCATAAATTTTTTTCGTTTAGGAAAAACTGTAGAATTTTCAAAAACTGCGCTTTAGGTATTTTCGTATAGTTTTTCAATACATTCCATTCTTCCATAATGTTACTTGTAACTAGGTGTATAGGTATGTTAGTAAATAACGATACCACGTCCAAAGATAGAATATCATCGTCGTCCAAAATTATATTTTCTTACTTTGCTTTTAGTTCTAAGGAGTTCCTTTTATCCTATTTTATTGAAATTATGTTTTTCAGAATTTTACCTATGTATTTGGAGAGATCGTAACATGGCATAAAATGGTATGAGATTTGAAGGAAATTTTAAAACTCTGTGGTTAGATAGATATAAAATAAAATAAAATATTGGTCTTAAAGGCATGTCAGGTTTATGTATCTTTGGTAAACCATCTTGGAGCTGTGGCGTCATCAGAAACTAGTCTATATTTCCCATATTGGGTGATATATTCTTTTTTATATAGATCCATCATAATCTATTGTTCTTCCGTTGTAGAGTTTGTGTTGGATCTGTGCGTTCTGCCTTAAGCCTGGTACTCTGTTCCCAATTTCGTGCGAAATGCTGTCAAACTACATGTAAAAGTATTTGGTATGAAATATTTACAAAAGTAGTACTCTGTTCTTATTGCGAAAAACACGTAAAATCTATCCGGCAGCATGTTTTTCCATGCAAAATGACTGGCATCATTTTAGTCTAGCTGCGAAACAACATGAGCAGTACAACAGTCGTAAAGCAGCTCTAGTCGAGTCAACATCAAGCGTCGTTGGCAATTATCTCTTTAAGTGCAACCATGCCACTGCTGTTTATTGGCCTTCGAGAGTTTTGCGTCTCACTCGCACTGGTTGACTGATCTGCCACGGATAACCGTATATTCTTGCGGTTCTTTTGTGGAATTTCTTTAACAACCACGTTGCTACTTCCTATGTGAAGGCATAGGTCGTGCACAGTCAGTCACAAAGCCTTTTTAAAAAAACTGTTAATAACATCTTGGGCATATAAATATATGGTCTAGCTACCCCGCCAATATTTGTGCAACAATACCTTGCAAATTTACTTTGTAAAGTATTTCTTAAATAAATAAATAAACATGAGCAGTACTTTTTTCGCACGGAATTTCGACAATGCTGCATATCAAGCAAGCAATAAAAGCGAGAAATTTATAAAAAAAACGCAAGTTGGGCTACATTTACATGTCATATTTTTCACGCGAAATAATCAATGTTGCTGAAAATTTTTCACAACTTCGAACAATGTACCAGCCTTTATATGTAGGTTTATTTTCTAAAATTTTTTTAATTTTTTTGTAATCGTCTTTATATAAAACAAAAGTTTTTTTTACCTTTGTCTGATGTTGTAATAACGATATTATCTTTATGTCTTCTTAGTAATCTCTTTGATCCTAGTAATTATTTAGTATAAGCTTTTCTTTCTGATTGTTATTTTCGCTCTAAAAATATCTTTTCCTTTTTCATCTGTTAATGATTGTACTGTTCTAAGTCTGCTATTAAATTAATTACGGAGAAATTATCTTTATTGACTGGCAAAGAAAACTTTGATCCAAGGGATAGAAGCCACTTGCTTTCATCTGTAAAAGCTATATCTGTTTTATTAACGAACCATGTTGGGTTGAATTTAAAGTTATATTTTGGATATTTTTTCTGTTTTAATTTTTGTAGTTTGGCAGTTTATCTAACGATATAAAATTTTCGAATCGGTGGTCGAATGACACCCCGGATTAGGGTTGGATAACCTTTGATCCACAGACCTTTAGAGTCTATTATCTTCACCCATTACCATAGAAAACTAAAGGTCTACATAGACCATGGTCTGAAATTAAGCCACCACACCACGACAAAGTAGTTATCCAGATGAGGCTTATAACCGTAACGAAGGGACCATCTATAATATTTTTTTTAAGAGAAGTTAACACTCAGGCAATGAATGCCTACTACTATTACTAAGTGTTACCTTCCTTAGGAAAGGGATAGTGATAGAGAAGACAGAATGCAGTGTTGCATCGCCTCTGGTGTTAAATGACGCGCATAAAATTTTTTTGAAGTTGTGTTTACTAGCCATTTTATTGGTTATTTTACTTTGCCGATGATTCTGCTACACAACGAAAGAGGGCGCTCTGATGTTGCATTAAGATTAGTATCTGCTGAAGTAGTGACCATTGACTTCAACACATGAAATTTCCTACAACAACTGATACAAAGGAACACTAGTGCACATCAGAAAAATTCGTGGTGTTATTTCAATGACTGTTGGATACCGGGCTCGAACCCAACTTCAGCCAACTCCATGCATTTATTAACATTGTATTGTACAATTTTGTATTGTACGTATTATATTTTGGGATAAATTTTTTTCTAAAAATTTTGTGCACATAAATCCATAATATGTTTTTTATATTTACAGTCTCCTGGAGAAGGTGAACATAAGATTATGGACTACATACGTTATTTAAAATCTCAAAGCGACTTCAATCCAAACACTCGTCACTGCCTATATGGGCTGGATGCTGATTTAATTATCTTGGGCCTTTGCACCCACGAACTTAATTTTGTTGTTTTGCGCGAGGAAGTTAAATTTGGCAGAAAAGCAAAGAAGACATCTGTGGAGGAGACTCGATTTTTCTTATTACATTTAAGTTTATTGCGAGAATATCTCGAACTAGAATTTAATGAAATAAAAAATCAAGATCAGAATTTTAACATCGCTAAATTAATAGACGATTGGATACTTATGGGATTTCTAGTTGGAAATGACTTTATACCTCATCTACCGTTTCTTCATATATCATCCAATGCTTTGCCTTTATTATATAAAACATACAAAACTGTATATAGAAGTCTCGGAGGTAAGCCTGAAAGTCTGTGTACATACCCAGGCAGAAATTGTGACTTTGCAGAATTACGACTCTTCCAAAATTGTTGTACCACCATAGTACTGCAAACACAAAAATATGACCTTACCCATGCAGAAATTGTGATTGCGCAAAAGATATGTACCACCACGGCACTGTAAAGACAAAATTACGACTCTTCCAAAATTTTTGGACCACCACAGTACTGTAAACACAAAAATATGACTTAACGTTTACAAATACCGCGATCTTAGTAATGCTATATCAGTAGAACACTGTATATACAAAAATTCGACGTTGTTTCCCAATATCCCGTTTTCAATAATTATATACCGCTACAACACCGTAAATACGAAAACTTTACTTTAAGTTTCCCAATATCCTGTTCACAATAATCCTATAGTGCTACAACAACAACAATTTGTTGAATGGTGCTATGCTGACTTCTAAAACCAAATTGATGCTCCGGGATTAGAATTGGGGACAATTTTGTCATGAGCAGTTTTTCGAAAAGTTTTGACATTGTGGATAGCAGACTTATTGTCCTGTATGACTCAGCATTGTTAAGATCTCTGCTCGGCTGTGCTCGGTGTGGATAATACTCTAATCGTAATATATCATTAAAAATAAATAGCAGGATTCTAATTTCAATATGAGGCAAATTCGTCGGCATCTTGTCTAATTCCATCAATACCTGGAGCGTTTTTTTGGGTTGAGCTCAGCAATTAGTTTCTGTACATCACGCATTTTAAACTTTAAGGGTCAACAGCACTAGTACATGTGTTTTTGGGGTAAATACGGATTTTAAATGCTCAGCAAACATGTTACATTTTTCAGTATCACTTCTTGCCCAATCTCCGGTAGAAGTGCGCAGAGGTGGTTTAAACTCAACGGAGTAATTAGATGCTGGTGTGACATCGAGGTTTTCCAGATAATTTTTAAGAGATATAGTTTTTTTCAGATGCAAGCAACTCTTGGAGTCGTTTATTTATGTTGTGGTGATCTGTGTTGTTGCCATTCCCCTTCTTGCTCTTCTTTTTTCACATACGAGACGTTCAATATCCGTAGAATAAATTCTATTAAACCCATTTTGCGTATAGGAGGTAGTGGCATGTTCAGCCACAGAATACACAGAAGTGAAGAAAGTGACAAGTAAAAAAAGCTTCAATCAGGTTTTTTAATTGTTAAATATCAATCGCTTTTTGTTGTGTGAAATGTAAAAAGTAAAAATATAAATTATTATGAACCATAAGGAAGCAATTACAATGATTTTGTCGGCATATATATTTTTCATTTATATTTTCTTTAAAACAAAGCGTATGCAGTGTTGCCCATAGAAAGAATTCTCTTACAATGACGTCTTTGTCAGATGCATAAACTTCGCACATCTGACAATATTAAAATCTCTGACAAATATCTAGCAATAATTTTACAATGTGTTCACACAATTGTAAGATGTCTGACAATTTGTTTTCAGCTGCTAGTCTTGCAATGAACTGTCAGTGCTTTTTCTGGCAACGATGTCAGACAAAAATTGTTAGTTCACACGGTTATAAGAAATTTTTAGCACATTTTGCTAACAATGTTGTAAGATCTGACAAACGTCTGTACATAGCTTAAGATATTTTTTGAATACCAGCCAATTAACACAATTGACCATCTTTACATATGGGTGAGGTAAATCACTTCTTAGTGGGTTACAGATTGTATCGATAGTGGGAGAGTGATCGGAGGAGAGATCTAGAGGAGCTTCGACATGAACTAAATCCCTAGAAATATTTTTCATGACTCCAAAATCTATAACATCAGGAATTTTTTGTATGTCTGTAGGCCAGTAAGTGGGCTCTCCACTCGAAATGACGTTCAAGCCTATTTTTGAAATTGTGTTGAACAACGCTCTTCCTCTAGGTGTAATAAGGCGTGAGCCCCAGAACGTATGTTTTGCATTGTAGTATTCAGCTGCTACGAAACAAGGTCCAAGCGATTTGCAGAAGTCCTCCTATTGATCCTTAATGGTTGAGAATCTGGGAGGGGAGTAAATTGATGATATAACGAAATTTGTACAAATGATATCAAGAATATAGTGCTTGAGTCTTGACTTTATTAGAACTGCCGATCCACCGCATGCTCTTCCTCTAACTTCCTTTGAATCATATAGGGTGTAGCCATTAATTTTGATTAGGATTCTCGAAGTCAAAATTATTGTAAACGAATTATTGAAAAACTAACGTGAATTTTTGTATATACAGTGTTGTAGTAGTATAGAATTACTAAGAACGCGGTTTATGTAAACGTAAAGTCATATTTTTGTGTTTGCAGTACTGTGGTGGAACAACAATTTTGGAAGAGTCGTAATTTTGTATTTGCAGTGTTGTGGTGGTACATATTTTTTGAGTAAAGTCACAATTTCTGCCTGGGTACATATGAATATATGTACATAAATATGTTTATTATAATGTAAAGTGGTATAAAATTTTTAGGCAATATTAACGAAAACGGAAAATTAAATTTGTTGCGATTAGAAATATATTTTGCAGCTTTAGCCGAGGTTGAATTTGAAATATTCCAGAAAAACCATGCAGATCTGAAATATTTTGAAGCCAAGCAAACAAAGGTAGTTTTGAATGCTTAATTTTTATCATTTTATAATTTAAAACATTTTATTTTAGAATGGCATTGATGAGGCCTTTGACTTCGATGTGAACGAAATTGATAACGAAAATACTGATAACGACTTGGCAGATTTAATAGAAAGTAGTAGACAGGTAACTTATGAAAATTTTATGAATTACAAATAAAATATAAATATAAAATAAAATATATATATTTGAAACTGATTTTTTTGTTAGTTCTTAGAAGATGATGAATATTCGTCAGATAGTGACCAGCACATAAATGATGAATTCGAAAATTATAAGCGCAACTATTATATGAATAAATTGGATAAAGACCATTCCAACAGGTACATACAACATACTAACTTTTTGGTAATATAAATATATAGGGAGTTCACAATAGCGTTTTAAAATATGTCTTAATATTGCAACGTTTCAATTTTAATACTTTAATATGGGCTGGCAAGATTGTTGTTTTTGTTTGTGTGTAAATTAAATTTATTACTAGGTTGCAAATTTAAGTGTTTAAAACGCATGTCAATTTTAATATGGCAAAATGGTAATGTTAAACTAAAGAAATTAAGACTGTCAGTGCAGCTGTAGTGGATGCAAAATATTTGTATTTTTCGCTGTATTTAGGTATTTTGCAGAACAAACACTATTTTGATAAATTTATCCAACAATAATTTTTAATTTAATTTTTTGTTGTTATTTTAATGCTTCAATATACTGTGTTTTATATAGTTTTCTGCTCACAACAGAAATTTTAAGATGGCACAATGTTGCCACATTAAAATTTTCATACACTCATTGTGAATTCCCTAATAGATTTTATATTAATATTGACACTGTTGATGTTACAGCGAACACACTAAGGAACAAGCAATTTGCTATATTACTGCATTACAATGGATCCTTGACTACTATTATCGAGGAGTTCAATCGTGGGATTGGTATTATCCTTACCACTATGCTCCCTTTATAAGCGATTTAAAAAACTTCAACGACTATAAGTTTACATTTAATATGGGTAAACCATTTCTACCCTTTCAGCAGGTTTGTTGAACAACATAATTTCTTGCGTTTTCAGACTAAAATATATTTATTTGTTTATTAGTTATTAGCAGTGCTTCCAGCTGCTAGTAAGACTCTATTACCAGCAGCCTATAGACATTTAATGATCAGTCCTACTAGCGAATTAATCGATTATTATCCAGAGAACTTTCAAACGGATCTCAACGGCAAGCAACACGAATGGGAGGCAGTTGTCCTTATACCTTTTATCAATGAAGTATTATCAGTTTGACCATTAAATAATAACTATCTCATTCATAAACAATATTTCGGTTTTATAAAAGGTTTATTAAAAGAAATTTTGATGGAAATCTGTTTTATAAAACTTTTATAAATCCAAAATATTTTAGGCCTTCCTAAAAATATATTTCCGATCCTGCTTAAAAAACCCCACCTAGTGTGCCCAAACAAATTTTTGAGTGAAACACAATTCAATTTCATACTGTATTGAATATTATGCATACATATACTAAAGGATTGCAGTTATATGCTTATAATACCCCTTTTAGACACGCAAAGTTTACTTTTGTGAAAAACAGAGGGAGGAATACTATCTCTTTCTCCCAGCTGAATTAAAACTTTGTATTGATTTTATCGTGTCACGCGTTAATCACATGTGATCGTGATAAAATTTATAATTAATCAAGCGTGAGTGCGTGACCGTGACTAAAAAAAATTACTCGTGCGTGATCGTGCGTGAGTTTTTTAAGAATCACGCACGAATTCTCACGAGATAACACTTGCGTGGGTATATAACTGTATTGAAATTTTTAAAATTTTAATCAGAAAGAATTTCATAGTCGGGCTTAAGTTCAGTAATTTCAATCCTTGTTGAATGAAATATTTTTATTAATTAATGTGAGTTTCTAAAGAATAGAAGAAAAATTAAATTAGACTATTAGCTGGGGGAAATACCGATATTTTTCTCTGCAGCCACGCACTTCATCAGCACCCAAGTCTATCTACTGGGGTAGAGATTGTTATTAACATCAGATATTTAACGCAACTTTTCCATGAAATGGAAATTTTTGAATTTTCTTATAATAAATATGTACTACAATCTATGTCTGAGCTGCCCAAATTAGCACCAGAGTGCCGAACATCAATCGGCTTCTTATACAGATGATTACACATACGCGAATACTCTCGTGTTTCTCTCGGTGGCCAGCTCTGATCTATATACAATGCATGGCGACATATGTATCTACATATGGCTATCTACTAATGTGATCGATTATTTGACTTTTTTTCGAATAGTTCGAATATTTGAAATTATGAAAAACCCGGTTTCGGTTTTTTACATTTCAGGAAAAACCAGTAAACCGGTTTTTTAAGTAAGAAAGTTATACAAATGTTTTGATTGCTTTATTAAAAAAATTTTTAACAGTTCATGTACTCGTAAACATAAAAATTATTTTCATATACTTATGTATGTATGTACTATAAATATATTTAAGAGATTTATTATTCGACATATTGTCATAAGTTTATTTCAATTAAATTTATTTGCTGGTAGTTAAGCATTGTCCATATATTTAATTGCTGCTTAGCCAAATCATCAGTAGACTTCAACCACATTTTGAACAGTCACAAACCTCTTATCTTATGCACAGACTTTGAAAAACTATTTGATAATTCACAAATAGTAATATTTTTGAAAATCACAGAAAGAAAATCAACTACGAAGTCTACTGATGATTTGGCTAAGCACCATTGAAATATATAGACAATGCTTAACCACCAGCAAATAAATTTCAATTGTACATATATATATATATATATATATATATATATAAAATATATACATTAAAAATGTATGGACAAGGTGGAATCTACCTCTATATAAAATATGAAGCAAAATGTCAAAACACTTTTTGCAAATGGATTTTGACATCCATTGCACACCATAAGGCTAATTTAATTCGCCTCTGCTACCACCTCAAAATAATTTCGCTATTAAGCATTTTTTCATGAAATTTCGTGAATTTTGTTGCACGAAATTTTTTTTATTTGCTATTGCAGCGCTATAAAAGATAATGTTATATAAAAAAGGACGTTAATGAATCTTTGATTAAGTTTTGGAAACTTTTTTGATATAAGTTGCTCCTCCAGGACTCCTATGGACAAATAAAAACATTTCATGAAAAAATGCTTACGGCCTGGCCCATGATGTCGACAAGAAAGTTTCTTTCACTTACTTATATTGAAAACAACAACAAAATAAGAGAATTTGTTTTTGTTTTCAATGTAAGTAAGCGAAAGAAACTTTCTTGTCGACATCGTGAGCCAGGCCGTTAATGTAAATTACGTATAAGAGTTGCCATGGTCAAAAACGCTTAGAACTTTTACACTGAAAAAGAAATACTTAGGAAAATCAACAGGACACGTTGGTTTAAGTTTTGATATAGTAAAAACTAATTTTATTGCAAATCATACAAATCGAAAAGTATTCGACTCAAACGGTTTTTAAATTGTAAAAAAACCGGACTATTCGACATTCGAAAAATCAACATTCTGAAAAAACCGACAACTGTATTGTGAAAAAACCGGATTTTAAAACAGGTTGAAAAATCGAGTCGGTCACCCTACTTATATATCTTTATTTATAATTAAAAAAGTTAATAATTGTTTGTTTTACTATGACCACACTAAAACATTTAAAGACAAAATTAAATTTTTTAAATAAAAATCATGATGCAATAATTATTGCCTCACGTATAAAACACTTTGATTTATTTTTATTTACATACATGCATACATACGTATGTATGTACATATGTATGTGTGAGAACCTATTTTTCAACCAACAAACATAAAAAATTAATTATGGGCCAGGCTCACGATGTCACCAACGTTCGACTCGTCGCACAGTTACATTGCAAACAACAACAAAATTTTAAAATTTGTTTTTGTTTTGAATGTAAGCGTGCGACGAGTCGAACGTTCGTGACATCGTGGGCCTGGCCGTATATATTTTTCATAAGCGTGCGTGATCGTAATAAGTTGTACACCTCTCGCGCGGCATTAACAATATTATATACGTGAGCGTGCGTGAAAGTGCGTGACTAAAATATTTTTCTGCGTGAGCGTGCGTGTCCTGATTCAAAAACCGTTCACGTGCACATCTCTAGTAATAACAGTTGCTTATATCTCTTTTAGTCTCGGTTCACACACTTCAATTTTTGTTGATCAACTCGTCATTCATTTGTATTTCCTTCCTTTCCGATCTTAATTCACCGAGAAAGACAGAGGGAGGAATACTATCTCAAAGGGATCATCGTATTGGACCCAAGTGAGCTGGACCCTTAGATTTAATTTTTCATCAGCAAGCTGCTAACCCAACCATCTCTTTTTGTCTTTGTCCCAGCTGAATTAAGACTTTGCAAAGTAAACTTTCCGTGTCTAAAAGAGGTATAGCACTCCTGAATATATAGTTTTGTTTTTACTTTCTTAGACAACTTGCTTTACGTTAGTGCTCTTCAGAAGCATTTTTCGAAATTTGTTATCAGTTGTTAGTGCGTCCATATGAAAATTTTTCATATGAAAATGTAAGGTTTTTTTTTACATACAAATCCAACAAAGGCGAATTCATGAAATTTTACACTAGGTGGGTTTTCTTATGCTGGGTCACATTTGTTTTACAAAACTTTTAATAAACAAATTTCCAGACAAAATTCGTTTTGTAAAGCTGTTATAAATCAAAAGTTTTTTATAATAATATGTTAATAATGTATGTACATTAGAGCGACTCATTGGAAACAACTTCTTGTTACAGCTCTCAAATCAAAGATTGGTCTGTTTAATGCATGAATCAAAGAATACTAGATTACGCATTCAGCTTTTGAAAAAATTCTTTTTCTGCGCATGTACGTCACATCAGCCGATAAATATAAACACAATCACGCAAACACGTGTATTTGGTATAGGGTAATTTTGTTTACATCTCAATTTCTAGGTCATTTTGACGTCACACGTTATTTCATAAATATGTAGAGTTTTGTGTGTGAAATTTGTAATCCTGTTGTACTTGAATATCAAAACTTTCAGTGTTATTTTGTATATAACAAAATGCCGTTTGAACGATCGTATGACTAAACTCACACGATGAAATTGTTTAAGTTTTCTTTAAGGAAATTTTTCATTCTAACAATTTTATTTAAAACGAAAACAAATTCTAAAGTTTTGTTTTTGTTTCAAATGTAACTGTAGGAAAGAAAGAATTTCTTCGGCACCGATAAACAAGCAGTAAAATGTCCATAAGTTTGTTTTCTAATATAAAATAAAAATGTGAGCTGTTCCAATTTATACGGAAAAATTCTTGCTTGACTCGAAGACTACATGCAAGATGCGTTTAGTAAAGGCCGTTTCAAACTATAATACAAGTATCAACACTTTTGTGGAAAATGAAATTCTGACATGGTGAATAGTTATTGTTTTTGTATTTTGAAATTTTTGAGACTGAAATTAGATCTGCGAGACATTTTAGTCAAAAGTATTAATAGTTATGTTATAGTCTGAAACAGCATTGACTATCTTTTAATCACTATAACATAAGAAAGTGGAATACTTTGTATATGTATCAATGATTACAATCTTGAAGTGACTTTTCACCGACTAGTGAACAAATTTTGGAATTTTTAGTGAAAATGCTGTAAAAACTATGAGTTGACAATACTTAAATTTATTATAAGTCGACGCTATTGTTGAAACCATGAAGGAAATATTTTAGGGAAGAAAAAAATGAAAGACATTTAGACAGACTTTGGATCAGGTTATGTAAAATTTGGCGCAGCTGAGTATAGTACTGTAACTTGCTTTTATAATACTTAACGATAAGAATCCTCCTGGAAAATTTTCAAGCAGAATGAGAAAGAAGCAAAGCAAATTCTGAGTAAAATGATATGCATGCCTTATTATAAAATGGTTTATTAATTGCATTAACAGTCGTCAATTAGTCTTTATATGATCTCTTAGTAAGTAATAGCTATATTCTATTTGCTTGAAATAACTTAAAAATTTTGTCTTAGAACTGTTTATTTAAAAAGAATGCTTACATTAGTAAAACCATCGAAATTTTGCCAACTTTCATTTAATAAATGTACTTTTGTACTTCCCATGAAGTGCAAAAGTCCGAGAAATGACAAACCCTAGAGGACTTCCAAAACATTTTAGGGTTCTAGCGATGACCGTTCGTGAGCTGGACCGTGTCTAAAAAATTGTATAATTTTTTTATTTTTAGTTTTTTTTGCATATTTTCGTATTTTGTCCCAAGACAACAAACATATTTAAAAAAATTTCATCATCTGAAAGATTTTTTCAAGCCGTTTCCAATGGTTTATTTTACCATTCGTACCATCAGCAATGTGTTATTCACGTGCTACTTATATTAAATTAAATTCTATTATTTTTTAAGAATTATTTAATTTCTGATTAAAGCTTTCGTAAAAGTTCGCGCGTGGACTAACAACAGAAATAAGTTAACAATGACTCGGATATAATAATCCTTAAAAAATAATAGAATTTATCTAAATACAAGTAACACCTGCTATGAAAATGCTTAAAAAATCTTAATATTTATGGAATAACGCATTGCTGATGGTACGAATGATAAAGTTTAATGCACCGTTGGAAGCGGCTTGTTTTGGGACAAAATACGAAAATATGCATAAAACTTCAAAAATATACCTTTTTTAGACACGGTCCAGCTCACAAACGGTCATCGCTAGGCCCCCCAAATGTTTGGGAGTTCTCATACAAGGTGAGTCGCTCTAATGTACATAAATATGTAATAAATTTGGTTTACAAAACGTTTAACAAATAAATTTCCATACAAAATATGTTTTGTAAACCAAAATTATTTATGAATAAATGATCAAACAGAATGAGTCTGCAGTTCAGGAAAAATCGCTGTCAAATTAACAAAGCTCATAATAAAATCTACGACAGTAACTTCAAATGCTTTATAATTTTTGTTTTATTTTCTTTTGTGCTTATTTTTCTTCGCAGTTTTGTTTCCAAAATGTACGAAATATTATTTTAAAATTATAGAAAGTATGGTATCACTGTTGAGAGAATGAGTATATAAATATGTAAGAGCATAAGAAAGAGCGCTACAAAATAAAATCACCCTTATTCCAGTTACCAACATCGACGTCACTTTAACACAATACGAAAAAATTGGGGCTTGCTTACTCGCTCTCAAGAACAATTTTGTGCTACTGACAATCTATTTCCATTCCCTAAGGTCTAGAAAATAACAAAAACCTGCCCACAGGAGTCAATTTTTTTCGTCAACGGGAACATGTGTTGTGTTAAAGTGATGTCGATGTACACAACTGGAATAAGGGTGAATAGATTTTCAGCACAATCATAAATATTCCCTCGGAATTTATTTCTTAGGCCAGGTTTACATCTGTGTGCCATGTGCCACACATGAGTAAAAATAGCGTAACCACTAAATACTAATGAAAAACTGATTCAGACACGTATTTATTAAGTTAAACAGTTTAATACATAATTAACAGATAATTTTATAGAATCCAACATGATTGGAAACAGTTTAAATCAATAAATATATTTCTGAATCAAGCAGTTTTTCATTAGTAAATAGTGGTTACGCTTTTTTGGGCACACAGCACACCAAAAATGCCAGATGTAAACTCAGCCTTAGAAAATAATTTTCTCGAGAAAAAAAGTCCTCCAATCATGACCATATTTAAGCTGTGTTCACATTATAAGTATTTGTGTTTTAAAATGTTACTTTTTCACATGGTAAATTTATACATATAGTCTGAACAACTTTAAACAATAGCATGTGTTATTTCTCTGTGTGCAGTACAAACGACAATTTTGATTTAAAGCATGTTTTATTTTCAAGTGACAAAGCAGACAGAGAAATACTTCTTTTTCTGTTTTTCTCCCAGCTAAATTAAGATTTTGCAAAGTTAACTTTGGGTGTCTTAAACGGCCCACCCACTTGCAATATAATTGTGCAATTTTGCGTATTGTACAATAATATCGCCAATGTGTATGTCATATTGGAAGGTGGCACAATATATTGGCAAATATCAAAAGACTTGATTTTTATTGTACAATCAAGACAATTGTATAATGTGGTGGCAACATTGTTCAATGCTATTTACTTTTTCACTATCAGAAAAATTTGGCAATATTTTCTTTGAAAATATTGTGCCATTTCTTGCATAGTATAGCTCGAAACGACAATATTATTTATAACAACATATGCAATAATATTGTATAATGGATGGGCCGCTTTAGTGAAAAAAGGGAGTTCAACTGCATCCTTTACAATAAATTCATAATAGGAGAAAAGAGAAAAGTGAAAGTACTTACGCGGAACTTTTGTTTATGATTGGGCTGTCGATTGCTTTCTGGGGCTGCTTTTTGTGTCAATTTATACGGAAATTCTGTTTGGTCATTAAGCCGTTTAATATTTAATATTTGTATTATATGCATATGTATTTTATACTTAAACGTCCGCATTTAGAAAAAATTATTAGAAGCCATGGCAGCATGTGATAAAAATTTAACTCCCAGTGAGCTCAAACGTAACCAACACGGCCCTATGTTGCAATACGATTTTCATCCAGAGCCACAAGAAGAAGTTCCGGGAATATATAACCTAAAATCATTGAACCACGTATTTTGTACAGAAAAGCCGTTTTGGTGTAAAGATATTTTAGTATCTTCCCATAAGACCGTTTGTGTTGAATTGCTTAATGCAAGTCGCACAGAATTTTTTCCAGGTTTTCCTACCATGAAGCATCTAACTTACAAGGCTAGTGAAAATTACTTTTGCCTTCAACATAAATCTCCTTTTGAATAATATATATTTGCAGTTTGAAATCAAGTATGCCCGTGTCAAAGTTTTTGACTATCCTAGTCGAAATGAGAATATGATTCTTAAGCCAGAAAATCGAACAAATATGAATGATGTTGTTGCAGTAGCTGAAAAATACCTTAATCAGCATGTGTACATTGGTTGGCCTCATTTGGTCAAGGCTAAAGTCGTAGCAGTATCAAATAAAGAGAAACATATAGACGTTGATGGTATAAAAGATTCAGACCCAAAAATATTTGATCTTCAAGTAAAAATCGCACAAGAACAGTTGAGTATTGCTGGTCAAATAATTAAAATATAAAAGTTGAATAAATTGTTTCGTTTTTAGCTTAACTACGCGTATGGGCATCGAGTTTGATGATTATTGTGTTTTAGTTCATGTACGAACATACATGGGTACTTCGTACACATGTGGCAGCCATGGAAAAGTTTCCATGACAGAAGAGTGGAGTTCATCAACAACTACTTACCCAGCACAGGGTGTAGTATCACATATTGCCATTCACAACTCCTTGGCTGCTCAACACAAGAAAATTGAGCAGTTGTTTACAGAAAACAGTAAAATATTTTTTGTTGGGAATCCGTATTATGGAAGTGAAGGTGTAGTCATGAATCCAATGTTGGTATATGAGTGCGGCAGACTTAAAGGCAAGAGGAACATTTTTAAAATATTATTATTATGTTGTATTAAAAATATCTATCCATTCAGTGAATATTACCGTTTTACCCGAGCCGGACTTTACTGAAGCAAAATTTATTCAAAGCGCACTTGAGAACAATTATAACAACGCATTTCAGGCAGGTGCCAAAATTGGCATAAATGTTAAGTGCTTGCTTCGCATTACGGGTTCTGTTTTAGTTGTTAAAGGCGCCAGACGTCCTAAATATAGTTTGCCCGAAAATTTGCCGAAACTTAATATTGGCCTGCAGTTCAAATATATAAAACAAGAAGAAGAACTGGCTGGTTATGCCAGGCGCATTGATAATCAGTGGCTTTTATCATCAAAAGCTATATCCCTCGTGCAATCGTACGCTGAAAGATTTCCTGTTGTAATTGAATATTTGAGCAATGCGTCAGATCGTGCAGAATTGATTTTCGAACAGGATCTCTTTCCCTCACAGGTGGGTGAAAAAAAGGTGGAGGAAATAGTGGCTTGGCTGAAACAGCAAGATCATATGAAGGCTGAAAGAGTAGCATGTGGATCCAAAACATTAGAAAAAGAATCTGTACAGAAGGTTTTAGAATCAATTGAACATTTAAAGGTTTGTGCAAATAAATTTTTAGATCCAATGTTAACGTCATTTGTTTACGTTTCGTAGACTTTGCCAGTCAAGACAGTTAAATTACAAGTTAAGCCCCATCTGTTGCTTAAACCTGACGTAAGTTTGCCTGCTGTATATAAACCTAAAAATACAGTCAGACTTTTCGATCGTGTTGTCATTGTAAGAACTACATATATGGTAAGTTTTTTGAAGAAAATTTTTTTTAATTATTAATTTGTTTTTTATTAGTTTAATTGTCTTCTTCGAACAAATTTCTTTCTCTGTTTATGACTAGCCGTCCACACGAGCAATAATGTTGACAATTATTGCCTTGGCAATTGTCAAATTCGATTGCTGACACAAGATATTAGCGTGTAAACCGTATGAATATATGTTAGCATATATATTCAGCAACGAATGTTAAAATACATTGCTGAGCAATAATCTCTTAACACATGCTGTCAAAATTAAATAATATTAATATTTTTTTCAACAAAAAAGTGCAAAAAAAAATTTTTTAACAACATAAAACAAATAAAAGTTAAATTTATAGTTAGAAAAATATCTATTTATTGATAATTTAAGTGTTTATATGCATAAAATCAAATATATTTGCATACACGTATTCACCACCTCTAAATACATTATTGAACACAAGCAATTTGACGTCATCGCTCTGCCGGCGTTATTGCTTGTGTTAAGATACAACAAATTGCTCGTGTGGTCGTAGTGTGATTCGATTAGAATAAAGTTCTTATCGCTCTGTAAGTCAAATTAATTGGGCCACTGTGTGCGGTGTCAATTGCTGAGATCTATATGCAGCTACTCACACATAAAATGGGAAACAAAGAAAATTCTGATGTTGCTATATTTTGAACCCAAAATAAAAGACAAGGTTAAATTTGAAAAATTCTATTTAATACTGCTATAAATTATGTATAAATATCATAAATTATGTATTTCTAGGGTAGAAAATAATGATAGAAAGTAATAACTAACTCATTGTAAGTGTGTGAGAATGTGGTATATGAGTGATAGAGGAAGAGAATGCTGAGAAAGACGGAATATAAAAATTACAAAACTTTTATATGTACATATATTAATTGTTCTCAAATTAACTCATAACAAATTTGAATTTATTATACAGTGCTCCAACCGAAGTCTGAACACTGCTTCAAAAAGTTCCGGCAATTATAGCTTTCAAGGTATAAGATTTTGATTATTACTTTGTATGGGGGTGCCCCTTCCCCCGGTCATATACCAATATTTTGAATTACTTTGCACCTTGCTCTCGAAAGAATCCATACCAAATTTAAAAACTTGCTATATCTTTCAAACTATAAGGTCATTGCCAATTACTTTGTATTAGGGGTGCCCCAATACATGTTCTATTCTACCAACATTTTGAATTACTTCGTACCTTGCTATCAAAAGAGTCCATACAAAATTTGAATACTCTGATTCCTATAGCTTTCAAGATATAATATACTTCGTTCGTATGGGATCGGCACATCCCAGTTAGGTTCATGAAAAATAAATTAGGACATATTTTCAGACCTACCGAATACACATACAAAATTTCATAAAAATCCGTCAAGCTGTTTCGGAGGAGTTCAATGCCAAACATCGTGACACGTGAATTTTATATATGGGCATTTCCACAGAAAATTCCGCTTTAGGCACGTTACGTCACCATGCTTGTATTTTAGCACTATACTGTTCGATTTTTTATAGTTTTTACCGAATGTAAACCTAATTGCACTCTTCACAGACATGCAAAAAACCTTAATTTTTATTTTTTTTGAAGCACAAGCTAACCCACGAAGTAATATAACGTTACAAAAGGTGGACTTTTCTGTGGAAATGCCCATATATAGATTTTTTATTTTATTAAAGAAATATAAAGTTACACCAAAAAAAATCAATTAATTCAATAAAAACAATCTATGTACAAATAAGCATTTCATATTTCAAATGCTTAAAGCAAAGTTCACACTCAAAGTGGGACACTACAATTTCATATTTGTATTTAGTGTTGAATACATTTTTATTAGTTAACTTTCCCATCGCTTGATAGCACAAATTAAAGACGCCATGCTATACTTTCAAGCAAATTTTTAATAACTCGGGTTCAATACTATACCATTCCTCTGTTACCTTTCGGTATATTATATAATAATTCCGTTTACAAAATACATTTTAACAACTTCAGACGATGACATACACGATGACATACACGCGACTGAGCATTTTTATAGCCTTGTCTGGAATTTCATCACGAGGTTTGCGCCAAGCGAATCTTTTCCCATCTGCTCCAAGAAGCTGAATTTTTTATTTGCAAGGTTAGGTTAGGTTAGGTAGTCCAGCTCACTTGGGTCCATTATAATGATCCCTTTGTTATACCTGTATTAAAAGGATACAGAAAGAGAGATAAAGAGAAAGGAAGGTGAGAGGGTTAGAGATAGAAAGATATGACAGTTATATTAAGAGAGGTGAGAGTGGGTCCTAATTTGGCTAGGGGGAAGTTAGCGGCTATACCAGCCACTGTTTCTTATATAAAGGCTGAAGTTTTTGAGCTCTATTTCCGATTACTCAGATAAGCTGCCGAAGGATATTCTGCCAAAGAGGTGCAGCTGGAGATCCTCCAGATCGGCAAAATGACACGAGGTGCAAGACATTTTCCTCATATTCCTCGTCATTGCAACTATACGTTTATCATGGGTTCCCAAGCACTGTACCAGTCAACGTGGCCACGAGGTTTCTCAAGTGGTTCCTATTGAAGTTCATGAGGTTTTTCGTTCTATGGGAGTTTAGGCAACGCCAGAGGGTTCTCGCTATTGTACAGGTTGGCTCGTTGAGCCATCTGTCTTGGGCTATTTCAAGAAAGGTAACATCGAAACGTCTCCAGCAGGACAAGAGTGGGAGACCACAGAGATTGTCAATATTAACCTTTGTAAGTATGGTTTGCCAGGTCATCCGCAACTATGTTTTCTGAAATAGTCCCGTGTCCCCGCACCCAGCTTAGTGGAATATTTGAGTGCTGCGCAAGTCCATCGAGGGCTTTTCGACATTCTTGGACGAGAATAGATGTGTACACACCTATGAGAGACCTAATAGCAGTTTTGCTGTCAGTTATGATATGGATATCTCTATTCGATATCCGATAGAATCTTAACCAGTGAATCGCTCTTTTAATGGCAGATAACTCTGCCTGTAATATACTACATTCGTCCGGGATTCTGAAGGACATTTCAATTCCATATTCTGGAATATAAACGCCCCCTCCAACCCTGCTCTTCCTCTTTTTTCAACCGTCCGTGAAAATCTTTACGGCTCCGTTCAATGCTGAAACCCCTTCTGTAAATGAAATTTCAAAATTCCTATTGAAGTAGGTTTTTGAGTGCAGTAGTCGACAAGATCCGGAATGTTATCCACTATATCTAAAATGCTTGTATGACCCCAAAGTCGGTAGTTCCATGCGCATATTGCGTTAAAGTCTGACGGCAGTACGTAGAGCCAGCTTTCTAGCCACTAAGTCCACTGGAAGCTAACCCAACATAGCGCTTTTGTTGGCGTTGATCTTATAGCACCTGTTATCATGAGTGTCATTTTGCGGAGAGTTCCCTCTATACGGGATTGATTAACCTCTGAGTCTGAGTTACCAGACTGAAATTCCATAAAAAAGTATAGGTTTTATAACCATCTCTAATATCCAACCGACTCTCTTGGGACTTATTCCCCAGGTAGGTCCGATTACGTTTTTACAGACGTAGATTGCCGTTTTAGCTTTCGCTACTCTTACCTGAAGATTTTCCCTCCTAGAAAAGAGTACCAGTTTTATCAATCTTTTAAAATCAAATATTTGAATGAAACTTATTTTTGTTTCCAAATTATTGTCCTTATACTCAATATTATTATTTTTTTCATGCGTAGATTTATTTATTGTATCTTCAAAAAATTAACTAACAATAAGTAATAAAATCTTAAATCTAAATATAATTATTAGGCCCGACCAGTGTCGGACATAAACTTAGTGATAGTTATAAATAATACATAAATATCGTATTAAGCACAAAAATATTTTCAAGCTGTTTCATTTCGAGTGTTGAGTATTAGAGCCATAGTGTCCCTCTTTTTTAAGCGGATGTGTCCAGTAAAATTCAAGATGTTACGAGCAAGTGGATTAGGATGAGACTCGAGTTTTGTTAAGTATTTGCCTGCGTATTTTTTAATTTCTTCAGTCACTCGATGTATATTTCAATTTTTGATGTACCATGGAGCCGATGTTATCAAAGGTATAATTTTGTTTTGCCTTCGTTGGATTTTATCAACATTTGAAGCTGAAGCAGTGCCCCATAGCTGAATTCCATAGCACCATATTGGCTTCAAAAGCGACTTGTATATCAAAAGTTTGCAGTCTAGGCTGAGTGTTGAATTTCTGCCAATTAACTAATATATTTGAGTTAATTTAAGTTTCATTTGAGTTAACTTAGAGTCAATATGATATTTCCATGTAAGCCTTCGATTAAGGTGTATGCCAAGGTAATTCACTTGAGAATGTTGAGGAATACTTTGATTGTTGATTCGAATGGGAGAGCAATTATCTCTTCTTAGGGTAAACGTTATATGGACACACTTTTGTTCATTTACTTTAATTCCCCAAAAGTTCAACCATATTTCAAGCTGGGTAATGTGTTTTTGGAGATTGCGGGATGCCTCATCAGGGTTTTGTGTATACTCATACAGGCTGTATCATCGGCAAATGTAGAAGTGAGGATGTTACTGCTCACAGGCATATCACAAGTATATATTAGATACAAGACTGGCCCCAGAATACTGCCCTGTGACACACCGGAAGATATAGATTCGGGCACACTCATGAAGTCTCCTACAACAGTGAACTTCCTATCAGTAATATAACTTTCCAAAAGCTTTTGTATATTTATTGGTAGGTATGTCTTCAATTTTAAAACTAGGCCTTCGTGCCATAATTTATCAAATGCCTGAGAAACATCAATAAAGAGAGCAGAACAATACTTCATTTCTTCAAATGTTCTTCTTACAACTTGGACCAATCTATGCGTTTGCTCAATTGTGCTATGCTGACTTCTAAAACCAAATTGATGGTCAGGGATGCACCCATTATCAGCTAAGATTTTGTAAAAGTTAGGCATGAGCAGCTTTTCGAAAAGCTTTGAGATTGTTGATAGTAAGCTTATAGGCCTATATGATTCAGCCTTGGTAAGATCCTTGCCAGGCTTTGGAATCATTTTGATATTCGCAATTTTCCAGTTATGTGGAAAATACTGCATTCGTAAAATGGCATTAAAAATAAATAGCAGGATTCTTATTGCAATACGAGGTAAATTCATCAGCATTTTGTTACTAATTACATCAATACCTGGATCTTTCTTCGGGTCGAGTTCAGCAATTATTTTTTGTACTTCACACAACTTAAACCTTAAGGGACGAGGGGGTAGAGAAACTACACTCGGTAATTCGGCAGCACCCATACATGAATTGGGAGTAAATACAGATTTTAAATGCTCAGAAAATAAGTTACCTTTCTCACTATCGCTTCTCGCCCAGCCTCCGGTCGAAGTACGCAGTGGTGATTTAAGGTCAACGGGTCTTTAAGATTTCTAGTAGCGCGCCATAAAGAGCAATTAGATGCTGACGTTACATCAAGACCTTCTAAATACTTTTCCAGTAATGCAGTTTTTTCCGACGATAGCAGCTCTTGGAGTCGTTTAGTACATTCTTTAAGGTTGATTTTATTTACGGGGGATCTGTGTTGTTGCCTTCTCTTCGAGCTCTCCTTTTTTCACATACAAGACGTTAAATTTCCGTAAAATAAATTCTATTAAAGCCAGTCTGCGGATAGGAGGCAGTGGCATGTTCAGCAGCCTGTTTAATATTTTCGTTAAGATTGGCAATATTAAATTCAATATCATCAGATGATCTTAGCTGAATGTTTTCTACTCAGTGACTACTAAATATTTTTTGAATGCTAGCCAGTTGACCCCATTAATAATTTTCACATATGAGTTATTTAAATCACTCCTTAGTGGGTTGAAAATTGTAACTATTGTGGGAGAGTGATCGGAGGATAGATCTAGAGAGGCCTCTACGTGAATTAAGTCTCTATGAATATTTTTCGTAACGCCAAAATCTATAACATCTGGAATTTTTCTTACGTTAGTAGACCAGTAAGTAGGCTCTCCGCTCGAAATGACATCTAAGCCCATTTTTGAAATTGTATTAAACAACGGCCGACCTCTAGAAACTAGCATTATATCAATATTTTTTTCCATTAGGAAGTGCTCAAGTTCATTTTTATGTCGGCGAATGCCGTTTGCGTTCCAGAAACATATTTTTAACGTGTTCATGGTTTGTTAACTAATGCTTGAAGCACTGTATTCTGCATTCGCAGCATTTCTTGCATCATATTAATAATATTTGTAGTAACGTTGTTTATAGTTAGCACCAGATTCTGAATAGTAGCTTCAAGGCGACTAAAGTTAAAGCTTGAGTTTGCAATCGTTGAATTATTTGGCGGTGGAAGATTTTGTGTGCGAATAGAACTAGTCTTAGCAGCATCAGCATACGATACACGTGAAGTAACTGGTTGGCTCATTTGAGTAAAAGTGGCGGAGTTCGCGTTTACTGCTTGAGCTGGAGTTAATTTGGGTTTTTGACCCATAGCCTGCTTAACGAAAGAATATACAGGGCATCCTCTGTAGTTACCGGTGTGATTACTTCCACAATTACTGCATTTTTTTTCTGATTGATCTTTTGGCTTAGTACAGCTAGCAGTACCATGCAATTCACCGCAGATAACACAAACTGTAGGTAATTTGCAGTAAGTTTTTGTATGGCCATATTCTTGGCAATTATGGCACTGTACGGGACCTGAACGCTTACGTGGCTCTTCAACTGTGATTTTTCGGTGTAAGAAAAACTGTACGCAATAAATTGAATGGATTTAATTTTTTTTCAATCATATGTCATTCGGCTCCAATTCAACCCGAAATATGGTTTGGGTGTATCGGTCAAGGTGTATACCAAGGTATTTCACATGTGAGTGTTGAGGAACAATTAGATTATTTATTCTAATAGGGGAAATGTTATCTGAGCACACTTCTGTTCGGTTACTTTTATTCTCCATAAGTTTAGCCATAGTTCCAGCTGGGTAATATGTTCCTGAAGATATCAAGATGCCTCGTGCCAGTTTTCGTGCATACTAAGGCAGGCTGTATCATCGGCAAATGTAGATGTTGGATGTTATTGCTCAAAGGCATATCACAAGTATAAATCAAATACAAACCTGGCCACAGTATACTCCCCTGTGGCACACAGGATGATATTGATTCTGGCATACTCATGAAGTCTTCTTCC
The DNA here is from genome assembly GCA_936439885.1 of Nowickia ferox. Classification (NCBI taxonomy): domain Eukaryota; kingdom Metazoa; phylum Arthropoda; class Insecta; order Diptera; family Tachinidae; genus Nowickia; species Nowickia ferox. The sequence continues at coordinate 44,248,825 of OW387025.1, forward strand.
ACAACAGTGAACTTCCGAGCAAGAATATAACTTTGTAAACGATTAAGAATGTTTATTGGTAGATATGTCTTCAATTTTAAAATTAGGCCTTCATGCCACAATTTATCTAATGCCTGAGAAACATCAATAAAGAGGGCAGAACAATATTTCTTTTCTTCAAATGTTCTTATAAATTGAACCAATCTATGCGTTTGTTCAATGGTGACTTGCTGACTTCTAAAACTAAATTGATGATCCAGTATGCATGCATTATCAGTTAGAATTGGGGTAAATTTTATCATGAGTAGCTTTTCGAAGAGCTTTGACATTGTTGACAGTAAACTTATTGGCCTGTATGACTCAGCCTTGGTAAGATCTTTGCCCGGCTTTGGAATCATTTTGACCTTGGCAAGCTTCCAGTGGTGTGGATAATACTCCAGTCGTAAAATGGCATTAAAAATGAATAACATGATTCTAATTGCAATACGAGGCACCTTCATCAACATCTGATTACTAATTTTATCAATACTTGGAGCTTTCTTTGGGTTGAGTTCAGCAAATAGTTTTTGTACCTCATGCATCTTAAACTTTAAGGGTCGAGGGGGTAGAGCAACTACACACGGCAAATCAACAACGCCCGTGCATGTGTTTGGGGTAAATACGGATTTTAAATGCTCAGCAAATATGTTACCTTTTCAGTATCACTTCTTGCCCAACCTCCGGTAGAAGTGCGCAGAGGTGGTTTAAACTCAACGAGTGTGTTAAGCTTTCTCACAGCGCGCCACAAAGAGTAATTAGATGCTGGTGTGACATCGAGGTTTTCCAGATAATTTTTAAGAGATGCAGTTCTTTCAGATACAAGCAACTCTTGGAGTCGTTTAGTGCACTCTTTAAACTTGATTTTATGTTGTGGTGATCTGTGTTCTTGCCATTCCCTTCTAGCTCTTCTTTTTTCATATACGAGACGTTCAATATCCGTAGACTAAATTCTATTGAACCCAGTCTGAGGGTGGGAGGTAGTAGCATGTTCAGCAGCCTGCTTAATATTTTCGTTAAGATTCGCAATGTTAGATTCAATATCATCGGATGTTCTTCGCATTATGTTTTCCGTGCATTGACTACTAAGATATTTTTTGAATCTCAGCCAATTAACACGATTGATCATCTTCACATATGGGTGGGGTAAGTCACTTATTAGTGGGCTACAAATTGTAACGATTGTGGGAGAGAGATCTAGGGAACTTTCAACATTACTTCAATCCCTTTTTCATGACGCCAAAATCTATAACATCCGGAAATTTTTTTATGTTTGTAGGCCAGTAAGTGGGCTCTACACTCGAAATGACGTCCAAGCCGATTTTTAAAATTGTGTTGAACAACGCTTTTCCTCTAGGTGTAATAAGGCGTGATCTTCAGAACGTATGTTTTGCATTGTAGCCTCCAGCTACTACGAAACAAGGCTCAACAGATTTGTAGAAATCCTCTTATTCACCCTCAATGATTGAGAATCTTGAAGGGGAGTAAATTAAATTGATGATATAACGAAATTTGTACAAAAATTTTCAACACAAATATTAGTTGCTTGTAAATGTTCTGCACAGATGTTATCAATAATATTGTGTTTGAGTCTTGACTTTATTAAAATTGTTGATCCACCGCATACTCTTCCTCTCGGATCCTTAGTATCATATAAGGTGTAGCCATTCATTTTAAAAAAGCTTCTCGAAGTCAAATTAGTCTTAGAAACCAACATTACATCAATATTTTTTTCCTCGAGCTCATTTTTGTGTTGGCGAATGCCGTTTGCGTTCCAGAAACATATTTTTAACGTGTTCATGGCTTGTTAATTAATGCTTGAAGCAGAGTATTCTGCATTCGCAGCATTTCTTGCATCATGCTAGTCATATTTGTAGTAAAGTTGTTTATAGTTTGCACCAGATTACCAATAGTTGCTTGAAGGCGACTGATATTAAAGTTTGTGTTAGCATTTGTTGAATTACTTGGTGAGGACACTTTCTGCGTAGGGAAGAATTTGTCTTAACAGCATCGGCATATGATACTCGTGAAGTACTTGGTTGGCTCATTGGAGGAAAATAGGCGGAGAAAGCGTTTGCTGATTGAGCTGGAGCTAATTTAGCTTTTTGTCCAATAGTCTTTTTAACGGAAGAATATACAGGACATCCTCTGTAGTTAGCAATGTTATTACCTCCACAATTACTAAATTTTTTTTCAGCTTGATCTTTTGGCTTCGTGCAGCTGCAGAGCCGTGCAATTCACCGCAGATAACAAAAATTGTAGGTAATTTGCAGTAAGTTTTTGTGTGGCCAAGTAAGTTTTACGTGGCTCTTCAATTGTGATTTTTCGGTGTAAGAGAAACTTTACGCCATAAATTGGATGGGTTTCATTTTTTTCAATTGTATGTCATTCGGCTCCAGTTCGACCCGAAATAGGGGTTGGGGACCTTTTCTCTGTTAATTATATTAATAAAAAAATTTACCTTAAAATCTTTGTCGCTAAGAGCACATCTTACTTCTTCGGGGTCAACATATGAATCTATACCCTTTAATACTATTTGTAGGCCTTTAGCACTTTTAATTTGGTAAGTGTAAAAATTTGTTTTGTCTTTTTCAAATTCACTAATAAGTTTTCGGAAATCTTTTTCATCATATATTTGGATCTTAGTTTCATCAATATTACCTCGTTTAATTGGAATGATGTGAAAAGTATTTTTAACAATGGCCGACAATAGTTTTTTTAGAAGCGCGTTAGAGTTTTTTTTCTCTTAGATAGATTGGTGGTGGCTTAAAAGACTTGCGATGATGCAGCGGGCTGGTCGTTATTGTCTTGCAATAGTGAAAACCAATTTTGACGATTAGAAGATGATGCGCTGTTATATCTAGACATTTTTGGAGCAGATGAAATTTTTGGAAGAATTTGGGCTTCGCCCACGCTTTACCACAGTTATATATCTGTCCATTCCAACTTGGACCTTTGGCTTAGTGCTACTGTTATCTGTAGTGATAACTTTGTTAAGTGATGTACACGATCCCGAAGGGGCTGATATCGCTGACTTATATGAAGAAGTACTAGGCAATTGTAATGTTAACGAATCACTAGTTGGCATTGGACAAAGCGCAGTTGATCGCTGACGAAAAAGTGGCTTTGCCGTTAGAAATAGACTATCATCAGATTTTTTATTTATATTGTTAACATTTAGAAGTAGATTAGTAATGGGGACGGACGACATGTTTTGGGAATTCAAAACAGGGAAAAATCAAAATATGTTGGCAACCCTGTAAGAAATGTGGGTTTTTGGGGATTTTCATGCTGAGATTTTGTGAGACTATGTGTGTGTGAGTTTGATTCTTTATTTATGTGTATGTTTGTATACTTGTGTATACAGATTTTGTTGTTATTGTAGAGAAACGTTGTGCTTACAGCGGATGGATCTATACATGGATGTTTGTATGTGTGTATGGGAGTGTGTGTGTGTATGAGTATGTGTGTGTGTGTGTGTATTTACTTGGTTGTTTGGTGTCCTATACTTTTGTTGTAGTGGCAGACAATCATTATACCCGGTAGGAAATGTTGATGGTGAAAATATGCTGACTAGCTTTTCACTTTCACTTGTCACCAGTACTACTCTCTAACTATCCTCCATACAATACTTTGTGCTATAGACATTTAACATGTGCTTGTTATTGAAAATCTACTAGTAACACTAAAACAATTGATTAGGTAGTGACTACGTAGTTCTTATGAGGTCATGAGACATACCAACCAGATAGTTAGTTACTGGTACATTTCTATAATTTACGTACATACAGTCTGACTGCAGGGTAGTAACAAGGGATCTGTGTGTTTGTGTGTATGTAGTGATCGTTATTTGATAGACTTTGGTTTGCTCCTCTGAGTTGTCGTTGCTTTGCGTATGTATGATTATTATTGTATGTATACATTTATTTTTGAGGTCTCTGGGGAAATAATATAAAAGCTGTAGGTGTGGCAACCCTGATAGATGTTTGGAATGGAGGGGGATAGGGAATGCATTTGGTAATGTATGTATGTATGTTTATGTTGTTGGATTAATGTATGTGATCGTATCTATTTTTGCTTTGAAGAATATCATTGCTTGTGTGAATTACATCAACAATTCTTCATGCATATTTACATATATTTGTATATATGTTTTCTATGCTATTGACATTGCTATTCTTATGGAGATAGAAAAATATTGTGTTGGCATAGGTTTTATATGTACAATTGCATTTCAGATATTAAATATTTTAAGTCCCATCAGGTTGACAAGCAGAGTTTTATAAATAGGGGTAATTATATTTTTATGTTAGTATATTTTACTTTAACAAAAACTTGTAGAGGGACCGGCACTCACGTTCCTCGATTCTCATATGAATTGTGGGAATGTGTGTATGTGTATGTGTGTGTGTGTGTGTGTGTATGTGTGTATACGAATTTCATCATATGTCGTAATACCATCAGAGAAATTAGATTTGATGACTACTACGCGATTCTCATGTAACGTATATAAGTAGAAAAAATAATGTAGATTGTCATCAGTATACTTTGATATCTCAATTCACCACCTATTTTCCAAACCAAATTTTTAAAGTGTTTGAAAAAAAAAAAAAAAGAACTATAAAAGTGCTAAAACTAATTATTGTTTGTTAAACAAGTTTATAGTGCATAAAAAATAATATTAGATAAATTGTTTATAAATAAAATAATTAAATAAATTGTTTATAAATAAAATAATAAAAATAATTAAATAAAATGAATACCGCAAGTTGTCCCATCTGCAATAAAGTCTTTATGACTCAAACAAAAGTAAATGAGCATATAGAAACACACACCTATGCTAGCCAGTCGAAGGCTATGTTGGGAATTAGTAAGCTAAATATTAACAACAAATATTGTGAGGATTGTGATGAGATGATTCAATCAAATGGTTGTATGGCTCACGTCAGAACCATAAAACACAAAAACAGCTGTCAGCAAGAAAGGATCAGCGATTTTCTCACTAGAAGAATAAGTAACTTCAATGGGAGGATCGAGACATATATTCTCCTCAACAAAAATGTGGGCGTCTTGTTTCCGGAGGAGTTTCTCGCATCTGCAAAGAGCTCCATAGTAAAACAACTTAATGAACGTATTAGGATACATACTACGTTTAAATTTAATATGGAGCTCACATGTGATTATATGAAAATGGTAAATGATGAGATGAATGTTAGCCAACTTGTGCATATCTCAAAGATGATGTTGGTGACCCTCTCTGATGACATAGATGAGATGTACAAGAAACAGACCGATGAGTTAAGAGCCAAAATGGAAGAGTTTCAAGAGAGGGATAGCGGATGGACATTGATTTCAATAAATTCCCTTGAAGTTAATATAAACAAGGCGTCCATAATAAGAGGATCTAGCTTTATCCCTCTCCCTAAAAATATTGCAGTGAAATGTGCATGCATAAATGTCGAGAACAATGATATTTATTGCTTTAAATGGTGTCTCATTGCGGCTTTGTACACAAATAGTACTTTAGATCGAAGACAACGGAAAAACTATAGAAACTATAATATGACAAACATTTCTGATGAGAATATTAATTTAGGAGCAATTGTGTTAAATTTTGAAAGCCTAGAGTTTCCACTCCCGTTGAAGCAGATAAAACAATTTGAAAAACAAAATGATCTGAGCATCAATGTATTTGGCCATAATGGCACATCGCTTATAGGACCATACTACATAACAAAAGGAGAAAAACATATTCATATTAATCTCTTATTGCTCCAGTCTAATGAAAACTTCCACTATGTACTCATCAAGGATATATCAAAGTAAGTTTCATTTGTGTATTTATGAAAAATCTGCTTTCATCTCTATTTAAAAAGTTACTTCTCATTGTTATATTTATTTATATCGTATTGGTATTTTCTATATTTTCTTCAGACTCCTTCGTTCCAGCATAACATCACACAGAAGTAAGATCATGATATGTAACACCTGATTATGTGTATAATCATCATAAAAATGTTTGTGTGAAAAAAGTCATCAGAATGCCAGAAGATGAATCTATTATCAAGTTTAAGAACTACTACAAACAGTTAGATGTACCATTCGTAATCTACGCGGACTTTGAGTCTATTTTAGAAAAAGTTGATAATGCTGTAAGTAAAAGTACCACAAATGTACAGAAACATCATGCTTGTGCATTCGGTTATTTTATTAATTGTAGTTTCAAGAGAGAAAATAATTTATATAGACATTATTTTGGTGTAGATTCGGCGAATATATTTATCAAAAAAATTGTTGAAGATTGTACAGATATTTATTTAAATTATTTACTTAAAGTTAAGAAAATGTTCATAACCCCAATAGAAATAGCTCAATATAATAATGCAAAAAATTGTCATATATGTAAGAAAATATTAAATAACGATAAAGTTAGAGATCATTGTCATCTTACGGGCAATTATCGTGGGGCAGCTCATAGCGAATGTAATTTGAATTATAAAACACCTCAGTTTATACCGGTTATCTTGCATAATCTTTCCGCATATGATATACACCTATTTTTCAAAGAACTTTCTTCTATAAAATATTCTACAATAAAAGTGATTCCCCAGAACACAGAGAGTTATATTTCTCTTTCAATTTTCATCAGATTAGATGAAAAATATGGATTCGAAATAAGATTTATAGACTCGTTTAGATTTATGGAGAGTTCTTCAATATTCTAACGAATGAAGAATGTGATGTAGTCGAGTATGAACATGCTCAAAAAATATGGAGAGAGTTTAACTGTAAAATCCTCCTTGACTATACTGAACTCTACTTAAAGACAGATGTTCTTCTTCTAACCGACGTGTTTGAAAATTTTAGAAAAATTTGTAGAGATATATATGATTTGGACCCCTGCCACTATTATACAGCACCAGGCTTATCTTGGGATGCAATGTTGAAAACCACAGAAGTTTCACTGGAACAGTTTACTGATTCTGAAATGTATATGTTTATGCAAAACGGAATTAGAGGTGGACTAGTTCAATGCTCGCAAAGATATTCGAAGGCGAATAACAAATATTTGGAAGATTTTGATGCATCAAAACGATCAGAATTTCTTATATATTTAGACGCTAACAACTTGTATGGTTGGGCGATGTCGGAATATCTTCCTTGCGGTGAATTTGAGTGGGTATGTGATACTGATTTTGATGTTAAAAAAATTTCTGATACTGCAGAGTATGGGTACATTTTGGAAGTGGATATAGATTATCCCGATTCAGTGCATGATCTACATAATGATTTGCCATTTTGTCCCCAAAATACAGCCCTGAAGGGATCCAAAATCAAAAAATTAGTTGCAGACTTACACTCAAAAACAAATTACACCATACACTATAGAGTTTTAAACAAGCCATTTCAAATGGCCTCATCTTAAAACAAATCCATAGAATACTCAGATTTAAGCAATCCCCTTGGCTTAAAAAATATATTGACTTAAACACATTTCATAGGACAAATGCTAAAAATAATTTTGAAAAAGATTTCTTCAAACTTTTAAACAATGCTGTTTACGGGAAGACAATGGAAAACATTGAAAAACGTAGGGACATTAGAATTACGTCATCTTGGGAAACGACAAACAGGAATCATTTAGGTCTCAGAGCATTAATTGCGAAACCAAATTTTAAGCAGTTGACAAAATTTTCTGATGATATGTATGCGGTAGAGTTAGAAAAAATGGAACCACTATATGATAAACCCATATATGTTGGTTTCACAGTACTGGAGTTATCGAAGTGGAGAATGTATGACTTCCATTATGGCTTCATGAAGCCTAAATTTGGAGAGAACATTTCTCTCAACTATATGGATACTGACTCATTTATTTATTCAATTAAAACTGTTGATTTTTACGATGACATCCGTAATGATATTAGTTTGAATTTTGATACGTCAGAATATCCTATAGATAATCAATTTCGTTTGCCGCTACTCAATAAGAAGGTTTTGGGAATGATGAAAGATGAAAACAATGGGGATATAATGACAGAATTTGTTGGTTTAAGAGCAAAAATGTATTCTCTGTCGACTCTTCGCTCGGAATCTGTTAACAAATCAAAAGGAGTCAAAAAGTCTGTAATTAAAAAGTTGTCCATTAATGATTACAAAAGTTGCTTATTCGAATCCAAAATTATCTCGGATGAAATGTTTTTGTTTAGATCTAAAACACATCAACTATATACCCAAAAAATATATAAAATAGCACTTAGCTTTTCTGATGATAAAAGAAATATAATGAAAGATAAAATAAAAACGCGCGCTTGGGGACATTACATAGACCGAAACAATGAAACAATGGATGTAGAATAGAATGATTCCTACTAAATTGCATGTAAGATGACAACGAGAATTTAATTTTGTATTATTTGTATTTATTTATTAATATATTTATTTAATTATTTATTAATTTAATTTTGTACTAATTATATTTATTTATTAATATATTTATTTAATTATTTATTAATTTATTTATTATTTACTTATTTGTTTATGAATGTATCTTATTAATTTTAGTATTTTATTCACCCAAAAGCATGTTAAAATTGAATGGTTTAAAACTTTTATCTTTTTACCTATACCTAAATTATTTGTAAATAAAAATAAAATATTAGATTAATGATGTTTTTTTTTATATCTGTATATTTTTGTTTATACATAGAGTTGAATTTGTATTAGTACTAAGATTTTTAAGAAAAACTGTTAAATAAAATATTGAAAAAATAATAAAATATGTAAATGGTTTTTTATTTCAGCTTAAATTTACTACATAGAAATTTTAACTACAAATGTCTACATTTTTATATTTTGCTTATGTATTGCCTTTACTTCACTAGATCAAAAAATTTGTCTTTTTGTTTATTTGCAAATTTTTGTTGTTTGTTTTCATATCGCTTAAACATGCACAGTTTTGTTATCTTTGAAAGGTTCTACACAAGAGGAATTGAATTTCACAATATTATGAAATTCCATTAAATTTCATTAGATACTTTCTTATCGATACCAACTGCTTTAACACCATCTCATCCATGTTTGCTAATAGCAAATAGCAGAACAGGTATCAGCTATTAGATCAGGTATCAGATCAGCTTATCAGTACCTGGTCTGGTTTTCAGATCAGCTTATCAGGACCTGGTCTGGTTTTCAGATCAGCTTATCAGGACCTGGTCTGGTTTTCAGATCAGCTTATCAGGACCTGGTCTGGTTTTCAGATCAGCTTATCAGGACGTGGTCTGGTTTTCAGATCAGCTTATCAGGACCTGGTCTGGTTTTCAGATCAGCTTATCAAGTATCAGATGAGGTTATAGCAAATAGATGTATCAAGTTTAAAGTTAGATTAATAACTAAAGGTAATCTTTTATGAGTAGTTGCTTATATAGTTATGAAATAGTCAAATTGCTTTCTATAGCGACCATCATTTAATTCATTATCTGTGCTTATATTCAAAATTCCATATTTATCCTTCTAACACTTTACAAATTTCTTAAACCTTTTTAAAATTCATATTACTGACTACATGATCCCTATAGACGTGCTTAATATTTTTTCTCATCTTACTTAAACATTATAATAACATTTGCATTGGCTCTTATTATATGCTTACAGCCGAATTCATAAAAATTTTAAACAACATTTCGAATGTTGCTTAAGCAAAATTCACAAAAAATTTTATTCGTAATAAAATTTTAGCTTAAAAACGTTTTTTAAACCTTGTGTAACCACCAAATTTTAAAATTGACTATATCCATATTTAAAATAATTTTGAGTTGACCTTGTTATAATTTTGCTTCATGTTTATTTGCATTTTTAACTTTGCCTGTATGTATGTATGTATGTGTGTATTAGGAATTATGTTATAAGTTTCACACAAGTAGAATGAGTCATCATTCTTCTGTCGCCCCATACAAAAATATACACGTACGAGTACATATGTATGAGTATTATTCTACTTTTCACATGCAACATCAGCAAATATCATAAAAAAAATGCTTTAAGTTTCATTAGGAGAAAAAAAAGGTTTGATTAACGATAAATGTATAATATCCCATTCTTTTAATTATGAAATTAACTTCTTCAGGTATTCATATTTGGCTTGATATAGATAACTTGAGTATAAATATATGTTTTCAAACTTGAGATAGTAGTAGTGAACTAGCGGTTCGGCCTAGATTAAAATTTTAAAGTTGAATTACCCATAACTCGGACAAAGGACACCCCGCAAATTATTACACACCCCAAATCACTGACAGGCTCAAATTCCCACAGACAGACAGACAACAAAACATTTTTCGTAGGCTTTAGAAACAATTAATTTTCACGTTTTTCCCGTCGGCATTACAAAAATATTTATTTGCACGTTTTTCCCATCGGCATGACATAAATATTTAACGGACTTATTGAACCGCCCTCGTATGTAGTAATAAAAAAAAATTCCTTATGTAAACAAAAAACACTTAATGTAAACAAAAAATCGGACGGACTTATTGAACCACCCTCGTAGGTATCAAATTTCCAAGAATTTTAAAATGTTCAAATTTTAATTACCCAAATTTCACAATTTCAGCCACAATTTAACAATTTCAGCCCACAATTTAACAATTTTAATCTAGGCCGAACCGCTAGTTCACTACTACTATCTCAAGTTTGAAAACATATATTTATACTCAAGTTATCTATATCAAGCCAAATATGAATACCTGAAGAAGTTAATTTCATAATTAAAAGAATGGGATATTATACATTTATCGTTAATCAAACCGTTTTTTTTCTCCTAATGAAACTTAAAGCATTTTCATTATGATATTTGCTGATGTTGCATGTGAAAAGTAGAATAATACTCATACATACGTACTCGTACGTGTATATTTTTGTATGGGGCGACAGAAGAATGATGACTCATTCTACTTGTATCAAACTTATAGCATAATTCCTAATACACACATACATACATACATACATACAGGCAAAGTTAAAAATGCAAATAAACATGAAGCAAAATTATAACAAGGTCAACTCAAAATTATTTTAAATATGGATATAGTCAATTTTAAAATTTGGTGGTTACACAAGGTTTAAAAAACGTTTTTAAGCTAAAATTTTATTACGAATAAAATTTTTTGTGAATTTTGCTTAAGCAACATTCGAAATGTTGTTTAAAATTTTTATGAATTCGGCTGTAAGCATATAATAAGAGCCAATGCAAATGTTATTATAATGTTTAAGTAAGATGAGAAAAAATATTAAGCACGTCTATAGGGATCATGTAGTCAGTAATATGAATTTTAAAAAGGTTTAAGAAATTTGTAAAGTGTTGGAAGGATAAATATGGAATTTTGAATATAAGCACAGATAATGAATTAAATGATGGTCGCTATAGAAAGCAATTTGACTATTTCATAACTATATAAGCAACTACTCATAAAAGATTACCTTTAGTTATTAATCTAACTTTAAACTTGATACATCTATTTGCTATAACCTCATCTGATACCTGATAAGCTGATCTGAAAACCAGACCAGGTCCTGATAAGCTGATCTGAAAACCAGACCAGGTCCTGATAAGCTGATCTGAAAACCAGACCAGGTCCTGATAAGCTGATCTGAAAACCAGACCAGGTACTGATAAGCTGATCTGAAAACCAGACCAGGTCCTGATAAGCTGATCTGAAAACCAGACCAGGTACTGATAAGCTGATCTGATACCTGATCTAATAGCTGATACCTGTTCTGCTATTTGCTATTAGCAAACATGGATGAGATGGTGTTAAAGCAGTTGGTATCGATAAGAAAGTATGTAATGAAATTTAATGGAATTTCATAATATTGTGAAATTCAATTCCTCTTGTGTAGAACCTTTCAAAGATAACAAAACTGTGCATGTTTAAGCGATAAGAAAACAAACAACAAAAATTTGCAAATAAACAAAAAGACAAATTTTTTGATCTAGTGAAGTAAAGCCAATACATAAGCAAAATATAAAAATGTAGACATTTGTAGTTAAAATTTCTGTGTAGTAAATTTAAGCTGAAATAAAAAACCATTTACATATTTTATTATTTTTTCAATATTTTATTTAACAGTTTTTCTTAAAAATCTTAGTACTAATACAAATTCAACTCTATGTATAAATAAAAATATACATATATAAAAAGAAAAAAAAAACATCATTAATCTAATATTTTATTTTTATTTACAAATAATTTAGGTATAGGTAAAAAGATAAAAGTTTTAAACCATTCAATTTTAATATGCTTTTGGGTGAATAAAATACTAAAATTAATAAGATACATTCATAAACAAATAAGTAAATAATAAATAAATTAATAAATAATTAAATAAATATATTAATAAATAAATACAATTAGTACAAAATTAAATTAATAAATAATTAAATAAATATATTAATAAATAAATACAAATAATACAAAATTAAACTCTCGTTGTCATCTTACATGCAATTTAGTAGGAATCATTCTATTCTACATCCATTGTTTCATTGTTTCGGTCTATGTAATGTCCCCAAGCGCGCGTTTTTATTTTATCTTTCATTATATTTCTTTTATCATCAGAAAAGCTAAGTGCTATTTTATATAGTTTTTGGGTATATAGTTGATGTGTTTTAGATCTAAACAAAAACATTTCATCCGAGATAATTTTGGATTCGAATAAGCAACTTTTGTAATCATTAATGGACAACTTTTTAATTACAGACTTTTTGACTCCTTTTGATTTGTTAACAGATTCCGAGCGAAGAGTCGACAGAGAATACATTTTTGCTCTTAAACCAACAAATTCTGTCATTATATCCCCATTGTTTTCATCTTTCATCATTCCCAAAACCTTCTTATTGAGTAGCGGCAAACGAAATTGATTATCTATAGGATATTCTGACGTATCAAAATTCAAACTAATATCATTACGGATGTCATCGTAAAAATCAACAGTTTTAATTGAATAAATAAATGAGTCAGTATCCATATAGTTGAGAGAAATGTTCTCTCCAAATTTAGGCTTCATGAAGCCATAATGGAAGTCATACATTCTCCACTTCGATAACTCCAGTACTGTGAAACCAACATATATGGGTTTATCATATAGTGGTTCCATTTTTTCTAACTCTACCGCATACATATCATCAGAAAATTTTGTCAACTGCTTAAAATTTGGTTTCGCAATTAATGCTCTGAGACCTAAATGATTCCTGTTTGTCGTTTCCCAAGATGACGTAATTCTAATGTCCCTACGTTTTTCAATGTTTTCCATTGTCTTCCCGTAAACAGCATTGTTTAAAAGTTTGAAGAAATCTTTTTCAAAATTATTTTTAGCATTTGTCCTATGAAATGTGTTTAAGTCAATATATTTTTTAAGCCAAGGGGATTGCTTAAATCTGAGTATTCTATGGATTTGTTTTAAGATGAGGCCATTTGAAATGGCTTGTTTTAAAACTCTATAGTGTATGGTGTAATTTGTTTTTGAGTGTAAGTCTGCAACTAATTTTTTGATTTTGGATCCCTTCAGGGCTGTATTTTGGGGACAAAATGGCAAATCATTATGTAGATCATGCACTGAATCGGGATAATCTATATCCACTTCCAAAATGTACCCATACTCTGCAGTATCAGAAATTTTTTTAACATCAAAATCAGTATCACATACCCACTCAAATTCACCGCAAGGAAGATATTCCGACATCGCCCAACCATACAAGTTGTTAGCGTCTAAATATATAAGAAATTCTGATCGTTTTGATGCATCAAAATCTTCCAAATATTTGTTATTCGCCTTCGAATATCTTTGCGAGCATTGAACTAGTCCACCTCTAATTCCGTTTTGCATAAACATATACATTTCAGAATCAGTAAACTGTTCCAGTGAAACTTCTGTGGTTTTCAACATTGCATCCCAAGATAAGCCTGGTGCTGTATAATAGTGGCAGGGGTCCAAATCATATATATCTCTACAAATTTTTCTAAAATTTTCAAACACGTCGGTTAGAAGAAGAACATCTGTCTTTAAGTAGAGTTCAGTATAGTCAAGGAGGATTTTACAGTTAAACTCTCTCCATATTTTTTGAGCATGTTCATACTCGACTACATCACATTCTTCATTCGTTAGAATATTGAAGAACTCTCCATAAATCTAAACGAGTCTATAAATCTTATTTCGAATCCATATTTTTCATCTAATCTGATGAAAATTGAAAGAGAAATATAACTCTCTGTGTTCTGGGGAATCACTTTTATTGTAGAATATTTTATAGAAGAAAGTTCTTTGAAAAATAGGTGTATATCATATGCGGAAAGATTATGCAAGATAACCGGTATAAACTGAGGTGTTTTATAATTCAAATTACATTCGCTATGAGCTGCCCCACGATAATTGCCCGTAAGATGACAATGATCTCTAACTTTATCGTTATTTAATATTTTCTTACATATATGACAATTTTTTGCATTATTATATTGAGCTATTTCTATTGGGGTTATGAACACTTTCTTAACTTTAAGTAAATAATTTAAATAAATATCTGTACAATCTTCAACAATTTTTTTGATAAATATATTCGCCGAATCTACACCAAAATAATGTCTATATAAATTATTTTCTCTCTTGAAACTACAATTAATAAAATAACCGAATGCACAAGCATGATGTTTCTGTACATTTGTGGTACTTTTACTTACAGCATTATCAACTTTTTCTAAAATAGACTCAAAGTCCGCGTAGATTACGAATGGTACATCTAACTGTTTGTAGTAGTTCTTAAACTTGATAATAGATTCATCTTCTGGCATTCTGATGACTTTTTTCACACAAACATTTTTATGATGATTATACACATAATCAGGTGTTACATATCATGATCTTACTTCTGTGTGATGTTATGCTGGATCGAAGGAGTCTGAAGAAAATATAGAAAATACCAATACGATATAAATAAATATAACAATGAGAAGTAACTTTTTAAATAGAGATGAAAGCAGATTTTTCATAAATACACAAATGAAACTTACTTTGATATATCCTTGATGAGTACATAGTGGAAGTTTTCATTAGACTGGAGCAATAAGAGATTAATATGAATATGTTTTTCTCCTTTTGTTATGTAGTATGGTCCTATAAGCGATGTGCCATTATGGCCAAATACATTGATGCTCAGATCATTTTGTTTTTCAAATCGTTTTATCTGCTTCAACGGGAGTGGAAACTCTAGGCTTTCAAAATTTAACACAATTGCTCCTAAATTAATATTCTCATCAGAAATGTTTGTCATATTATAGTTTCTATAGTTTTTCCGTTGTCTTCGATCTAAAGTACTATTTGTGTACAAAGCCGCAATGAGACACCATTTAAAGCAATAAATATCATTGTTCTCGACATTTATGCATGCACATTTCACTGCAATATTTTTTGGGAGAGGGATAAAGCTAGATCCTCTTATTATGGACGCCTTGTTTATATTAACTTCAAGGGAATTTATTGAAATCAATGTCCATCCGCTATCCCTCTCTTGAAACTCTTCCATTTTGGCTCTTAACTCATCGGTCTGTTTCTTGTACATCTCATCTATGTCATCAGAGAGGGTCACCAACATCATCTTTGAGATGTGCACAAGTTGGCTAACATTCATCTCATCATTTACCATTTTCATATAATCACATGTGAGCTCCATATTAAATTTAAACGTAGTATGTATCCTACTACGTTCATTAAGTTGTTTTACTATGGAGCTCTTTGCAGATGCGAGAAACTCCTCC
The DNA here is from genome assembly GCA_936439885.1 of Nowickia ferox. Taxonomy (NCBI): domain Eukaryota; kingdom Metazoa; phylum Arthropoda; class Insecta; order Diptera; family Tachinidae; genus Nowickia; species Nowickia ferox. The sequence goes on from OW387025.1 coordinate 44,264,646, forward strand.
GGAAACAAGACGCCCACATTTTTGTTGAGGAGAATATATGTCTCGATCCTCCCATTGAAGTTACTTATTCTTCTAGTGAGAAAATCGCTGATCCTTTCTTGCTGACAGCTGTTTTTGTGTTTTATGGTTCTGACGTGAGCCATACAACCATTTGATTGAATCATCTCATCACAATCCTCACAATATTTGTTGTTAATATTTAGCTTACTAATTCCCAACATAGCCTTCGACTGGCTAGCATAGGTGTGTGTTTCTATATGCTCATTTACTTTTGTTTGAGTCATAAAGACTTTATTGCAGATGGGACAACTTGCGGTATTCATTTTATTTAATTATTTTTATTATTTTATTTATAAACAATTTATTTAATTATTTTATTTATAAACAATTTATCTAATATTATTTTTTTATGCACTATAAACTTGTTTAACAAACAATAATTAGTTTTAGCACTTTTATAGTTCTTTTTTTTTTTTTCAAACACTTTAAAAATTTGGTTTGGAAAATAGGTGGTGAATTGTTGAGATATCAAAGTATACTGATGACAATCTACATTATTTTTTCTACTTATATACGTTACATGAGAATCGCGTAGTAGTCATCAAATCTAATTTCTCTGATGGTATTACGACATATGATGAAATTCGTATACACACATACACACACACACACACACACATACACATACACACATTCCCACAATTCATATGAGAATCGAGGAACGTGAGTGCCGGTCCCTCTACAAGTTTTTGTTAAAGTAAAATATACTAACATAAAAATATAATTACCCCTATTTATAAAACTCTGCTTGTCAACCTGATGGGACTTAAAATATTTAATATCTGAAATGCAATTGTACATATAAAACCTATGCCAACACAATATTTTTCTATCTCCATAAGAATAGCAATGTCAATAGCATAGAAAACATATATACAAATATATGTAAATATGCATGAAGAATTGTTGATGTAATTCACACAAGCAATGATATTCTTCAAAGCAAAAATAGATACGATCACATACATTAATCCAACAACATAAACATACATACATACATTACCAAATGCATTCCCTATCCCCCTCCATTCCAAACATCTATCAGGGTTGCCACACCTACAGCTTTTATATTATTTCCCCAGAGACCTCAAAAATAAATGTATACATACAATAATAATCATACATACGCAAAGCAACGAAAACTCAGAGGAGCAAACCAAAGTCTATCAAATAACGATCACTACATACACACAAACACACAGATCCCTTGTTACTACCCTGCAGTCAGACTGCATGTACGTAAATTATAGAAATGTACCAGTAACTAACTATCTGGTTGGTATGTCTCATGACCGCATAAGAACTACGTAGTCACTACCTAATCAATTGTTTTAGTGTTACTAGTAGATTTTCAATAACAAGCACATGTTAAATGTCTATAGCACAAAGTATTGTATGGAGGATAGTTAGAGAGTAGTACTGGTGACAAGTGAAAGTGAAAAGCTAGTCAGCATATTTTCACCATCAACATTTCCTACCGGGTATAATGATTGTCTACCACTACAACAAAAGTATAGGACACCAAACAACCAAGTAAATACACACACACACACACATACTCATACACACACACACTCCCATACACACATACAAACATCCATGTATAGATCCATCCGCTGTAAGCACAACGTTTCTCTACAATAACAACAAAATCTGTATACACAAGTATACAAACATACACATAAATAAAGAATCAAACTCACACACACATAGTCTCACAAAATCTCAGCATGAAAATCCCCAAAAACCCACATTTCTTACAGAGTTGCCAACATATTTTGATTTTTCCCTGTTTTGAATTCCCAAAACATGTTGTCTGTCCCCATTACTAATCTACTTTTAGAGCTTCAGAACTCACAGTAAAATAGGTATTTCTGCCGTTAGAACTCACTTCACAATTTTTTGCTTTTGAGGTACTAATATATAGTATTCCTCAAGGGCACTTTGTTTGGGGTTTTTTGTTTGTTTTAGTTTTTTGTTTCTTGATACGTAAAAAAAAATATCAGCAATATTTGCTTTGCTTATTTATCAATACGTTAATACGTATTACGGTTAGTATGTATTACGAATACTTTTTGTATGATTTTTTGTTTGTTTAGTATGTACATATATGGAAAAAAAAACTCAGCTAAAACGTCTATTCAGTATGAAGGTTCAGCGAGAACTGATTATACTTAATATAAAATATTTAAAACTAATCTATGTTACACCTACTTAAATTCTCAATTTTCGAATGAAATTAAGTCCTCCGCTCGCTCCTTCTTTATTTTCTTTTCTGTCTACCTAACCTAATATTCAATCAATATAATAAGTTTTGCTACCTGCCATTTGTACTTATGATTGTTTATTTGGAGTGTGCCGTATTCGGTTTTAAATATAAATCTCGATTTTTTTTAATTCAAAGTTATGTATATAATAATAAGTTTGCTATTGTTATTTTTATTTTGTTCAGGTAGAATGGCATTTACATGATTTCTAAGGTAGATTTTCTAGCATTTTGGGTACAAATTTTTGTTTATCATTTTTGAGTATTTTCATTAAAATAAAAAAAGTGTTCCACAGGCGGGTCGTGACGGGTGCAAACATATATATACGCTTAAAGAAGACACTTTCGTCTTTCTCTTACGGTTACAGTTTTTTGATCCCTTTTGATCTTCAAAAGTTATACACTACTAAACTTCAAGTTTTACGAAAATATGGGGAATTAAAATTTCTTACATCGCACTCTAACTACAAATTATACAGTGTGTGCACATATCATTTCTTAAAAAGAACAGCTTACCTAACACAATAAAAAAGACCGAAGCCTTTATTTCAGATAAAATATGACAAATTTTTGTTTTTTTTTCAAATTAACATAAATTTGTTGTTTTGGCAGCATGCCACACCCACTACTAAAAATATATTGACCTAATTTTTTGGCTACCTTAGTTTTGATATGTTTCCTTTTTAATGGCGTAAAATTTTTTAAAATCTGTGTCAAGAAAAAAATATAGGTTTTGGCCGATGAAAATTTATTCTGAGCCACCGTGCGTCGCTATATAATACATGTTTTTGACAATCATATTTTTTATTCTGCCTTGTAGCTAATTGGAGCCTCTTGAAAAATTTCGAGCCAAGACTGATATGCTTTGATTTTGGGAACAACGCTTGTAGGATTACTTTTGGTTGACGACCATGCAATAATTTAGCTTGTGATTTTCCTGATTCTGGATTCGGCGTACAAATATTTGTACAGTGATTTTTTAACACCTTTCTCTTCTCTTAGAATTTTCGTGAAAGCTTCTTTAAAAGTCCTTACAAATCTTTCTGCACTTCTATTGGCTGCTGGATAAAATGGTGCAGTGGTTAGATGATTAATATCGTTTCTATTACAAAATTTTTTCAATTCATATGACGTGAATTGCGATCCATTGTCTGTTACAATGGTATTCGGAAGACCTTCAATTGAAATAATACGTTGCCAACACGAGATTGCGGTCGATGTCGTTGCTGCTGACAATTCTACGGTATACGGAAACTTAGAGTATGCGTCCACAATAATCAACCACATCCGATTATAAAATGGACCTGCAAAGTCCAAATGAATTCTGTCCCAAGGATGATCCGGTTTTGGCCATGATGAAAACTCTCGTTTTGGATGGTTAGATGATTCCCGACAAATGTTACATGTATCGTGTTTCGTTTCTATTGCTTTGTCAATGGTGGGAAACCATACGTACCGCCTGGCCATTGCTTTCATACGGGTTTTAACCCAGTGTCCCTCGTGTAGCAGATTACTTACTTTCTCTTGTAGAACTTCAGGAACGACAACTCTTAGATGTTTCGTTTGCAGTAGTAGAAGGCCACTCTGCAACGATAAATAAAATTTTCTATTATAAAACGGTGCAATATTACCTTTGGAAGGAATTCGGGCCACCTAAGTTAAACATATTCGCAGACTCTTCTGTACACTTCCTTAAAATTTGCGAATTTAGTGGGAACGATTTGATCGCCAGCTGACTTATTGAATTGACGGTTTCTACCGTACTTCTTCGGTACTCATCAAAAGCAAGATTTGATCTTACCGGTAGTCTCGAAAGAACTTCCGCGTTTGCGTTATCGGTAGATTTCTTGAAACGAATAGTATAATTGTATGCAGACAATTCTATTGCCCATCTCTGTAATCGATGTAAGGTAACTGTAGGTAGCCTCTTTGACGGATGAAAGTGTTGTTAATGCCTTATGATCACTTACTGCCTTCCGTACAGGTACTGATGGTATTTTTTATTTTTTATTTTTTGCTTGTTTAATGATGTATGCATGAACTAATTGCGGGCTTAGTAAACAACATTTTAGATGATGATGATATTGTCTACACTTTGCGAACTGTAAGGAGGGGGGTTAGTTGTTACTCAAAAGTCAGTTGATAATTAAGCTATGAGTTGATAACAGTCTGTGTTTGCGATACAGTAGTGAGTTGATAGTTGAGTCTGTGCTTTACAATACATGAGTTGGTAATTAAGGAGACTATAGTGACGGTCTATAGTGACAGTTAAAGTCTGTCGTTGAATTGAGATTATTGTGGAGTCTATCGTGTGTGGAAGAGTAAAGCCAGCGAAGTTGTATTTGTTGTATCAACTGTGAGTGTCGGCAGAGTGAGTCTCTTGTATGACGAGCAGCAGACAAAGAGGTCCTACGGAATACTAGCGCAACTAGTTTAAGGGACGTGCATATACAACAACGAGGAAGGCGTAGTAGTAACCAGTTGTGAATATTTAAGTAATTTAAGCTGTATGTGTGTATTTAACCTCTTGATTACTTTAGTTTAAGTGTATTTCTAAACAAACTAGTATCAGTCTTAACCCTAATTACTACACTCGGGTCTTTTCATCATTTGCAAATCTTCGAGTCCACGGAAAAGCGTTTTTAGAGAATAAAAAACGGAACAATATTTTAGTTAAGATTGGATTCAATATCATCGTTTGTTTTTATCGTAATGTTTTCCGTGCTATGACTAATAAGATATTTTTTAAATTCCAGCCAATTAGCACGATTGATCATCTTCACACATAGTGGGAGAATGATCGGAGAAGAGATCTAGAGAAGCTTCAACATGAACTAAATCCCTAGAAATATTTTTCATGAAGCCAAAATCTAGAACATCCGGATTATTTTTTTGTATGTCAATAGGCCAGTAAGTGGGGTCCCCAACCGAAATGACGTCTGATCCCATTTTTGAAATTGTGTTGAACAGCGCTCTACCTCTAGGTGTAATAAGGCGCGAACCCCAGAACGTATGTTTTGAAACAAGGTCCAAGCGATTTGTATAAATCCTCGTTTGATCCTCAGTGATTGATAATCTTGGAGGGGAATAAATTAATGATATAACAAAATTTGTACAAAAGTTTTCGACACAAATATTAGTTGCTTGTAGAATATAGTGCTTGACTTTATTAGAACTGCCGATCAACCGCATTACTAGCATATTTTTTTTAGGAACTTAATTTGCTTTATACATTAGTAACAATTAGAATAAGCTTCAATATTAAAATAAGCTACTTTTTGTTTGCTACTAAAATCAAAAAAGTTTATTAATTCCGTTATTTTGTTTAGTTATTTTTAACAAAAACAATACTTTAAACTTACAAATATATCAAAATGTGCATATCATTTTAAAGCTTAAACAGTATTCTTTCCAAACACGTTTTAAAAATTATAATCGAGCAAAAACTGACTTAGTTAAAGGTCGATAAGTTGATGAACATCACTGAATACGGTTTTGCAGAATAACTTCTGGATTTGAAGATGGTTCTGAAAATTTTTTACAAAATTTGAAATGTACTCAATTAATTAATTTTCAACAAGACTTTTAACCTACACTACGTCGATCATGTGACTGCAGAGAATTTGGTTGGGACAATTTATTTATTGTGCAAAAATTCAGCACAATGAAAATTTTGTAAACTTGGTGCATTGAGACAATAGTATATTTACATTTAGTATATGTTTTAATATGTATGTACGTCTATATAAATGAACGTATATGGATAATTCCAGAAAAAGGTCAACCAAAAAAAGTTTTTTGTTGCTCAAAAATTTTTGTCTTGTTTTTAATAATATGTAAAGCTGAAAGGTCTATACTTTATGAATGTAAAATCATTTTTAATTTTTAAAAATTTTCAACCGAAAGACGTATGTGACTTAAAAAGAAATATTTTCTTTTGCTGATCCTTTTTTAGCGATTATTTAAAGTAATAGGTATTATTTTTAATTTTTTGTTATATAAAAATTTTCTACTAACAATAACCTTACTAGAGAAAACGAAAAAAAAAACAAACAGTTGATTCTTCAAATAAAAAGGGATATATGTAGTGAGTTTGTTATGATTTGTTTAGCAAAATAATAAAAACAAACTATGGAAAATATCAGAAACAAAAAAAATCAGCAAGTAAAAATGTTTGCAATATTAAAGTATTATATATTACTTATTATTTAAGAATAAAATAGCATAAACGATTCATATTGCCAAAAGAGCCGCATATAAAGAATAAATATTAACTGTCTGTTGTGTCTTGTATAAATAAAAGTCGTCAGTTTAAGATTAATTTCAAGAAGAATTTAACGAAATAGCACAGTAAAAAACATGAAGATTATTAGTAATGCCAGCTTAACAAAAAGTGACAAAAGAATAGGGTGATGCCAGATCAATACTTAACATTTCTTCCCTCAGCTACAGCTGATTACGGAGAGAAAGAATTCTCGGTCTTCGAGTCCTGGTCGACCTACGGGGCGGTGTTGTTCCAACTGCTTCCTCACTTGCATGTTCATTTACATTTGCACCCGGGTCAGTTCCCCGTTTACTCGAAACCGCCTTGGTATTCCTCGATGGTTCAAATCCCATCAAATCCGAATGTGATTCTGACCCGTTGCCTTTGTGGCGTTGAGAAACTAATTGGTGTTGAAAAACTTATTGGCCGTTCCGACGATGAGTCATCAATTCTAGTCCTAGCTGGTGAGTGCCTCTTCTCCGCATTTTCAGTTTCCGTTCCCGCCCCTTTTAACTCTTTCGGTTCCTTCATGAAATTGAAATCCACATTCCCCCTAATTTGATCGATGTGTCGTTTAATACGTTTACCATTATGAAGAATTTCATAATGCAAGTCTACCCAACGATTCAAGATCACACCTGGCAGCCATTTTGCATGGTGAGTACTATTGGACAGAAAATATACATTTCGCATCGGTGCAATTGCTCGAAGCGACGCACAGTGGGGCCAAATGCATGAAAAGTGGCGATTAATTCATAGAAGTCGTAATTAAAAAAAAAAAATATTTTTTATTAATGGATATTTATAAATACATAAAAAACCAACATTAAAAAAAAAACAGAGTGAAAAAACACATTTTGTAACCCTTTATGGGCCATTTTGTGTTCTGTAAAAAATCCTCTTTTTTCACATTTTTTGCTGTAACTTTGGAACGGTGCGCTATAAATTATTCAATTAAATTGCAAATTAAAGCATACTAAATGTACTTTAAGAAAAATAAGTAATATTTTTAAAAATAATAAGGAATAAATATTTTATATGTATTTTTATTAGAAAATGTTTAAATTAAAATCATACCTTTTTTCTCGAAATTTGAAAATTTCGCTCAAAAATGAAACATTTTAAAATCTAATTGTTTTTTTATTGATAAATAACCATAAACACACTATTTAAAAAAAATTTAATTAAATTCGGTTATTCTATTTTTTTTTTTTTTTGAAAACAACAATTTTTTATTATATTCATTATTACCTTCAATGTTAGTATTTACTTCACATTCAATTTCATAATCATAAATTAATTCGTTACAATAATCTTAATCTTCATCTTCATCTCCATCTTCATCTCCATCTTCATCTCCATCTTCATCCCCATCTTCATCTCCATCTTCATCATTGCTATTTTGATTGCTGGGAAGTACAAGCAACTCCAATGCAGATTTTGGCATTAGCTCTTTTTTCTTTTTAGAACTATTGTTCATGCTTGTTATAAACGGATCTGAACTTAAGAGAAATCTATTAAAGATATCTTCCATTGTTTTTTCTCGACTGCATTTACGGGCAAAATTCTCCCTATAACTTTTAAAATCTTTATTTCTGGCTTCCTGAGACTCTTCGGTTAGCTGACCAATTGGCAATGGCGATAATGATATAATTTCAGGCCCATGAATAAAATATTTGTGAAGAGTAGGAGGCATATAGTACCATGGATATTTTTTCACAAATAGCCTGGCAGTGTTATTAGCGAAGTTTGTAAATTTTTCAATGTTGACCTCAATACCACTAGAAACTACAATTAATATTGTGTGCATATTTTTGATCAACTCTAAATCAATATTAGTAATTTCAGCAGATACTTCTGCATTCTTAAAAAAACGTCTTGCAGTATTCCCCTCATTAGAGTTACCAAAACCAGGTTTTGGTCGATCAATGATCAATCCCGTTCTCTTTTTAAATTCGCGTTGAATACGACTTTTAGTTTCAGCAATAATTTTTTTTTCTTCGTCACTTCTTGCCTGCCATTTTTGAATTGGAAGTTTATATGCCACGTGAATAAGACATTCAAAAAATCTTATCCAGCCATGTAGGACAGACAAACCGAACTCCATGAAGTCTATGTTGGAATCTCTAGAAATCATTTGTTCAATATTGTTGAACTCCTTGCTGGTAGCGCCACATATGTAGCACTTTTGTGTGGACTTTGTGTCTGTAATCGCGTTACACACTTTACCGTCAATCATAACGAGAATTAGTTTGTGGTTCACTTTTATCTTTCTTTCTCCAACTGATATCACTGTATCGATAAGAGCATTTTTTTCTGTCTCCACTCTTTCTCTTTCTGTTTTAATACTGTTGACGGTTTCTTTCATAAATTCAATTTTTAATGGCCTGCAAAACCTAGTTGAAGACGGTCGAGGATTACGCCAAATGATTTTGTTTTTACAAACTAATTGTAATGGTACAATTGACGTAATAAATACAGAAGAATCAGATGCATTACTGTCATGAAAGGCTTGTTTGTAAGAACTATGCCCTGAACTTCCGTCAAAGCCCCACTTAGTGTATAAAGTAATATTTTCGATTTCTTCGTTGTCTAACGAATTTAAATCTGCATTTTTAACCGACAAAAGGCGTTCAGTGGTATGATCCAATATTCCTTGTAGGCTAACTTGCGCTGATGTTTCAGAAATTTTCATTTGTTCTCCCTTTGAGTAACATTTTTTCTTAGCTGTTTGGACCAATTTATATGATGGAAATTTCTCAGGTGCAACCTTTCTAATAACATTATATTGGTGGCGACTTAGCTTCGCTTCTACCAAAACGGACAGAGCTTCATCCGGAGTTAACTGCTGTGGTGGTACCTGTGCTATACTTTTTCGGTATTTTTTGGATTTTGTTGGAGATGATATTATTTCCTTAACAATTTTCGACTCATCTATTTTTCCAGCAGCTCTCAAGCTCATTTGAGTGGCGTAAGCCAAAATAGGCAAAGAAATTTCATCTCTTATGTCTTTACATTTCTTAACTTTTGTTTTTTCTTTGCACTCTTCAAATGAGAGATCACTGCGACCTCTTTTTTATTGTGGTTCTGGTGGTGGACTGAATGAGATTGAGGCATCCAGCCAATTCTTATTATTTTTTACAAAAACTTCATTCTTTCTATGACATTTTTGCCACCGAATCTCATAGCTAGAGCAAAAATTATGAAACCTTGTCATAAAATCTACCATATCCGAAGGGTCGACACGTTTTATTACTTCCCATCTCAAAAGTTTAAATTTATCCTGAAGTGATTTAGGTTCTGCACTCCTCATAAAATTATGCAATTCATGACGAGGAATGAAAATTGTTTTGGGAGATGTTCCTAAAATTAATAAGATTTGTATTCGTTTAAAATTTGCAAAAAGTAATTCCTTTAACCCTGTACCGAATAATTTACACTTTCACAACACTTTAAATATGTAACATCACATCACAAAACATTGACAGCTAAAACAATAAATAAATATGATGCATGTATATGACCAACAGTTATTATGTAGGACTCAAATAAATGACAATAATAAATAGGGATGGGAGCGTCACCTCCTTCAATTTTTCAAAATAGTGCACTTGTGCCATATACAATTTTCTAATAATTTAAAATTAACAAATGTTTAAGTAAAATTCATTGAAATATCATAAACACATGTAAAATAATTTAATTACTTTTATTCATAGTAAATAAACCCAACATACGCAATCACGTGAGTATGCGTGAATTAAAGTTACTCACGCCCCCATCTCTAATTAACAACACATTTTTTAGCTACAATAACAACTACTATAACGAAAATAATAACAAAACAAAGTAAAAACAACTTGATGTTTTGTTTTGTTGTTTTTTTTTCATATTTGTGGATTTTTAGCATCTTGAGTTATTTCACAAAAACAAGCATAACAGAAAAATCGCAACAAGTCGCCAAAAAATATTTTGCGGTTTATTAGTTGAGATCTGATATTATAACACTATATAGACGATTTTACGCAAGCTCACGAACAAAGTTGTTGAAACTCCATATATAAATCAAAAATAGCCCATTTTTGGGCTAATTTTATTTTATTAACATTTAATATTTTTAAAATATTAATTTAAACAAAAAAACATGTACTATATAGTAAACTACCTGAAGTTGACGGTTCCATTATAAAAATTTAACTTTTAGAAGTATAAATAGAAAAAATTATCAATTGAAATATCAAAATTTTCACTTTTTTTCAATATGCACAAAAAAATAACAATTATTCAACTTTAAGTGCTCACTTCAACTAAAGCAAACAACATAAAAGTAAAATTTTTGCAATTAGTGATGCAGAATTTTATCCACTTTAACCCGGTACCAAACACGATTATGAATTTTAAAGTTCATATTTTCAATTAATCACCACTTTTCATTCATTTGGCCCCAGTGTGCGACGTGTAAAATTTCATATACTGTTTCTCAGTAACTTCCGACGACACACCTTGTGGTAAAAGCAAGTTCAGCCGTGTACGCAATACGCGCCCCAAAACCAAGAGAGCTGGGGGCTTACCAGTTGTTGTATTGACGCAAAAATAAATTTAAGTGTTTTTGCAGGTTGTTTTTCCCAGCACAGTCTGACTTCAGGACATTTTTAATGGTCTGGACCGATCTCTCAGCTTGCCCCTTCGTAAATAGATGATATGGGGTTGTAAATTTGTGGTATTTAAAGCCGACTGTGGCTAGAAACTCTTTGAATTCGGTTGAGGTAAAACATGTGCCATTGTCAGACACCAGGGTGACCGGTACCCCATAGGTAGCGAAAAGCTTGTCGAGAATGCTAATTGTGGCCGAAGATGTATGCATCAGTCACTATAAGCAACATCGACCCCAAAAATGGTCCGGCGTAAACTACGTAAATTCGCTCCCACGGTCCTTTTGGATAATTCCAGTGATGATCTCGAAATTTAGGTGGATCGTTTGCGAATTTCGAACAATCAGGGCAGCTTCTTGCGACTCCCTCGATATATTTATCTATGCCGGGCCAATACACAAAAGATCTAGCTATGCCCTTTATTTTCACTATACCCAAATGAGCAGAGTGCAGATCTTATAGAATTATAGGGCGAAGTTTTTCCGGAATAACAACCCTGTGCTCAAATGTCAAACAGTCGCCATCCATCTTATAGTTGATTTCTGGTGATTTAAACCCATGCGATTGTAGAGATTTGCCGCTTTTAAGCTAATACCTCTTTTTCCACCTGAGAGCATCGTTCTTGCGAGTCATTTAATGTTTTATATGCATACGCTATTGGCCTTTTTGTACCATCAGGAAATTTATGCGAAATAACTGCTCCTACGCCTTTGTAAGACGTATCTACTGCTAAGACAATTGGGCGTTTTTCATCAAGTTTGATAGCCTCTACTCTATTTTCCGTAGGGGAAATACCGCTACTGTTAATTATGTGACCTACATACTCGATATTTTGTTGAGCATATATACATTTAATTTCTTTACACTTCAGGCCATGACTTTTTAGCCGCCTGAAAACTTCTTGAATATTTTGTAAATGTTCTTTATTGGATGAGCCCGTAATAATTATGTCATATAAATATACTGCGATATAAGGGATTCCAGGTATCACTTCTTCCATCAGCTTTTGAAACAGCCCTGGTGCACTAGACACTCCAAAGGGCGTTCTTTAAAACAGGTATAAGCCAAAGGTCGTATTTATTACCATGAAATTTTTTGACGATTGAAACAACTTTACTTGCAAGTACGCCTCACTCAGGTAAATTTTTGTAAAGAATTGTCCACCATGCAGTTTATGAAACAGTTCTTCTATTCGTGGTATGGGATATATACATACTTCTATTTGTGGGTTTATTGTCACCTTGAAATCGGCACAGACTCGTATTTTTCAATTTGGCTTGCTAACTACTACAATCGGTGTAGCCCATTCGCTACTAAGTAATAGATTTTAATACACCGGTACTTTCAAGTCGTTTCAATTCTGACCGCACGTCTTCATACTGAGCAAATAGTATGAATTTAATTTTTAATTTAATATCTGTTTTTAAAGAATTACATAGGTCCAACTCGGTTGATAAAATATTCGAACAATTTTCAGTTAACTGTTTCAACGATTCAATCAAACTATCCCGACTTGATTGCTCTACACACGATAAGTTACATTCAATTCTGTTAGGAGAGAAATTCATGGTTAGTGCTAATGCTTCACACCAATCCAACCCTAGGATATTTGCTGCCTGCTCGCTATCTACTACCAATAATAAAAGCCTTTTGTTTTGATTTCTCCATTCAATATCGACTTCTACTTGACCTTTAAGATTTAACACGTTGCCTCAATATGATTGTAAAGGGTTCTCAACAACTTGGCATTTGGGTTGCCCTAACTTACGATACATGGCTAGACCCACGAGAGAAGATGACGCACCAGTGTTCACTTGAAACTCGCACATTTGCTTATTTATTGCCAATTCCACAAAAAAAATTCTCTTATTTTTGTTATATGACCAAGGTTTAACTACATACATATCACCTGACTTACTTGTTAATTCGACAGAAATTATTGTTTCAAAGTTGGCGGTTGCCAACGATTCGTTTACTGCATTTACTTTTTCACTTCTTGATTTTCGAGGAACCTCGTCATTCTTTTGTAGACCTACGCGGCAATGTGCCTCGCCTTTGAACACACTCGGCACTTTGTTTTATTTTTGTAATGCAAACAGTTTATACGTTGGTGGTAGTGACCCCTTCTGGGGCATGATTTAATGTAGTCTTAATTTTCTCTTAATTTTCTCTACGATTAAATATATTTCTTGACTAATAAATAGCGTTAACTTCGGAAGTACTTTCCTCGTCCTTTATCTCCAAATTCGTTTTTACTGTTGACTCATATATCGACGCAATTTGTAACATCTCTTCAAGTGTGGGATTCGTTTTCTCCAAGGCCGCACTACGTACCTTCTGATGTGAAGTATGAATAATTATTATATCTCTTATATTAGTATCAACTAGAGAAACATGGCGGTTGTCTGCAGGACACTGGAATAAACATTGCTTTGCCCACTCTACATACGTTTGGTTGGGTTTCATTGTTGAATAAAATTTCAACCTGGCTGCCAACACGTGAGTCTTTTCGACATAGTGGTTGGTTGTTAAACATTGAGACAAGGTCATAAAACGGTTTTTATATTACCAACGCAAATATTTTGTAGCAGTCCAAATGTTTTTGTTCCAACACATGATAGAAAATATGCTCATTTTGCCTCACCTTTTGTCACACCATTCGCCACGAAAAGCTGCTCCATTTGCTGAATATACACGGATCATTTCTCAACACATTTGTTGAATGATAGACTTCAGTGCTGATGAAGTGCGTGGCTGCACAGAAAAATATCGTTATTTCCCCCAGCTAATAAAGTCTAATTTAATTTTTCTTCTCTTCTTTAGAAACTCACATTACTTAATAAAAATATTTCATTCAACAAGAATTGAAATTACTGAACTTAAGCCCGAATAAGAAATTATTTGTGCTTATTAATTAATACTATTAATTAATATTATTGTTTAATGTCAGAACGTACAAAAGAGACGATTAGTTGCTATATATACTTCTTCATCCTTTGTTTTGATTCAATTGGAGACAGTCGAAGCAAATAGTCGCTTTCTCTATTTAGTACTTAAATATATTTTCCACATTTTCAGGTGAATTTGGAAAAGGTAACATTCCTCCAACAAATTTCTGAAATATCGAAAAACATCGCTTCATTTACCTAATTTTTCATTTCTAATACCTTCGAGCAAATTGTGCGTACCTATGCTGTCGTTTCTTAAGGACTTAATAACTTCTACGTCAACCAGCGCTCGAAACTGGTTACTCATAGATTCAATATTTTTAATGCTATTTGTGGCATTTAATATAATAGAAAAAAATTCAATACTGCTAAAATGGTCATTGGAATGCTACGGTACTTTTGACATTAAAATAGTGCTAAAAATGCTACAATTGTACCAACTTTTCTATTCCTGGTTTCAATATGAATCACCACGTTATTGTTTTACCGAAACTTGGCTTGCAACGATTTTAAAATTTTTCGCCGAGATACCTCAAATCTTTATCCAAGTAGTTCTAGTTCCATTATCATACGATATTGAATTCATTGCTGTTGTTATCAAAATAAATCATGTTGATATCTATATAACTTGGTCATAGATTCCTCCACAATCAGATATGTCAATTTACAAGCAACATATTCGTTTCTGGTGACTTAAATTTGCCTCTGATTGCATGGAATTGTTCACCAGAAGATATATATCAGCATCTGATAGTTATGGCGATGTCTTTTACAAAGATATATTTGAATTCTCTTTATCAAATTAACGGTGTTCAGAACACACTAGGCAAACTACTTGATTTAATATATGTTAACGATCCTAAAGAATGTACAGTTAATCGCGTTACTTTACTACTTCACTGAGGACAGATATCATCCTACAATACAAATAAGCTGTAACATGCCAAATGTTTGCCGTAACAAAAGTTCGGTTAGAGGAATTGAACAATTCTGTTACAAGCGAGCTGATTATACCGAATTGAATAATCTTTTAGTTAATACTAATTAACTTCAATTACTAGCTATACCCGTCAATAATACGTGCAGAATTTATCAAATCATAAACCGTTTTTATAAAATTATATATGAATATATGAATGACTGCATCCCGAAGTTTGTTTGTCGTGATAAAACTGGATCGTCTTGGAACTCTAAGCAACTTAGCTCAATAAAAAAATTTAAAAATAAATGCTTTAAAAAGTACAAACTATCTGGCTCATCTTTTCATTATAGACAATATTAAAGTTTTACAACAACTATATACGCAATTTAAAATCAAAATTTTTACGTAATCCCAAGTTGTTTTATACACTTGAATTCTAAAAGAAAATCTGCCATCCCCAACACAATGAAATATTTATTATCTGAATCAAATGATGAAAGCGTAATTAGCAACATGTTCGCGGAATTCTTTGCCTCTACTTATTCTAATGCCTATTATGATAGTACAACTCATATAGTGAAATGCATAACAACTTTGAAATCATGAATATATAGTGGACCGGATGACGTGCCAAGTTGCATTTTAATTAACCATTATCGATTATTTTTAATATTTCGTTAAAGCATGGATATTTTCCTCAAAAATTTAAAAAATCATACATTGTTCCCTTATTCAAATCTGGTAACAAGTCAAATGTAATAAATTACAGGGGTATTGCCAAATTAAGCGACATACCTAATTTTTTTCGAAAAGTGTACCATCGACTTTCTTACTCATCAAGCTTCATCTTTACTTACACCTATCCAGCACGGATTCCGTAAAGGTTTATGACCTATAACTAACATGCTTCACTTTAAAAAATTAGTTAATACCATTGACCATTAGTAAGGTCAATATACCGATGTTATTTATACCGATTTTAGCAAAGCGTTCGACAAAAAAAAAAGTTTATGGTTCACAACTTTTATTAGTAAAACTTGATAAAAATGGGCTTTGATTGTATTTACTTGAACTGGATAAAATCGTATCTTTGTGGCCGAACTCAAACCGTGAAATTTAAATCTGCAGTTTGAAAGGAAATTTTTGTTACCTCTTGCGTACAACAAGGCAGTCACCTAGGCCCAATGTTGTTTCTACTATTTTATAAATTATAAATTATATTATAAATTATATCAATTAAATTTTGTAACATCTTGTTGTATGCTGATGAAGTTAAAATATTTTTGAGTTTGAAAAATTAATTGAATTATATTCAACTTCAAAATGATAATTTCTATGAATGGTGTACTCACAATTTAATGGAACGAAATCTAGCAAAATGTAAACATATGCGCTTCTCAAGAGGAAGAGATAATCCTCATTTGTATGTCCACAATAGCTGTAAATTGGAACTGGTCAGCACATTTTCAGACTTGGGGATTTTGCTTGATTCAAAGCTAAGTTTTATGCACATTTCAATGAGTGTAAATAAAGCCCGTGGGGCTTTAGCTTTTATCAAACGATGGACAAAGGAATTCAAAGAGCCGCCCATTACTAAAACTTTATACATATCGGCTGTAAGATCAATTTTGGAATATGGATTAATTATATGGGATCCGTTCTACAATGTTCACATTGATCACATCGAATCCGTACAAAAGCAGTTGTTTAAAATATATTTATCGAGACTTTTTAATCCCTTTTAACCCAATTTGCCAACATTAAAAAGCCAAAGAACCATGCTCAATGTATCATTTCTAATGAATCTTATCAATGGCAATATACCATCGGAGTTTATATTAAAGGACCTCCATATTCCTCAACGATAATTACGATCTTGTAGCTTGCTTTATGTCACCATTTATCGAACTTAATTTGCAATGAATGATTCTTGGAGAAGATTATGCTACTGTTTCAATGAAATGTCCCGTTTTATGGATTTCTCATCTAATTTGAATGTTATAAAACGTAATATTATTGTTCACTTAAATAGCTAATTTTTGGAAATTAATGTTTTACTAAATTGTATGTTCTATATCAGTCTGTAAGGAATTTTTCTATAGACTTGTAATAATAATAACAAAAACTAAATAATTGTAATTGTTTTGACTAGAAAGTAGTACCTGATATAATAGAATTGCTCAATTCCAATATACGAGGTGTGTTCAAAAAGTATCGCGAATTTTGTGTTTTATAAAATTTTTTTTATTTATTCATGAATATCTATTTTATCCCCTTCAAAGTAATCCCCCTCAGATATAATGCACTTATGAAAACGTTTTTTCCAATCTTCGAAGCACTTTAAAAAATCATTTATTTTATTTTGTTCAGCTCCTTCGATGCCGTCTTTATCTCGTCAATCGTAATGTAGCGTCGTCCTTTCATGGTCCTCTTAAGTTTCAGGAACAAGAAAAAGTCACAGGGGTCCAGATCTGGGGAATCCGGTGGCTGCGGCATCATTAGTGCCTTGTTTTTGGCCAAAAAGTCGCGTACAAGCAACGATGTTTGAGCAGGGGCGTTATCGTGGTGCAAAAACCAATTGTTGTTCTTCCACAAATCCGGGCGTTTCTGGCGGATTGCTTCACGCAAATTGCGCATAACTTGCAGGTAATATTCCTTATTGACCGTTCTACCCTGTTGCAAGAACTCATTCGACCGAACTTGACGCGCTTTTTTTGGTCTTGGTTCGTGCGGCAGCTTCCATTGAGATGATTGAGCTTTGGTTTTCCACGTCATAACCATAAATAAGATTCGTCACCAGTTATGACCCTCTGAAGCAAATTTTGGTTCTCGCGGACAGAGTACAACAGCTCATTAGCAATGTTCATGCGATGCTGTTTTTGGTCGAAATTGAGCAATTTTGGCACATCTTCTCGTCCTTCTGAGAACATTTTGTACTACCGATAAACGTTGCTTCGGTCCAAGGTAGCTTCTCCGTATGCCACAGTCAACATTCGGAATGCATCCTCGCACTTAATTTCGTTCTTGACACAAAATTTGGTTCAAAGCAAAACAGCTATCAACAATTAACTGAACATCCAAAATGGTCGAAATTGTCGGCATAAGTGAGAGACACGAGTACCAACATAACGCCACAAAAAAAATCAAAACTCGGATACACGTAACTAGCGAAAATTCAAAATTTGCTCTACTTTATCAACACACCTCGTAGGTATCATCTATTTTTGTGTGCTAAACTTGGAACGGTATTTTAAGTTAATATTGAACTTATTGGAGGTGTACACTACGTGGATACCATCTTTAACCCTTTCTATTTTAAACTTTTCATGTCATGATCATTTTTGAATACAATTTTATGAAATTTAGTTTAAAAATGGTTAATGAAGGTGTTTTAAATTTCTATGAATAGGACAGATAGTAACAATTAATTAATGAATTGTTATAATAAATTAATTAATGCTTATAATAAAATACTATATTCGAAAATTTGGCTTGTTTTTTATGGTTAATCAATTGTCTACATTCATTTCGTTCCCGCTTTTGGAACTCATCAGTAAACTTCACCCCAAAAAATGTTTGAATTTAGCTAACAAACTTCGTATGTTTATAGTAAAACTCTTAATACTATATTGAGAATCACAATATACAAACATAATAAGTTTGAAAGCCTCAAACAAAAATCTTTACAAAACAAGCATCTTTATTCGATTGTGCATCTATTTTATTTTGCACCACCTTTTTAACACTAGCTGCCACATTGGGCAACAATAAAAGTATTAAAAAGCAAAAATAGAAATAAAACATTTATATTCATACATGAAATACCGACTTATATTTATTTGACATAAAGTCTTTATTTATTTGGTTTGAAGTCTACTGATGAGTTCCTAAAGCGGGAACGAAATGCATAGAGACAATTGCTCAACCATAAAAACAAGCCAAATGTTCAAATTAATAATTGCAGTGTATGTTATATAAGTGTTTTCTCATTTTTAATACATTTAAAAGCTAATTTGACACTTTTTTGTTAAAAATTCATAAGCAGTTATTGAATTTTTTAAACATACATATCATTAAAACAATACGAATAAAGTTCCATACTATCTGGTTCCCTTAAAATTAAAATCTTTTATGTTATGCAGAACTCCGCATTTTTGCGAAATTTTCGTTGATAATACGTACACAGAGCTTGTATGCAAGACCGGCGAAATATTTGGAAAGAAAACATCTGGAATTCTGTTTTGTTTTTTCCTTCGCGGTCACACATATGAAAGTGTTGCCGACGACATTCCAATATTATTATATAATACCATCCAGTGATCTCCATGATTACGAATCAGACGGCATAATTTTGCATTTTCTAAAATGAATATTGAGCTAGCACTTAACATTAAAAAATAAAAGATGCTATTGCATGATTCATATCAATGCGATTGTCGATATTCATTCATATGATTCACTAAAGCAATGTCAGTGTGCGTTGAACCTTCATAGTGAACATACGTCTTAGCGGAGTTTTTTTTATATACATACATACTAAACAAACAAAAATCATACAACCAATATTCGTAATACATATTAACTTTTATAATAAGCAAAGCAAATATCGCTAATTTTTTTTACATAGTCCGAAACAACAAAAACAAACAAAAAACCGCAAAGTGACATTGAGAAATACTCTATATGAGTACCTCAAATAAAAAAAATTGTGAAGTGAGTTCTAACGGCAGAACTGCATATTTTACTGTGAGTTCTGAAGCTCTTAATGAAAACAATAAAAATAAAAAACCTTATGATAGTCTTTTTTTAACAGCGAAGCCACTTTTTCGTCAGCGATCAACTTCGCTTTGTCGAATGCCAACTAGTGATTCGTTAACGTTACAGTTGCCTAGTACTTCATCATTTGAGCCAGCGACATAATCTGCTCCGGACTCGTGCTCATCTCTTAATCAAGTTATCGCTATTGATAACAGTCGCTCAAAACCCAAGGTCCAAGTCCGATTGGCCAGATATATTACCGTGGTAAATCGTGGGCGAAGTCCAAATTCTTCAAAGATTTCATCTGCTCCAAAGATGTCTAGGGATAACAGCGCATCATCTAATAATCGCCAATAACAATGTCGACAAGCCCGCTGCATCATCGCGAAAGTCTTTTAAGGCACCACCAATCTATCTGAGAGAAAAAAATTCTAACGCGCTTCTAAAAAAACTATTGTCGGCCCTTGGTGAAAATACTTTTCACATAATTCCAATTAAACGAGGTAATATTGATAAAAGTAAGATCCAACTATATAATGAAAAAGATTTCCGAAAAATTGTTAGCGAATTTGAAACAAATAAAACAAATTTTTACACATACGACATACCTCCAATGAGCCCACCAAGTACTTCACGTGCTGTAAAGACAAATTCTTTTCCCACGCAGAAAGTGTCCCCACCAAGTAATTCAACAAATGCTAACACAAGCTTTAATTTCAGTCGCCTTGAATCCGCTATTGATAATCTGGTGCAAACTATAAACAACTTTACTACAAATATGACTAGCATGATGCAAGAAATGCTGCGAATGCAGAATACTCTGCTTCAAGCATTAATTAACAAGCCATGAAGACGTTAAAAAAATGTTTCTGGAACACAAACGGCATTCGCCAACACAAAAATGAGCTCGAGCACTTTCTTTCGAAAAAAAATATTGATGTAATGTTGGTTTCTGAGACTCATTTGACATCGGGAAGCCTTTTTAAAATGATACAAAGGACGCGAGAGGAAGAGCATGCGGTGGATCAGCAATTCTAATAAAGTCAAGACCCAAGCACTATATTCTTGATTGAACATTGATGTACAAATTTCGTGGTATCATCAATTTACTCCCCTCCCAGATTTTTAATCACCGAGGATCAATACGAGAATTTCTACAAATCTCTTGGGCCTTATTTCGTAGCAGCTGGAGACCACAATGCAAAGCATACGTTCTGGGGTCGCGCCTTATTACACCTATAGGAAGAGCGTCGTTGTACAATACAACTTCAAAAATGGCCTTGGACGTCATTTCGAGTGGGGAGCCCACTTACTGACCTACACACATTAAAAAATTCCGGATATTATAAATTTTGGCGTCATGAAAAATATTTCTAGGGATTTAGTTCATGTTGAGGCTTCTCTAGGTCTCTCCTCCGATCACTCTCCCACTATCGTTACCCACTAAGAAGTGTTTCACCTCACCCATATGTGAAGATCAATCGTGTTAATTGGCTGGGATTCAAAAAATATCTTAGTAGTCATTGCACAGAAAACATTACGCTAGGAACACACGATGATATTGAATCTACATTGTCAATCTTAACGAAAATATTAAGCAGACTGCTGAACATGCTACTACCTCCCATCCGCAGACTGGGTTTAATAGAATTTATTCTACAGGTATTGAACGTCTTGTATGTGAAAAAAGAAGAGCTAGAAGGGAATGACAACAACACAGATCGTCCCCAGCATAAAATCAGATTTAAAGAGTGCACTAAACGACTCCAACAGTTGCTTGTATATGAAAAAGCTGCATCTAAAAACTATCTGGAAAATCTCGATGTCACACCAGCATTTAATTACTCCTTGTGGCGCGCTGCGAGAAATCTTTGAGTTTAACCACCACGTTGAGTTTAAACCACCTTTATTTCTTCACTTCTACCGGAGGTTGGGCAAGAAGTGATACTGAAAAACGTATTTTTTTTGCAAAGCATTTAAAATCCGTATTTATCCGTATGTACTGCTGCTGTTGATTTACCGAGTGTAGTTTCTCTACCCCCTCGACCTTTAAAGTTTAAGATGCGTGACGTCCAGAAACTAATTATCAACCCGAAGAAAGCTCCAGGTATTGATGGAATTACTAACAAGATGCTGATTAATTTGCCTCGTATTGCAATTAGAACCCTTATATTTATTTTTAATCCCATATTACGACTAGAGTATTATCCACACCACTGGAAGCTTGCGCAGGTCAAAATGATTCCAAAGCCGGGCAAATACCTTACCAAGGCTGAAGCATTCAGGCCAATAAGTCTACTATCAACAATGTCAAAACTTTTCGAAAAACTGCTCATGACAAAATTGTCCCCATTTCCAATTGGTAGTGGGTGCATCCCAGGCCAACAGTTTGGTTTTAGAAGTCAGCATAGCACCACTGAAACAAACGCATAGATTGGTTCAATTTATAAGAAGAACATGTGAAGAAAAGAAGTATTGTTCTGCCCTGTTTATGGACGTTTCTCAGGCATTTGATAAAATATGGCATGATGGACTTATTTTAAAATTGAAATCATATCTACCAATAAATTTTCTGAAGCTATTGGAAAGTTATATTACTACCCGGAAGTTCACGGTTGTTGAGGGATACTTCATGAGTGTACCCGAATCTATATCAGCCGGTGTGCCACAGGGGAGCATACTGGGGCGAGTTTTGTATTCGATTTATACTTGTGATATGCCTTTGAGCAGCAATATTCATACATATATATTTGCCGATGATACAGCCTGCCTTAGTAAGCACGAAAACCCTCACGAGGCTTCCCGATATCTACAAGAACATATTACACAGCTGGAACTGTAGCTAAACTTATGGAGAATTAAAGTAAACGAACAAAAGTGTGTTCAGGTAACATTTGCCCTGCGAAGAGATACTTGTTCTCCGATTCGAATCAACAATCAAGTTGTTCCTCAACATTCACATGTAAAATACCTTAGTATACACCTTGATCGACGGCTTACATGGAAACACCATATTGACTCAAAGCTAACACAAATGAAACTTAAATTATCTCAGATACATTGGCTGATTGGTAGAAATTCAACACTCAGTCTAGATTGTAGACTTTTAATATACAAGTCTCTTTTGTCAAAAATTTAAATTTAGTGACTGAAGAAATTGCAAAATATGCAGGCAAATACTTAACAAAACTCGAGTCCCATCCTAATCCCATTGCTGGTAACATCTTGAATTTTATTGGACACATCCGCTTAAAAAAGAGGGACACTGCGACTCTAATACTCAACACTCCAGATGAAACTGTTTGAAAATAGTTTGTGCTTAATACGACATTTATGTATTATTGATTACTATCACTAAGTTTATGCCTGACACTGGTTGGGCCCAATATTATATCTAGATTTAAGATTTGAATACTTATTGTTAGTTAATTGAAGATACAATAAATAAACATAAGCATGAAAAAAATATAAAAATGATTAGTTAAATAGAATTAATTTTTGATGAAAAGAATGATGTACAAAATGTTGAATGTTTTAGACGGCTCCTTAGAATTATCGTTTCTACTGTGATATTAATTTGTTAAGTCTTCAATTCTTTATTGAATGCAATATAACAATTAGATATATACTGCATTTATCTCTAGCGTAAGAGCGAATGACCGCCATTACAAAATGTCATGAAATCACACGTCATAACTTAAAAGAAGGCTGCCAGATGAATACATTCTAACATTCCCCTGGAGTTGATTTTTTTTATAACCAATATGTAATAAAATAATCATATTCCAATAAAATACAATGTTCAGTATAATTACAAAACGTTATACATAATATAATTCTTTTGGCTTATGCGACCCAAACTTCAGGATCAAACTGGGCACGCCTGCGATCTTATTGATCGCCTGAGTACCGGTACGAGAGCTTCACATCGTGTTGAAATGGGAGTGCCTTCAGAAGATTGAGTATCATCAAGAGAATCAGAATTATTTCCAAACTGAACGAATACAGGTTGCTCGATCTTTAGCTGAATGTCCATGTCCGCCGAGTCTTCTACCTCTAAAGACGGTTGATCTTTTCTAAAAGATCAAATTTGATTTTTATGTCTCTACAATACTTTTCGACGTCGCACAGTGGTTCAGAATCGTTTTCCATCGGCCAAAACTCTGTAACTTTTGAACCAATGAAGATTTTTTTAAAATTTTGTTTTTCGTGGATAGATAACATCTTTAGCTTTTATCCAGTTTTAGTTTAAAATCAGTACACTGGTTGTGGAGAAATTTAAGGTTAAAGTTGAACTTTAAATTTTTTTTTAATTTGCTTAGAAATGCGCCCTTTTTATTTCTTATTTTTGTAGAAAAATCATTTTTATAAAAACAACAAAGTAAGTTTTTAAAAATTTAATACATAAGCCTAGTTGTTTCAGTCATAAATAGCATATGGACTCTTGGTTATTTGAATATATATACATAAGTATAAGAACCGTTTTACTAGATGAATATCTGTAATACACTGAATTAAAAAAATTACTTAAACACTACTTATGAGAATCATAAAACTAGTTTAAAATAATTAAGTATCATTTATAGCACAAATTACCTCTTAATATTTAAAATATAATTAGGTATCATAAAGCCCTTACGCTAAGTATTATATAATGAGGGATTTTTCCCTAATACTGGCTATTAGATTTTTCTTATGATGGACTTTTGAGAAACTTTAACCATAATTCAAAACTAAATATTAGTACCTGAAGATATGTTAATCTATGGATATATAATAGATATTTATATTGAGACTTCTTTTTATATAATGCACAAAACACATTAGAAACGAGTTATTTTAATATCATTCATTAAATATTAAAGTTTTTATACTTTATTTCACTCAAATAATAGTAAATGCAAATTATAATTATTATTCATTTGGCTGGAACATTGCTTGCAAATATTCATTATTCAGTTCTGTATTACTTCTGTCGTATAGCAGTCCCTAGCTTCAGCTTCCACTTTCGTTAGTTGTTTTTGTGCTCGCAATTGGAAAAGTAAACTATCTTAATGTTTTCACATCCGATTTCTTCATTTATATTTTTCAGTTTTCGACTCTTATATCTATCGCTACACTTATCTAGCGATTTTTGTGGTCTTCCTCTACTATTTTTACCTGTAGTTTCAGAACTTATCTGGATAGTAAGTTTACCTTGTAACCATTGTGCAAAGCACATATTGAATTTATTTTTATTCCAATCAGATTCCTTGTAGCGTTTTTGTAAATTTTTTACAAAAGCATATAAATTTTTTTGTAAGTCCGATTCTGTTTCACTGCTGTAATAATTTAAGTTTAATTTTCTATGAAAGTATCGTGTTTCCTAAAACGCTATAAAGTAAAACTTGGAAAGATTTATCAATCTTTTAAAATCAAATATTTGAATGAAACTTATTTTTATTTCCAAATTATTGCCCTTATACTCAATATTTTTTTTTCATGCGTATATTTATTTATTGTATCTTCAAAAAATGAACTAACAATAAGTATTCAAATCTTAAATCTAGATATAATAACTAGGTCCAACCAGTTCAGGCATAAATTTAGTGATAGTAATAAATAATACATAAATATCGTATTAAGCACAAAAATATTTTCAAGCTGTTTCATCTCGAGTGTTGAGTATTAGAGCCATAGTGTCCCTCTTTTTTAAGCGGATGTGTCCAGTAAAATTCAAGATGTTACTAGCAAGTGGATTAGGATAAGACTCGAGTTTTGTTAAGTATTTGCCTGCGTATTTTTTAATTTCTTCAGTCACTAGTGGCATATTTAAATCACGATGTAAATTTTAATTTTTGATGTACCATGGAGCCGATGTTATTAGTCTTAAAATCTTGTTTTGCCTTCGTTGTATTCTCTCTATACTGGAAGCTGAAGCAGTGCCCCATAGCTGTTTCCGTACAACCATATAGGTTTCAAGAGCGACTTGTATATCAAAAGCTTACAATCTAGACTCAGCGTGGAATTTCTACCAATCAGCCAATGTACCTGAGTTAATTTTAGTTTCATTTGGTTTAGCTTGGATTCTTGTGTTTCCATGTAAGCCGTCGGTCAAGGTGTATACCAAGGTATTTAACACGTGAGTGTTGAGGAACAATTTGATTATTTATTCTAATGGGGGAACAAGTATGTTTTCGTAGGGTAAATGTTACCTGAGCACACTTCTGTTCGGTTACTTTTATTCTCCATAAGTTTAGCCATAGTTCCAGCTGGGTAATATGTTGCTGAAGATATAGAGATGTCTCATGAGAGTTTTCGTGCATACTAAGGCAGGCTGTATCATCGGCAAATGTAGATGTGTGGATGGTACTGCTCACAGGCATATCACAAGTATAAATCAAATACAAAACTGGTCCCAGTATACTCCCCTGTTGCACACCGGATGAGATTGATTCGGACACACTCATGAAGTTTTCTTCCATAACAGTGAACTTCCGGGCAAGAATATAACTTTGTAAAAGATTAAGAACGTTTATTGGTAGATATGTCTTCAATTTTAAAATTACGCCTTCATGCCACACTTTATCATATGCGTGAGAAACATCAATAAAGAGGGCAGAACAATATTTCTTTTCTTCAAATCTTCTTCTTATAAATTGAACCAATCTACGCGTTTGTTCAATGGTGCTATGCTGACTTCTAAAACCAAATTGATTGAGAATCTTGGAGGGGAGTAAATTGATGATATAACGAAATTTGTACAAAAATTTTCAACACAAATAGTATTAGCTTGTAAATGTTCTGCACAGATGTTATCAAGAATATAGTGCTTGAGTCTTGACTTTATTAAAATTGCTGATCCACCGCATGCTCTTCCCCTCGGGTCCTTAGTATCATATAAGGTGTAGCCATTCATTTTAAAAAAGCTTCTCGAAGTCAAATGAGTCTCAGAAACCGACATTACATCAATATTTTTTTCCGAAAGGAAGTGCTCGAGCTCATTTTTGTGTTGGCGAATGCCGTTTGCGTTCCAGAAACATATTTTTAACGTGTTCATGGCTTGTTAATTAATGCTTGAAGCAGAGTATTCGCAGCATTTCTTGCATCGTGCTAGTCATATTTGTAGTAAAGTTGTTTATGTTTGCACCAGATTATCAGTAGTGGCTTCAAGGCGACTGAAATTAAAGTTTCTGGAAAGGGAAACAATTTGTCTTAACAGCATCAGCATATGATACCCGTGAACTACTTGGTTGGCTCATTGGAGGGGGAGCTGGAGCTAATTTAAGTTTTTGTCCCATAGTCTGTTTAACGAAAGAATACACAGGACATCCTCTGTAGTTAGCAATGTGATTACCTCCACAATTACTACATTTTTTTCTGCTGGATCTTTTGGCTTAGTACAGCTAGCAGAACCGTGCAATTCACCGCAGATAACAAAAACTGTAGGTAATTTGCAGTAAGTTTTTGTATGGCCATATTCTTGGCAATTGTGGCACTGTACGGGATGTGAACACTTACGTGGCTCTTCAACTGTGATTTTTCGGTGTAAGAGAAACTTTACGGTATAAATGGATGGATTTAATTTTTTTTTCAATTGTATCTTATTCGGCTCCAGTTCGATCCGAAATAGGGGTTGTGGGATCTTTTCTATCTTAATTATATTAGTAAAATTTTTTATCTTAAAACTTTTGTCGCTAAGAGCACATCTTACATCTTCGGGGTCAACATATGAATCTATGCCCTTTAATACTATTTGTAGGCCTTTAGCACTTTTAAGTTGGTAAGTGTAAAAATTTGTTTTGTTTTTTTCAAATTCACTAATAATTTTTCGGAAATCTTTTTCATCATATAAGAGTTTCATCAATATTACCTCGTTTAATTGGAATGATGTGAAAAGTATTTTCACCAATGGCCGACAATAGTTTTTTTACAAGCGCGTTATAGTTTTTTTTTCTCAGATAGATTGGTGGTGGCTTAAAAGACTTGCGATGATGCAGCGGGCTGCTCGTTATTGTCTTGCAATAGTGAAAACCAATTTTGACGATTAGTAGATGATGCGCTGTTATACCTAGACATATTTGGAGCAGATGAAATTTTTGGAAGAATTTGGGCTTCGCCCACGCTTTACCACAGTTATATATCTGTCCATTCCAACTTGGACCTTTGGCTTAGTGCTACTGTTATCTGTAGTGATAACTTTGTTAAGTGATGTACACGATCCCGAAGGGGCTGATTCGCTGACTTATATGAAGAAGTACTAGGCAATTGTAATGTTAACGAATCACTAGTTGGCATTGGACAAAGCGCAGTTGATCGCTGACGAAAAAGTGGCTTTGCCGTTAGAAATAGACTATCATCAGATTTTTTATTTATATTGTTAACATTTAGAGCTTCAGAACTCACAGTAAAATAGGTATTTCTGCCGTTAGAACTCACTTCACAATTTTTTGCTTTTGAGGTACTCATATAGAGTATTCCTCAAGGGCACTTTGTTTGGGGTTTTTTGTTTGTTTTAGTTTTTTGTTTCTTGATACGTAAAAAAAAATATCAGCAATATTTGCTTTGCTTATTTATCAATACGTTAATACGTATTACGGTTAGTATGTATTACGAATACTTTTTGTATGATTTTTTGTTTGTTTAGTATGTACATATATGGAAAAAAACTCAGCTAAAACGTCTATTCAGTATGAAGGTTCAGCGAGAACTGATTATACTTAATATAAAATATTTAAAACTAATCTATGTTACACCTACTTAAATTCTCAATTTTCGAATGAAATTAAGTCCTCCGCTCGCTCCTTCTTTATTTTCTTTTCTGTCTACCTAACCTAATATTCAATCAATATAATAAGTTTTGCTACCTGCCATTTGTACTTATGATTGTTTATTTGGAGTGTGCCGTATTCGGTTTTAAATATAAATCTCGATTTTTTTTAATTCAAAGTTATGTATATAATAATAAGTTTGCTATTGTTATTTTTATTTTGTTCAGGTAGAATGGCATTTACATGATTTCTAAGGTAGATTTTCTAGCATTTTGGGTACAAATTTTTGTTTATCATTTTTGAGTATTTTCATTAAAATAAAAAAAGTGTTCCACAGGCGGGTCGTGACGGGTGCAAACATATATATACGCTTAAAGAAGACACTTTCGTCTTTCTCTTACGGTTACAGTTTTTTGATCCCTTTTGATCTTCAAAAGTTATACACTACTAAACTTCAAGTTTTACGAAAATATGGGGAATTAAAATTTCTTACATCGCACTCTAACTACAAATTATACAGTGTGTGCACATATCATTTCTTAAAAAGAACAGCTTACCTAACACAATAAAAAAGACCGAAGCCTTTATTTCAGATAAAATATGACAAATTTTTGTTTTTTTTTCAAATTAACATAAATTTGTTGTTTTGGCAGCATGCCACACCCACTACTAAAAATATATTGACCTAATTTTTTGGCTACCTTAGTTTTGATATGTTTCCTTTTTAATGGCGTAAAATTTTTTAAAATCTGTGTCAAGAAAAAAATATAGGTTTTGGCCGATGAAAATTTATTCTGAGCCACCGTGCGTCGCTATATAATACATGTTTTTGACAATCATATTTTTTATTCTGCCTTGTAGCTAATTGGAGCCTCTTGAAAAATTTCGAGCCAAGACTGATATGCTTTGATTTTGGGAACAACGCTTGTAGGATTACTTTTGGTTGACGACCATGCAATAATTTAGCTTGTGATTTTCCTGATTCTGGATTCGGCGTACAAATATTTGTACAGTGATTTTTTAACACCTTTCTCTTCTCTTAGAATTTTCGTGAAAGCTTCTTTAAAAGTCCTTACAAATCTTTCTGCACTTCTATTGGCTGCTGGATAAAATGGTGCAGTGGTTAGATGATTAATATCGTTTCTATTACAAAATTTTTTCAATTCATATGACGTGAATTGCGATCCATTGTCTGTTACAATGGTATTCGGAAGACCTTCAATTGAAATAATACGTTGCCAACACGAGATTGCGGTCGATGTCGTTGCTGCTGACAATTCTACGGTATACGGAAACTTAGAGTATGCGTCCACAATAATCAACCACATCCGATTATAAAATGGACCTGCAAAGTCCAAATGAATTCTGTCCCAAGGATGATCCGGTTTTAGCCATGATGAAAACTCTCGTTTTGGATGGTTAGATGATTCCCGACAAATGTTACATGTATCGTGTTTCGTTTCTATTGCTTTGTCAATGGTGGGAAACCATACGTACCGCCTGGCCATTGCTTTCATACGGGTTTTAACCCAGTGTCCCTCGTGTAGCAGATTACTTACTTTCTCTTGTAGAACTTCAGGAACGACAACTCTTAGATGTTTCGTTTGCAGTAGTAGAAGGCCACTCTGCAACGATAAATAAAATTTTCTATTATAAAACGGTGCAATATTACCTTTGGAAGGAATTCGGGCCACCTAAGTTAAACATATTCGCAGACTCTTCTGTACACTTCCTTAAAATTTGCGAATTTAGTGGGAACGATTTGATCGCCAGCTGACTTATTGAATTGACGGTTTCTACCGTACTTCTTCGGTACTCATCAAAAGCAAGATTTGATCTTACCGGTAGTCTCGAAAGAACTTCCGCGTTTGCGTTATCGGTAGATTTCTTGAAACGAATAGTATAATTGTATGCAGACAATTCTATTGCCCATCTCTGTAATCGATGTAAGGTAACTGTAGGTAGCCTCTTTGACGGATGAAAGTGTTGTTAATGCCTTATGATCACTTACTGCCTTCCGTACAGGTACTGATGGTATTTTTTATTTTTTTATTTTTTGCTTGTTTAATGATGTATGCATGAACTAATTGCGGGCTTAGTAAACAACATTTTAGATGATGATGATATTGTCTACACTTTGCGAACTGTAAGGAGGGGGGTTAGTTGTTACTCAAAAGTCAGTTGATAATTAAGCTATGAGTTGATAACAGTCTGTGTTTGCGATACAGTAGTGAGTTGATAGTTGAGTCTGTGCTTTACAATACATGAGTTGGTAATTAAGGAGACTATAGTGACGGTCTATAGTGACAGTTAAAGTCTGTCGTTGAATTGAGATTATTGTGGAGTCTATCGTGTGTGGAAGAGTAAAGCCAGCGAAGTTGTATTTGTTGTATCAACTGTGAGTGTCGGCAGAGTGAGTCTCTTGTATGACGAGCAGCAGACAAAGAGGTCCTACGGAATACTAGCGCAACTAGTTTAAGGGACGTGCATATACAACAACGAGGAAGGCGTAGTAGTAACCAGTTGTGAATATTTAAGTAATTTAAGCTGTATGTGTGTATTTAACCTCTTGATTACTTTAGTTTAAGTGTATTTCTAAACAAACTAGTATCAGTCTTAACCCTAATTACTACACTCGGGTCGTTTCATCATTTGCAAATCTTCGAGTCCACGGAAAAGCGTTTTTAGAGAATAAAAAACGTAACAATATTTTAGTTAAGATTGGATTCAATATCATCGTTTGTTTTTATCGTAATGTTTTCCGTGCTATGACTAATAAGATATTTTTCAAATTCCAGCCAATTAGCACGATTGATCATCTTCACACATAGTGGGAGAATGATCGGAGAAGAGATCAAGAGAAGCTTCAACATGAACTAAATCCCTAGAAATATTTTTCATGAAGCCAAAATCTAGAACATCCGGATTATTTTTTTGTATGTCAATAGGCCAGTAAGTGGGGTCCCCTACCGAAATGACTTCTGATCCCATTTTTGAAATTGTGTTGAACAGCGCTCTACCTCTAGGTGTAATAAGGAGCGAACCCCAGAACGTATGTTTTGAAACAAGGTCCAAGCGATTTGTATAAATCCTCGTATTGATCCTCAGTGATTGATAATCTTGGAGGGGAATAAATTAATGATATAACAAAATTTGTACAAAAGTTTTCGACACAAATATTAGTTGCTTGTAGAATATAGTGCTTGACTTTATTAGAACTGCCGATCAACCGCATTACTAGCATATTTTTTTTAGGAACTTAATTTGCTTTATACATTAGTAAAAATTTGAATGAGCTTCAATATTAAAATAAGCTACTTATAATATTTTCTTTTGCTGATCCTTTTTTAGCGATTATTTAAAGTAATAGGTATTATTTTTAATTTTTTGTTATATAAAAATTTTCTACTAACAATAACCTTACTAGAGAAAACGAAATAAAAAAACAAACAGTTGATTCTTCAAATAAAAAGGGATATATGTAGTGAGTTAGTTATGATTTGTTTAGCAAAATAATAAAAACAAACTATGGAAAATATCAGAAACAAAAAAAATCAGCAAGTCAAAATGTTTGCAATATTAAAGTATTATATATTACTTATTATTTAAGAATAAGATAGCATAAACGATTCATATTGCCAAAAGAGCCACATATAAAGAATAAATATTAACTGTCTGTTGTGTCTTGTATAAATAAAAGTCGTCAGTTTAAGATTAATTTGTGTACTTTAATTGCTCTTTTATTTCCAGAAGAATTTAACGAAATAGCACAGTAAAAAACATGAAGATTATTAGTAATGCCAGCTTAACAAAAAGTGACAAAAGAATAGGGTGATGCCAGATCAATACTTAACATTTCTTCCCTCAACTACAGCTGATTACGGAGAGAAAGAATTCTCGGTCTTCGAGTCCTGGTTGACCTACGGGGCGGTGTTATTCCAACTGATTCCTCACTTGCATGTTCATTTGCATTTGCACCCGGGTCAGTTCCCCGTTTACTCGAAACCGCCTCGGTATTCCTCGATGGTTCAAATCCCATCAAATCCGAATGTGATTCTGACCCTTCGTATGCCGTCGGTGAATAGGTATTGCTGAATAGTTGCCTTTGTGGCGTTGAGAAACTAATTGGTGTTGAAAAACTTATTGGCCGTTCCGACGATGAGTCATCAATTCTAGTCCTAGGTGGTGAGTGCCTCTTCTCCGCATTGAATTGAGACTGGGTCTTACGATTTTCGGTTTCCGTTCCCGCCCCTTTTAACTCTTTCGGTTCCTTCATGAAATTGAAATCCACATTCCCCCTAATTTGATCGATGTGTCGTTTAATACGTTTACCATTATGAAGAATTTCATAATGCAAGTCTACCCAATGATTCAAGATCACACCAGGCAGCCATTTTGCATGATGAGTACTATTGGACAAAAAATATACATTTCGCATCGGTGCAATTGCTCGAAGCGACGTGTAAAATTTCATATACTGTTTCTCAGTAACTTCCGACGACACATCTTGTGGTAAAAGCAAGTTCAGCCGTGTACGCAATACGCGCCCCAAAACCAAGAGAGCTGGGGGCTTACCAGTTGTTGTATTGACGCAAAAATAAATTTAAGTGTTTTTGCAGGTTGTTTTTCCCAGCACAGTCTGACTTCAGGACATTTTTAATGGTCTGGACCGATCTCTCAGCTTGCCCCTTCGTAAATAGATGATATGGGGTTGTAAATTTGTGGTATTTAAAGCCGACTGTGATGAGAAACTCTTTGAATTCGGTTGAGGTAAAACATGTGCCATTGTCAGACACCAGGGTGACCGGTACCCCATTGGTAGCGAAAAGCTTGTCGAGAATGCTATTTAATTGTGGCCGAAGATGTATGCATCAGTCACTATAAGCAACATCGACACCAAAAATGGTCCGGCGTAAACTACGTAAATTCGCTCCCACGGTCCTTTTGGATAATTCCAGTGATGATCTCGAAATTTAGGTGGATCGTTTGCGAATTTCGAACAATCAGGGCAGCTTCTTGCGACTCCCTCGATATATTTATCTATGCCGGGCCAATACACAAAAGATCTAGCTATGCCCTTCATTTTCACTATACCCAAATGAGCAGAGTGCAGATCTTGTAGAATTATAGGGCGAAGTTTTTCCGGAATAACAACCCTGTGCTCAAATGTCAAACAGTCGCCAGCCATCTTATAGTTGATTTCTGGTGATTTAAACCCATGCGATTGTAGAGATTTGCCGCTTTTAAGCTAATACCTCTTTTTCCACCTGAGAGCATCGTTCTTGCGAGTCATTTAATGTTTTATATGCATACGCTATTGGCCTTTTTGTGCTATCAGGAAATTTATGCGAAATAACTGCTCCTACGCCTTTGTAAGACGTATCTACTGCTAAGACAATTGGGCGTTTTTCATCAAAGTGTACAAGTTTAGTTGCTTTTACTATAGCCTCTTTTAAAGTGTCAAATGCATTTTGTTGCAATGGCGTCCACTCAAATTTTACATTTTTCTTTCTGAGCTCATTTAAGGGCGCTGCAAGTTTTGAAAACTGTTCGAAGAACTTATTGTATTAATTAATTTTCCTAATAAATTATGCCAGTTCTTGGATACTTTTGGGTCGGGGCATGAGTTTGATAGCCTCTACTCTATTTTCCGTAGGGGAAATACCGCTACTGTTAATTATGTGACCTACATACTCGATATTTTGTTGAGCATATATACATTTAATTTCTTTACACTTCAGGCCATGACTTTTTAGCCGCTTGAAAACTTCTTGAATATTTTGTAAATGTTCTTTATTGGATGAGCCCGTAATAATTATGTCATATAAATATACTGCGATATAAGGGATTCCAGGTATCACTTCTTCCATCAGCTTTTGAAACAGCCCTGGTGCACTAGACACTCCAAAGGGCATTCTTTAAAACAGGTATAAGCCAAAGGTCGTATTTATTACCATGAAATTTTTTGACGATTGAAACAACTTTACTTGCAAGTACGCCTCACTCAGGTAAATTTTTGTAAACAATTGTCTACCATGCAGTTTATGAAACAGTTCTTCTATTCGTGGTATGGGATATATACATACTTCTATTTGTGGGTTTATTGTCACCTTGAAATCGGCACAGACTCGTATTTTTCAATTTGGCTTGCTAACTACTACAATCGGTGTAGCCCATTCGCTACTAAGTAATAGATTTTAATACACCGGTACTTTCAAGTCGTCTTCATACTGAGCAAATAGTATGAATTTAATTTTTAATTTAATATCTGTTTTTAAAGAATTACATAGGTCCAACTCGGTTGAAAAAATATTCGAACAATTTTCAGTTAACTGTTTCAACGATTCAATCAAACTATCCCGACTTGATTGCTCTACACACGATAAGTTACATTCAATTCTGTTAGGAGAGAAATTCATGGTTAGTGCTAATGCTTCACACCAATCCAACCCTAGGATATTTGCTGCCTGCTCGCTATCTACTACCAATAATAAAAGCCTTTTGTTGTGATTTCTCCATTCAATATCGACTTCTACTTGACCTTTAAGATTTAACACGTTGCCTCAATATGATTGTAAAGGGTTCTCAACAACTTGGCATTTGGGTTGCCCTAACTTACGATACATGGCTAGACCCACGAGAGAAGATGACGCACCAGTGTTCACTTGAAACTCGCACATTTGCTTATTTATTGCCAATTCCACAAAAAAAAATTCTCTTATTTTTGTTATATGACCAAGGTTTAACTACATACATATCACCTGACTTACTTGTTAATTCGACAGAATTTATTGTTTCAAAGTTGGCGGTTGCCAACGATTCGTTTACTGCATTTACTTTTTCACTTCTTGATTTTCGAGGAACCTCGTCATTCTTTTGTAGACCTACTGCGGCAATGTGCCTCGCCTTTGAACACACTCGGCACTTTGTTTTATTTTTGTAATGCAAACAGTTTATACGTTGGTGGTAGTGACCCCTTCTGGGGCATGATTTAATGTAGTCTTAATTTTCTCTTAATTTTCTCTACGATTAAATCTTGACTAATAAATAGCGTTAACTTCGGAAGTACTTTCCTCGTCCTTTATCTCCAAATTCGTTTTTACTGTTGACTCATATATCGACGCAATTTGTAACATCTCTTCAAGTGTGGGATTCGTTTTCTCCAAGGTCGCACCGCGTACCTTCTGATGTGAAGTATGAATAATTATTATATCTCTTATATTAGTATCAACTAGAGAAACATGGCGGTTGTCTGCAGGACACTGGAATAAACATTGCTTTGCCCACTCTACATACGTTTGGTTGGGTTTCATTGTTGAATAAAATTTCAACCTGGCTGCCAACACGTGAGTCTTTTCGACATAGTGGTTGGTTGTTAAACATTGAGACAAGGTCATAAAACGGTTTTTATATTACCAACGCAAATATTTTGTAGCAGTCCAAATGTTTTTGTTCCAACACATGATAGAAAATATGCTCATTTTGCCTCACCTTTTGTCACAATATTCGTCACGAAAAGCTGCTCCATTTGCTGAATATACTCGGATCATTTCTCAACACATTTGTTGAATGATAGACTTCAGTGCTGATGAAGTGCGTGGCTGCACAGAAAAATATCGTTATTTCCCCCAGCTAATAAAGTCTAATTTAATTTTTCTTCTCTTCTTTAGAAACTCACATTAATTAATAAAAATATTTCATTCAACAAGAATTGAAATTACTGAACTTAAGCCCGACTAAGAAATTATTTCTGATTAAAATTCGCTATAGTTCAACTAAAAAATTTAAAATTGTCTCACTTAAATAATCATGGGCACGGGAAAAATATATGTTCACTTGGCAATCACAGTTTTATATACTGGAAAGTAAAATCAACTGTAGAAAGCAAAAACAATGTAACATAATATCCACTACAATAATTCTTACATGTATGTATGTACCGACTGTACATCGAATAAGTAGAAATAATTAATGTGATGATTGTAAAAGATAAGGATGAATAGTTAAACATATGAGTACTTAGGTAGAGTGATATAAGTTCGTGCTAACCTGAATAAAAATGAAAAAACGGATAAACAGAAAATGAATAGTCATACTTACAAATATATTTACCAAAGGTAAATCAATACTTGTATACACAATATAATCATTTCTGATATACCATTTCATGGAAAATTTGCGTTAAATAGCTGATGTTAATAACAATCTCTACCCCAGTAGATAGACTTGGGTGCTGATGAAGTGCGTGGCTGCACAGAAAAAGATCGGTAATTTAATTTTTCTTGTCTTTAGAAACTTACATTAATTATAAAAATATTTCATTTAACAAGAATTGAAATTACTGAACTTAAGCCCGAATAAGAAGTTATTTCTGATTAAAATTCATTATAGTTCAACTAAAAATTGTCTCACTTAAATCATCATGGGCACGTGACAAATATATGTTCACCTGGCAATCACAGTTTCATATACTGGAAAGTAAAATCAACTGTAGAAAGCAAAGACAATGTAACATAATATTCACTACAATAATATTTATGGAAAATAAAATAAAAATAAATACATAAATATTTATGTTGAAGTGAAATATACGAGTACCAATATAAATTTTTTTTTTTTTTTTTTTTGTAAAATGAATCCAAATGATTTGTTCGTGAAGTTACATAATATACTGGTATGCAAGTATGTACGCAGATTTTTAATAAAATAAAATAATTAAAAAAGAACAAAAACGTAGAGTTCATATTTGCTTGACATCGGTCAAAGTTTACTTTGATTTTAGGTTTATTGATACATGGATTGCATATTTTATTAAATCAATAATTGCAACCACACGATAAAACACAGACTATGAAAAAAGTACGTTTTGTTATGCACCAATTATTGGAGAACCCATTTTCTTTAATTAAAAACATATGGTAACTATATTTTTTAGACGATTCAAATTTAAAAATTTTAAAAATATCAAAAAACCAATTCGTCAAAAAATTCGAAAAGGTATGTGTTGTTTTGCGGCTCCCCATATATGGATATATCGAATGGAATTTTAGTTTTTTTTTTTAATTTGTATTGTTTTGATATACATGTTTTTTATTTTCAAGCAAGATTATTACTTCATAATTCGAAAATTCAAAAGTAAATTTAACCTGCTATCGTATCAAACAAAAAAGGTTTTTTTTTTTTTTAAAGAACAAACACAACCCGCAAAGCGATTAGCTTGTCTGCAGAAAACACCCAGGGTCTATGGTGGGAATCGAACCCACGACCTCTGGACTGAGAGGGCAGCATCGCTACCACTCAGCCACAGGGGCACCCTAAAAAATGTGAAAGTGAGCAACAACCATTGGCAACACTGCTAATGGCTACATACACTCCGCAAATGTTGTGTCAAAAATTCTTGCTGTTACATATTTGTGACAGCTACATACGCATGTAAAAATATTGCACATCTCAAAATTCTTATGTACTAAGTTAGTCACGACATGTACACGACATGTCAATCAAAAAAACATGTATGCATGTGTCTATGATGTTACATGCGGTACACATTCCAAGGTGCACTGCATGTGAGTGTCACAAAAAGTAGAAGTACACGGCATGTAGCAAATGTAGCTTCATGATGACGTCAAAATTATGTCAAAGCCACATGTGCATGTGGTTTTTTACATGCCGTGTACTATAGGCTTTACGAATATTTTTTAGTATGATTTTTGTTTTTTGTTTCGTATGACGTTAGTTGAGATTGATGAATTTTCATTGCCATTTTCCACTAAATTAACAGTTGACTTTTCAGTTGTGTTTTGGTATTGTCATTGTCTGTGTAAGTTTGGTTGAGAAAAACGTTGAGTATATATAACTGTTATTTAGTAGTGTGGTCTGTGGTTGTGCTTTTCTAGTTGCATGTTGGTGCGATACAAAAAGCAGAAAAAATGGAAAACTCGTAACTGGAAATATTTGTTATGCTAAATAACAACATTTTCTTAACAGTTTCAGAATCGGTTGTATACCGGGCACATGCAAAGATTTCCTTAAATTGGTTTTAGGTGATCCAACAAATAACAAAACAATTACCAAAAATAGCACAAAGATAGATTCATATACATATGGACATATACAAATCTTAACAAAATAAGTAAAACGTTTCCTTCCAAAATTACTTTTTAAAGAATTCGTTTCCTATTTTCATAATTAATTACCTTGCAATGGTACGTAGCACATCTACAATTGCAAATTCGTTTTCGACGTCATAAAATAAATTTACACATATGTATTTTTATCTATTTTGTATGATTTCTTTGAACTAAAACACTAAAAACAATACTTTTTCTAAAACTTTGTTTTTTTTTTATAATTTGCACACAAATTAATTGCTTTCTGTCAAACTTGATATTTTAAGTTGGCAACGCGATAACAATTTCAACTAATAAACAGTTGTCGTTCATAATACTAAAATACAGTTTGGTCGTGTGTAAGTTTGGTCTACTCTTAGACGACCAAACTGAATTTGGCTGAGAACCGGGGCATTATTTAATATGCAATGTAAGTATACAAATTTAACAACTCAAAGAAACTAGTCACATCAACATTAGTATTTCAAGATGTGCAATTACGGTTTTTGCGTTACAGCAATTTTGGTTCACATTTGCATATTCAGAGAGTAATTTTCTTTTTTCTCTCATTAGCCCGAACTTGTACGAAATCTTGTGGAACACACCTTTTATTTAGAGAAAAAAATTTCTTATATATATACTAAACAAACAAAAAATCATACAAAAATATTCGTAATACATATTAACTTTGATAAATAATGAAAGCAAATATTGCTAATATTTTTTTACATTGTCAGAAACAACAAAAACAAACAAGAAACCGTAAACAAAGTGACTTTGATGAATATTCTACATGAGTACCTCAAAAACAAAAAATTGTGAAGTGAGTTCAAAACCGTTTTAAAATTATGTAAGACAATAGCAACAAGCCCGCTGCAGCATCGCAAAAGTCTTTTAAGCCACCACCTCAGATAGCTAATCTGAGAGAAAAAATTCTAACGCGCTTCTAAAAAAACTATTGTCGGTCATTGGTGAAAATACTTTTTACATTATTCCAATTAAACGAGGTAATATTGATAAAACTAAGATCCAAATATATGATGAAAAAGATTTCCAAAAAATTATTAGTGAATTTGAAAAAGACAAAACAAATTTTTAAACTTACCAACTTAAAGTGCTAAAGGCCTACAAATAGTATTAAAGGGCATAGATTCATATGTTGACCCCGAAGAAGTAAGATGTGCTCTTAGCGACAAAGGATTTAAGGTAAAAAATGTTCCTAATATAATGAACAGAGAAGAGATCCCTCAACCCCTTTGCGGGTTGAACTAGAGCCGAATGACATACGATTGAAAAAAAATGAAACCCATCCATTTATAGCGTAAGGTTTCTATTACACCGAAAACTCACAGTTGACGAGCCACGTAAGCGTTCAGGGACCGTACAGTGTCAAATTGCCAAGAATATGGCCAAACAAAAACTTACTGCAAATTACCTACACTTTGTGTGATCTGCGATGAATTGCACGGTACTGCTGGCTGTACTAAAACAAACGATCAAGCAGAAAAAAAATTATTAATTGTGGAGGTAATCACAGCGCTAACTATAGGGGATGTCCTGTATATTCTTTCGTTAAACAGACTATGGGAAAAATACCTAAATATGCTGCAGCTTAATCAGCCATCGCTTACTCCGCCACTTTTCCTCAAATGTGCCAACCAATTACTTCACGTTTTTCGTATGCCGATGCTGTTAAGACAAATTCTATTCCCGCACAAAAAGTATTACCGTCAAATAATTCGACAAATACAAACTCTAGCTTTAACTTTAAACGCCTTGAAGCTACTATTGATAATCTGGTGCAAACTATAAACAACTTTACTACAAATATGACTAACATGATGCAAAAAATGCTGCGAATGCAGAATACTCTGCTTCAAGCATTAATTAACAAGCAATGAACACGTTAAAAATATAATGTTGGTTTCTGAGACTCATTTGACTTCGAGAAGCCTTTTCAAAATCAATGGCTACACGTTATATAATACAAAGAACCTGAGAGGAAGAGCATGAGGTGTATCAGCAATTCTAATAAAGTCGAGACTTTAGTACTATATTCTTGATAACATTTGTGAAGAACACCTAAAAGCAACAAATATTTGCATTGAATTTTTTTTACAAATTTCGTTACATCATCAGTTTTCTTCCCTCCCTGATTTTCAATCACTGAGGATAAATACGAGAATTTCTACAAATCTCTTGGGCCTTGTTTCGTAGCAGCTGGAGACTACAATGCAAAACATACGTTCTGGGATTCGCTTCTTGTTTAACACAATTTTAGAAATGGGCTTGGACGTCATTTCGAGTGGGGAGCCCACTTACTGGACAACGGATATACACAAAATTCCGGATGTTATAGATTTTGGGGTCATGAAAAAGGGATTTAATTAATGTTGAAGCTTCCCTAGATCTCTCTCCCACAATCGTTACAATTTATAGACCACTAAGAAGTGACTTACCTCACCCATATGTGAAGATGATCAATCGTGTTAATTGGCTGGGGTTCAAAAAATATCTCAGTAGTCATTGTACGGAATACATTAAGCTAAGAACATCCGAAGATATTGGATTTAACGTTGCCAATCTTAACGAAAATATTAAGCAGGCTGCTGAACATGCCACTACCTCCCATCCGGAGACTGGGTTTAATAGAATTTATTCTGCGGATATTGAACGTCTTGTATGTGAAAAAAGAGAGCTAGAAGAGAATGGCAACAAACACAGATCACCCTTAATAAAATCAGACTTAAAAATGTACTAAACGACTCCAAGAGTTGATATCGTCAGAAAAAACTGCATTACTGGAAAAATATCTATAAATATCTAGAAATCTGAAAAGACCCGTTGAGCTGAAATCACCACTTCTACCGGAGGATAGGCAAAACCGATAGTGGGAAATGTAACTTATTTGCTGAGCATTTAAAATCTGTACGCACTCTCTATTAATGAAGAAGAATAAGAAATGTAACTTATTTGCTGAAATAATTGCTGAACTTAACCCGAAGAAACCTCCAGGTATTGATGGAATTAGTAACAAGATGCTGATGAATTTGCCTCTAATTGCAATAAGAATCCTGCTATTTATTTTTAATACCATTTTAAGAATGCAGTATTTTCCACATAACTGGAAACTTGCGAAGATCAAAATGATTCCAAAGCCGGGAAAATATCCTATCAAGGCTGAGTCATATAGGCCTATAAGCTTACCATCACCAATCTCAAAGCTTTTCGAAAAGCTGATCATGAATAAAATTTCCAAAATTTTAACTGATAATGGGTGCATCCCTGACCGTCAATTTGGTTTTAGAAGTCAACATAGCACAATTGAGCAAGCGCATAGATTGGTTCAATTTATAAGGAAGACATTTGAAGAAAGAAGTATTGTTCTGCCCTCTTCATTGATGGGTCTCATGCATTTGACAAAGTATGGCACGAAGGCCTAGTTTTAAAATTACAGACATATCTGTCAATAAACATACAAAAACTTTTGGAAAGTTATGTTTCTGACAGGAAGTTCACTGTTGTGGAAGGAGACTTCATGAGTATGCCCGAATCTATATCTTCCGGTGTCCGGCGAATAGTATTTTGGGGCCAGTCTTGTATTTAATATATACTTGTGATATGCCTGTGAGCAATAATATCCATACCTCTACATATACCGATTATACAGCCTGTCTGAGTATGCATGAAAACCCTTATGAGGCATCCCGCAATCTCCAGGAACATATTACACGGCTTGAAATATGGTTGAGCTTATGAAGAATTAAAGTAAAAGAGCAAAAGTGTATCCATATAACCTTTACCTTAAGAAGACATACTTGCTCCCCCATTTTAATTAACAATCAAAATATTCCGCAACACTCTCAAGTGAAATACCTTGGTATACATTTTGATCGAAGGCTTACATGGAAACATCATATTGACTCTAAGCTAAATCAAATGAAACTTAAGTTAACTCAAATACATTGGTTGATTGGCAGAAATTCAACACTCAGCCTAGACTGCAAACTGTTAATATACAAGTCGCTTTTGAAACCAATATGGTGCTACGGAATTCAGCTATCCATGGTATATCAAAAATTCAAATTTACATCGTGATTTAATATATATATTTAGATTTAGGATTTGAACACTTATTGTTAGTTCATATTTGCAGATACGATAAATAAATATGTGTACAAAAAAATATATCTCTAAGGCTCAAATTCACAGTCTTTAGTTAACTAATGAAAGTGGTTTAACCAACAAAATTGATAACAAAAAT
Source organism: Nowickia ferox (assembly GCA_936439885.1). Taxonomy (NCBI): domain Eukaryota; kingdom Metazoa; phylum Arthropoda; class Insecta; order Diptera; family Tachinidae; genus Nowickia; species Nowickia ferox. The sequence goes on from OW387025.1 coordinate 44,307,639, forward strand.
CATTAGTTAAACCCCGAGCGTTAGGTAACTATAGACTGTAAATTTGGGACTAAAGGGATCGGAGACACAAAGCTCAGCCTGATCTGATTAAAAAGATTTTTTTCAAGTGGATTTTTCTATCCAAGAGCTAAAAAAAGTCTGCCACATATATGAGTTTTCGCTAATTTTTTTTTTAATAGGACCATCACTCAGGGGATGACCCCTACTTATGCAATGCATTGTGCTAGAACTAGGAAAATAGGTTATAGGAAAGGATTATAGAGGGAGTAGTGTCTGTGGACATTTGATTTAAACTTTCTCACGCTGGTAGTGACAGGAAAGAGCTCCGCATGTAGTTGGTTCCACATACGAACAGTGCGGCTAAAAAAGGAATTCTCTGTGTAATGCGTAGTGCGATTCGTTGGCCAATCGACCACAAAGGGATGTGCTCTGAATAAGGCACGTGTTGACCGTATAAATGTGCCTGTTTCAGGAACAAGTTCCCTAATTTGATTAGAACACATTCCGTTATAGTAACGATATAACAAGGAAATGCATCATGCACATTGCTCCAATGAATCAATAGTTTCTTTGCCCTCCTGTACGCGGTCGAGCAGCCCCAAAATAGACTTTGAAGCGCCGGCCCATACATGAGAGCTGTACTCCATTTTTGGTCGGATATAAGTGGTATAAATAGTAAGGAGATCAGATGGGGTGAAATATCGTTTGCACCGTTTCAAAAACCCGAGGCACTTGAATGCTTCTTTTGCAACTTTTCGAACATCACACTGTATTTTCATGCCAAGAACATCAAGAGCATCTGATTCCTTAATATTTATACTCCCCATAGTTACAGAGGCAGCAGCATTTTCGGTCATGGTTCTATAAGTAACCATACAACATTAGGTCTTACGGGCGTTAAAGTCCACCCTGTTCGCATGACCCCATTCAGAAATTTCTGCTAAATCATAGCTTAAAGTCTTATTAATTGTTTGTCGCATAGCCTCAACCTGTGTCATGCTAGGTCTATTGCTGAATGGGAAAGAATGGCAAATGCTGCTGTCGTCCGTGAAAGAATGGATAGGGTGGAAAGTTTTTCACAGAAGGTCATTTATAAAGATAAGGAATAGAGTTGGTGAAAGAACGGAAACTTGCTGTACCTTTTTTTTCATGCGTATATTTATTTATTGTATCTTCAAAAAATGAACTAACAATAAGTATTCAAATCTTAAATCTATATATAATAATTAGGCCCAACCAGTGTCAGGCTTAAACGTAGTGATAGTAATCTAGTAATCAATAATACATAAATATCGTATTAAGCACAAAAATATTTTCATGCTGTTTCATCTGGAGTGTTGAGTATTAGAGCCATAGTGTCCCTCTTTTTTAAGCGCATGTGTCCAGTAAAATTCAAGATGTTACAAGCAAGTGGATTAGGATGAGACTCGAGTTTTGTTAAGTATTTGCCTGCGTATTTTTTAATTTCTTCAGTCACTAGTGGCATATTTAAATCACGATGTAAACTTGAATTTTTGATGTACCATGGAGCGGATGTTATTAGTCTTAAAATCTTGTTTTTCCTTCGTTAATTCTCCTATACTGGAAGCTGAAGCAGTGCCCCATAGCTGTATTCCGTAGCACCATATTGGTTTCAGGAGCGACTTGTATATCAAAAGTTTACAATCTAGACTCAACATGGAATTTCTACCAATCAGCCAATGTACCTGAGTTAATTTTAGTTCTATTTATGTTAGCGGTACCCCTGAATTTAACTTGAACTCATTTGATGAGATCCCATCTATAACAACTCTTATAGTGTGATCCCTGAGGAAACTCGATAAGAATCAGGACAAGTTTTTACCGACACCAACACCAAGGGCAATACATACAATATTTATGTTGTCCGAGTGACCTTGTTGTGTTCCGTGATCAATTATATACAAATTTGGTACCGTCCGCGTTTAATTAAAAATTAATAGGCATACATCCATACATCAAATAAATAAACAAAAATAGACGTGCAAATCATTTAAACAAAAATTAATAAACGAACACTAAATATAAAATAAAAATAAAAAAAGCAATTAAAATAACAGTTACTCACAAAAACAAAATCATGGATTATTATACCAAACCACAATCAATATCAACATCAGCAAATTTAAATATACAAAACCAAAATAAAACAAAAAAATAAAATAACACCAATATAAGAAAAAGAAACAACAAAATAAACATACTTACATATATACATACCTTCACAAAAGATCATTATTGGCACTACATATCAGAGCTGGCACAGTGTTGCCGTTTCGCTGCAATGACCAGACCAGGGCTTTTGTTACCCTTTTATGTTATTGTGTTTTGTTATTGTCTTCTTCTCCCTCATATCCCAAACTAATTTAATTGTGTGGTACTGACGCCTTTCCGTTGCTTGCTGGTGGAGTGTTTAGTGATGAAGGTATAACACTGATCACTGAGCAGTCATTACAACAGTGATCAACGGGACTGGAGTCAGCGCTGCAGATATATATATATACGGGGTCTAAGATCGAATTTTTTTTCTCTGTGTATGCACACATTGCCTCCATCGGCCGGATGTTTTCGCCTTATGTGAGACCCAGGTGTCTGAGAATGTTGATCCACAGGATTTTCAGATACCTGGTTATCATCTACTATCGCTTTTTAATTTTCATCGGGGACTTGCAATGTATATTAGCAATGCAGTTGTGTACCAATGCCAGCAATCACTAGGCATGTCTGATGCTGAATTTAGCTGTCTCTGGGTTAAATTCCAAATCAGGGCACACTGCATTTCGGATTCGTTTACAGAAGTCCAAACGCAGAAAGGGATACTACCATTACTGGCTTCGATGCCCTTTCTGACTCCATATCGAAGATTCTAGAGAGTTGTCCGAAAAGTGAAATCGTTATTGCTGGTGATTTCAATGTTCACATATATGTATCCGTATTTCTACAAAACCGCACTAATTCACTGGAAATAGTGCAAACATACAATGAACCGAAGCCTACTAAACTGGCTGATAATAACAAAACCAAAACAACTCCAGTTAACAACTACTACACAACACCAAATCAATGCCCTTTATGCAAAGAAAAGCATTTTATATTATTTTGTTCACAATTTAAAAATAAAACTGGTCGGGCAAGTTAAAAATAGTAAAAAAACAACCTTTGCAGAAATTGCTTATGACAAGGCCATTTTACCAGTACATGTTCATCGTAGCATCGGTGTCACACATGCACGGTTAATAAAAATGTTAACAACAGGCAACAATCAATGGCCGCTAATAATTCAACAATCATCAATTCGAATTGTTCTGCCCACCTAGTCTTGCCACAGGTACTAATTGGTATCGCAGTAGTTGAAGCAAGTTAGTCAAATTGCAGGAAAATGATTTTACGCGTATTGATTGATAGTGGCGCTGAATCCACATTTATCAGTGAATATGCCCTGCAGCAACTAAAAGAAAAGATTCTGTAAATGTTCCGAAAAATGGTGCTGCAGGTGCTCGTATAGCTACGGCAAAAAGTGTCACATCTGTCACTCTATGGTCCTTACAATCCGATTTTGAGCTGTGCTGCACAGCACTTGTTTTATCGCAAATTGGCAATCTGACTCTGTAGTTTCAGATAATAACCTAAAACAGTTTCCACATTTAAATTTAGCAGACCCAAATTTACATATACCAAGATCTATTGATATGATTCTAAGTGCAGACTATGTTGCTATACTTTTAAATGATATTAAGCGCAGCTCGAATAGTCAGCTCGTTGCACAAAGCACTCATTTTGGCTACGTTGTATTTGAGTCCATCGCAAACCATGAATTAAAATGTGAACAATCCGTTACCTGTCTGAATACAAATTTGGAAATCGATAAAGCCCTTCGTGAGTTCTGGGAAATTGAGAGTTTATCTAATGACTTTAAAAAAAATTTAACAAAAGATGACAAATTTTGCGAAAATTGGTTTGAAACAACAACAACAACAAGCGATGTTGATGGTCTATACATCGTTCGCTTGCCAATTAAAGCAGACGCTAAGCTTTCACTACTTAAATCTAGTAAGCAAGACGCTTTAGTACTGTTTCGGCTCATGCTAAAATGACTCAACCGTGATTCGCAACTTAAGGCATTGTATCAAGATTTTCTTACAGAATATCACGATTTGGGTCATATGGAAATTGTCAAAAAAGATAGGTGGGAGCCAGAAAAGGTTTGCTATTTACCACATCACGGCGTATATAAGGAAAACAGCACTACTACCAAACTAAGGGTGGTCTTCAATGCTGCAAAACGGAATGATGTTGGTGTTTCCTTAAAGGATTGCATGCATATAGGACCGAAATTGCAGAATGACTTAAAATGGCGAAAACATAAAATTTTTTTCACTGGGGACATCGCGAAGATGTACCGCCAGATATGGCTGAACAAGCAAGATACAGATTTATTGAGAATTTTGTGGAAAACTGATTTATCTGAACAGCCTAATATCTACCGATTGCTAACCGTAACATACGGTACAAATTGCGCGCTATACCTTGCGATAAAGCTACTTCATAGTTTAGCTAAATCCGAAGAAGTTAACTATCCTGTTGCTGCTGCAACAGTGTTGAATGATTTTTATGTGGATGACGTTCTTTCAGGCGTTGATACTGAAGAGGAAGTCACAAAAAATCGTATTGAACTGCAAACTTTATTACACTCTGCAGGATTTACATTACGCAAATTTCATTCTAATTCTTGCAAAGTCTTACAAAACATCGACCCATCTGATCGTGGTGAGGGCGACACATATAATTTAGATCCAATAGAAAAAACGACAGCGTTGGGTATCGGTTGGCTGCCTAAAACCGACGAGTTTTGTTACAAGGTGTCGTTAGATTACACTATCCAACATTTTTCGAAACGACAGCTGTTATCTGATGTCTCTAAGCGGTTTGACCCACTTGGATTATTAGCTCCAGTCATAATACGCATATGCAGCTGTTGCGTACCTTCGAATTTTATCGGAGGGGGCAATCCGTACAACTCTACTAACGGCGAAAACGAAGGTGGCACCTCTGAAAAAGTTAACGATTCCTCGAATCGAGCTATAAAAAAAAGAAGCTCTAAAAATTTATATCGTTAATACAACACTATGGTCAGACTCCAACACAGTTCTTTGTTGGATACGTAGGGATCCTGGTAAATTAAAAGAATTTATTGCCAATCGAGTAATAGAAATTCAGCAGTATAGTACAGCAAGCGAATGGCGCTATATTCCAAGTATGGATAATCCTGCCGATCAAGCTTCAAGGGGTCTTCCAATAGAACAGTTTCTTAATCAAGGACTCTGGTGGCATGGGCCTCAATGGTTGGAGTCGCATGAGTCTAACCGGCCAAAAATGCCCGAACTCAATATGGCCATCATTCTAGAAGTAAAATCTAAGCAATTGTTAACAACAAACGTCAATAATATAACTTTTGAAGACCAATTACTAAGGCGTTATTCGAATTTAGACAAACTATTTGCTGTGGGGGCATGGTGCAAACGTTTTATATGCAACTCACGACATACTCGAAAGATAACATCAAAAAATTTGTCATGGCATGAGCGTAATGCTATACTACGTCAAATCATAAAACATGTCCAAGAAACTAGCTTTGCTAATGAGATGAGTTCGATTCAAAAGGGTGAAGTCATTTCAAAAAAGAGCAAAATTTGGAAATTGTGCCCTATAAAAGATTCCAATGGTATGTTGAGACTCGGAGGTCGTTTAATAAATGCTAACATAAGTTTCAATGAGAGATGTCCTCTCATATTGCCAAAAAACAACACGCTATCAAATTTAATCATTGTTGAAGCACATGAGAGGACTTTACATGGGGGTGTCCAAGTAACTTTTCAGTACATTCGTCAAAAATATTGACTTATCGATGGCAGACCATCCGCAAAAAAAATTTATTAAAAACTGCGTGATCTGTTTCCGCCACACATGCGTACCATCAACACAGTTAATGGGGAATCTGCCATCTGAACGATGCAACATAACAATGCCATTTCTGAATGTAGGGGTGGACTACGCCGGTCCTTTTCATATTCGTACCACTAAAGGCAGGGGCTATCGAAGTTATAAAGGATATGTGGCATTGTTTATTTGCTTGGCTACCCGTGCTATATATTTGGAGCTGGTCAGCGATATGACAACTGAATCATTTATCGCGGCTTTGAAAAGGTTCACCGCCTGTAGAGGTATATGTTCCAACTTATTCAGTGATCGAGGTACAACATTTGTTGGCGCAGACACACTATTGAAATCTGAACTGCAAGCCTTTAATGCACAAGTTGATGCAGCCTCTGTTTACGCAACAAAATGTGGAATTCAATGGCATTTCATTCCACCAGCTGCCCCTAATTGAAATATCATCTGAAAAGATCTGTCAACACTTCTACATTGACATTCGAAGAATTATACACGTTATTAAAACAAGTGGAGGCTTGTTTAAACTCACGGCCATTAACGGTTGCAAACGATGATCCAACCGATCTTTGTCCCATAACCCCAGCTCACTTCCTGATAGGTAGAGCTATTTTAACAGTACCTGAGGCCAGTGTTTTAGATTCAAAACCTAAGTTAACTAATCGGTGGAAGCTTTTGCGACAAATGCAACACATTTTGGCGTAGATGGTCGGTTGAGTATTTGCAACAACTGCAAACGCGTACGAAGTGGTGCACGGTACAAAAACATGTTGAGTTATGTCAAATTGTGCTAATAAGAGGTGACAACGCCCCACCAGCTCGATAGTTATTGGGCCGGATTACTGCTGTTCATCCTGGTACTGATGGACTGGTCCGAGTAGTTAGTATTAAGACTGCCTCTTCTGAAATACATCGCCCAATTAGTAAGATATCGCCACTTCCCATCGATGGGTCTAGCCGAGATGACGATTCCACCGCTGAAGCTGATACTGTGGATGACTGGGTTCCCAAAGGTGGGCGGCACGAATGATTTAAGATAATAGTGCCAGTTCGTCTTCTTTCAAAAACGAAATGTGCGGTATGTTGAGGATTTTATGGTTAATGGGTAGCCCTTCAAAAATATAAATCATCTGGCAACCTCTTCTGCTGTCTCTAGTTAGAATAAAAAAAAACGAAAAAGAACAACAAATTGACGTGTAGAGCATATTCGAGCATACTTCCTACAATTAATTAAAATCGTATTTTCTAATCATCTTGATAAAAATTATCATTTAAATAAAATTGTAAATCTGGAACAATCATCTTTACATATAGGTGAGTTAAATCACTTCTAAGTGAATTACAGATTGTAACGATAGTGGGAGAGTGATCGGAGGAGTGATCTAGGGAAGCTTCGACATAAATTAAATCCCTAGAAATATTTTTCACGACTCCAAAATCTATAACATCCGGAATTTTTTGTATGTCTGTAGGCCAGTAAGTGGGCCCTCCACTCGAAATGACGTCCAAGACCATTTTTGAAATTGTGTTGAACAACGCTCTTCTTCTATGTGTAATAAGGCCTGAGTAAATTGATGATATAACGAAATTTGTAAAAAATGTTATCAAGAATATAGTACTTGAGTCTTGACTTTATTAAAATTGCTGATCCACCGCATGCTCTTCCTCTCGGGTGCTTAGTATAATATAAGGTGTAACCATTCATTTTAAAAAGGCTTCTCGAAGTCAAATGAGTCTCAGAGACCAGCATTGTATCACTATTTTTCCCCGTGAGGAAGTGCTCGAGCTCATTTTTGTGTTGGCGAATGCCGTTTGCGTTCCAGAAACATATTTTTAACGTGTTCATGGCTTGTTAAATAAGGCTTGAAGCAGAATATTCTGCATTCGCAGCATTTCTTGCATCATGCTAGTCATATTTGTAGTTTAGTGTGTGTGTTTATAGTTTGCATCAGATTATCAATAGTGGCTTCAAAGTGACTGAAATTAAAGCTTGTGTTAGCATTTGTTGAATTACTTTGTGGAGACAATTTCTGCGTGGGAAACAAATTTATCTTAACAGCATCGGCATACGATACACGTGAAGTACTTGGTTGGCTCATTGGAGAAAAATTGGCGGAGAAAGCGCTTGCTGATTGAGCTGGAGCTAATTTAGGTTTTTGTCCCATAGTGTGTTTAACGAAATAATATACATATATATATATATAGCAGAACCGTGCAATTCACCGCAGATAACACAAACTGTAGGTAATTTGCAGTAAGTTTTTGTGTGGCCGTATTCTTGTGGCTATTCAATTTTTCGGTGTAAAAGAAACTTTACGCTATAAATTGGATGGGTTTCATTTTTTTCAATTGCATGTTATTCGGCTCCACTTCAATTCGAAATAGGGGTTGGGGGACCTTTTCTCTGTTAATTATATTAGTAACATTTTTTACCTTAAATCCTTTGTCGATAAGAGCACATTTTACTTCTTCAGGGTCAACATATGAATATATGCCCTTTAATACTATTTGTAGGCCTTTAGCTCTTTTAAGTTGGTAAGTGTAAAAATTTGTTTTTTTTTCAAATTCACTAATAATTTATCTGAAATTTTTTCATCATATATTTGGATCTTAGTTTCATCAATATTACCTCGTTTAATTGGAATGATGTGAAAAGTATTATCACCAATGGCCGACAATAATTTTTTTTAGAAGTGCGTTAGAATTTTTTTCTCTCAGATAGATAGGTGGTGGCTTAAAAGACTTTTGCGATGATACAGCGGGCTTGTCGTTATTGTCTTGCAATAATGAAAACCGATTTTGACGATTAGTAGATGATGCGCTGTTATCCCTAGACATCTTTGGAGCAGATGAAATTTTTGAAGAATTTGGCCTTCGCCCACGCTTTACCACAGTTATATATCTGTCCATTCCGACATGTTATCTGTAGTGATAACTTTGTTAAGTGATGTGCACGATCCCGTAGGGGATAATATCGCTGACTTATATGAAGAAGTACTAGGCAATTGTAATGTTAATGAATCACTAGTTGGCATTGGACAAAGCGAAGTTGATCGCTGACGAAAAAGTGGCTTTGCCGTTAGAAAAAGACTATCAGTTTTTTTATTTTTATTGTTAATATTAAGAGCTTCAGAACTCACAGTAAAATAGTAATTTCTGCCGTTAGAGCTCACTTCACAATTTTTTGTTTTTGAGGTACTCATGTAGAGTATTCCTCAAAGGCACTTTATTTGCGGTTGTTTGTTTGTTTTTGTTTCTTGCTATGTAAAAAAAATATTAGCAATATTTGCTTTGCCTATTTATCAAAGTTAATATGTATTACGAATATTATGTATTACGAATATTTTTTGTATGATTTTTTGTTTGTTTATGTACGTATATGAAAAAAACTCCGCTAAGACGTCTGTTCACTATGAACGTTCAGCCAGAACTCCAAAACTACAAAGTGGCTGGTAGAATAGTAGAGAAAAATTACGCATTTATAGATACAGGAGCAGACACCACATTAGGAAAAGCTGAAGCCTTAGTACTACACGTAGAGATAGATCTAAGCACACAAAAAGACTTGTCAAGCACATTTAAGGGAAATATTACAACGAAAGGAACAATAACTGCACAACATGCATTCATAAAAACACTTGCATTACAGATGCATGTAGTACCAGAAGTTAGCCGAATTTCAGCAGATAGATTACTCGGTAGAGACGTATTATGGAACAGAATTGTTACTGGTACAATTAACAAAAATATTAAATTTTTTTATAATAAGCAAGAAATAGCTTCCTTACCCCTTACTACAGAAGGAAAAACGCCCTAGGTGTATATAGCCGAAAATGTATCTTCAAGGGCGTTCCCAGGCAGTAATACCGGTGAAAGTTACAACAGCTAACGGAGAAATTATAATAAATAATAGAGAAAATTTTGCCAGGGGTTTTTGTGGGTGGAACTTTAACATCGGTCAAAGAAGTAACCGCATTTGTGCCCGATTTAAACACCAATGATTCTGCAATAAATACCAAGGAAAAAATAGGTTTAGATTATGAGAACCCTAGAAACTACAGACTAGAAACGACATCAGTCATAAATGCAATAGGAGCTACAGACAAAACCGTGAGAAGTAAATTACTTATGGCAACAGTACCTTTGAGCCCAGATTTGAACCCGAAAGATTCGATTGGAGATATTTTGAGATCTAACGACTACATGTTTCAACTACCGGGAAACATTCTAACGTACACCAGTTTACGAGTACTTAAACACAAAATACCAACTGATCCCTCTCAACCCCAAATAAATATTAAACAATATAGGTTACCTGAGATCGATCAAAATTAAATTAATAGACAAGTAGGCCAGATGGTCAAGACTGGAATCATATCTCCCAGTACTTCCCCTTGGAATTCCCCAATCCTTCTAGTAACAAAAAAGGCGTGAAAGGATGGAAAGAAAAAATGCCATTTATGGTCGATTTCAGGAAATCGAATGACGCCACAATAAAACAAGTTTTCTCCATACCACGGATTGATGAGATTCTGGACCAACTGGGATACAACAGATATTTTTCTACTCCTGATCTAGCATGTGTGTACCATCAAGTTTTAATGGACCCAAGTGGCAGACAGAAAACGGCGTTCAGTACAAATTTGGGCCATTTCGAGTTCAATCGTACGCCTTTTGGCTTCCACTTCAAAGAATTATTAATACGATATTAACCGGTCTGCAGGGAATCGATTGTTTTGTATATCTGGACGATATAGTATTTTATGGAAGAAATCTAGAGCACGACCAGTTAGGATTAAAGCGAATACTACACGTATTAAGAAGGTATAATCTCAAGTTACATCATGAAAAATGTCATTTCCTCCAAATTTCGGAAAAGGGAGTATTACCGGATCCACGTAAGACAAGAGCTGTTAAGGATATACCGCCGTCCAAATATATCAAAGAACTACAGGCATTTCTGGAAATTTCTGGTGCTACGGAATACAGCTATGGGGCACTGCTTCAGCTTCCAATATAGAGAGAATCCAACGAAGGCAAAACAAGATTTTAAGACTAATAACATCGGCCCCATGGTACATCAAAAATTCAAATTTACATCGTGATTTAAATATGCCACTAGTGACTGAAGAAATTAAAAAATACGCAGGCAAATACTTAACAAAACTCGAGTCTCATCCTAATCCACTTGCTCGTAACATCTTGAATTTTACTGGACACATCCGCTTAAAAAAGAGGGACACTATGGCTCTAATACTCAACACTCCAGATGAAACAGCTTGAAAATATTTTTCTGCTTAATACGATATTTATGTATTATTGATTACTATCACTAAGTTTATGCCTGACACTGGTTGGGCCTAATTATTATATCTAGATTTAAGATTTGAAAACTTATTGTTAGTTCATTTTTTGAAGACACAATAAATAAATAAACGTATGAAAAAAAAAATTTTCTGGAAATGGTTAACTATTATAGGAAGTTTATACCAAACTCCTCGGACATAGTACTACCACTTAACAAATTATTAAGGAAGGACGTCAAATTAGAATCAGGAGTGCCAACAAGCCAGGAGAGCCGGGTGGTGATTTACCTATTTACTTTGCGAGCAAAGTGCTTAGCGCTACAGAAAAGCGATAGTCTACAATGGAGAAAGAAATACTCGCCATCGTATGGACATCAAAGACATTTAGACCTTATTTGCTAGGTCGACATTTTACAATCTTTACAGACCACAAGCCCTTAAAAGGCATTGCTAATCTAAAAAATCAAGAAGGCGGATTAGGCCGCGTGATACTCAAGCTATTGGAATACGATTTTGAAATACGTTGTAAGCCGGGGAAAACCAATCAGAATGCGGATGCTCTTAGTCGCCTCCCAGTAGAAGAATTGAACATAGGGGCGGTAACTAGAGCGAAAACCAGATATCAAGAAAAATCGAGTAAGAGAAACGAAGGGCTATCCGATGAAGTAGATGCGAATGATATAATAACATTTTTTGAAGATTTCTCTAAATTCTTGGCATGTGCGGTAGTCTCAGACATAGGAGCAACCATGGTGGCAAAAGAATTCTTCAAAGAAATAATTTCCCGTTTTTTCATACCCAAGGTTTCTCAATATCAGTCACTAGATATTGGCACAAAATTTTATTTCGAAACTATAGAGAGGTTTGTAAGCTGTAAGGAACAAAAAAATATTAACACCCCAAAAATATTAATACCACCCCTTATCACCCCCAATCCAATGGCTCGTTGAAAAGAACTCATAGGCTTTTGGCAGAGTATTTGAGAAGTTTCGTTAAGTTGGATGGCACTAATTGGGACGAGTGGCTTCATCATGCTTAATAACACTAGGCATATGTCCACCAAACAAACACCAAACGAGTTTGAAGAAGCTGTTAAATTAAAAGAAAACCCGTCACCTGTATATAGTGCCGATAATTTCAGTAAGATCCTAAAAAACAAAATTAAGATCAAGCCAAAGCATACTCCAAGAAACATTACGACAAATACAAAGAAAAGGACATTCAAGGTAGGGCAACAAGTATGGCTGAAAAACCAAGTCCAAAAAAACAAATTCTCGCCCATTTGCTTAGGCTCTTACGAAATCTCACAAGTCCCAACGCCTGTTAAGCTAAAAATTAGAAATTCAGAGAAGGTTTACCATAACAATTTGGTAAAACCATGTATAGCTTAATTATTTAGGTGTCTTAATGACCTGCCACTCCACGGAAGATGAGATGAAAGTGGATAGAAAAAAAAACTATAAGCAAAAAAAAACGTGTCGTAAGAAGCAAAACAAGTCATTCAACAAGACACAGTAGAAGATATGAAAAAAGGAACAGAATAGAACACAAAACAACAACAGATATAGAAAACACAATACAGAAATAAGCAATCTCTTCCAAACTGAATTTAATGCAAAAGAAAGGCTACAGATGAAGAAAAGGCAGTAGATATATATAACAAGCAAATGAAACTCTAAGATTACAACAACTGAAGATAGTAACTAATCAGGAATAGCTTAGAATAAGTTCAAAGAAGTCCTATCACTTCATTTCCAACCGTAGCGAACTTTGGCTCGAAACCAAATGTTGAAGGCGAAATGGAAGTACAATGCGATATAATAACAATAAGGAATAGAAGAAGGAAAAATAAGATATAAAAAATACATATGCAGGCGCATATCAGAGAAAAGAAAATAAGAATAATACAAAGAATACAAGGATAATATAAATAAATGAGGAGGATAGTCAAGCTCCAAAGAAGACCTGTCAATTCATTTCCAACCTTAGTGAATTTTGGTTCGAAACCAAATGTTGAAGGCGAAATGGAAGTACAAGGCGATATAACAATAATAATGAAGAGAAGAAGGAAAAATATAAAACATGCATATGCAGCCGCATAACAGAAAGAAAATATACGTAGATCAACTAAAATCATGACCGCTAGCTTAAGGACATGGTAAAATATTTGTGCAGACAATACTGAAATGATCTCGGTAAATATAGTGAGTATATTAAGATATGACAAATTAAGTCTACATAATATACATACATATATAAATATAATAATAAAACTATTAACAGCAAAGGAAGAGAAATTTAAACACTGTAGGAAGATGAAACAAATTTTTTTTCTTCCTAAAATCGCGAATTTACAGATAAGTTTTATTTGTTTTTTTATATTTTTTTTAATTGTTTTATTTGCAATCTATTTTACAATCAAAATAATAAGCAAATTTCATGACTTTTAAATAACATACATTGAGTTTTCCTTAAAACTAAAAAAAAAATAAAGTAAATAAATTAAATTTTACTTTTGCAATTTAAATAGGATTTGACGAATTAAAATTTTCTATTTTCGGAAGGGAAGGTCAAGTACATGAAGCCTTTTAAGTCTCTGGATTTCATTGCTATCATCTAACAGGTTTATTGCTAACACATTGGAATAATTACTTAGTCTATTAAGATATCTTTCACTGAAGTTATTGATCTCATCTTTTACCATTAAAATTCGAAGATCTGTGTGTATGTTTTTGTTGCTGATAAACCATGGCGCATTTGTTAAAAGTCTGAGTGTTTTTGACTGGTATCTCTGTAATATCTCAACGTTCGAATTACTTGCAGTTCCCCAAAGTTGGATGCCGTATGTTCACATAGGTTTTAGTATTGTTTTGTATAACAGAACTTTATTTTCCAAGCTTAAGCTTGATCTTGGGCCCAATAACCAAAACATTTTTCTTGTTTTTAATTTAAGTTGCTCACGTTTCTTTTTGACATGCTCTTTCCAAGTAAGTCTTCGATCAAGATGAAGGCCTAAATATTTTACAGTGTTGCAGCTCGGTATAGCTGTGCCATTTAAATAAACAGGCGAGCAATCATTTTTTCTTAGCGTAAATGTAAGATGAATAGACTTTGTGTTATTAACTTTAATATTCCATTTTTGAAGCCAATCTTGAAGAAGATTCAATTGATTTTGTAACATCTCGGAAGCTATTAACGGTGATTCGTTTGAGGCTAATAAAGCAGTATCATCTGCATACGTAGCAGCAGTTATATTTTCAATTGTTGGCATATCTGCTGTAAAAATTGTGTACAATACTGGTCCCAGGACACTACCTTGTGGAATACCCCCTCGTTAATACAACCAAAGCTTGAACAATTTTCTGTCTTGAATATATGTTTTTAGTACCAAATAAAATGAGGTTGGGATGAGGTTTTTCAATTTATACAGGAGTGCACTGTGCCACACTCTGTCAAAAGCCTGTTGAACATCTAAAAATACAGCAGAACAATAAAATTTTCTTTCTAAGGCGTATGAAATGCTATTGACAATCCTATGACACTGTTCTGGTGTTGCATGTTTATGCCTAAACACGAACCGATAATCAGGTATAATATTTTGTTTTTCTAAGATTGGCATTAATCTCTTTAAAAAGAGCCTTTCAAAATTTTTTGAAAAACTTGACAACAAACTTGCAACATTATTTTCGGGTTTGCCAGGTTTTACTACCATTATTATTTTTCCATATTTCCATTGCGATGGAAAATGGTTTAACCTTAATATAGAATTGTAAATTGTTGTGAGAAAAACAATTTCTTTTTTTGGCAAAGATTTTAAAACCTTGGAATCGATATTATCGTAACCAGGAGTTTTGCTATTATTCAATTTATCAATTGCTTTTCCTACTTCGGCTGGGGATATTGGTTTAATAAGACGATCCATTTGACAAGGAACATCTAAAAAGTTCTCAATATCAGCCCTTACAATAGCATTGTTTAAAATAAATGGGTTAAATGTTATTTCTAAGTGTTCCTTAAAAGCATTGGCCTTGCTGATGTCTGATCTACACCACTCACCGCTTAATTTTTTTATTGGGATGTTTCCTTTTATTGGACATTTTAAATATTTATGTAGTTGCATTCCACAGTTTATACTCGTTATCATTAGTTACCACAAAAATTTTTTTTAAATAATTGTTTAATAATTCGTTTTTATAATCTTTTATGCGCTTTTTTAGTTGTTGAGATGCTCTGTTAAAATTTGTTTTATCTAATATGCTTCTAGTGCTTTGCTATATTCTCTTTAATCGTCTCCTATTTGCAATTAGCACTCTAATTTCAGTCGATAGACGAAAATTATTACCATTTATTTGCTGCTGCTGTGGAGTAGCTATAAATGCTGCTTCATGGATCAAATTGGTAAATGTTTCAATGGTATCCTCCAAGTGATAGCCATCTTCAATTTGTAAATTAAGATTTATATGTTCTTCTATCTATTACTAGAAGTAAGTACTTTAAGATTCTTTGTTAAAGTTTGAATAATTAAGTTGAGTGTTAAAAGTACAGGACTGTGATCTGAGCTTAAGTCAGCACAGTCAATTATATCCATAGAGGTCTTTGCTATACCTTCATAAACAAAGAAATCCATAATATCATGTATTTTCTGTGGATCACTGGGCCAATATGTGGGACTACCTGTAGATAATGCAGAATAATTATTTTTGCAAATGCATTTATATAATTCCCTTCCCTTTAGATTCATCAAACGAGATCCCCAAATGCAAAAGTAGAACATTTTATTGCAACTACTGCAAACTTACGGGCACTAAAATAAAAACAAAACAAAAGGGTGAATATACCATAATATACAGAGAAAGTAACATATGTATATGTATTTGCAAAAAACAAAGTATATAAAGACAAAAAACCAAGCTTTTAAGCGGGCTGAGTCAGCATAAGATAAATACGATATGTACAGGGTGTTTTTTTTAGAGGTATAGAACTTCGAATTGAAATAAAACACAAGAAAATCGTTTTAATGTCCATCAATTTGGCTTTATTGGAAGGATAATTTTATGCCATTAACGTTTAAATATGATTTCGGGCATGTGGCCGCCGCGGCTGGCTCGAATAAAGCCAATTCTACAGGTCCAATTTTCAACCACTTTTTCGAGCATATGGGGCCGTATGTTGGCAATAACGCCACGAATGTTGGCTTCCAAGTCCCCTAACGTTTCTGGTTTGTTGGCGTAGACGAGCGACTTCACATATCCCCAAAGAAAATAATCCAATGGTGTCAAATCACACGATCTTGGTGGCCAATCCATGGTTAACCGAATTAATTGCTCTGATGGACGATTATGTCGACCATAAAATGGACGGAGCTTGCGGTAAACTTCGCGAACTGAACCATTATTTTCGAAATAAATTTGCACGATTTGCAAGCGTTGTTCTTTTGTCAACCTGTTCATGATGAAATGGCAAACCAAACTAAATATTAATCACTTGACAGCTGACAAAATGGCCGCCAGTTAAAAAAGTGATGCCAACTTAAAGTTCTATACCTCAATAAAATACATATAGGTGTTGAATAGGAAAAAGAGTTTAGTAATCAAATTGCTAGTAATTTTTTGGGAAACAAGGGAAAATAAAAAAAATCTGTATGTGTATATTTATATATATACAGGGTGGGCCAAAAGTTACCTTGGGGTTTAAAAGTTTAATAACTTTTTCGTTTATTAATTTTTTTTTTATTTTTTTCTCAGATTATATATAATATATAAAATGGAAAATTTTTTACACTAAGTATGAAAAATAATGTCTCTTAAATTACCACTGTTTTCAGCTTCGCACTGATGGGCTCGTTTTAGAGCATTTTCCATAATATCTTCCAAAATTTCTGCAACAATGTTTGCCTTGAGTTCAAGGATTGTCTCTGGCTTGTTCACATACACTCGCTACTTCAAATAACCCCAAAGAAAATAGTCGGGTGCTGTCAAAACTGGCGATCGCGCTGGGCCAAATTATTTCTAAATTTCTGGAAATTATTCGCTCTCCAAAAATTTAACTTAAAAGTGCCATTGTGTCTCGGGCAGTGCGGGCAGTGGCTCCGTCCTGCTGAAACCACATACCAGGTATGTTTTGAAGAGCAAGACGTAAAAAATTTTCTATCATAAACCGATACCGCTCTCCATTTACGGTTACAGCACTTCCATCTTCATTCTCGAAAAAGTAAGGCCCAATGATATTTTCAGATGTGATCCCACACCATATTGTACACCTAATGGGGTGCAATTGGCGTTTATGAATGGCTCTTGGATTTTCAGAAGCCCAGAACCTACAGTTCTGCTTATTAACAAAGCCATTCAAATGAAAATGAGCTTCATCACTCATAATCATAATCGCCCATCAGTGCGAAGCTGAAAACGGTGGTCATTTAAGAGACATTATTTTTCATACTTAGTGTAAAAAAAATTTCCATTTTGTATATTATATAATCTGAGAAAAAAAATTTAAAAAAATTAATAAACGAAAAAGTTATTAAACTTTTAAACCCCATGTTAACTTTTGGCCCACCCTGTACATATAAATATATATAATAATAATAATATTGAAATAGAAAAATAAATTATAAATAAAACCGTGTTGTTGATAGCCCAACTATTTTACCAATCGGATGGTTGAGTGGGTAACTAATACCAACTAAAAGTGGAGGTACATACCACGCGTTACGCGGCAACGCGGTTGTTTCTTGTTAAACGTTTAACGTTATAAAATATAAAGTTACACACACGCTTGTGAAGCTTTTTTATTGTAAAATTTCAAGCCTTTGCCGGCTTTTTTGTCTTGCATTTACGTTTTATTTTTCTTTAAATATTTAATGCATTTTTTATCCATTGTTTAATGAAAAAATTAATTTCCAATAATTTTTGTGTATGTTAGCATGTGAATCTGGCAACACTAGCTGTCATTTTGTATACAACGCATCAAAGTTTAAGAATGATCAACTTTTTGCGAGGTACGCGAAATATGTATTTAAACTTTTATTTAATTTAAAAAAAATTAACCGTTAAGGTTGAACACCAATTTATTTCTCAACTTATTAATTATTTTACAATGTTTTATATATTACAAAATGCAAATTAAGCTTAAAGGTAATTCGTACAAAACAATGTAACTTAAGCTAAATGATAATTACGAAATATTATTTTTACGTGGAAGTTCAGTTTATTGAACTTGCACATAAAGCAAAATATGAATAAAAAATAAAAAATAGAGCTTGTTTGGAATTTAGGTTTATTGAAATTGCACACAAGACAAAATATCAATTTAATAAAAGTAAAAAAATATAAGTAAACCATTCTTGGAAATTAAATGTTGCACCTCTAGAGTATTATCCTTTGTGTTGTTGGTAGCGTGTATATAACTCCTCCCTGCCCAGTTTGAAGCTTAGGGACTGAAAGAACCGCAGCTTCGTTCTGGATTCTTTGCTTAATTTTTAATGTGTATATTCTTCTCAATATGTAAACTGTCACTCCAATAATAATTACCCATATGTAAGATTCAATTAAGTTCTGCATGTCTAGCCTGGAAGATATTGAAATGATTTCGTTTTGTTGGCTGAGATGGTGATCTGATAGCTATTTTCTTGCGTGAACTTGGGAAGTTGATACTGGGGAAATATATACGTCATCCCAAAATGTATTGATGTCGTCACTATAAGTTATATTACATATGCATCCATTCAAGGAATGGTTGTTGATTTTGCAAGTAGACTCGATCTGTGTTTTGGGTATGTTAATGAACAGAATTAGATTAGGTTCTGGTTGCCAAATTGATTGCGTTTCGCCGATGTCATTGATAACACACTTCGCATCTTGGTTCTTAAAGAGATGGCCAATACAGCTAGAGTTTACAGTTGCTTCTTCATTTTTAAGTTTTGAACAAAAAAAGGTATTTTCTACTTTTGAACATTTCTCTGATATATATAAAATTTTTAATTCGTTAAACATTAGGTAAGGCTCAGTTACAATAATTAGTTTTATTAATAGATAGGTGGATAACATGATATAATTTGTAGGGTTTGGGATCAAGATTGAGGAATTGAACGTTAAAAATTATATTCGATTCGTTGTAATAAGCTTGAAGTTCAAGTAACGCGTATATGTTTTCTATTGAATTAGTTTTAATGGATTCGTTTTCTAAATGTCAGCTTATCTGTTCTATTTCCTCTGGGTGTAAAATTAATTTAGGAATTATGTTAAGTTTTGCTAAAATAGTTGCTTCTGAGATGTCGTTAATATGACTTGTTAGTATGTCAGTGTTATAGTTAATTTGGTTAAGGTATTGTATTTCTCTAATTGCAGTTTCTGTACTTTTTACGATGTAGTTAGTTTGATTAGTGTGTCTATTTAGGAAAAGTTCTATGGTTCCTTGAGCCTCATTTATGTGATTAGTTATATTATAAAATCTTGCAATCATATTCAAATTTAATTTATGGTCTTTTGTTATAGTGTTTTGAAGTTTTATTTGGTTAGATTTCAGCTGTTCGATCTGATTATTTATTTCTTGAGCGTCATATGCATCCATGTTTCCTGTGATGAATTTGATTGCATGACCAACTCCATCAATTAGTCCTCATTTACTGCGTTTGGTCATTAAGCTAATCAATTTTAATTTGAACTCTCTGATTTTTATATTTGAAGTGTCAGTGTAAAGTCTTGTTGAGCTGTTTCGTTCAAAGATCCTAAGGGTGTTGTTGATGTTTTCAATGTTTTCCTTGTACCTGTTAAGATTAATTACATGGATAAGGTTGCTGTAACCTGTCACTTGTCTTGCTGTTCCGAGATCTATTGCTAAAATACCTTTGTTTTTCGTTAGGTCTCGTATTTCGATATATTGTGCCGTAGTTAAAGCGGCCCTAAAAAGAGAAGGTTTTTCGTTTCTTTTTAACACGGGATTTATGTATTTTCTGATTGTTAGAAGTAATAATTGTAAGTTGCCTTCTTTTACTTTTCGTTTGAAAAATCTCGAAGTGATTTTATTACGTCTACAGTTTTTCCTGCATACTGTTTCATCATTTTGTCTTCCCTATCTATGTTCAATTCATTAGTACGATTTAGGGCGGAAACTTCTAGTTTCTCTTTAATTTTTGGGTATAGGGTTTCCTGAAATTCATTTAATTTTCTCAAGTAATCATTATTAAATTCTATATTTTTGTCAAATTTATATGTTCGGCCATGAAAGAGCTCGAAAGGGGTTAATTTAGTGGCAGAATGCACTGAGTTATTATATGTTAACACAACCTCTGATATTAACTCTGCATGGTAAGATTCTAATCTACGAGTCTTTCTTTCTTCCAGAATGAGTCTATAAATTTCAGTAAAAGTAGAATGAAGTCTCTCGATAGGAGAGTTGCTACTTGTTTGTTGAAATGAAGTGTAGTGCAATTCGATATCGTATTGTTTGCAAAATTCCTTAAAAATATTACTTGTAAACTCTGATCCTTGGTCACATATAATTTTCTTAGGTATTCCGTATGAGCTTAGGAAAGATTTAAGTGATTTAAGTAAGTACTGTTAAAATATTTCGGTTTTCGAGGACGTAGGCTGCTGCAAATTTTGAAAATGTATCAATAGTTGTTATATATTGTTGATTATTTATTGTATATAAATCGATATGCATTATATCTAATGGTTTAGAGGGTGTCTCTGGTAGTTTGAATTTTATTTTTGGAGGTTGTCTATCATACTTTAGAGTTTGACATCTGTCGCAGTTATTAATTGTTTTAGTGATTTGTTCTTTCATATATGGAAAATAATATTTCCTTTTTAGGTGCTCATAACACTCAACAATTCCTCGGTGATTACTATTTTAGTGATATTCCTTTATCAATTTTTCTTGGTCGTCGTTTTGTATAATGTAAATCTTAATAGTTTAAACAGTTTACTGTGAAAAATATTTTGAATAAGTATCCTGCCCTATCTTAAAAATATCGTCGTCTGTGTATATATCTGTTAGTATATTGCTCATTAAAATTGGGTCGTCTAATTATGCGTCTCTATCTGTTCCTGAAAATTGTTTCCAACGTCATTGGACTCCCCAATTCTGTTTTCTCAAGGATAACCAGCAAATTAAATTCATTAAGTGGTCTTTTGGATACAAGGCTGCCATCGTTAAGGTTTTCGTCGGGACAATGGATGGTGGTATCTTGATTTGAAGCAGTTTCATTGGTGTTGATATCCATATGATTTAGATAAATGTTGTTAATGCAATTTAGTTCCACATAGTTTGTGGAATTATATGGTTCTGCTTTAAGGGGTTGTTCAAGATGTAATATTTGATCATGGTTTGACTTGTTAGTTATTTCTATGTTACTTTGCCAATTATTTGCATTGTAAATTCCTTCGGATATCTCAAGTTGTATTGAGATTTCAGTTTGGTTTACAAAAATTTCACCCTTTTCTACATCAACAGGAAGTTGTGAAATAGTTTTGGAATTAGCAGGTATTAGATACTTATGAGAAGTTATGGTAGGTTTCATTTTTAGGGGGATAGTGCTTTTTGGTGTAATCAAGATATTATTTTGCAAATCTATGTTTGCTTTTAGTTTTTGTAAAGCGTTTATTCCTAGAAGTCCGTCAAAATAATTATGAAATTTAAAAATTCTAAATTACCGTTTTCTCTAAATTCAGTGAATATTGGTAAATTGGTTTTTGTGCTCAATATGTATTTGTTAGAAATAGTCGTTATGGTCGTGGGTTGACAGTTTATTTGGTTTTCTAACGGTATGAAGTCGGGGTTAATAAACGATGAGGAAGCCCGTGAGTCTATTAGGAACCTCAATGAGCGACCAAATGGGGAAGATATTAATATAAATGGTAATTTAGTTCCTTGTTTATTTATATCTATGTATCCTGTGGGATTTTCGAGGCTGATGCTTGAAAATTTTCCAATGTCATCTATGTTGGCCATATTTCCGGTCTAAAGACAGGTCGAAGTTATGAAAATTTTAATTCGAGTTTAAGTGGGGTTGAACATTTTGTCGATTTCTGTCGTATGAGTAAGGTATATTTTGTCTGAAGTTTGTCTGCGTTAAATTGTTGTCAATCTCCTCTGTTTTTAAGGCATTATAGCATTTCTAATGTTATTATTGTTGTTTGCAAAATTATTGTTATTATAAAAACGATTTGCGTTACATTGGGGATTATGGAATTGCATTTGTCCTAAATTAAATTGTCCATAATATTGTTTTTGTATTCTACTTTGTGGAATGTGAAAATTGTTTCTAAAATATGGTGTTTCCCGCGGGTGAGGTTTTGGCCTCTGGACTTGTTTATTTGAAGTGATATTTTCTTCCTTTATGCAGTAATCAAGTGCTACTGGTAAGGTTTCAGGACGCATAGCACGAATTATTGCGCTCAAAGGATCTTTAAGACCACCTAAAAATACATTAAAGCACATTTCCGAAAATAACTCTTGTTTAGAGTTAATAACCTTTTGATCCTTTTCATTGATCAAAATATTATTCAAGAGTGCAGCTTGGATTTCTATTATTTCGACGTGAAATTGTTCGATTGTTCGTTCGCTTTGCCTAATGTTATGGAGGTCTCTTATTAATGTTGTTTCAGTCCTTTTATCTGCGAATGCAGAAATCAAGTTATTTTTAATTTCGTTCCAGTCTAATTGTATCAGGTATGTTTTTTAAAGTTCGTTTGCTGTTCCCGTGATTTTGTTTCTGATAGCTCTAAGTAGTATTTGTCCATAGGGTGTCTGTTCCGTACCTTTTAAAAATAGTAAAATTTCTTCCACATTAACTATGAAATCATACAAAAGACGGGGATTTCCGTCGAAAGTAGGGATGTCGTTAATAACGTCGGATTATCAGAGAATTATAAATTTCTTGCATGTTAGGTAAGGTTGGTTGGGAAGAGGATTTGTCTTGTGTTAGATCTTGGTTTTGAATTTTTTCGATTTTCGCATTTTTTTTCTGTTATGTTAGTACACATGTCTGTTATATATGTTGGCAATATCAGTCATTTTGTATTGTCAGTTTGTTTTTGACTTGGCTCTTCTAGACGCTTCCATTGGGATGATTGGGCTTTGGTTTCAATGTCATAGCCATACAACCATGATTCGTCACGAGTTATGACCTTTTTGAGGAAATCTGGATCGTCGTTGACGATGTTCAACAGCTCCTGAGCGATGTCCATGCGACGTTGTTTCTGCTCAAAATGCAGCAATTTTGGAAAAATCTTCGCTGCCGCACGTTTCATGCCTAAAACATCCTTAAAATTGCTTGGCATGAGCCGAACGATATGCCAACATCATCAGCAACCTCTCTGATAGTGATTCGACGATTATCCAAAATAATTTTCTTCACTGCTTCAATGTTTTCATCGGTTGTTGACGTGCTCGGGCGACCAGGACGAGCCTCGTCATTGACATCTTCTCGGCCTTCCTTAAACCAGTTATACCACAATTGAACTTGTGTTCTGCTCATAGTAGACTCGCCAAACGCCACAGTCAACATTTCAAATGTCCTTGCGCATTTGATTTCATTTTTTACACAAAACTTAATACAGTTTCTTTGATGCATTTTTTCGAATAGTAAAAATCGAAGAGCACACCAAAACACGACTGAAATGAACATACAACAACAATTTGTTATGATTTCTTAATAAATCGTACGACGTCTATAAGAAAGTGAATAGTGAATAGGCCTGCTGCTTAGTTTTCGATGGACTATCATTGAGTGAAGTTGTTCCGGATTTTTTTTGATTAGCTATTTTTAATGGAAAAATCACCTCTGTCTCTGCGTTCCTTATTGCGCAGCAATATGGACGATATATTAAATAGTTCTTTTGCATGTAATAGCGACACCTGCAGCATTACAGAATCTAAGCCATCTATTTTTGCTGATAATTCGGATGATTCTGATTATATTCCATCAGTTGTAATAGTGGTAGCCAATACGGGTCACCAAAACTGTGCTCTAAATCAATCTTTAAGCGTCACATCTTTATGTGGTACATTGCCTGCAAGTGTTGAACCTGTGCCAAGTACGAGTAATGTCGAAGAAATACTGCAACCTCGATCTGTGTTAAATACAGACAATCCAGCTCGTAAAAGGAAAAGAGACCCCAGTTCTTGGAAAAGAGAAGTCTTAAAACGTAAGAGGTAACAAGGAAAAGAATATAAGACTGTTTCAGGAAAACTTGTATCCGCCAGTAAAATGAAGGATGTTAAATGTGGAAATGATTGCGCTAATAGTTGTTCATTGTATTTTTCAACTGAACAGCGCCAACAGATTCACTTTTGGACTCTAAATGATGAAGATAAAAATACATTTTTTTCTAAATCTGTTGTAAGATATGGAATTAAACGTAAAAGAGTATTGCATGAGCACTCCAGGAAACACAATACGTTTAAATACTCGTTGGAATGCGGAAAGCAAGCTTACCAAGTATACCACAGCTTCTTTCTAGCAACAATCTCCATTACACAGCGGGTTATTTATTACTTCTTCAAACACAACTATAACAGTAATACTTCCTGTATAAAGTCCACAAAAGGGAAATGAAGACAAAAATACCCGATTCAGAAAGAATGGCAATTCGAGCCCACATTGAAAGCTTTCCTGTTGTTGATCCACATTATTCGCGAGCCAATTCTCAAAAACAATATCTTGAATTTGGACTATCAGTTCGAAAAATGTTCAATATGTTCAAAGAAACTTCCAACTACGATGTGAAATACAGTTTTTATCGGGAAATATATAATTCCGAATATAATATATCAGTGTCTAATGTCTTAAATTTCATAGCCAAGCTGATCACTCCAGAGTAGAAACACAGAAGTTTGAGAACCACAGAAAATGTAATGAAAGTGCAAAAATGTAGAAAGAAGTTGATAAGAAATATATCAATAATGAAGTAGCTGTTGTGTGCTATGATTTGCAAAATGTTTTCCAGCTTCCACGTGGTTCTGCTGGAAATTTTTATTGTAAAAGGAAATTCGCAACATATAATTTCATTGCTCACTGCAATCTCAACAATGTAACAAAACGATCTGGTAACGACATAGCTAGTGCGCTGCTTAAAATTCTAAATGATATCAGAGAGGACCATCCGCAAATTAAACACATTGTTCTGTGGTCCGACTCCTGCATACCGCAGAATAAGAATAGAATAACATGATTGGCTCTGTTAAAATTTTTGGAAAAAAATAACACCATTCTTACCAGTGTACACCGATATTCGGAAGCAGGTCACTCAATAGTACAGGAAGTGGACGCAATACATAGCGTAATTGATCGTCATTTGAAGCACATTCCATATTATAGTCCTCTGTCATTATTACGCAATTTGAAAAATATGAATTACCCAGAAGTGAAATTAAAACTTATTCAATTAACTGGAGATGATATACAACTTCAACGCAGCAAACTTGGGATTAATGCGCTAATTCTGTTCGACGATTGTATTGTCTAAAAAAAGCCGCAGTTGTGATTCTTTAAAACAAATACTATTTATTGTCCAAGCTAGAAGGTTCGTGTATTTGCTGTATAATTTTGTTCTAAGCATTATATCCAACACATATTTTTCAAATATTTTTCAAACTATTGTATAATAATTTCAATATTATTTTTGTGTTTTAAAAACATGGTAATAATATTTTTATTTTTCATTATCAAAGACAACAACTATTTTTGAAGTAAATAATTTAGAGAATTGAAAAACAAGAACTCAAAAGTATTTTCAAACACAAACGTCCTAAATCTTCTTACTGAATTAGGGCATAAATCTTACGAGTGTTAAGTACAAATCCGCGAAAGAAATTAAGTACACTCATGATCTAAAACATATCCAGTACAATACAGAGCATGGCGCGTTGGCAGAAGCAATATTTGTGCCAGTTTTCAAACCTTTTTATGTTAGAAACAAAAGTCATAGTTTTCCTTGATTAACTCTTCCAATAGTACAGAAATGCAAATTAACAACACCACTTTCCAAAGAAAAAGTAAATGATATTAAATCTGTGATGGATTTCATGGCTGCTGAAGACGTTGAATTTTATAATATATATATATGTATGTATGTAGGTATGTATGTGAAATTTTACTTCTATTCATTCATTCATCAGCCATACATATATATATATTCTCAACACATCATAAGGTGCTTATGGTAAAAGCAGTTTTATGTATCATAAGGGGCCCATACACTACAACACCATGCATGCGCAATCAAGTGTTTGTGCCAGCGGTTTGGTCATGTATGGGCATTCTGTGTGATTGTACTTTTGCTGTAGCGGTGTCAAATAGAGTTTGATATTTTTCTGATGTACCAGCTTGCTGGTATTGTGTATGGTGAAATTAGCTCAGTTGCGTAAAGTTGTCAAGGAGTAAATATGCATTTAAAAACCATAATTTGCTGAAACATAATTTTCAATGGAAAATGGAATTTGAGCACTTTAGTTATACATAGCTGCTGATATTAACAAAATATCAATAAAAATTGCAGCAAAAACTGTGTCACTATTCATAACCACCCTTTTTGAATTTTTTTTAAAAGTGAATATTGTAGCAGTTTGCTGGTATGTTATGTGATTCGAGCATGATTGCTCAATAGCCTGATTGCGCGTGCATGCTGTTGTAGTGTATGGGGCCGCTTTATTTGATTTAGAAAAACAAATACAAACAAATGTGTT
Source organism: Nowickia ferox (assembly GCA_936439885.1). Taxonomy (NCBI): domain Eukaryota; kingdom Metazoa; phylum Arthropoda; class Insecta; order Diptera; family Tachinidae; genus Nowickia; species Nowickia ferox. The sequence continues at coordinate 44,334,602 of OW387025.1, forward strand.
GTTCTCATTTGCTCATTGCCACAACTGATTGTATACGGTGGCGAATGAGGAATAAATATTCCGAGTATGGCCGCATATTTTTTACTGATTAAACATTCATACCCTGTGTATAAACATACTCCAACTGAAAGTATGAAAGAGAGTTAATTAGCTTGATACGCATGTGTCTTTTTACTTTTATGCCCAGTACACATCTGGCATGTGCCAAAAAAAGCGTAACCACTAATTACTAATGAAGAACTTTTTGATTAAGACATGTATTATATATTAATAAAAATATTTCATTCGATAAGAATTGAAAATACTGAACTTAAGCCCGATTCAACAAAATGTCTCACTTAAATCATCATGGGTACGTGACAAATATATGTTCACTTGGCAATGACAGTTTCATATGCTGGAAAGTAAAATCAACTGTAGAAAGCAAAAACAATGTAACATAATATCCACTACAATAATACTTACATGTATGTACCGACGGTACATCGAATAAGTAAAAAGAATTAATGTGATGATCGATAAAGAAAAGCAAGAATAGTTAAACATACTTAGGTAGAATAGAATAGAAAATGAAAAAAACGGAAAATAGAAAATGAATAGTGATACTTACAAAAGTATTTACCAAAGGTAAATCAATAATTGTATACACAATAAAATAATTTCTCATATTCCATTTCATTGAAAATTTGCGTTAAAGAACTGATGTTAATAACAATATCTACCCCAGTAGATAGACATGGGTACTGATGAAGTGCTTGGCTGCACAGAAAAATATCGCTATTTCCCCCAGCTAAAAAGTCTACTTTAATATTTCTTCTCTTCGTTAGAAAATCACAATAATTAATAAAAATATTTCATTCGATAAGAATTGAAATTACTGAACTTAATCACGATTAAATTTAAAAAAATTTTAAATAAAGTTGGCAATAATTTCATACAAATGGCATAGCAAATAAATATGAAACAAAAAAATCGCATTTCAATAACAAGAGATTTATCAATAAATTTATCTGGTTCAATGATTGCGAAGCAATGTTCTATTTTTACCAAATCGATTCTCCTGGCAAACCACCTGGATACTCGTATTCGCCTGTACATTGACCAATTTTAATTTAATTTAAAAAAAATTAAAATTTAATTAAACCTTCGACGAATAACTTTTTCAAGCTGTCTGCTCCAACTTTATTATTATATTAACTTTGAAAAATAAGCAAAGCAAATATTGCTGATATTTTTTTTACATAGCAAGAAACAAAAAAACAAAAACCGGAAACAAAGTGCCCTTGAGGAATACTCTACATGAGTACCTCAAAAAAAAAAAAATTGTGAAGTGAGTTCAAACGGCAGAAATGCATATTTTACTGTGAGTTCTGAAGCTCTTAATGTTACCAATAAAAATAAAAAATATGTTGATGGTCTTTTTCTAACGGCAGACACTTTTTCGTCAGCGATCAACTTCGCTTTGTCCAATGTCAACTAGTGATTCGTTAACATAACAATTGCCTAGTACTTCTTCATATAGGTCAGCGATATCATCCTCTTCGGGCTCGTGTACATCACTTAACAAAGTTATTACTACAGATAACAGTAGCACTAAACCCAAGGTCCAAGTCGGAATGGACAGGTATATAACTGTGGTAAAGCGTGGGCGAAGCCCAAATTTTTCAAAAATTTCATCTGCTCCAAAGATGTCTAGGGATAAGAGCGCATCATCTACTAATCGTCAAAATCAGTTTTCACTATTGCAAGACAATAACGACAAGCCCGCTGCATTATCGCAAAAGTCTTTTAAGCCACCACCTATGTATCTGAGAGAAAAATACTCTAACGCACTTCTAAAAAAAACTATTGTCGGCCATTGGTGAAAATACTTTTCACATCATTCCAATTAAACGAGGTAATATTGATGAAACTAAGATCCAAATATATAATGAAAAAGATTTCCGAAAAATTATTAGTGAATTTAAAAAAAAACAAAACAAATTTTTACACTTACCAAATTAAAAGTGTTAAAGGCCTACAAATAGTATTAAAGGGCATAGATTCAAATGGTGAACCCGAAGAAGTAAAATGTGCTCTTATCGACAAAGGAGTTAAGGTAAAAAATGTTACTAATATAATTAACAGAGAAAAAGTCCCCCATCCCTTATTTCGCGTCGAACTCGAGCCGAATGACATACAATTGAAAAAAAATTAAACCCATCCAATTTATAGCGTAAAGTTTCTCTTACACCGAAAAATCACAGATCACAGCACAGATCACCTCAACATAAATCTAGGTTTAAAGAGTGCACTAAACGACTGCATCTCTTAAAAATTATCTGGAAGATATTGATGTCACACCAGCATCTAATTACTCTTTGTGGCGCGCTGCTAGAAAGCTTAAAATACCCGTCGAGTTTAAATCACCTCTGCGCACATCTACCGGAGATTGGGCAAGAAGCGACTGTGAAAAAGGTAAATTATTTGCTGAGCATTTAAAATCCGTATTTACCCCAAACTCATGTACTGGTGCTGTTGATTTGCCGAGTGTAGTTGCGCTACCCCCTCGACCTATAAAGTTTAAGACGCGTGATGTACAAAAACTAATTGCTGAACTCAACCCGAAAAAAGCTCCGGGTATTGATGAAATTAGTAACCAGTTGCCTCGTATTGCAATTAGAATCCTGTTATTAATTTTTAACGCCATTTTACGTCTGGAATATTATCTAAACAGCTGGAAGCTTGCCAAGGTTAAAATGATTCCAAAGCCGGGCAAAGATCTTACCAAGGCCGAGTCATATAGGCCAATAAGTTTACTGTCAACAATGTCAAAGCTCTTTGAAAAGTTACTCATGATAAAATTTTCCCCAATTCTAACTGATAATGCATACCGGACCATCAATTTGGTTTTAGAAGTCAGCATAGCACCATTGAACAAACTCATAGATTGGTTCAATTTATACGAAAAACTTTTGAAGAAAAGAAGTATTGCTCTGCGCTATTTATTGACGTTTCTCAGGCATTTGATAAAGTGTGGCATGAAGGCCTAATTTTAAAATTAAAGACTTACTTACCGATAAACATTCTAAATCTTTTGGAAAAATACATTATTGCCCGGAAATTCACTGTTGTGGAAGGAGACTTTATGAGTATGCCTGAAACAATCTCATCGGGTGTGCCACAGGGGAGTATACTGGGGCCAGTTTTGTATTTGATTTATATTGGTGATATGCCTTTGAGCAATAATATTCACACATCTACATTTTCCGATGATACAGCCTGCCTTAGTATGCACGAAAACCCTCACGAGGCTTCCCGATATCTTCAGCAACATATTACCCAGCTAGAACTATGGTTAAATAGGTGGAGAATAAAGGTAAACGAACAGAAGTGTGCTCAGGTAACATTTACCCTACGAAAAGACACTTGTTCCCCCATTACAATCAATAATCAAATTGTTCCTCAAAATTTACAAGTGAAATACCTTGGTATACACCTTGATCGAAGGCTTACGTGGAAACACCACATTGACTCCAAGCTAACGCAAATGAAACTTAAACTAACTCAGATACATTGGCTGATTGGTAGAAATTCAACCCTCAGTCTAGATTGTAAACTTTTGATATACAAGTCGCTTTTAAAACCTATATGTTGCTACGGAATTCAGCTATGGGGCACTGCTTCAGCTTCAAATATAGAAAAAATTCAACGAAGGCAAAATAAAATTTTACGAATAATAACATCGGCTCCATGGTACATAAGAAATTCATATTTACATCGTGATTTGAATATGCCACAAGTAACTGAAGAAATTGCAAAATACGCAGGCAAATATCTTACAAAACTTGAGTCTCATCCTAATCCGCTTGCTCGTAATATCTTCAATTTTACTGGACACATCCGCTTAAAAAAGAGGGACACAAGGGCTCTAATACTCAACACTCCAGAAGAAACTGCTTGAAAATACTTTTGTTTTTGCTTATCACGACTTATGTATTATTAATAACTATCACTAAGTTTATGTCCGACACTGGTCGGGCCTAATTAATTATATTTAGATTTAAGATTTGAATAATTATTGTTAGTTCATATTTGAAGATACAATAAATAAATATATGTACTAAAAAAAAAAAACCGACAAATCACAATTAAAGAGCCTCGTAAGCGTTCAGGTCCCGTACAGTGCCACAATTGCCAAGAATATGGCCACACAAAAACTTACTGCAAATTACCGACAGTTTTTGTTATCTGCGGTGTATTGCACGGTTCTGCTAGCTGTACGAAGCCAAAAGATCAAGCTGAAAAAAATGTAGTAATTGTGGAGGTAATCACACCGCTAACTACAGGACATCTGTATATTCTTTATGGGACAGAAACCTAAATTAGCTTCAGCTCAATCATCAAACGCGTTCTCCGCCAATTTTCCTCCAATGAGCCAACCAGGTACTTCACGTGTATCATATGCCGATGCTGTTAACACAAATTCTTTTCCCACGCAGAAAATGTCCCCACCTAGTAATTCAACAAATGCTAACGCAAGCTTTAACTTCATTCGCCTTGAAGTCAATACTGATAATCTGGTGCAAACTATAAACAACTTTACTACAAATATGACTAGCATGATGCAAGAAATGCTGCGAATGCAGAATACTCTGCTTCAAGCATTAATTAACAAGCCATGAACACGTTAAAAATATGTTTCTGGAACGCAAATCGCATTCGCCATCACAAAATTGAGCTCGAGCACTTCCTTTCGGAAAAAATATTGATATAATGCTGGTCTCTGAGACTCATTTAACCTCAAGAAGCTTATTTAAAATAAATCGTTACATTCTATATGATTCAAAGGACCCTATAGGAAGAGCATGCGGTGGATCGGCAGTTTTATTAAATTCAAGACTCAAGCACTATATTCTTGATAACATCTGTGCAGAACATTTACAAGCAACTAATATTTGTGTTGAAAATTTTTGTACAAATTTCGTTATATCATCAATTTACTCCCCTCCAAGATTCTCAATCACTGAGGATGAATACGAGGATTTCTACAAATCTCTTGGGCCTTGTTTCGTAGCAGCTGAATACTACAATGCAAAACATACTTTCTGGGCCTCACGCCTTATTACACCCATAGGTCGAGCGTTGTTCAATACAATTTCAAGAATGGGCTAGGATGTTATTTCGAGTGAGGAGCCGACTTACTGGCCTACGGATATACACAAAATTCCAGATGTTATAGATTTTGGAGTCATGAAAAATATTTCTAGGGATTTAGTTCATGTCGAAGCTTCCCTAGATCTCTCCTCCGATCACTCTCCCACTATCGTTACAATCTGTAACCCACTAAGAAGTGATTTACCTCACCCATATCTGATGATCAATCGTGTTAATTGGCTAAGATTCAAAAAATATCTTAGTAGTCATTACACGGAAAACATAATGCTAAGATCATCCGATGATATTGAATCTAACATTGCGAATATTAACGAAAATATTAAGCAGGCTGCTGAACATGCTACTACCTCCCACCCGCAGACTGGGTTTAATAGAATTTATTCTACAGATATTGAACGTCTTATGCGTGAAAAAAAGAGCTAGACGGGAATGGCAACAGCACAGATCGCCCCAGCATAAAATTAGATTTAAAGAGTGCACTAAACGACTGCAAGAGTTGCTTGCATATGAAAAATCTGCATCTCTTTAAAATTATCTGGAAAATCTCAATGTCACACCAGCATCTAATTATTCTTTGTGGCGCGCTGCGAGAAAGCTTAAAACAGCCGTTGAGTTTAAACCTCATATGCGCACTTCTACCGGAGGTTGGGCAAGAAGTGATACTGAAAAAGGTAACTTGTTTGCAAAACACTTAAAATCCGTATTTACCCCAAACAGATGTACTGCTGCTGTTGATATACTGAGTGTAGTTGCTCTACCCCCTCGACCCTTAAAGTTTAAGATGCATGAAGTACAGAAACTAATTACTGTACTCAACCCGAAGAAAGCTCCAGGTATTGAAGGAATGAGTAATAATATGCTGATCAAGTTGTCTCGTGTTGCAATTAAAATCCTTCTATTTATTTTTAATGCCATATTACGACTAGAGTATTATCCACACCTCTGGAAGCTTGCCGAGGTCAAAATGATTCCAAAGGCGGGCAAAGACCTTACCAAGGCTGAATCGTACAGGCCAATAAGTCTACTATCAACAATGTCTAAACTTTTCGAAAAACTGCTCATGATAAAATTGTCCCCAATTCTAACTGATAATACGTGCATACCATACCATCAGTTTGGTTTTAGAAGTTAGCATAGCACCATTGAACAAACGCATAGATTGGTTAAATTTATAAGAAGAACATTTGAAGAAAAGAAATATTCAATATGTCATTACAAAAAAGCTTTCAGCAAATTGTAATACGATGAATCAAAACAATTCACATATTCCATTTGCAAAAAAAGTTTGCGTATATAAAGCAGAAATCTACATCCACTGACACCACACACAGTGGACCAAACAAGAAAGAACGCTGATGAGGAAGGTTTGGTGGCCTTCGAAAACAGCCGGTTGTTCCGTTCAACTATGTGTTTGTCAGAATATTTACAACTAAGTTTGGTGTTATTTGTTCATTAATAATTATCACATATAATTTAGCTTACAAAGCGATACGAACTTTAGCCTGATCAAATCATAAATATAGAAACAAATGAAGTTCGAACAATAATAGTTAAAATTAGCTAAAAATTAATAGTCATGGGCCAGTGGCAAAAATTAAAAATAAAAATATACTTATAGTATCAAACCAAAAAAGATTGTCTTAAGTAGAACAAAAAATTAGCAAATTAACTAACATGTGCATAATTAGTAAAGAACAAACGACAACGGCAAGACTGTTGTAAATTTAGAGATGGTAAAAATGAGCTTTCATTACAAAAAAGGCTTCAGCAAATTGTAATACGATGAATCAAAACAATTCACGTATTTCATTTCCAAAAAAAGTTTGCGTATATAAAGCAGAAATCTACATCAACTGACACCACACACAGTGGACCAACCACAAAAGAACGCTGATGAGGAAGGTTTAGTGGCTTTCGAAAACAGGCGGTTGTTCCGTTCAACTATGTGTTTGTCAGAATATTTACAACTAACTTTCGTGTTATTTGTTCATTAATAATTATCACATGTAATTATGGCTTACAAAGCGATACGAACTTTAGCCTGATCAAATAATAAATATAGAAACAAATGTAGTTCGAACAATAATAATTAAAATTAGCTAAAAAAAAGAAAAGAAATATTGTTCTGCCCTCTTCATTGATGTGTCTCAGGCATTTGATAAAGTATGGCATGAAGGCCTTATATTAAAATTGAAATCATATCTACCAATAAATTTTCTGAAGCTATTGGAAAGTTATATTACTAGCCGTTGATTGAGCCCGAATCTATATCATCCGGTGTGCCACAGGGGAGCATATTGGGGCCAGTTTTGTATTTGATTTACACTTGTGATATGCCTTTGAGCAGCAATATCTATATATCTACATTTGCCGATGATACAGCCTGCCTTAGTATGCACGAAAACTCTCACGAGGTTTCCCGATATCTACAAGAACATATTACACAGCTGGAACTATTGTTAAACTTATGGAGAATTAAAGTTAACGAACAAAAGTGTGTTCAGGTAACATTTACCCTGCGAAGAGATACTTGTTCCCCAATTCGAATCAACAATCAAGTTGTTCCTCAACATTCACATGTAAAATACCTTGGTATACACCTTGGTCGACGGCTTACATGGAAACACCATATTGACTCAAAGCTAACACAAATGAAACTTAAATTAACTCAGATACATTAGCTGATTGGTAGAAATTCAACACTCAGTCTAGATTGTAAACTTTTAATATACAAGTCGCTTTTGGTGCTACGGAATACAGCTATGGGGCACTGCTTCAGCTTCCAATATAGAGAGAATCCAACGAAGGCAAAACAAGATTTTAAGACTAATAACATCGGCTCCATGGTACATCAAAAATTCAAATTTACATCGTGATTTGAATATACCACTAGTGACTGAAGAAATTAAAAAATACGCAGGCAAATACTTAACAAAACTCGAGTCTCATCCTAATCCACTTGCTCGTAACATCTTGAATTTTACTGGACAGATCCGCTTAAAAAAGAGGGACACTATGGCTCTAATACTCAACACTCCAGATGAAACAGCTTGAAAATATTTTTGTAATTTATACGATATTTATGTATTTTTTAATTCTTATCACTAAGTTTATGCCTGACACTGGTTGGGCCTAATTATTATATCTAGATTTAAGATTTGAATACTTATTGTTAGTTCATTTTTTTAATATTCAATAATGAATATACGCATGAAAAAAAAAATATTATGTTTCCAGCGGCATGATTTATACAAGTCTTTATAATTTGTGCAAATCATGTTAATTTATACATTATTTACCATACATTTTGCATATGGATAAATCGCCTTAAATTAGTTGATTTGTTTTAAATAATGTCGAAAATACTATTGTTCGAACTCAATTTAATTTCAAACTCCAGCCCTGGGTCATCTATCAATAGTGATTGAAAATTTCAAAAAAATGACTAAGGAATATTTAAATAATTTTAAATGTCAACTACATGTGATTAAAATTCACATTACAGTTGCTGCGGCCACCTTATAAAGCACGTGCTTAAATTGTATACGAAAATTCGAACAACAAATCACTCACAAGCTCTGTGGAAACACTTGGAAGTTATTTACTTAAACTTACTTCATTTAAAGTCTGTGGAAATATACTATTAGAGATACCTTTGGTGGAGCAAAGAAAGAATTTGAGCACTAAGTTAAGTTTTACTGTGTAAATAAACCGACACCACAACCCAAAACTTCACGTCTTTATCATTCGCTCTTGACCAGTTCTTTATGGCACCATGGTCTGCTTGCACAACGGAAGGTTGGCAATTGAACACCTTCCATTCAGTGGCAGTAGAGTAACGTGTATGGTCAAGCTGTCCTTCAATTTCTTTATAAAAATTATCATTGAATAAGCTGACTATCATGCCTTCGTGCATATTGCCATTTTTTTTTCAATTCCTTCACTGCTAACGGTGCCAACCTATTCTTGACTGCGATGATGCAAGGCCACCAAACACTACATTCCCTTAATTTGCTGGTGTTTGTCAACAGTAGCTAAGACCCTATAAGATCTGTGAAATATACTTGCCAAAAGATGTGATCGGTTATTAAAGCATTTTGTTTTAGAAAAGGATGTTGCGATCAACAAGAAATGAATTATATGGATTAAACGAAATGCAATATCAATCAATATTTGTTAAGTTGAATGAAAATTGTTTTCTCAATGCCAAATTTAGATGAAAATTGTTAAAAGATTTTTATTAGGCAGAAAACTTAAAAATATGAGATAAGTTATTACATAACCTCTTTTCAAACTTCACAAATATGTAGTTATGTATATCACTTTATTTATTCGCAAATTTTTGTTATGATAATTACACATTTTTGTAAAAAAAATTCTGGGGGAAGACTTAAATTTTTTGCTATATGGGAACATTTTTCTTCATTTCTCTCAAAAAACAAACTTCAAAAATCCTTATTTTTCAAAACATAGAGAGAATGGAAGTACCTTCTATATTTATACCATGGTAGAATTGAAATACCGTCTATATTTATATAATGGTATAACTTATGTATATTTTTTGAGTACTCATTCTCTGATATGTATATGTATATATAAATGTATAAAAAATAAAGTGATTGTTAAATAAAGGTACAAATTGAATTTCGTTTTTAGGTTCCTTTAGGTGCTAAGGGCACCGTCGTTGGGACTTATCCTGTAACTGATCCAAATCCTGTGCGCTTAGAATGTGTCAAAGCAGTGGATAATTTTTATGAAATTCTTTTTGACAAACATATACCTAATGGTAACGATATATACGGCATTGCCAAAGAACGTGTATATAAAGTACCAGAATCTTCGGTACTTCTGATATATACTCAAGGTAAATATAAAAAAAAATTGTTCTTTTAATCTAATTCAAATAAATAACCCTCAGGTAATAATAAAAATGAAACTCCGTACATCTCAAAAATATTAACTAATTTAGAAAACAATGCAAATATCTCAGTAAATTCGTGGAGAAGCCAAACAACTGCAGACTTATCTAGCAGTGAATCATGTATAAACTTTTTGGATAAAAATTCCGATATCAAACAGACACAAGTTGTGCAAAAAGGAGGCGACGACTTTTGGATGCCTGCTGCGAATATAAAACTGAAACATTCAGTTCAAATTATGCAAAATCCCAATCAGAGCCAAACTGAACAACAACAAAAAATTACATCATCAATAGAACCGCAACAATGTAATGATGGTACACAACTTTTAAAGTCTCTTCTTGGGTTGGCTGTTAATCAAATTGATGTAATACATGGGTCAACAGTTGCAACAAAGGCATGTTTTTCATATCAAATCAGAATCATTCGATAATCATTTACCAATATTTTTCCATTACAGGCAAAACTGCCACAGCCACCAACAAGTTGGCGCGCTGATGCTCTTAATTTTCCTCCAATACCTCTGCCATCCAAAGCACCATTGTCTCTAATTGGATGTAATAATTTTCCATTGTCAACAGTACAGCAAGTGGTGCCACAATACCAACAACAACATGTGAGTACAAATTTCCGTTTGAAAGTTTAACATATTCCTATTCCGCGTTTTCTTAGCAAGTGCATTTCCACCAAGGAAATCAAATAACTAAACAGGGGTCGTATTTTCAGGCCTTACCTCAACAGCAACAAAATTTATCTCAAGACAAGAAATTCAGTTCAAAAAGTTCAAATGAAAAAGGCGCATTTATACCGCTCCAAGTTTCCCGAGGAAGTTTTTCTAAAATTTCTCCAACACCAACAATATCATCAAATATCAAAAATTATTCATTTCTGCATAAAGACATCATCACTCAAAACGTACGTGTATTGAAATTGAACATTTTAAAATATTTTAATGTAAAGAATTTCTTTTTGTTATTGCTTAAGCACGTCCAGATGCGTTTCATTTCTGCTTAGGAAGGTCTTCAGACTTCAACCAAAAAATTCTTAAAAAATATTAAAAACATATTTAATTTAATTGAGCTAGCATGAATATTTTAATCAGAAAAAATTGATTAATCGGGCTTAAGTTTAGTATTTTTCCATTATTATTGAATTAAATATTTGTTTGCTGAAGAAGAAAAAAAATTAAATTAGACTTTACATGGGTGGAAATGCAATCATTTTTCTGTGCATGCAGCCACGTTCTTCAACAGCACCCATCTACTTTGGTAGAGATTGTTATTAACATCAGCTATTTAACATGCATTTTTTTTTTAATGAAATACAATATGAGAAATGATTATATTGTGTATACAATTATTGATTTACCATTGGTAAATGCATTTGTAAGTATGGCTGAGTTTACATCTGGCTTTTCTTGTGTTGCCATTTTCAGATGTGTGCAATGCCATTCCCATCAAGTTTTTGATAACACACAATTTTATTGTGTCATTGTGACAGTAAAGTGTCCCATCCCTAAATAATGGCAATACGGAAACATTATCTACATCAGGAACTAATTTTGATATAATGACATTTAGTGTAAATTGTATTAGCAATTGTGAGACTTGGTTTTTCGTATTGTTGCTTAATTAATATATATAGGATTGCATAATCGCAAAATTATTCAATTGGTATCACCGTATGGCCGAGTCTATTAGTTGTGTATGAAACTGTTTAACATAATATATACGTGTTTAATCAAATAGGTTTTCATTAGTAATTAGTGGTTACGCTTTTTTGGCACATGGTACACAGATGTAAAGTCGGCCTATGCTTAGCAGTAATAAGAAAAAAATTAAGACAATCTAATGAACGTCAAAGGAAGTGGTGGAAAAGACCAGGGCTTAATAGGCGCCACCAAAGGATTCTATTGTAATCTGGATTACAGTTTACGCAAGCAGTATTCAAGTTGGTTAACAAATGTCGTGCACATGAAGACCTTAATGCCACCGAAATTTCTGTCCATGAAGTTTTCTTTGCGTTTCTGTCACTATAAATTAGGGTTGTTATCTGTCCTCTTTTTCCTCTTTTTGGCATCTCTGTCCTCGGAAAAAATTAGCGTCCGGGAAAGTTCTACTTTTTAAGGATTTTTTCCCTTTAAATTGGTTGACAAATGGTATTTATTAAAAACTAATTTAAAAGGGAAATATGGTCTACACCTAACATTATATGTAAGATAAAAGCGTCAAATTCAATCGCAGAGAGAATTATGTTACGTGTAGACTTCAAATTAGTCTTATAAGATTTTTTATAAGAGCGTTGTTGTAAGAAATCCTATAACAACAATCTTATGAGATGAACTGTCAAAAAACACACGTACATGAAAATAAATTAGTATGCATGTGTGAGTGTTTATTAAAATATATTAAAAATAATGTTTTGGACAAAATTTCTGGCATTTTATATGTTTAAATGTGCTTAATTTGATTTATAAATTAAAGTTTGTGTGAAAAAGGGAAAACAAAATAAATCATTATACAAAAATAATACATGTTAACTCGATGAGAATTTGCATAAAATTAAATGTTATAAGATAAGTAAAATTACTTGTTTCTGTTGCATGAAATGAAGAGAAATATCGGCATTTTATTTTTGTTATTCTGCCGACGTTCTCTAACATATCATGTCAGAGTTAATCGCAGTTGTATACGAAATATTATAAATAACACTGCTCATAAGGGTTGTGGTATGTTATTTTAAGACGTAGAATTATTAAGATGTATTTAAAATATCGACGGACTTGCGTTAATAACTAGTTCCAAAATAATACAGCACAGCTTTAAGCAAGAGTTCAAAATTTTATTTTATGAACAAATTAGACATTTGAACTAAACAATGAAAGTTTATTTTTTGTACAAACGAACACAGAAATGTAAAACATGTAACATATATGCAACATATTTGTCAGAAAAGATATCGCTATAAGATTTTATTGGTAGTAATATTATTGGAAATAATCCATTTCGTTTTATTTTTAAGTCCTACTTTTTTAAGCAAATGTCCAGGTTTTTCCCCCCTCAGCTGCCCTCTTTTTATAAATAACGCGATAACAACCCTACTATAAATGCTACGTACAGCTAAGGTCAAAACCATTTCTACACCCATAATTTTTGTCGTTTGGAGAAAATTAAAAAAAAAATTAAAAATAATCTAGCCAATATTTAAAGTGCTAACAAATAGTTTATACAAAAAGCAAAAAAAGTAGTTTATAAATAAGATAACAAGACAAAATTATTAAAAAGGCATTGGACAAAAGTATTTATACAGGCATAAAATATGTAAATGCAAAAATACGTGCAATATGCTATTGGTCGTTAACTGGTTTGACCATACTGTGATTTACGGTACCACGTCAACAAATGGCACCGCAATATGGTCTAATATGTTCTTAAAATAGTAATAGTTCCTAAGGCAGTCTCCACAAATGACAATATTGAATTAATTTTACTTCATGTGAAATAATAACTTAATTTTACGTCGGATGCCATTTGTTGACGTCTTGGCACCGCAAATCGCAGAATGTGACAATATGACGACCCCAAGCATTTTGCATATATTTATTCAAGTATTTTATGCCTGTACAAATATATTTGTCCAACTCCTTTTTAATATTTTTGTTACTATTGTTGCTATTTTAATTATAAATTACATTTTTATTTTTTTGAATAAACATATCTATTAGCACTCTAATTATTGTCATTATTTATTTTTTAAATTTCTTCTTAATTTTCCTCAAATAAAATAAGTACAAACATCTATATATATAAAATCGCAGTGTGTTTGTTTGTAACGCATAATCTCTGGAACTATAAGAGCTGTGGAGCTGAAATTTTTAACAAGGGTTCGGGTCAATACCGGGTATGTATTCGTTTAGTTTTTGGCCAATAAAGTGACCACTATGTGGAGTAATTTGTAGTGTAAAAAAATAATTGAGAGTAAGACAACGTTTGCTGGGGTCATCTAGTGTACGTATAGAAAAATTGCAAACATAAACTGAAAAAATATTTCAGGTTTATTACATTTCCCGTAGAAATATGTCAAATAAGCGCTTAATAAACCTGAAATATTTTTTATGAATTAGACCGAAAGACTTTAAATGTAACAAAACACACTGATTTGGCAAAAAATGTTTTGACCAACAGTTGTCAGGGAAAATAAAAAATTAACCAACTTTGGGAGTCAATGCCCAACAGGAATGTTGGGATGGTCTGCGCTGTTGCTATTTCCTTCACATACGAGACGTTCAATATCCGTAGAATAAATTCTATTAAACCCAGTCTGCGGATGGGAGGTAGTGGCATGCTCAGCAGCCTGTTTAATATATTCGTTAAGATTGGCAATATTAGAATTAATATCATTATGTGTTCTTAGCGTAATGTTTTCAGTGTCATGATTACTAAGACATTGTTTGAACCCCAGCCAATTAACACGATTGATCATCTTCATATATGGGTGAGATAAAACACTTCTTAGTGGGTTACAGATTGCAACGATAGTGGGAGAGTCATCGGAGGAGAAATCTAAAAAACCTTAAACATTAACTAAATCCCTATAAATATTTTTCATGACGCCAAAATCTATAACATCCGGAATTTTTTGTATGTCTGTAGGCCAGTAAGTAGGATCCCCACTAGAAATGACTTCCAAGCCCATTTCTGAAATTGTGTTGAACAACGCTCTTCCTCTAGGTGTAAAAAGGCGCGAACACGAGAACGTATGTTTTGCATTTTAGTCTCCAGCTGCTATGAAACAAGGTCCAAGCGATTTGTAAAAATTCTCGTATTGATCCTCAGTGATTGAGAATCTTGGAGGGGAGTAAATTGATGATAACGAAAATTGTGCAAAAATTTTCAATACAAATATTAGTTTTTTGTAGATGTTCTGCACAAATGTTATCAAGAATATAGTGCTTGAGTCTTTACTTTATTATAATTGCTGATCCACCGCATGCTCTTCCTCTCGCGTCCTTTGTATCATATAAGGTGTAGCCATTAATATTGAAAAGGCTTCTCGAAGTAAAATGAGTCGCAGAAACCGGCATTATATCAATATTTTCTTCCGTAAGGAAGTGCTCGAGTTCATTTCTGTATTTTCGAATGCCGTTTGCGTTCCAGAAACATATTTTTAACATGTTCATGGCTTGTTAATTAATGCTTAAAGCAGAGTATTCTGCATTCTCAGCACTTCTTGCATCATCTTAGTCATATTTGTAGTAAAGTTGTTTAAAGTTTGCACCAGATTATCAATTGTGGCTTCATGGCGACTGAAATTATAGCTTGTGTTAGCACTTGAAGAATTATTAGGTGGTGACACTTCCTTGTGGGAATAAAACTGATCTTCACAGCGTACGTATACGATACATCTGTAGTAATTGGCTGGACCATTTGATAAGTTCTTTCCGTTTGAGCTCGACTTACCTTAGGTTTTAACAGTGTGATTACCTCCACAGTTACTGCATTTTTTTTTATCACTTTGATCTTTTGGCTTATTGCAACTAGCAGTACCGCGCACACAACGCAAATAGTAGGTAAATTGCAGTACGTTTTTGAGTGGCCATATTCTTGACAATTATGGCACTGCACACGTCCTGAACGCTTTTGTGGTTCTTCAACTTTGATTTTTCGGTATAAGAAATATTACAAGTTATAAATTGGATGGGTCTCATTTTTCTTCAATTATATGTCATTTAGTTCTGTTTAACGCGAAACAGATGTTAAGGGATCTTCTCCCTATTTAATATGTTTGATACATTTTTTACTTTTAATCCCTGGAGGACGAATGCACCTTTTATTTCTTCGGGAACAACATTCGAATCTATGCCCTTCAGTACAATTTGCAGGTCTTTAGCACTACTAAGCTGGTATGTGTAGAAATTTGTTTTATTGTTTTCAAATTCAGTAACCATTTTACGGAAATCTTTTTCTTCATAAATTTGAATTTTCGTTTCATGAATGTTACCACGTTTTATACAATGTAAAATTTATTCTCACCAATGACCGAGATTACTTTTTTAATAAGAGCGTTTGAATTTTTTCTCTCAGGTAGATTGGTGGTGGCTTGGAGGTTTTGTTCGAGGATTCATCGGGTTTGTCGTTGTCGTGTTGCAAGATTTTAAAACGGTTTTGACGGCTAGTTGATATCTTGGGAACTGATGAGATTTTTGATGAATTTGGGCTTTGCCCACGCTTTACAACTGTGATATATCTGTCCATACCGACTTACACCTTAGGTTTCTGACTATTGTTATCAATAGTGATAACTTGGTTAAGAGATGAGCACGAGCCCGGAGCAGATGATGTCGCTGGTTTAAATGATGAAGTACTAGACAGCGGTAATGTTAGAGAATCACTAGGTGGCATTGGACAAAGCGAAGTTGATCGCTCACGAAAAATTCGCTTTTCCGTTAGAAAAATACTATCATCAGATTTTTTATTTTTATTATTTGGGTTAAGAGTTTCAGAATTAACAGTAAAATAGGCATTTCTGCCGTTAGAACTTACTTCACAATATTTTGTTTTTGATGTACTCATGTAGAGTATTCCTCAAAGTCACTTTGTTTCCGGTTTTTTGTTTGTTTTTGTTGTTTCTGACTATGTAAAAAAAATATTAGC
This sequence comes from Nowickia ferox, assembly GCA_936439885.1. Classification (NCBI taxonomy): domain Eukaryota; kingdom Metazoa; phylum Arthropoda; class Insecta; order Diptera; family Tachinidae; genus Nowickia; species Nowickia ferox. The sequence continues at coordinate 44,351,331 of OW387025.1, forward strand.
AATATTTGCTTTGCTTATTTATCAAAGTTAATATGTATTACAAATATTTTTTGTATGATTTTTTGTTTGTTTAGTATGTACATAAGAAAAGCTCAGCTAAGACGTCTGTTCACTATCAAGGTTCAACGAGAACTTTTTGTGGCATATTTTAAAAAGCAAGTATTGGGTAGGAAAGCTAAAGAATAATTTTAAAGCATTTAGTGATTTTTTACGTCCTTTATTAATTCTATTCTTAAGGCTTTTGATTAGATCTGTAGACATTTTCTAATTCCATTAAAGAAAAAATAATGCCATTTTTTCCCAAGCAAGAAAACAGAAGATGCGTTTAGCGAACATATACATACAAACAAGCTTACACAAGTATTTATAATTTGGAGTAATTTGATTACTTAACATCCTATTGTTAAGAATTTAAAAACTTATGAAATGTAAAATGCTTTTTATACAAAGTAACTAAGGATTTTTTTTCGAATTTTTATTCGAATGACAACACTAATATATACATACCTACATATCGTAATCGAAAGTACAAAAGTACATAACAGCACTTTTTCTAATTTTACAGGAAAAAACGTTATAAAATAAATATATACTTTAGAAATAGCAACAAATAATACAATATGTAATTAAAACACATCAACTAAACTATTTAAAAAATAATCTGCCTGTTCCAGGATGTCACTTATTTTCGTTCGCATTTAAAACGGCAAACAGCTGTTTTGCGTGCCACTAAAAGCCTTTAGCCTTTGTACAAATTTGTGCTCAAATAAATATTTTTTCAGTCATTTGTACGAACTCAAATGTCAAAAGCAGTCACTTGTATTTTTATTGTCGACTGAGACAAAATACAACAAATTATTTTTATTTACATAAATAAAATATTTTGTTTTGCCAATGAGTAAATAGAATACCGGCTTCGCTGGCAATGAGTTTCTTGCGTAACCGGTCTCCTCACGTCTGGGCTTATAAATAAGCGGTTTTGTGTCCTTTTTATGTTCTTTGTGATACTCTAGGATGTATGTGTGTTCGACAAAAGCTTCGATGAGTAAAGATTTTCTGCCTAGCACCGCTTCCGCTAGTTATAATGAAAGTTGATTAAAAACTATCGGTGTTATGTATGAGAAAAAACTCACAAGAAGTTAACATAAGTGGCACGAATTTTGCCATACAATTTTACATTAAAAATCACGCTGAGATTCAATCGTGTGTTAAAACTACATTATGTATGGAGGAATTCGTTAGCATGTACTTCATATACATAAGACCGTGTTTATTCATCTAAGCAGTTATTTTACATACAAAGAGGTGAAAATCCTTAAGGCATCCGGCTATACAGAAAACTTACTGAGCGGAGCCGGTATTCGGTATACATACATAAATGCAATAATAGAGGAGAATGTCCTTAAGGTCGGACGAAGGCCAGCTAAACCTACTCTACGAAGCCGACGTTGTGCATGCATACATACATATTGCACCCGGGTTCTCGTTGTACCTTCATAGTGAACAGACGTAATAGCGGAATTTTTCTTACATACATACTAAACAAAAAAAATCATACAAAAAAATATTCGTAGTACATATTAACTTTGATAAATAAGCTTCTTTTTGCTTTGCTAATATTTTTACATATAGAAATAACAAAAACAAAAAAAACCGTAAACGAAAAAACCCAGACAAAGTACCCTTGAGGAATACTCTATATGAGTACCTCAAATACAAATAATTGTGAAGTGAGTTATAACGGCAGAAATGTCTATTTTACTGTGATTTCTGATGCTCTCAATGATAACAATAAAAATAACAAATCTGTTGATAGACTTACTGTGAGTTCTGAAGCTCTTAATAAAAACAATAAAAATAAAAAATCTGAAGATAGACTTTCTCTAACGGCAAAGCCGCATTTTCGTCAGCGATCAACTTCGCTTTGTCCAATGCCAACTAGTGATTCGTTAACATTACCGTTGCCTAGTACCTCTACATTTAACTCAGCGATATTATCCGCTTCGGGCTCGTGGTCATCACTTAACCCTTTTTTCATTATAGATAAGAGTAGCCAAAAGCCCAAGGTCCAAGTCGGAATGGACAGATATATAACTGTGGTAAAGCGCGGGCGAACCCAAAATCTTCTAAAATTTCATCTGCTCCAAAAATCTCTAGGGATAACAGCGCATCATCTACTAATCACCAAAACCGTTTTCAAATATTGCAAGATGACAACGACAAACCTGCTGAATCTGCGAACAAAACCTCCAAGCCGCCACCAATCTATTTAAGAGAAAAAAACTCAAACGCTCTTATTAAAAAATTAATTTCGGTAATTGGTGAGAATAAATTTCACATTGTTCCAATAAAACGTGGTAACATTGATGAAACGAAAATTCAAATTTATAAAGAAAAAGATTTTCGCACAATGGTTTCTGAATTTGAAAAAAGTAAAACAAATTTCTATACATACCAGCTCAAGAGTGCTAAAGGTCTGCAGATCGTATTGAAGGGCATAGATTCCAGCGATTTAAGGTAAAAAATGTATCGAACATAATAAATAGGGAAAAGATCCCCCAACCTCTATTTCGCGTTGAACTGGAGCCAAATGATATAAAATTGAGAAAAAATGAGACGCACCCAATTTATAATTTAAAATATCTTTTATACCGAAAAATAACAGTTGAAGAACCACATAAGCGTTCTGGACCGGTACAGTGCCATAATTGTCAAGAATATGGCCATACTAAAACTTACTGAAATTTACCTACTGTTTCTGTTGTATGCGGCGAATTACACGGCACTACTAGTTGCAATAAGCCAAAAAATCAAAGCGATAAAAAATGCAGCAATTGTGGAGGTAATCACACCGCTAACTACAGAGGTTGTCCTGTGTACTCTTTCGTCAAACAGACTATGGGGCAAAAACCTAAATTAGCTCCAGCCCAATCAGCAAACGCTTTATTCGCCACTATTGCGCAAGTGGGCCAATCAGTTACTTCCCGTGTATCGTATGCCGATGCTGCTAAGACAAATTCTATTCCTACTCAAAATGTTTCACCACCAAATAATTCAACAAATACAAACTCAAGCTTTAATTTTAATCGCCTTAAAGCTACTATTGATAATCTGGTGCAAACTATAAATAATTTTACAACAAATATGACTAGCATGATGCAAGAAATGCTGCGAATGCAGAATACACTGCTTCAAGCATTAGTTAACAAACCATGAACACGTTAAAAATATGTTTCTGGAACGCAAACGGCATTCGCCAACATAAAAATGAACTTGAGCACTTCCTCACGGAAAAAAATATTGATATAATATTGGTCTCAGAGACTCATTTGACTTCGAGAAGTCTTTTTAAAATTTCTGGCTACATCTTATATGATTCAAAGGACCCAAGAGGAAGAGCATGCGGTGGATCAGCAATTCTAATAAGGTCAAGACTCAAGCATTATATTATTGACAACATTTCTGAAGAACATCTACAAGCAACGAATATTTGTATTGAAAATTTTTGCACTAATTTTGTAATATCATCAATTTACTCCCCTCCCAGATTCGCAATTACTGAAGATCAATACGAGGATTTCTACAAATCTCTTGGCCCTTGTTTCGTAGCAGCTGGGTACTATAATGCCAAACATACGTTCTGGGGTTCGCATCTTATCACACCCATAGGTCGAGCGTTGTTCAACACAATTTGAAAAATGGTCTTCGCCGTTATTTCGAGTGGGGAGCCCACTTACTGGCCTACTGACATACAAAAATTCCGAATGTTATAGATTTTGGCGTCATGAAAATATCTCTAGGGATTTAATTCAAGTTGAAGCTTCTCTAGATCTCTCGTCCGAATACTCTCCCACGATCGTTTCAATTTGTAGCCTATTAAGAAGTGACTTACCTCATCCTTATGTGAAGATGATAAATCGTGTTAATTGACTGGGATTCAAAAAATATCTTAGTAGTCATTGCACAGAAAATATTACGCTAGAACACCCGATGATATTGAATCTAACATTACCAACCTAAATGAAAATATTAAACAGGCTGCTGAACATGCCACTACCTCCCATCCGCAGACTGGGTTTAATAGAATTTATTCTACTGATATTAATCGTCTCGTGTGTGAGAAAAGAAGAGCTAGAAGGGAATGGGAACAGCACAGATCACCTCAACATAAAACTAGGTTTAAAGAGTGCACTAAACGAATCCAAGAGTTGCTTGCATTTGAAAAAACTGCATCTCTTAAAAATTATCTGGAAGGTCTTGATGTCACACCAGCATCTAATTACACTTTGTGGCGCGCTGCTAGAAAGCTTAAAACACCCGTCGAGTTTAAACCACCTCTGCGCACATCTACCGGAGATTGGGCAAGAAGCGACTCTGAAAAAGGTAAATTATTTGCTGAGCATTTAAAATCCGTATTTACCCCAAACTCATGTTCTGGTGCTGTTGATTTGCCGAGTGTAGTTGCGCTACCCCCTCGACCCATAAAATTTAAAACGCGTGATGTACAAAAAACTCAACCCGAAAAAAGCTCCGGGTATTGATGAAGTTAGTAAACAGATGCTGATGAAGTTGCCTCGTATTGCAATTAGAATCCTGTTATTAATTTTTAATGGCATTTTACGTCTGGAGTATTATCCAAACAGCTGGAAGCTTGCCAAGATTAAAATGATTCCAAAGCCGGGCAAAGATCTTACCAAGGCTGAGTCATATAGGCCAATAAGTTTACTGTCAACAATGTCAAAGCTCTTTGAAAAGTTACTCATGATAAAATTTTCCCCAATTCTAACTGATAATGAGTGCAACATAGCACCATTGAACAAACTCATAGATTGGTTCAATTTATACGAAAAACTTTTGAAGAAAAGAAGTATTGCTCTGCGCTGTTTATTGACGTTTCTCAGGCATTTGATAAAGTGTGGCATGAAGGCCTAATTTTAAAATTAAAGACTTACTTACCAATCAACATTCTAAATCTTTTGGAAAGTTACATTATTGCCCGGAAATTCACTGTTGTGGAAGGAGACTTTATGAGTATGCCTGAAACAATCTCATCTGGTGTGCCACAGAGGAGTATAATGGGGACAGTTTTGTATTTGATTTATATTGGTGATATGCCTTTGAGCAGTAATATTCACACATCTACATTTGCCGATGATACAGCCTGCCTTAGTATGCACGAAAACCCTCACGAGGCTTCCCGATATCTTCAGCAACATATTACCCAGCTAGAACTATGGTTAAACAGGTGGAGAATAAAGGTAAACGAACAAAAGTGTGCTCAGGTAACATTTACCCTACGAAAAGACACTTGTTCCCCCATTACAATCAATAATCAAATTGTTCCTCAAAATTTACAAGTGAAATATCTTGGTATACACCTTGATCGAAGGCTTACATGGAAACACCACATTAACTCTAAGCTAACGTAAATGAAACTTAAACTAACTCAGATACATTGGCTGATTGGTAGAAATTCAACCCTCAGTCTAGATTGTAAACTTTTAATATACAAATCGCTTTTAAAACCTATATGGTGCTACGGAATTCAGCTATGGGGTACTGCTTCAGCTTCAAATATAGAAAAAATTCAACGAAGGCAAAACAATTTTACGGATAATAACATTGGTTCCATGGTACATAAGAAATTCAAATTTATATCGTGATTTGAATATGCCACAAGTAACTGAAGAAATTGCAAAATACGCAGGCAAATATCTTACATAACTCGAGTCTCATCCTAATCCGCTTGCTCGTAATATCTTGAATTTTACTGGACACATCCGCTTAAAAAAGAGGGACACAAGGGCTCTAATACTCAACACTCCAGAAGAAATTGCTTGAAAATACTCTTGTTTTTGCTTATCACGACTTATGTATTATTAATAACTATCACTAAGTTTATGTCCGACACTGATCGGGCCTAGGTAATTATATTTAGATTTGTAAGTATGGCTGAGTTTACATCTGGCTTTTCTTGTGTTGCCATTTTCAGATGTGTGCAATGCCATTCCCATCAATTTTTTGATAACACACAATTTTATTGTGTCATTGTGACAGTAAAGTGTCCCATCCCTAAATAATGGCAATACCGAAACATTATCTACATCAAGAACTAATTTTGATATAATGACATTTAGTGTAAATTGTATTCGCAATTGTGAGACTTGGTTTTTCGTATTGTTGCTTAATTAATATATATAGGATTGCATAATCGCAAAATTATTCAATTGGTATCACCGTATGGCCGAGTCTATTAGTTGTGTATGAAACTGTTTAACATAATATATACGTGTTTAATCAAATAGGTTTTCATTAGTAATTAGAGTACACAGATGTAAAGTCGGCCTATGCTTAGCAGTAATAAAAAAAAAATTAAGACAATCTAATGAACGTCAAAGGAAGTTTTGGAAAAGACCAGGGCTTAATATGCGCGCCACCAAAGGATTCTATTGTAATCTGGATTACAGTTTACGCAAGCAGTATTCAAAGTGGTTAACAAATGTCGTGCACATGAAGACCTTAATGCCACCGAAATTTCTGTCCATGAAGTTTTCTTTGCGTTTCTGTCACTATAAATTAGGTTTGTTATCTGTCCTCTTTTTCCCGGACACTGTCCTCTTTTTGGCATCTCTGTCCTCGGAAAAAATTAGCGTCCGAGAAAGTTCTACTTTTTAATGATTTTTTTCCCTTTAAATTGCTTGACAAATGGTATTTATTAAAAACTAATTTAAAAGGGAAATATGGTCTACACCTAACATTATATGTAAGATAAAAGCGTCAAATTCAATCGCAGAGAGAATTATGTTACGTGTAGACTTCAAATTAGTCTTATAAGATTTTTTATAAGAGCGTTGTTGTAAGAAATCCTATAACAACAATCTTATGAGATGAACTGTCAAAAAACGACATTTGAACCAAACAATGAAAGTTTATTTTTTGTACAAACGAACACAGAAATGTAAAACATGTAACATATATGCAACATATTTGTCAGAAAAGATATCGCTATAAGATTTTATTGGTAGTAATATTATTGGAAATAATCCATTTCGTTTTATTTTTAAGTCCTACTTTTTTAAGCAAATGTCCAGGTTTTTCCCCCCTCAGCTGCCCTCTTTTTATAAATAACGCGATAACAACCCTACTATAAATGCTACGTACAGCTAAGGTCAAAACCATTTCTACACCCATAATTTTTGTCGTTTGGAGAAAATTAAAAAAAAAATTAAAAATAATCTAGCCAATATTTAAAGTGCTAACAAATAGTTTATACAAAAAGCAAAAAAAGTAGTTTATAAATAAGATAACAAGACAAAATTATTAAAAAGGCATTGGACAAAAGTATTTATACAGGCATAAAATATGTAAATGCTAAAATACGTGCAATATGCTATTGGTCGTTAACTGGTTTGACCATACTGTGATTTACGGTACCACGTCAACAAATGGCACCGCAATATGGTCTAATATGTTCTTAAAATAGTAATAGTTCCTAAGGCAGTCTCCACAAATGACAATATTGAATTAATTTTACTTCATGTGAAATAATAACTTAATTTTACGTCGGATGCCATTTGTTGACGTCTTGGCACCGCAAATCGCAGAATGTGACAATATGACGACCCCAAGCATTTTGCATATATTTATTCAAGTATTTTATGCCTGTACAAATATATTTGTCCAACTCCTTTTTAATATTTTTGTTACTATTGTTGCTATTTTAATTATAAATTACATTTTTATTTTTTTGAATAAACATATCTATTAGCACTCTAATTATTGTCATTATTTATTTTTTAAATTTCTTCTTAATTTTCCTCAAATAAAATAAGTACAAACATCTATATATATAAAATCGCAGTGTGTTTGTTCGTAACGCATAATCTCTGGAACTATAAGAGCTGTGGAGCTGAAATTTTTAACAAGGGTTCGGGTCAATACCGGGTATGTATTCGTTTAGTTTTTGGCCAATAAAGTGACCACTATGTGGAGTAATTTGTAGTTTAAAAAAATAATTGAGAGTAAGACAACGTTTGCTGGGGTCATCTAGTGTACGTATAGAAAAATTACAAACATAAACTGAAAAAATATTTCAGGTTTATTACATTTCCCGTAGAAATATGTCAAATAAGCGCTTAATAAACCTGAAATATTTTTTATGAATTAGACCGAAAGACTTTAAATGTAACAAAACACACTGATTTGGCAAAAAATGTTTTGACCAACAGTTGTCAGGGAAAATAAAAAATTAACCAACTTTGGGAGTCAATGCCCAACAGGAATGTTGGGATGGTCTGCGCTGTTGCTATTTCCTTCACATACGAGACGTTCAATATCCGTAGAATAAATTCTATTAAACCCAGTCTGCGGATGGGAGGTAGTGGCATGCTCAGCAGCCTGTTTAATATATTCGTTAAGATTGGCAATATTAGAATTAATATCATTATGTGTTCTTAGCGTAATGTTTTCAGTGTCATGATTACTAAGACATTGTTTGAACCCCAGCCAATTAACACGATTGATCATCTTCATATATGGGTGAGATAAAACACTTCTTAGTGGGTTACAGATTGCAACGATAGTGGGAGAGTCATCGGAGGAGAAATCTAAAAAACCTTAAACATTAACTAAATCCCTATAAATATTTTTCATGACGCCAAAATCTATAACATCCGGAATTTTTTGTATGTCTGTAGGCCAGTAAGTAGGCTCCCCACTAGAAATGACTTCCAAGCCCATTTCTGAAATTGTGTTGAACAACGCTCTTCCTCTAGGTGTAAAAAGGCGCGAACACGAGAACGTATGTTTTGCATTTTAGTCTCCAGCTGCTATGAAACAAGGTCCAAGCGATTTGTAAAAATTCTCGTATTGATCCTCAGTGATTGAGAATCTTGGAGGGGAGTAAATTGATGATAACGAAAATTGTGCAAAAATTTTCAATACAAATATTAGTTTTTTGTAGATGTTCTGCACAAATGTTATCAAGAATATAGTGCTTGAGTCTTTACTTTATTATAATTGCTGATCCACCGCATGCTCTTCCTCTCGCGTCCTTTGTATCATATAAGGTGTAGCCATTAATATTGAAAAGGCTTCTCGAAGTAAAATGAGTCGCAGAAACCGGCATTATATCAATATTTTCTTCCGTAAGGAAGTGCTCGAGTTCATTTCTGTATTTTCGAATGCCGTTTGCGTTCCAGAAACATATTTTTAACATGTTCATGGCTTGTTAATTAATGCTTAAAGCAGAGTATTCTGCATTCTCAGCACTTCTTGCATCATCTTAGTCATATTTGTAGTAAAGTTGTTTAAAGTTTGCACCAGATTATCAATTGTGGCTTCATGGCGACTGAAATTATAGCTTGTGTTAGCACTTGAAGAATTATTAGGTGGTGACACTTCCTTGTGGGAATAAAACTGATCTTCACAGCGTACGTATACGATACATCTGTAGTAATTGGCTGGACCATTTGATAAGTTCTTTCCGTTTGAGCTCGACTTACCTTAGGTTTTAACAGTGTGATTACCTCCACAGTTACTGCATTTTTTTTTATCACTTTGATCTTTTGGCTTATTGCAACTAGCAGTACCGCGCACACAACGCAAATAGTAGGTAAATTGCAGTACGTTTTTGAGTGGCCATATTCTTGACAATTATGGCACTGCACACGTCCTGAACGCTTTTGTGGTTCTTCAACTTTGATTTTTCGGTATAAGAAATATTACAAGTTATAAATTGGATGGGTCTCATTTTTCTTCAATTATATGTCATTTAGTTCTGTTTAACGCGAAACAGATGTTAAGGGATCTTCTCCCTATTTAATATGTTTGATACATTTTTTACTTTTAATCCCTGGAGGACGAATGCACCTTTTATTTCTTCGGGAACAACATTCGAATCTATGCCCTTCAGTACAATTTGCAGGTCTTTAGCACTACTAAGCTGGTATGTGTAGAAATTTGTTTTATTGTTTTCAAATTCAGTAACCATTTTACGGAAATCTTTTTCTTCATAAATATGAATTTTCGTTTCATGAATGTTACCACGTTTTATACAATGTAAAATTTATTCTCACCAATGACCGAGATTACTTTTTTAATAAGAGCGTTTGAATTTTTTCTCTCAGGTAGATTGGTGGTGGCTTGGAGGTTTTGTTCGAGGATTCATCGGGTTTGTCGTTGTCGTGTTGCAAGATTTTAAAACGGTTTTGACGGCTAGTTGATATCTTGGGAACTGATGAGATTTTTGATGAATTTGGGCTTTGCCCACGCTTTACAACTGTGATATATCTGTCCATACCGACTTACACTTTAGGTTTCTGACTATTGTTATCAATAGTGATAACTTGGTTAAGAGATGAGCACGAGCCCGGAGCAGATGATGTCGCTGGTTTAAATGATGAAGTACCAGACAGGGGTAATGTTAGAGAATCACTAGGTGGCATTGGACAAAGCGAAGTTGATCGCTCACGAAAAATTCGCTTTTCCGTTAGAAAAATACTATCATCAGATTTTTTATTTTTATTATTTGGGTTAAGAGTTTCAGAATTAACAGTAAAATAGGCATTTCTGCCGTTAGAACTTACTTCACAATATTTTGTTTTTGATGTACTCATGTAGAGTATTCCTCAAAGTCACTTTGTTTCCGGTTTTTTGTTTGTTTTTGTTGTTTCTGACTATGTAAAAAAAATATTAGCAATATTTGCTTTGCTTATTTATCAAAGTTAATATGTATTACAAATATTTTTTGTATGATTTTTTGTTTGTTTAGTATGTACATAAGAAAAGCTCAGCTAAGACGTCTGTTCACTATCAAGGTTCAACGAGAACTTTTTGTGGCATATTTTAAAAAGCAAGTATTGGGTAGGAAAGCTAAAGAATAATTTTAAAGCATTTAGTGATTTTTTACGTCCTTTATTAATTCTATTCTTAAGGCTTTTGATTAGATCTGTAGACATTTTCTAATTCCATTAAAGAAAAAATAATGCCATTTTTTCCCAAGCAAGAAAACAGAAGATGCGTTTAGCGAACATATACATACAAACAAGCTTACACAAGTATTTATAATTTGGAGTAATTTGATTACTTAACATCCTATTGTTAAGAATTTAAAAACTTATGAAATGTAAAATACTTTTTATACAAAGTAAATAAGGATTTTTTTTCGAATTTTTATTCGAATGACAACACTAATATATACATACCTACATATCGTAATCGAAAGTACAAAAGTACATAACAGCACTTTTTCTAATTTTACAGGAAAAAACGTTATAAAATAAATATATACTTTAGAAATAGCAACAAATAATACAATATGTAATTAAAACACATCAACTAAACTATTTAAAAAATAATCTGCCTGTTCCAGGATGTCACTTATTTTCGTTCGCATTTAAAACGGCAAACAGCTGTTTTGCGTGCCACTAAAAGCCTTTAGCCTTTGTACAAATTTGTGCTCAAATAAATATTTTTTCAGTCATTTGTACGAACTCAAATGTCAAAAGCAGTCACTTGTATTTTTATTGTCGACTGAGACAAAATACAACAAATTATTTTTATTTACATAAATAAAATATTTTGTTTTGCCAATGAGTAAATAGAATACCGGCTTCGCTGGCAATGAGTTTCTTGCGTAACCGGTCTCCTCACGTCTGGGCTTATAAATAAGCGGTTTTGTGTCCTTTTTATGTTCTTTGTGATACTCTAGGATGTATGTGTGTTCGACAAAAGCTTCAATGAGTAAAGATTTTCTGCCTAGCACCGCTTCCGCTAGTTATAATGAAAGTTGATTAAAAACTATCGGTGTTATGTATGAGAAAAAACTCACAAGAAGTTAACATAAGTGGCACGAATTTTGCCATACAATTTTACATTAAAAATCACGCTGAGATTCAATCGTGTGTTAAAACTACATTATGTATGGAGGAATTCGTTAGCATGTACTTCATATACATAAGACCGTGTTTATTCATCTAAGCAGTTATTTTACATACAAAGAGGTGAAAATCCTTAAGGCATCCGGCTATACAGAAAACTTACTGAGCGGAGCCGGTATTCGGTATACATACATAAATGCAATAATAGAGGAGAATGTCCTTAAGGTCGGACGAAGGCCAGCTAAACCTACTCTACGAAGCCGACGTTGTGCATGCATACATACATATTGCACCCGGGTTCTCGTTGTACCTTCATAGTGAACAGACGTAATAGCGGAATTTTTCTTACATACATACTAAACAAAAAAAATCATACAAAAAAATATTCGTAGTACATATTAACTTTGATAAATAAGCTTCTTTTTGCTTTGCTAATATTTTTACATATAGAAATAACAAAAACAAAAAAAACCGTAAACGAAAAAACCCAGACAAAGTACCCTTGAGGAATACTCTATATGAGTACCTCAAATACAAATAATTGTGAAGTGAGTTATAACGGCAGAAATGTCTATTTTACTGTGATTTCTGATGCTCTCAATGATAACAATAAAAATAACAAATCTGTTGATAGACTTACTGTGAGTTCTGAAGCTCTTAATAAAAACAATAAAAATAAAAAATCTGAAGATAGACTTTCTCTAACGGCAAAGCCGCATTTTCGTCAGCGATCAACTTCGCTTTGTCCAATGCCAACTAGTGATTCGTTAACATTACCGTTGCCTAGTACCTCTACATTTAACTCAGCGATATTATCCGCTTCGGGCTCGTGGTCATCACTTAACCCTTTTTTCATTATAGATAAGAGTAGCCAAAAGCCCAAGGTCCAAGTCGGAATGGACAGATATATAACTGTGGTAAAGCGCGGGCGAACCCAAAATCTTCTAAAATTTCATCTGCTCCAAAAATCTCTAGGGATAACAGCGCATCATCTACTAATCACCAAAACCGTTTTCAAATATTGCAAGATGACAACGACAAACCTGCTGAATCTGCGAACAAAACCTCCAAGCCGCCACCAATCTATTTAAGAGAAAAAAACTCAAACGCTCTTATTAAAAAATTAATTTCGGTAATTGGTGAGAATAAATTTCACATTGTTCCAATAAAACGTGGTAACATTGATGAAACGAAAATTCAAATTTATAAAGAAAAAGATTTTCGCACAATGGTTTCTGAATTTGAAAAAAGTAAAACAAATTTCTATACATACCAGCTCAAGAGTGCTAAAGGTCTGCAGATCGTGAAGGGCATAGATTCCTATGTCGCTCCCGAAGAAATAAAAGATGCACTCGTCCTCCAGCGATTTAAGGTAAAAAATGTATCGAACATAATAAATAGGGAAAAGATCCCCCAACCTCTATTTCGCGTTGAACTGGAGCCAAATGATATAAAATTGAGAAAAAATGAGACGCACCCAATTTATAATTTAAAATATCTTTTATACCGAAAAATAACAGTTGAAGAACCACATAAGCGTTCTGGACCGGTACAGTGCCATAATTGTCAAGAATATGGCCATACTAAAACTTACTGAAATTTACCTACTGTTTCTGTTGTATGCGGCGAATTACACGGCACTACTAGTTGCAATAAGCCAAAAAATCAAAGCGATAAAAAATGCAGCAATTGTGGAGGTAATCACACCGCTAACTACAGAGGTTGTCCTGTGTACTCTTTCGTCAAACAGACTATGGGGCAAAAACCTAAATTAGCTCCAGCCCAATCAGCAAACGCTTTATTCGCCACTATTGCGCAAGTGGGCCAATCAGTTACTTCCCGTGTATCGTATGCCGATGCTGCTAAGACAAATTCTATTCCTACTCAAAATGTTTCACCACCAAATAATTCAACAAATACAAACTCAAGCTTTAATTTTAATCGCCTTAAAGCTACTATTGATAATCTGGTGCAAACTATAAATAATTTTACAACAAATATGACTAGCATGATGCAAGAAATGCTGCGAATGCAGAATACACTGCTTCAAGCATTAGTTAACAAACCATGAACACGTTAAAAATATGTTTCTGGAACGCAAACGGCATTCGCCAACATAAAAATGAACTTGAGCACTTCCTCACGGAAAAAAATATTGATATAATATTGGTCTCAGAGACTCATTTGACTTCGAGAAGTCTTTTTAAAATTTCTGGCTACATCTTATATGATTCAAAGGACCCAAGAGGAAGAGCATGCGGTGGATCAGCAATTCTAATAAGGTCAAGACTCAAGCATTATATTATTGACAACATTTCTGAAGAACATCTACAAGCAACGAATATTTGTATTGAAAATTTTTGCACTAATTTTGTAATATCATCAATTTACTCCCCTCCCAGATTCGCAATTACTGAAGATCAATACGAGGATTTCTACAAATCTCTTGGCCCTTGTTTCGTAGCAGCTGGGTACTATAATGCCAAACATACGTTCTGGGGTTCGCATCTTATCACACCCATAGGTCGAGCGTTGTTCAACACAATTTGAAAAATGGTCTTCGCCGTTATTTCGAGTGGGGAGCCCACTTACTGGCCTACTGACATACAAAAATTCCGAATGTTATAGATTTTGGCGTCATGAAAATATCTCTAGGGATTTAATTCAAGTTGAAGCTTCTCTAGATCTCTCGTCCGAACACTCTCCCACGATCGTTTCAATTTGTAGCCTATTAAGAAGTGACTTACCTCATCCTTATGTGAAGATGATAAATCGTGTTAATTGACTGGGATTCAAAAAATATCTTAGTAGTCATTGCACAGAAAATATTACGCTAGAACACCCGATGATATTGAATCTAACATTACCAACCTAAATGAAAATATTAAACAGGCTGCTGAACATGCCACTACCTCCCATCCGCAGACTGGGTTTAATAGAATTTATTCTACTGATATTAATCGTCTCGTGTGTGAGAAAAGAAGAGCTAGAAGGGAATGGGAACAGCACAGATCACCTCAACATAAAACTAGGTTTAAAGAGTGCACTAAACGAATCCAAGAGTTGCTTGCATTTGAAAAAACTGCATCTCTTAAAAATTATCTGGAAGGTCTTGATGTCACACCAGCATCTAATTACTCTTTGTGGCGCGCTGCTAGAAAGCTTAAAACACCCGTCGAGTTTAAACCACCTCTGCGCACATCTACCGGAGATTGGGCAAGAAGCGACTCTGAAAAAGGTCAATTATTTGCTGAGCATTTAAAATCCGTATTTACCCCAAACTCATGTTCTGGTGCTGTTGATTTGCCGAGTGTAGTTGCGCTACCCCCTCGACCCATAAAATTTAAAACGCGTGATGTACAAAAAACTCAACCCGAAAAAAGCTCCGGGTATTGATGAAGTTAGTAAACAGATGCTGATGAAGTTGCCTCGTATTGCAATTAGAATCCTGTTATTAATTTTTAATGGCATTTTACGTCTGGAGTATTATCCAAACAGCTGGAAGCTTGCCAAGATTAAAATGATTCCAAAGCCGGGCAAAGATCTTACCAAGGCTGAGTCATATAGGCCAATAAGTTTACTGTCAACAATGTCAAAGCTCTTTGAAAAGTTACTCATGATAAAATTTTCCCCAATTCTAACTGATAATGAGTGCAACATAGCACCATTGAACAAACTCATAGATTGGTTCAATTTATACGAAAAACTTTTGAAGAAAAGAAGTATTGCTCTGCGCTGTTTATTGACGTTTCTCAGGCATTTGATAAAGTGTGGCATGAAGGCCTAATTTTAAAATTAAAGACTTACTTACCAATCAACATTCTAAATCTTTTTGAAAGTTACATTATTGCCCGGAAATTCACTGTTGTGGAAGGAGACTTTATGAGTATGCCTGAAACAATCTCATCTGGTGTGCCACAGAGGAGTATAATGGGGACAGTTTTGTATTTGATTTATATTGGTGATATGCCTTTGAGCAGTAATATTCACAGATCTACATTTGCCGATGATACAGCCTGCCTTAGTATGCACGAAAACCCTCACGAGGCTTCCCGATATCTTCAGCAACATATTACCCAGCTAGAACTATGGTTAAACAGGTGGAGAATAAAGGTAAACGAACAAAAGTGTGCTCAGGTAACATTTACCCTACGAAAAGACACTTGTTCCCCCATTACAATCAATAATCAAATTGTTCCTCAAAATTTACAAGTGAAATATCTTGGTATACACCTTGATCGAAGGCTTACATGGAAACACCACATTAACTCTAAGCTAACGCAAATGAAACTTAAACTAACTCAGATACATTGGCTGATTGGTAGAAATTCAACCCTCAGTCTAGATTGTAAACTTTTAATATACAAATCGCTTTTAAAACCTATATGGTGCTACGGAATTCAGCTATGGGGTACTGCTTCAGCTTCAAATATAGAAAAAATTCAACGAAGGCAAAACAATTTTACGGATAATAACATTGGTTCCATGGTACATAAGAAATTCAAATTTATATCGTGATTTGAATATGCCACAAGTAACTGAAGAAATTGCAAAATACGCAGGCAAATATCTTACATAACTCGAGTCTCATCCTAATCCGCTTGCTCGTAATATCTTGAATTTTACTGGACACATCCGCTTAAAAAAGAGGGACACAAGGGCTCTAATACTCAACACTCCAGAAGAAATTGCTTGAAAATACTCTTGTTTTTGCTTATCACGACTTATGTATTATTAATAACTATCACTAAGTTTATGTCCGACACTGATCGGGCCTAGGTAATTATATTTAGATTTGTAAGTATGGCTGAGTTTACATCTGGCTTTTCTTGTGTTGCCATTTTCAGATGTGTGCAATGCCATTCCCATCAATTTTTTGATAACACACAATTTTATTGTGTCATTGTGACAGTAAAGTGTCCCATCCCTAAATAATGGCAATACGGAAACATTATCTACATCAAGAACTAATTTTGATATAATGACATTTAGTGTAAATTGTATTCGCAATTGTGAGACTTGGTTTTTCGTATTGTTGCTTAATTAATATATATAGGATTGCATAATCGCAAAATTATTCAATTGGTATCACCGTATGGCCGAGTCTATTAGTTGTGTATGAAACTGTTTAACATAATATATACGTGTTTAATCAAATAGGTTTTCATTAGTAATTAGAGTACACAGATGTAAAGTCGGCCTATGCTTAGCAGTAATAAAAAAAAAATTAAGACAATCTAATGAACGTCAAAGGAAGTTTTGGAAAAGACCAGGGCTTAATATGCGCGCCACCAAAGGATTCTATTGTAATCTGGATTACAGTTTACGCAAGCAGTATTCAAAGTGGTTAACAAATGTCGTGCACATGAAGACCTTAATGCCACCGAAATTTCTGTCCATGAAGTTTTCTTTGCGTTTCTGTCACTATAAATTAGGTTTGTTATCTGTCCTCTTTTTCCCGGACACTGTCCTCTTTTTGGCATCTCTGTCCTCGGAAAAAATTAGCGTCCGAGAAAGTTCTACTTTTTAATGATTTTTTTCCCTTTAAATTGCTTGACAAATGGTATTTATTAAAAACTAATTTAAAAGGGAAATATGGTCTACACCTAACATTATATGTAAGATAAAAGCGTCAAATTCAATCGCAGAGAGAATTATGTTACGTGTAGACTTCAAATTAGTCTTATAAGATTTTTTATAAGAGCGTTGTTGTAAGAAATCCTATAACAACAATCTTATGAGATGAACTGTCAAAAAACGACATTTGAACCAAACAATGAAAGTTTATTTTTTGTACAAACGAACACAGAAATGTAAAACATGTAACATATATGCAACATATTTGTCAGAAAAGATATCGCTATAAGATTTTATTGGTAGTAATATTATTGGAAATAATCCATTTCGTTTTATTTTTAAGTCCTACTTTTTTAAGCAAATGTCCAGGTTTTTCCCCCCTCAGCTGCCCTCTTTTTATAAATAACGCGATAACAACCCTACTATAAATGCTACGTACAGCTAAGGTCAAAACCATTTCTACACCCATAATTTTTGTCGTTTGGAGAAAATTAAAAAAAAAATTAAAAATAATCTAGCCAATATTTAAAGTGCTAACAAATAGTTTATACAAAAAGCAAAAAAAGTAGTTTATAAATAAGATAACAAGACAAAATTATTAAAAAGGCATTGGACAAAAGTATTTATACAGGCATAAAATATGTAAATGCAAAAATACGTGCAATATGCTATTGGTCGTTAACTGGTTTGACCATACTGTGATTTACGGTACCACGTCAACAAATGGCACCGCAATATGGTCTAATATGTTCTTAAAATAGTAATAGTTCCTAAGGCAGTCTCCACAAATGACAATATTGAATTAATTTTACTTCATGTGAAATAATAACTTAATTTTACGTCGGATGCCATTTGTTGACGTCTTGGCACCGCAAATCGCAGAATGTGACAATATGACGACCCCAAGCATTTTGCATATATTTATTCAAGTATTTTATGCCTGTACAAATATATTTGTCCAATTCCTTTTTAATATTTTTGTTACTATTGTTGCTATTTTAATTATAAATTACATTTTTATTTTTTTGAATAAACATATCTATTAGCACTCTAATTATTGTCATTATTTATTTTTTAAATTTCTTCTTAATTTTCCTCAAATAAAATAAGTACAAACATCTATATATATAAAATCGCAGTGTGTTTGTTCGTAACGCATAATCTCTGGAACTATAAGAGCTGTGGAGCTGAAATTTTTAACAAGGGTTCGGGTCAATACCGGGTATGTATTCGTTTAGTTTTTGGCCAATAAAGTGACCACTATGTGGAGTAATTTGTAGTTTAAAAAAATAATTGAGAGTAAGACAACGTTTGCTGGGGTCATCTAGTGTACGTATAGAAAAATTACAAACATAAACTGAAAAAATATTTCAGGTTTATTACATTTCCCGTAGAAATATGTCAAATAAGCGCTTAATAAACCTGAAATATTTTTTATGAATTAGACCGAAAGACTTTAAATGTAACAAAACACACTGATTTGGCAAAAAATGTTTTGACCAACAGTTGTCAGGGAAAATAAAAAATTAACCAACTTTGGGAGTCAATGCCCAACAGGAATGTTGGGATGGTCTGCGCTGTTGCTATTTCCTTCACATACGAGACGTTCAATATCCGTAGAATAAATTCTATTAAACCCAGTCTGCGGATGGGAGGTAGTGGCATGCTCAGCAGCCTGTTTAATATATTCGTTAAGATTGGCAATATTAGAATTAATATCATTATGTGTTCTTAGCGTAATGTTTTCAGTGTCATGATTACTAAGACATTGTTTGAACCCCAGCCAATTAACACGATTGATCATCTTCATATATGGGTGAGATAAAACACTTCTTAGTGGGTTACAGATTGCAACGATAGTGGGAGAGTCATCGGAGGAGAAATCTAAAAAACCTTAAACATTAACTAAATCCCTATAAATATTTTTCATGACGCCAAAATCTATAACATCCGGAATTTTTTGTATGTCTGTAGGCCAGTAAGTAGGCTCCCCACTAGAAATGACTTTGGAAGCCCATTTCTGAAATTGTGTTGAACAACGCTCTTCCTCTAGGTGTAAAAAGGCGCGAACACGAGAACGTATGTTTTGCATTTTAGTCTCCAGCTGCTATGAAACAAGGTCCAAGCGATTTGTAAAAATTCTCGTATTGATCCTCAGTGATTGAGAATCTTGGAGGGGAGTAAATTGATGATAACGAAAATTGTGCAAAAATTTTCAATACAAATATTAGTTTTTTGTAGATGTTCTGCACAAATGTTATCAAGAATATAGTGCTTGAGTCTTTACTTTATTATAATTGCTGATCCACCGCATGCTCTTCCTCTCGCGTCCTTTGTATCATATAAGGTGTAGCCATTAATATTGAAAAGGCTTCTCGAAGTAAAATGAGTCGCAGAAACCGGCATTATATCAATATTTTCTTCCGTAAGGAAGTGCTCGAGTTCATTTCTGTATTTTCGAATGCCGTTTGCGTTCCAGAAACATATTTTTAACATGTTCATGGCTTGTTAATTAATGCTTAAAGCAGAGTATTCTGCATTCTCAGCACTTCTTGCATCATCTTAGTCATATTTGTAGTAAAGTTGTTTAAAGTTTGCACCAGATTATCAATTGTGGCTTCATGGCGACTGAAATTATAGCTTGTGTTAGCACTTGAAGAATTATTAGGTGGTGACACTTCCTTGTGGGAATAAAACTGATCTTCACAGCGTACGTATACGATACATCTGTAGTAATTGGCTGGACCATTTGATAAGTTCTTTCCGTTTGAGCTCGACTTACCTTAGGTTTTAACAGTGTGATTACCTCCACAGTTACTGCATTTTTTTTTATCACTTTGATCTTTTGGCTTATTGCAACTAGCAGTACCGCGCACACAACGCAAATAGTAGGTAAATTGCAGTACGTTTTTGAGTGGCCATATTCTTGACAATTATGGCACTGCACACGTCCTGAACGCTTTTGTGGTTCTTCAACTTTGATTTTTCGGTATAAGAAATATTACAAGTTATAAATTGGATGGGTCTCATTTTTCTTCAATTATATGTCATTTAGTTCTGTTTAACGCGAAACAGATGTTAAGGGATCTTCTCCCTATTTAATATGTTTGATACATTTTTTACTTTTAATCCCTGGAGGACGAATGCACCTTTTATTTCTTCGGGAACAACATTCGAATCTATGCCCTTCAGTACAATTTGCAGGTCTTTAGCACTACTAAGCTGGTATGTGTAGAAATTTGTTTTATTGTTTTCAAATTCAGTAACCATTTTACGGAAATCTTTTTCTTCATAAATTTGAATTTTCGTTTCATGAATGTTACCACGTTTTATACAATGTAAAATTTATTCTCACCAATGACCGAGATTACTTGTTTAATAAGAGCGTTTCAATTTTTTCTCTCAGGTAGATTGGTGGTGGCTTGGAGGTTTTGTTCGAGGATTCATCGGGTTTGTCGTTGTCGTGTTGCAAGATTTTAAAACGGTTTTGACGGCTAGTTGATATCTTGGGAACTGATGAGATTTTTGATGAATTTGGGCTTTGCCCACGCTTTACAACTGTGATATATCTGTCCATACCGACTTACACCTTAGGTTTCTGACTATTGTTATCAATAGTGATAACTTGGTTAAGAGATGAGCACGAGCCCGGAGCAGATGATGTCGCTGGTTTAAATGATGAAGTACTAGACAGCGGTAATGTTAGAGAATCACTAGGTGGCATTGGACAAAGCGAAGTTGATCGCTCACGAAAAATTCGCTTTTCCGTTAGAAAAATACTATCATCAGATTTTTTATTTTTATTATTTGGGTTAAGAGTTTCAGAATTAACAGTAAAATAGGCATTTCTGCCGTTAGAACTTACTTCACAATATTTTGTTTTTGATGTACTCATGTAGAGTATTCCTCAAAGTCACTTTGTTTCCGGTTTTTTGTTTGTTTTTGTTGTTTCTGACTATGTAAAAAAAATATTAGCAATATTTGCTTTGCTTATTTATCAAAGTTAATATGTATTACAAATATTTTTTGTATGATTTTTTGTTTGTTTAGTATGTACATAAGAAAAGCTCAGCTAAGACGTCTGTTCACTATCAAGGTTCAACGAGAACTTTTTGTGGCATATTTTAAAAAGCAAGTATTGGGTAGGAAAGCTAAAGAATAATTTTAAAGCATTTAGTGATTTTTTACGTCCTTTATTAATTCTATTCTTAAGGCTTTTGATTAGATCTGTAGACATTTTCTAATTCCATTAAAGAAAAAATAATGCCATTTTTTCCCAAGCAAGAAAACAGAAGATGCGTTTAGCGAACATATACATACAAACAAGCTTACACAAGTATTTATAATTTGGAGTAATTTGATTACTTAACATCCTATTGTTAAGAATTTAAAAACTTATGAAATGTAAAATGCTTTTTATACAAAGTAACTAAGGATTTTTTTTCGAATTTTTATTCGAATGACAACACTAATATATACATACCTACATATCGTAATCGAAAGTACAAAAGTACATAACAGCACTTTTTCTAATTTTACAGGAAAAAACGTTATAAAATAAATATATACTTTAGAAATAGCAACAAATAATACAATATGTAATTAAAACACATCAACTAAACTATTTAAAAAATAATCTGCCTGTTCCAGGATGTCACTTATTTTCGTTCGCATTTAAAACGGCAAACAGCTGTTTTGCGTGCCACTAAAAGCCTTTAGCCTTTGTACAAATTTGTGCTCAAATAAATATTTTTTCAGTCATTTGTACGAACTCAAATGTCAAAAGCAGTCACTTGTATTTTTATTGTCGACTGAGACAAAATACAACAAATTATTTTTATTTACATAAATAAAATATTTTGTTTTGCCAATGAGTAAATAGAATACCGGCTTCGCTGGCAATGAGTTTCTTGCGTAACCGGTCTCCTCACGTCTGGGCTTATAAATAAGCGGTTTTGTGTCCTTTTTATGTTCTTTGTGATACTCTAGGATGTATGTGTGTTCGACAAAAGCTTCGATGAGTAAAGATTTTCTGCCTAGCACCGCTTCCGCTAGTTATAATGAAAGTTGATTAAAAACTATCGGTGTTATGTATGAGAAAAAACTCACAAGAAGTTAACATAAGTGGCACGAATTTTGCCATACAATTTTACATTAAAAATCACGCTGAGATTCAATCGTGTGTTAAAACTACATTATGTATGGAGGAATTCGTTAGCATGTACTTCATATACATAAGACCGTGTTTATTCATCTAAGCAGTTATTTTACATACAAAGAGGTGAAAATCCTTAAGGCATCCGGCTATACAGAAAACTTACTGAGCGGAGCCGGTATTCGGTATACATACATAAATGCAATAATAGAGGAGAATGTCCTTAAGGTCGGACGAAGGCCAGCTAAACCTACTCTACGAAGCCGACGTTGTGCATGCATACATACATATTGCACCCGGGTTCTCGTTGTACCTTCATAGTGAACAGACGTAATAGCGGAATTTTTCTTACATACATACTAAACAAAAAAAATCATACAAAAAAATATTCGTAGTACATATTAACTTTGATAAATAAGCTTCTTTTTGCTTTGCTAATATTTTTACATATAGAAATAACAAAAACAAAAAAAACCGTAAACGAAAAAACCCAGACAAAGTACCCTTGAGGAATACTCTATATGAGTACCTCAAATACAAATAATTGTGAAGTGAGTTATAACGGCAGAAATGTCTATTTTACTGTGATTTCTGATGCTCTCAATGATAACAATAAAAATAACAAATCTGTTGATAGACTTACTGTGAGTTCTGAAGCTCTTAATAAAAACAATAAAAATAAAAAATCTGAAGATAGACTTTCTCTAACGGCAAAGCCGCATTTTCGTCAGCGATCAACTTCGCTTTGTCCAATGCCAACTAGTGATTCGTTAACATTACCGTTGCCTAGTACCTCTACATTTAACTCAGCGATATTATCCGCTTCGGGCTCGTGGTCATCACTTAACCCTTTTTTCATTATAGATAAGAGTAGCCAAAAGCCCAAGGTCCAAGTCGGAATGGACAGATATATAACTGTGGTAAAGCGCGGGCGAACCCAAAATCTTCTAAAATTTCATCTGCTCCAAAAATCTCTAGGGATAACAGCGCATCATCTACTAATCACCAAAACCGTTTTCAAATATTGCAAGATGACAACGACAAACCTGCTGAATCTGCGAACAAAACCTCCAAGCCGCCACCAATCTATTTAAGAGAAAAAAACTCAAACGCTCTTATTAAAAAATTAATTTCGGTAATTGGTGAGAATAAATTTCACATTGTTCCAATAAAACGTGGTAACATTGATGAAACGAAAATTCAAATTTATAAAGAAAAAGATTTTCGCACAATGGTTTCTGAATTTGAAAAAAGTAAAACAAATTTCTATACATACCAGCTCAAGAGTGCTAAAGGTCTGCAGATCGTATTGAAGGGCATAGATTCCTATGTCGCTCCCGAAGAAATAAAAGATGCACTCGTCCTCCAGCGATTTAAGGTAAAAAATGTATCGAACATAATAAATAGGGAAAAGATCCCCCAACCTCTATTTCGCGTTGAACTGGAGCCAAATGATATAAAATTGAGAAAAAATGAGACGCACCCAATTTATAATTTAAAATATCTTTTATACCGAAAAATAACAGTTGAAGAACCACATAAGCGTTCTGGACCGGTACAGTGCCATAATTGTCAAGAATATGGCCATACTAAAACTTACTGAAATTTACCTACTGTTTCTGTTGTATGCGGCGAATTACACGGCACTACTAGTTGCAATAAGCCAAAAAATCAAAGCGATAAAAAATGCAGCAATTGTGGAGGTAATCACACCGCTAACTACAGAGGTTGTCCTGTGTACTCTTTCGTCAAACAGACTATGGGGCAAAAACCTAAATTAGCTCCAGCCCAATCAGCAAACGCTTTATTCGCCACTATTGCGCAAGTGGGCCAATCAGTTACTTCCCGTGTATCGTATGCCGATGCTGCTAAGACAAATTCTATTCCTACTCAAAATGTTTCACCACCAAATAATTCAACAAATACAAACTCAAGCTTTAATTTTAATCGCCTTAAAGCTACTATTGATAATCTGGTGCAAACTATAAATAATTTTACAACAAATATGACTAGCATGATGCAAGAAATGCTGCGAATGCAGAATACACTGCTTCAAGCATTAGTTAACAAACCATGAACACGTTAAAAATATGTTTCTGGAACGCAAACGGCATTCGCCAACATAAAAATGAACTTGAGCACTTCCTCACGGAAAAAAATATTGATATAATATTGGTCTCAGAGACTCATTTGACTTCGAGAAGTCTTTTTAAAATTTCTGGCTACATCTTATATGATTCAAAGGACCCAAGAGGAAGAGCATGCGGTGGATCAGCAATTCTAATAAGGTCAAGACTCAAGCATTATATTATTGACAACATTTCTGAAGAACATCTACAAGCAACGAATATTTGTATTGAAAATTTTTGCACTAATTTTGTAATATCATCAATTTACTCCCCTCCCAGATTCGCAATTACTGAAGATCAATACGAGGATTTCTACAAATCTCTTGGCCCTTGTTTCGTAGCAGCTGGGGACTATAATGCCAAACATACGTTCTGGGGTTCGCATCTTATCACACCCATAGGTCGAGCGTTGTTCAACACAATTTGAAAAATGGTCTTCGCCGTTATTTCGAGTGGGGAGCCCACTTACTGGCCTACTGACATACAAAAATTCCGAATGTTATAGATTTTGGCGTCATGAAAATATCTTTAGGGATTTAATTCAAGTTGAAGCTTCTCTAGATCTCTCGTCCGAACACTCTCCCACGATCGTTTCAATTTGTAGCCTATTAAGAAGTGACTTACCTCATCCTTATGTGAAGATGATAAATCGTGTTAATTGACTGGGATTCAAAAAATATCTTAGTAGTCATTGCACAGAAAATATTACGCTAGAACACCCGATGATATTGAATCTAACATTACCAACCTAAATGAAAATATTAAACAGGCTGCTGAACATGCCACTACCTCCCATCCGCAGACTGGGTTTAATAGAATTTATTCTACTGATATTAATCGTCTCGTGTGTGAAAAAAGAAGAGCTAGAAGGGAATGGGAACAGCACAGATCACCTCAACATAAAACTAGGTTTAAAGAGTGCACTAAACGAATCCAAGAGTTGCTTGCATTTGAAAAAACTGCATCTCTTAAAAATTATCTGGAAGGTCTTGATGTCACACCAGCATCTAATTACTCTTTGTGGCGCGCTGCTAGAAAGCTTAAAACACCCGTCGAGTTTAAACCACCTCTGCGCACATCTACCGGAGATTGGGCAAGAAGCGACTCTGAAAAAGGTAAATTATTTGCTGAGCATTTAAAATCCGTATTTACCCCAAACTCATGTTCTGGTGCTGTTGATTTGCCGAGTGTAGTTGCGCTACCCCCTCGACCCATAAAATTTAAAACGCGTGATGTACAAAAAACTCAACCCGAAAAAAGCTCCGGGTATTGATGAAGTTAGTAAACAGATGCTGATGAAGTTGCCTCGTATTGCAATTAGAATCCTGTTATTAATTTTTAATGGCATTTTACGTCTGGAGTATTATCCAAACAGCTGGAAGCTTGCCAAGATTAAAATGATTCCAAAGCCGGGCAAAGATCTTACCAAGGCTGAGTCATATAGGCCAATAAGTTTACTGTCAACAATGTCAAAGCTCTTTGAAAAGTTACTCATGATAAAATTTTCCCCAATTCTAACTGATAATGAGTGCAACATAGCACCATTGAACAAACTCATAGATTGGTTCAATTTATACGAAAAACTTTTGAAGAAAAGAAGTATTGCTCTGCGCTGTTTATTGACGTTTCTCAGGCATTTGATAAAGTGTGGCATGAAGGCCTAATTTTAAAATTAAAGACTTACTTACCAATCAACATTCTAAATCTTTTGGAAAGTTACATTATTGCCCGGAAATTCACTGTTGTGGAAGGAGACTTTATGAGTATGCCTGAAACAATCTCATCTGGTGTGCCACAGAGTAGTATAATGGGGCCAGTTTTGTATTTGATTTATATTGGTGATATGCCTTTGAGCAGTAATATTCACAGATCTACATTTGCCGATGATACAGCCTGCCTTAGTATGCACGAAAACCCTCACGAGGCTTCCCGATATCTTCAGCAACATATTACCCAGCTAGAACTATGGTTAAACAGGTGGAGAATAAAGGTAAACGAACAAAAGTGTGCTCAGGTAACATTTACCCTACGAAAAGACACTTGTTCCCCCATTACAATCAATAATCAAATTGTTCCTCAAAATTTACAAGTGAAATATCTTGGTATACACCTTGATCGAAGGCTTACATGGAAACACCACATTAACTCTAAGCTAACGCAAATGAAACTTAAACTAACTCAGATACATTGGCTGATTGGTAGAAATTCAACCCTCAGTCTAGATTGTAAACCTTTAATATACAAATCGCTTTTAAAACCTATATGGTGCTACGGAATTCAGCTATGGGGTACTGCTTCAGCTTCAAATATAGAAAAAATTCAACGAAGGCAAAACAAAATTTTACGTATAATAACATTGGTTCCATGGTACATAAGAAATTCAAATTTATATCGTGATTTGAATATGCCACAAGTAACTGAAGAAATTGCAAAATACGCAGGCAAATATCTTACAAAACTTGAGTCTCATCCTAATCCGCTTGCTCGTAATATCTTGAATTTTACTGGACACATCCGCTTAAAAAAGAGGGACACAAGGGCTCTAATACTCAACACTCCAGAAGAAACTGCTTGAAAATACTCTTGTTTTTGCTTATCACGACTTATGTATTATTAATAACTAGCACTAAGTTTATGTCCGACACTGATCGGGCCTAGTTAATTATATTTAGATTTAAGATTTGAATAATTATTTTTAGTTCATATTTGAAGATACAATAAATAAATATATGTATATACTAAAAAAAAGAACAAAAAAATATTGCACCCGTTCAAATGCCGGCTATATCGAACTCTTATTCTGGGTCTATTGGTATTTTTGAAAGACTTAAAGATAATGACAATCACCCTAATGACAATGAATAATGACCTAAGTAAATGGAATATTGATCATATTTCTATATGGGTGGGTAATTCTTCACAAAATTTTGCCTGAGTTGTGATTTTTTGGGTCTTTATTTATCATAAATAAAAACCTTTGAGTAATTATTCCTACTTTTTATCCTTAACAAAAATTGTTTTGTTAAGTTTCTTTATTTTAATTTATTTTTGGGTGCCACTTGTTGCAGGTTAAATTAAAACAGAGTTTAATTTTTTAAAGCACAATTTACACATTTGAACGAATTTTTATTCCCATTTGACGATGAATGTGTGAAATTGTTGATGTGTACGTTAGAAACGTAAAGCCAATCGAACGATAAGTCGAACGATAGTAGAACACTTTTATAGAAGAAAATTAGTGACTTACTTTCGTTCTCTTAAGTTTTCTTTCGACATCGTGGGGGAGGCAGAATATTTTTCGAAATACTTTTTAAGTTATGTTTGTTACGTACTCTTGCATTTATTTTTTCTGAAACAAAAAGACGTATCATCGTAATTATTTTTTAAACAAAAGTGAAACAGACATTAAAAATTTGAAATAATTTTTAATGCCTTTTATAAAGGGTGTTTTTTTTAGATTGACACAAGTTTAAATCATAAAACAAGGAAATATATTTTTAATATCAATGAAACGGGCTTTATTGGAAAGAAAGATTTATGAAATTAATTTTTAAATGTGATTTCTGCCATGTGGCCACCACGGCTGCCGCGTAGAACGCGCAATCTGGAACTCCAATTTTCAATAACTTTTCGCAGCATTTGCGGCCGTATTTCGCCGATAACTCTTCGAATGTTGATTTCCAGGTATTCAATTGTTTGTGGTTTATCGACGTAGACAAGTGACTTTACATAACCCCAAACAAAATAATCCAATGAATGGGGTTAAATCACACGATCTTGGTGGCTAATTAATTGGGCCATTACGTGAAATAATATTTTTATCAAAAGTTTCTTTGAGTAAATCAACTGTAGCGGCCGCTGTGTGGCATGTGACTCCGTCTTGTTGGAACCACATATCAGCAATATTAATGCCACGTAATTGAGGTACGAAAAAAAATCGAATCTTGTTTCTATACCGTTCACCATTGACAGTAAAATTCTAACCATTATTGTTTTTGATGTAATGGTGGTTCAACAAAAGCTTGAGGATTCTCCTCACTCCAAATACGACAATTCTGCTTATTTACTTACCCAGTCAGCCAGCAATGGACCTCATCGGAAAATAAAATTTTGAATGGAAATTCAAAATCAATATCAATTAGAGATTGACGAATAGAACAATTATTCTGATTAAACATTTCAACAATTTGCACGCGTTGCTCTGGCGATACAATAAATAAATATAAGTAAAAAAAATCGTTTAAAATAGACGGCTCAACAATTATTTGTGACTAAAAAATTAAACAACACGCAAATTAGATATTTTTGGCAAGTATCTTTCAAACATTTGTTTGATTCATCATGATATAAAATCATTTGTGGTGATATTAATGAAAAAATGACAGTTGCTCTGCCGGCGTCATATTACGAGTTATGATATAAAATCATTAGGTGTGGACACTATGTTATGTACCATGGAGCCGATGTTATTAACCGTAATATTTTGGGTTGCCTTCGTTGGATTTTCTCTGCGTTTGAAGATGAAACAGTGCCTCATAGCTGAATTCAGTAGCACCATATAGGTTTCAAAAGCGACTTGTATATTAAGAGTTTACAATGTAGACTCATGGTGGAATTTCTACCAATCAGCCAATGTAACTAAGCTAATTTTAGTTTCATATGTGTTAGCTTAGATTCAATGTGGTGTTTCCACGTAAGCCGTCGGTCAAGGTGTATACCAAGATATTTAACATGTGAGTGTTGAGGAACAATTTGATTATTGATTCTAATGGGGGAACAAGTATCGTTTCGTAGGGTCAATGTTACCTGAGCACACTTCTGTTCGTTTACTTTTATTCTCCATAAGTTTAGCCATAGTTCCAGCTGGGTAATATGTTCTTGAAGATATCGAGATGCCTCGGGAGAGTTTTAGTGCATAACTGAGGCAGGCTGTATCATCGGCAAATGTAAATGTGTAGATGTTACTTCTCACAGGCATATCGCAAGTATAAATTAAATACAAAACTGGCTCCAGTGTACTCCCTTGTGGCACACCGGATGAGATTGATTGGGGCACACTCATGAACTCTCCTTCCACAACAGTGATCTTCCGGGCAAGAATATAGCTTTGCAAAAGATTAATAATGTTTATTGATAGATATGTCTTCATTTTTATAATTAGGTCTTCGTGCCACACTTTATGAAATACCTGAGAAACATAAATAAAGAGGGCAGAACAATATTTTTTTCTTCAAATGTTCTTACAAATTGAACCAATGTTTGCGTTTGTTCAATGGTGCTATGCTGACTTCTAAAACCAAATTGACGATCCGGTATGCACGCATTATCAGTTAGAATTGGGGATAATTTTATCATGAGTAGCTTTTCGAAGAGCTTTGGCGTTGTTGACAGTAAACTTATTGGCCGGTATGACTCAGCCTTGGTAAAATCTTTGCCCGGCTTTGGAATCATTTTGACTTTGGCAAGCCTCCAGTAGTGTGGATAATACTCCAGTCGTAAAATGGCATTAAAATTTAATAACAGGATTCTGATTGCAATACGGAGCAACTTCATCAGCATCTTATTGCTTATTTTATCAATACCCGGAGCTTTCTTTGGGTTGTTTTCAACCATGAGTTTTTGTACATCACGCATTTTAAACTTTAAGGGTCGAAAGAGTAGAGCAACTACACACGGCAAATTAACAACACCCGTACCTGTGTTTGGGGTACATACGCATTTTAAATGATCAGCAAATATGTTACGTTTTTCAGTATCGCTTCTTGCCCAACCTCCAGTAGAAGTGCGCAGAGGTGGTTTAAACTCAACGAGTGTTTTAAGCTTTCTCGCAGCGCGGCACAAAGAGTAATTTGATGCTAGTCTGACATCGAGGTTTTGCACAAAATTTTTAAGAGATGTAGTTTTTTCAGATGCAAGCAACTCTTGGAGTCGTTTAGTGCACTCTTTAAACGTGATTTTATGTTGGGGTGATCTGTGTTGTTGCCATTTTTTCTAGCTCTTCTTTTTTCACATACGGGACGTTCAATATCCGTAGAATAAATTATATTAAACTTATTCTGCGGGTGGGAGGTAGTAGCGTTACGCAAAAATATTCCAACAGGTTTAACGCAAGTGCTACGGAACATATTCCTACATGGTATATGCGAAGAACTAACAATAACAATAGCAAAGAGCTATATGCACATGCATAGCACATACAAAACGTAAACAACTAACAACAACAACTAAAAGCGTCTGTTTATTAAGAAGATACACATATTTACATACAAACATGCACGGCAATTCAAACGAAAAACAAAAATAAGATAAACAAACACTATGTATTGTTTGTTAATAATGTATGCATATACACATGTATTTATGTACATAGTTACCACATAAATTAATTGCGCGCTTAGTAAACAACACTTTAGATGAGGATGATGATGTCCAAACTTTGCCGAAACATTCTAGTGACCTTGTGCAAACTATAAAAAGGGGTGACGTATCCAATAAAAGTCCAATAAAAAGAAGTTAGTCAGTTGTTACTCAAAAGCCAGTTGATAACAGTATTTGTTTGCGATACAGTAGTTAGTTGATAGTTGAGTCTGTGCTTTATAATACGTGGGTTGGTAATTGAGGAGACTATAGTGACGTTCTATAGTGACAGCTAAAGTCTGTCGTTGAATTGAGATTATTGTGGAGTCTATCGTTTCGACCGAGGAATAAAGAGCTGATAGACGTGTGCTAAAGTGGAAAAGTAAAGCCAGTGAGTTGTTATTGGTGTATCAACTGTGAGTGTCGGCCAGAGAGTTGTTATTGATATATCAATTGTTAGTGTCGTCAGAGTGACGAAAAGCAGACAAATAGGAATTGCCTCAATACTAGCACAGCCAGTTAAGAGACGTGCATATACAACAGTGAGGAAGGCGTAGTGGTAACCAGTTGTGAATATTTGAGTAATTTAAGTAGTATTTGCGTATTTAAGCTCTTGATTAATTTAGTTTAAGTGTATTTGTAAATAAAACTTGTATCATTCTTAACGCTAATTACTACACTATTATTCATTTGCAAATCTTTGAGTCTACGAAAAAACGTTTTTAAAGAATATAAAACGTAACAGATTGTAACGATAGTGGGAAAGTGATCAGGGATCCTCAGTGATTGAGAATCTTGGAGGGGAGTAAATTGATGATATCACGAAATTTGTACAAACATTTTCAATACAAATATTTGCTGCTTGTAGGTGTTTTTCACAACTGTTCTCAAGAATATAGTGCTTGAGTTTTGACTTTATTAGAATTGCTGACCCACCGCATGCTTTTCCTCTCGGATCCTTTGTATCAGATAAGGTGTAGCCATTCATTTTGAAAAGGCTTCTCGAAGTCAAATGAGTTTCAGAAACCAACATTATATCAATATTTTTTTCCATAAGGAAGTGCTCGAGTTCATTTTTGTGCTAGCGAATGCCGTTTGCGTTCCAGAAACATATTTTTAACGTGTTCATGGCTTGTTAATTAATGCTTGAAGCAGAGCATTCTGCATTCGCAGCATTTCTTGCATCATGTTAGTCATATTTTTACTACAAATATTTGTTTATAGTTTGCACCAGATTATCTATAGTGGCTTCAAGGCGACTTAAATTAAAGATTGTGTTAGCATTTGTTGAATTACTTGGTGGGGACACTTTCTGCGCGGGAATAGAATTTGTCTTAACAGCATCGGCATACAATACACTAGAATTACTTGGTTTGCTCAT
Source organism: Nowickia ferox (assembly GCA_936439885.1). NCBI lineage: Eukaryota > Metazoa > Arthropoda > Insecta > Diptera > Tachinidae > Nowickia > Nowickia ferox. The sequence goes on from OW387025.1 coordinate 44,383,809, forward strand.
TGGAGGAAAAGTGGCGGAGTAAGCGTTTGCTGATTGAGCTGGATCTTATTTAAGTTTTTGTCCCATAGTCTGTTCAACGAAAGAATATACAGGACATCCTCTCATTACCTCCACAATTACAAATTTTTTTTTTCAGCTTAATTAACAAATCGGTATAGAACACTCGAATCTGTTTTCGAAATTCGGAACTCAAAATTGGTAGATACTAGGCCTATACAGGCAAATATTATACGGGAGATGATTCAGAATCACCATTATCCCAACGTACTGCCATTCAACGCAGAATTAAGATCCACAATTATACAGTCAACACCAAATTCAGATTTAACTTCTGTGGAATATTGTTTTGCGGCTAAATCGGGTGGGGTCTTATTTGACACGGCTGCCTTGAACATTTGTCATTTAGATAACAAGTTTTCTATAAGAGCTCTAATTGATTCTGAATCGGAAGGATCTTTCATATCTGAAAGGCTTTTCAATTTGATGAAACTGCCATCAAGGCGCATAAATGCCCAAATATCCGGACTTAATAATTCTGTCTCTGCAAAAGTTCACACAGAATGTTCTTTTTGTATTACTCCAATTTTCGATACCGATACTCAACTGTCAGTAACAGCGCTGGTTGTCCCTCATCTATCAAATCACTTGCCATCAATAATCCCAAATAGATTTGTTAATTGGGGGTGACTTATTCAATACAGTTATGCTCCCAGGTATATAGCATGGTGTGTGTACCTCCTTAGTGGCTCAAGAAACCATATTTGGATGGATTCTTACTGGCCCACTTTCGACACTTTCTAGTCAAAACTCAAGTGGAGTGTTTCATATTTCTGCGAGATTTCGCTAGATCGGCAGATTTCTCGATTTTGGGAGGTGGAGGATCTTCCTAGAAAAAATATAGCATCCCAATCTGAAGAATTTTGTGAAAATCTTTTTAGGAAAACTACGAAAAGAAATGAGAATGGTCAATATGTAGTTTGGCTGCCATTTAAGGAAGAACATACAGAGGGAAGAAACATAGGTCAATCTCGAAAAATTGCAATAGCTCAGTTCTTGCGGAATGAGGCAAGCTTGATTAAAAATGTATACTTAAAAACAGAATATGATAAATTAGTTCAGGAATATGTAAAATTAAACCACATCAGTATCCGGAACCAGACAGTACGACAACAAAGGTACGTGTCGTGTTCAATGCATCCTCTCCAACTTCCAACGGCATCAGCTTAAATGATATCCTACACCTTAGTCCAATTTTACAAAATGATTTAACGCTGCTTATTATTAAATGGAAATTTTTCCAATATGTTTTTAATGCCGACATCCAGAAGATGTATAGGCAAATCCTTGTTAAACCAGAACATACAAAATTCCAAAGAATACTTTTTCGAAGTAGTCCAGATGAGGTTCTACGTGATTATGAACTGAAAACAGTAACTTTTGGCGTCAACTGTGCGCCATACTTAGCAATTCGTACCATTCTGCAATTATGTTGTATGTAGATGATGTTCTGGCTGGAGGTCATTCGATTGCAGAATCCATACAGTTCAGAGATGAGCTTATTTTGGCTCTTCAGTCAGCCGGCTTCTCTTTACGAAAATGGACGTCAAATTATAAGGAAATTCTATGATGATTTTCTAGAATTCGACGATAGCAGCTCAGCTAAAACTCTAGGTGTGTGTTGGAAGGCTCTTTCAGATTTCTTTTATTTTAAGTCCAAGCCATTTTCTCACACCACTTGTACAAAAAGAGAAGTGTTATCGAAAATTGCCACATTGTTTGATCCAGCAGGATGTCTATCACCTTGTGTTATATTAGCAAAAATCATTATGCAACGAATTTTGTTAGATGGCACAAAATGGGATGAAGTCCTCGCTTCAGAAACTCTCGAGAATTGGAAAACTTTTCAAATTAATTATACTTATATCCAACATATTCGGATTCCCTGATGGACTGGATATGTCCCTAATGCTAAGGTGCAGTTTCACGGATTTTGCGATGCTTCCGAAAAAGCATACGCACCGGCATTATTCATTCGAATTGACACTACAGAGACGGTAAGCTGTCACTTAGTTGCCTCAAAACCAAAAGTGACTCCTATAAAAACTTTGTCCATTTCTCGATTAGAGCTTTGCTATGCGGTTTCACTGGCTGAAATGATAAACAGTCTCATACCCAAATTTGACATTAGAGAGTATGCCTTATTCTGCTGGACTGATTCAAAAATCGTTCTTGCCGGGCTGGCCAAACCACCGTGCACGTGGTTGACATTTGTGGCTAACAAAATATCAAAAATTATTCATATAACAAATCCAACCTGTTGGAATCATGTAAATTCTACATTTAAACCAGCGGATATAGCCAGTCGTGGAGCATATCCACAAGATCTCAAGGAAAATCATTTGTGGTGGTATGAACCAGAATGGTTGAAAAAACCGGAATCTGAGTGGCCACAGGATTATAGCCAAACTCCAATCGAAATTGAAAGAAAAACCATTAAGGTTAATTTTTCCTACTTCCAAGCTCATGACGACATTTTGGATAGATTTTCTTCGTTTCCTCGAGCTATGCGAGTTGTTGCATACATATATAGATTCTTTTTCTATATTCATCCAAAATTTATATCAAGGTTTCATTATAATAATATTAATATAAGTAACTCTGAGATCTTGTTTGTTCAGACCCAACTGATATCCGCATGCCAAAAATCAAGTTTTCCTGCTAAATATAGAGCATTAGAGATTAAAACCACTGTATCTTCGTCCAGCACCATTTTGTCTCTTAATCCGTTTCTGGACCCTGAAGGATTCATACGTTCATGCGAAGGCTTGAAAAATCGCCATTTTTTTTTTTGTACAACGAGAAATATCCTATTATTCTTCCATATAGTTGTCCATATTCTCGTCTACTAGTGAATTTAGTCCATGAAATCAGTCTTCGTGGTGGAAACCAGCTTGTTCTGAGACTCATAAGATCACAATATTCGATCCCAAGAATAAAAAGTCTTATTAAGGCCACTATTGGAAGATGTAAGGTTTGCACTATATATAAAAAAGATGTAAAAAACAAATTATGTCTGTATTGTCACCAGAGAGATCTGATATTTCCAGACCTTTCACTCATACAGGTCTAGACTTTGCCGGGCCTTTCGATCTAAAAACATATGCTGGCAGATCCTATCGTTTAACAAAAGGCTATGTGTGCATTTTTGTGTGTTTTTTTTCCAAAGCTGTTCACCTTGAACCAACTTCTGATTTGTCCACTTCCGCTTTCCTAGCCGCTTTTAGTCGTTTTGTATCTAGACGCGGATGTCCTCTCCATCTGTACTCTGATAATGGAACTACCTTTGTGGGTGCTTCCAAAGTTCTTGCCAGAGAATTTCTTCAAGCCTCCAGCCAATTACTTACTTCGAAATATGCCTATCAGAATCTTATCTGGCATTTTATTCCTCCAGGGGCTCCTCATATGGGAGGGTTATGGGAGGCAGGTGTGAAAAGTTTTAAAAGTCACTTTCGCAAAGTATCTGGTAGTTTAAAATTCTCTTTTGAAGAATTTTCAACTTTACTTGCACGAGCCCTTATCTCCAATCTCACACCATCCTTCAGACCTTTTAGTTCTAACGCCTGGCCACTTCCTTATTGGCTCTCCGATATTAGTTCCTATTGATACATACATTGGAGAGAAACCTATGTCAATTGTAAACCGCTGGAAGAGATTGAAGCTTATTCATCAGGAATTATGTTCACGTTGGGAAAACGATTATTTAAAGGAGTTACAAAAGAGAACAAAATGGAAGAAACCAGAGGTAAATTTGCAAGAGAATACTTTGGTTGTAACAAATAATGAAAAACTTCCCCCGAACTCTTGCCGATTTGGCAGGGTGGTGAAAGTATATCCGGGTGCGGATGGTTATGTCCGGATTGCTGATATACATACGGAAAAGGGAACTATTACTAGACCTATCACAAAAATAATACGCTTGTCAGATGTTTAAATTTTTCCTTTTTTTTATTATACCTTACATCATTCGTTTTTCGTTTACTTATCTCATTTGCCTTTCAGACGAATATGCCGAAATCTTCCAATTCCATTTCACAAAAGCGATTGCGTCGCTCGAAAAATCCCAGAAAATTCCACTCTTATAAATGCCGAATATGTGAACGCTTCCATCCTTTGAGGACTTGTAAAAAATTTCTTGGTATGAGTATTTCAGATCGTATTCGAGCAGCGAGAATACACAAGTACTGCACAAAAATTGCCTAGCACACGATCACTCTCGAGGTAGATGCTTTTCTAGGCATGGATGTCACCACTGTAAAAACATCACCATACTCTACTTCACATCGACCGAAAATTTCGCCAAATCCTAGCACCTTCGATTACTCATTCACGCTCTCCTACTCCTCAACCATCAACTTCGAAATAATCTGGCACGAAAGCGCGTTGATTGCTCGATTCCGGTTCACTTTTAAGTCGGATTTCTAAAAGATTGGTAGAAAAGTTAAACCTAACTACATTGACGATGCAAGAAGAAACGATATGTCCAATCGTTATAAAGAGCAGATTCGACACAGATTCCAAAATGGAGGGAATTTTCCGGGTCGACAATAGAATTACCATAAACACTCCCACGCAGTTACATTCTGAAAAATTTAAGAAACATTTCCGTCACTTATTTTTTAGCGGACCCAGACTTTTTAGATCATCCCAAGTCGACATGATATTAGGAGCGGATGTGTACCCAAAAATTATACGCGAAGGAATTTTTACGAAAACCGGGCTCCAAACAGCCCAAAGCACAATGTTTGGCTGGATTATTTATAGACCTTGCGATACTTCATAAATAATCTATTAAAATATGCAAATTAAAAGCGAACGTTTTACTTGAATTCATACAATACAATAATTCTAATACATTTTTTTCTCGATATCAGATATCTTTTATTTGAACTACGTAGACTAAGCATACAAATATTGAAGTGAATTTTTAATATAAAAAAAAATATTTACATTTATTTAACGTACAAATGTATAAAGGTGTAGAAAAATAAAATAGATTCATATCGAATATAAATTATTTGCTGGGATTTTGTTATAGTTTCTATGCCTATTGCTTGTGTTTCGCTTGTGATTTTCAGAAATATTATTATTTGTGATTATTTTTTGTGAATTCTCAAATAGTTTTTGAAAGTCTGTGCATAAGATAAGAGGTTTGTGACTGTTCAAAATGTGGTTAAAGTCTACTGATGATTTGGCTAAGCACCAATGAAATATATAGACAATGCTTGACCTCCAGCAAATAAATTTCATTCCTAAGTAAAACTAAGTCTCCTAATATCAAGTTGTAATCTAGTGTATTTTTATCGTAGTAAGATTTTTGTTGTAATTTGTTTTAATCTAATAATTGCTTACCTCTACTTAATGCTATTTCTAATTTAAATTTAACTTCTTTAGCGTAGTCATCTACGTTATATAGTGATGTAATTCTGACTATTTTATCAAATTGTTTGAAAGTGTTTGGGAATTTACCAAAAACTAGTTCATATGGACAATAATTATGTGCTGTCGATGGTGTTGTGTTAAAACAATAAGTGAAATATTTAAGCCAATCATCCCAGTTATTTTTATCGACAGATATGTAGGATCGTACATACTCATTAGAAGTTCTATGGCTTCTTTCTATTGTGCTGGTGATGATGAGCTGTTGATGTTAGTTTTTTAATATTTAATAAATTACATAGTTCTGTCAATAATTCGTTTTTATATTCGGTACCCATGTCAGAAATGAACGTCTTCATTGGACAATCAAATATCGCCTTAGCGATTGTTTTAGCGCTTTTGTCTTGTATTGGTATAGTCACTAAATATTTAGTTAGGTCGCATATTATTGTGACTGCATATGCATTTCCATAAATTGATTTTGGAAATGGTCCTATCGTGTCTACATACACAGTATCAATTGCTTTGTTAGGTGTTTCTGTTGTAGTCATTGGACTTTTTATATGCTTGGTTATCTTATCAGTTTGACATTTGTGACATTGTTTTCCATATTTAGATATGTCTTTTGACATATTTTTCCAATAGTAATATCTTTTTATTTTTTCTAATGTTCTATATATTCCGCAATGACCTCCTTCTATGGTGTCGTTATGATATTTCAGCATAATTTCAAGAATTACCTTGGCATTCTTATTATCTATTTGGGTCACCTCATTTAGTAGCGCTATTTTAATTTTATTTAATATTCTATTGCCCATAAAAATCATTAAATTCATTAATAGAGATAAATTCGAAAATTTTCTCACTAGGTGCCACTTGTAAATTATATATATTGTGTTTACCGGCCATTTTCTCGAGCCTAGAGAAACATTTTCCTAAGTCAAAATTCTCGTTAGTAAACAAATCATTAATTTGTATATATGTTACTATAGATTTTCCAAGTTTGATATAACATCTTCCGAGGGAAATCTTTAGTTTCTAATATTTTCTGACGTCAGTGTTTGTTAAAGGTACATATATACTGGGCTTATCATTATCTTTATTTTTAACAAATTTATGCTGCTTATTTAATGTATCACTATTCCTTTCTTTTTCTGTATTGGTCATCGATATTGTCGTGACTTTTAATATATAACAAATTTGATTATTCATGTCTTTAAGATCTTTATTGTAATTCGCGATAGAGCATCGGCAACATAGTTATCTTTTCCCCTAAGATATTCCACTGTAAAGTCATATTCTTCTAAATCTAGTCTCATTCTTGTCAGTTTTGAACTTGGATTCTTCATTGAAAATAAATAAGAAAGTGGTCTATGATCTGTTCGTACTAAAAAATGTTTCCCATATATCTTGTTCAATAGTTGACTTATTACTTTCGCCTTTGGTAAATGCTTTTGATGCATAAGCAATAGGTAAATATTTACCATAGATTCCTGTGTTAAAACCGCACCACAAGCGTATTTACTTGCATCTTTTGTTTCCTTTCCTTTGTAAAATCTACTAAAGTTGGACTCATTATTGCACTTTTTAGATATTTGAACGCAAAATCACACTCTTTTGTCCATTCAAATGGTATATTTTTTCTGGATAGTTTTGTTAGATGTCGGGAATACTCCGCGAAGTTGCTAATAAATCTTCTGTAATAGTTACAAAAGGCTACAAATCTTCTTGCACTATCTGCATCTGTTGGAATTGGATAGTTTTCGATAATTGAATATTTACTATCGTCTGGTAATATTCCTTTATCTGTACATTTGTGTCCAAGATATGTTACTTCCTTCATGAAAAACGAATATTTCTCTGGATGCAGTTTTAGATTGTGTTTGCGACATCAGTCGAAAACATTCTTTAAATTTGAGAGCATATGTTTTTCTGAACATTCCAGGACAACCATGTAAAGGAATGCTTGATCTGGTTTTAGTCTACTGAAAGCAAGTGTCATCATTCTTTGAAAGGAATTAGGTGCTATTTTTAGGTCATAAGGCAATCTAGCAAATCTGTATGAACCGTTGTTGGTTGAAAAACTGTTAATTCTCTAGAGTGTTTCAATAAACTGATCTGGTAAAAGCCTGACATTAAGTCTGAACAGGAAAAATATTTTGCTCTACCAAGTTGGTCTAAGATATCATCGATTCTGGGCAATGGAAATTTATCTGCAATTAATTTTTTATTTATTTGTCTGTAATCTATAACAATTCTCCATCTTTTCTGGTCGTAGTTACGAAGTGATTTTTGTGGTATTAACAAGATTGGGATGTTGTATTCAGCATAGGAAGATTCAATAATTTTAACGTCTATTAATTTTTTCACTTGTTTATCAATTTTTTTTTATGTGTATGCGGTATACGATAATTTTTAATGTATACTGGTTCTCTATCTTTTACGAGTTCTAACAGCAGAAATGCATATTTTACTGTGAGTTCTGAAGCTCTGAATGAAAACAATAAAAATAAAAAACCTGATGATACTCTTTTTTTTAACGGCGAAGCCACTTTTTCCTCAGCGATCAACTTCGCTCTGTCCTATGCCAACTAGTGATTTGTTAACGTTACAGTTGCCTAGTACTTCTTCATATAAGTCAGCGACAACATCTGCTCCGGGATCGTGCTCATCTCTTAACCAAGTTATCACTATTGATAACAGTAGCTCAAAACCCAAGGTCCAAGTCGGAATGGACAAATATATAAATGTGGTAAAGCGTGGGCGAAGCCCAAATTCTTCTAAAATTTCATCTGCTCCAAAGATGTCTAGGGATAACAGCGCATCCTCTACTAATCGTCAAAACCGTTTTAAAGTATTGCAAGATGACAACGACAAACCCGATGTATCCTCGAAAAAAACTTCCAAGCCACCACCAATCTATTTGAGAGAGAAAAATTTAAACGCCCTTATTAAAAAATTAATCTCGATCATTTGTGAGAATAAATTTCACATTGTTCCAATAAAACGTAGTAACATTGATGAAATGAAAATTCAAATTTATGAAGAAAAAGATTTTAGCAAATTGGTTCCTGAATTTGAAAAAAGTAAAACAATTTTCTACACTTACCAGCTTAAGAGTGCTAAAGGCCTACAAATTGTGTTGAAAGGCATAAATTCGTAGGTTGTTCCCGAATAAATAAAAGATGCGCTCGTCCTCCAGGGATTTAAGGTAAAAAATTTATCAAACATATTAAATAGAGAGAAGATCCTCCAACCTCTATTTCGCGTTGAACTTGACCCAAATGATATAAAATGGAAAAAAATGCGACCCATCCAATTTATAGTTTAAAATATCTATTATACCGAAAAATAACAGCTGAAGAACCACACAATCGTTCAGGGCTCGTAAAGTGCCACAATTGCCAAGAATATGGCCACACAAAAACTTACTGCAAACTACTTACAGTTTAAGTGATATGCGGTGAATTGCACGGTACTGCTAGCTGTACTAAGCCAAAAGATCAAGCGGATAAAAAGTGTAGTAATTGTGGAGGTAATCACACCGCTAACTACAGAGGATGTCCTGTATATTCTTTCGTTAAACAGGCTATGGGCCAAAAAAAAATAATCCTAAATTAGCTCAAGATCAATCAGCCAACGCTTACTCCGCGACTTTTCCTCAAATGAGCCAACTAATTACTTCACGTTTAGCGTATGCCGATGCTGTTAAGACAAATTCTATTCCCACACAAAAAGTTTCACCGCCAAATAATTCGACAAACACAAACTCTAGCTTTAACTTTAATCGCCTTGAAGCTACTATTGATAATCTGGTGCCAACTATAAATATGACTAACATGATGCAAGAAATGCTGCGAAAGCAGAATGCTTTGCTTCAAGCATTAATTAACAAGCCATGAACACGTTAAAAATATGTTTGTGAAAAGCAAACGGCATTTGCCAACATAAAAATTAACTTGAGCAGTTCCTCATGGAAAAAATATTGATATAATGTTGGGTTCTGAGACTCATTTGACTTCGAGAAGCCTTTACAAAATCAATGGCTACACCAGTGAGCTGCAATTTTCATGGTTTTTGATGATTTACTCATACAATAAAATTTTTACTCATATTTAATCACGTACAAAACATTCAACTTACAATAAAATGAGCATCGTTCTAATATCTGTTCATTGGAATGATTGTGAGTGGAGGGATCGAACATGTTTTACTCAATTCATTCACATACATTAAATGTTTTATTCAGTTTTAATCATGCAACAAAACTCAATTTTGAATATAATCAGCATCATAGAAACGAACGCATCGTTGGAATAATTGTGAGTGGAGTGATCGAACTTGCTTTATTCAAACTTCTATGTGAACAAGCGCTGACATTGAATAAAATCAAAGTAGTCAAGTTCGTTCACGTTATTTTAAAACACACACACACAAACATGTCAAACAGGGGTGGAAAATTGGGGGTTTCTTTTTGTTCCAATTATAAAAAAGGTGCAACATTTCGTCGGCCTGTTTCTGGTTTGCGGCACAGTATATTGAAAATACATTATGTCTGCAGCAAATCAGAAACAAGCCGACGATTTGTTTAACTACGAGTTTGAAAATTTGCTTGTTTTTATGGTTAAGCGATTGTCTATATGCATTTCGTTCCCGCTTTTTGGAACTCATCAGTAGACTTCAACCCAAAACATTTTTGAATTTAGCTAACAAACTTCGTATGTTTATTGTAAGACTACTATATTGAGAATCACAATATACAAACATAATATGTTTGAAAGCCTCAAACAAAAATCTTTACAAAACAAGCATCTTTATTTGATTGTACATTAAGAGTCTTACTATAAACATACGAAGTTTGTTAGCTAAATTCAAAAATGTTTTGGGTTGAAGTCTAGTGATGAGTTCCAAAAAGCGGGAACGAAATGCATATAGACAATCGCTTAACCATAAAAACAAGCAAATTTTCAAATTAAATAAATAAAGACTTTATGTCAAATAAATATACTTCTGTATTTCATTTAACTACTAGTATTAGTAACAAAATCTTCAAAAGAACTTACATAACGGGAACTCGTTTAACCTGTTTTATATCTCTTAAAGTTTAACCTTCTTATTTACAAAATATGTTTGATGCTTATTAAGAGCTTATTTAACAACTTTCTTTACGATAGTTGTCATAGACCTTTAATAATTATAATATATTTTTTTGTAAATAATGCAGTAAATATTTAATAGCTCTTAGAAAAATACAACGCAGTAAAAAAAATTTGGCACCACTTTTTGGACTTAAATTTCCTGTTATATATACGTGACAATAAATGAATGAAATTGTTGTAAATACTCGTAAATTAATAACAGCTAAACTGCTTGCACATACATACACATGTCAAGAAAACTTATATTGCACAAACACAACTGATATATAAGGATTTACCACTAAATTTTTTTACTGAATAAATTGTTAAAATGTTTTGAAAAATTGCAAGATTTTTGCTGTTATACATATGGAAACTACGTAACTAAAATTTTTTAAATTTTAGAGAAATAAAAATTTTTGTCTTTGAATCTTAAAAATATATATCTAAATATATGTTTCATAAAATTTTTAATTTTGTGTTTTTTTTTTAAATTGTACGTTTGTTCTCGATTTCAGAGATTTTTTTAAATTTTAAAGCTGACAATGCTGATTTCGTTTATTAAAGCTTAAAAATTATGTATTAAACACATTGGCGCATAGTCATAGTCAAAAGAAAGTATACTTTAAGAGTTTAAAACCAGTATTTTGTATGGCAATACGGCATTCACTCACCGACTACCATAAGCATCTGATATTGAAATACATACATATACATACATATATGTGCACATATTTCTTCAGTGGTGCCACTTTCAAATACTTCACATGTATAGAAATAAAATTACTCATATAAATTACTCATATATGTATAAAAATTAATCAATGTTTACGTTTATATGAGTTTTGAGATCTTCTTTCTCTTAAATAATATCAAATAATTTCAAGTTATAATTCATTTTGCATTTCGTATTATATTTTCAGCACTGTATTTGCTCATTGTCGCCAACAAAAACAGAAATTTTTCCAAATTGGCTACAGCTACAACGGTGGTCGCGTAGCCATATAGCCGTGTTGTCAATCGGTAGCCTGCTGTGGTGAATGTGTTTAGGGTTTGATCATAGGTTTGTGGCAAAAATGAACTAGTGAACGAGTTCGACTCAAGTCTATTAAGCAACGCAAAATAATTACATATGTATGTTTCCAACGAGTGTTGAACATGCATGGTCAAACAGATTACTAAAACTCGAACTGATTGACAACAATTAGTGAAAAGCAGCGTTTAAAAATTAGACTTGTATCAAACTCATTCAGTAGATCGTTTTTGACACAAACCAATCATCAAACAAATGTAATTTACAAACTAGAAGAAAATCAACCGAAAAGTGACAAAGTTATAAGCAATTCAGTGAATAAATCCAAATCCTATATTTTTCGAATACTTGATTTTATTCGACAATTTATGAGTTCAGTTGCTCATACGCAAATATATTGAATTTATTTATTTTTTATTTTTATGTATTTTGACTTTGTTATTACTATTATTTAGTCACTCAATTGCTTATAACTTTGTAATTTTTCGGTCGAATTTCTTCTTGTTGGTCTTAGTTCTTACGTAAAAGTATCATTTTTACGTACATGAACAGAACCCAGACGTTTTTTGACCGATTTGTACTTTTCTGTCGGCATTGACTCACTGCAAAATATGATTTTTTTGAAAATGTGCCCTATTTTCATCGATATATTTTGAACCGCTTTACCACTCGAAGATCCGATTATACATATTTATTTGTCATCTCAATACCTTGCATTTGAATACCAAGAACGACCCAATCGGACATTTCTAGCTCGAGATATGCTTGGTCAAGTGAAAAAATTTCGAAAAAATTAAAAAATTACAATATCTCATAAACTGTTCCATAAAAATTATTTAACCTTGATTTTCGAATTCAGCGGAAAAAAATACATAAGGAAAATCACCTCTCATCAAATGTACATGAAAAAAAATTAATTTTGTAAACTAGTGTAATTTAAGTTTATTAAAAAAATTAAACTGAATCTCAGAAATTTATATAAAATTTTTGTCTCTAATATTTTTCAAAAACTTCGTAGCGACTAGCTCTATTACACAGTTTCTATACTTTTACCATCCCTGAGATGAAACTCCTAAATTAAGTACACATACCCATACATACTTAAACATTGATTTGTTGGCTCTTTATAAATACAACATTCATACACAATGATTTTTTTTTCACTTTTACTCTGCATCAACTACTTGATGCTGATTATAATGAACATTTTTTCCTTTCGCATTATTTTCTTGTTCAAAACACTCATTCCGAGCCAAAAAACCAATCGAACTGATTGGTTTGATGCTACGCATGATTATAAATCATATCCAGCAGCATTCCACTCACTTGCGCGAATGAAACTTAGCAACGAATATGTGTTTTTTGAACTAGTTTCATTTTTTCAACAAAAAGACATGTTTTTAGGATATTGATTATGTATGATTATTTTTCCGATCACTCGTTGTAGTTCACTAGGCTGCATGTTATATGATACAAAGGACCCGAGAGGAAGAGCATGCGGTGGATCAGCAATTCTAATAAAGTTAAGACTCAAGCCGGGTTTGAATTTGCTTAACTATTTTCAAGCAATTCGTTTTTGCGTAACTAAAACTAACGCAAATGAATCAGCAGCAGCAATCAGCATCAGCACACAATGTAAAAAAAAACTATTTGCTAATGCTGTGCTGTGAAATGTTTGAAGCACAAGCAATCAGCACAATGAAATTACTGAAAGAAAGTGCTGATGTAAGCATCAGCAATAGTATTTTTTTGAAAAATTGTTGATGCTGACTTGCTGTGCTGTGAAAGTTTGTCAGCATCAGCAATGAGCAAATTTTCAAAACTACGGTTTTTGCTGACTTCAGCATTCTTAAGCATTGCTGCAGAATTTCAATTGTGTACAATATTAAAAAGGAAAAAAAGTGAATACGTATGGGTGGGAATATACACATACTACCTACATACATATGTACATGTATGTTTGTATACTTACATATATTTTTGTTGTTAGTTTGAATATGTATTTTTTATGAGGTGATGTGTACCTGCATATACATATGTGCTACATACAAACATACATGTACATATGAATATGTATGTATGTAGAAATAGATGTAGAGTAGAAATGGATGAATTTTTAATTGAAAAGTGATATGTTTTTGTTGTGTATTTTGTTATTGGAGAAATTAATGTATGTAGTAGGTATGTATGTATGTATGTATATATGTAGATATCAACGTAAATGCACATATGTAGAGACGCATGATGACTTTTATTAAGACAAAAAATTTTATTGTGATATCTACATACTACATATGTATGTATGCATGTATTTACACATGTAAGTGTAAATATTTATTAATCATAATAAATAATTACCAAATTTGTAAATTGTTTGTATAGTACACAAATTAGTATGTTAGAAATGTTAATCAGAATTAAACTAATTATTCACTTAATAAAAGTCATCATGTAGTATGTAGTATGTGTATATTCCCACTCATACATATTCACTTTTTTCCTTTTTAATATTGTACACAATTGAAATTCTGCAGCAATGCTTAAGAATGCTGAAGTCAGCAAAAACCGTAGTTTTGAAAATTTGCTCATTGCTGATGCTGACAAACTTTCACAGCACAGCAAGTCAGCATCAACAATTTTTCAAAAAAATACTATTGCTGATGCTTACATCAGCACTTTCTTTCAGTAATTTCATTTTGCTGATTGCTTGTGCTTCAAACAGTTCACAGCACAGCATTAGCAAATAGTTTTTTTTTACATTGTGTGCTGATGCTGATTGCTGCTGATTATGCAATGTAAATAGCATAGCTCGAAGCATAGCAAAATTTGTGTGCTGATGCTATTTTGAAGTCAGCAATTCAAACCCTGGACTCAAGCACTATATTCTTGATAGCATTTGTGAAGAACACCTACAAGCAACAAATATCTGCATTGAAAATTTTTTCAATCAGTGAGGATCAATACGAGAATTTCTACAAATCTCTTGGGTCTTGTTTCGTAGCAGCTGGCGACTACAATGCAAAAAATATGTTCTGGGGTTCGCGTCTTATTACGCCGAGAGGTCGGGCGTTGTTCAACACAATTTCAAAAATGGTCTTAAGAGTGCTAAACATACGTTCTGGGGTTCGCGTCTTATTACGCCGAGAGGTCGGGCGTTGTTCAACGCAATTTAAAAAATGGGCTTGGACGTCATTTCGAGCGGGGATCCCACTTACTGGCCTACGGATATACAAAATATTCCGGATGTTATAGATTTTGGCGCCATGAAAAATATCTCTAGGGATTTAATTAATGTTGATCTCTCCTCCGATCACTCTCCCACAATCGTTACAATTTGTAGGCCACTAAGAAGTATCTTACCTCACCCATATGTGAATATGATCAATCGTGTTAATTGGCTGGGGTTAAAAAAATATATCAGTAGTCATTGTCCGAAAAACATTAAGCTAAGAACATCCGAAGATATTAAAGAAAATATTAAACAGGCTGCTGACCATGCCACTACCTCTCAACCGCAGACTGGGTTTAATAGAATTTGTTGTACGGATATTGAACGTCTTGTATTTGAAAAGAGAAGAGCTAGAAGAGAATGGCAACAACACAGATCACCCCTAAATAAAATCAGACTCAAAGAATGTACTAAACGACTCAAAGAGTTGCTATCGTCAGAAAAAACTGCATTACTGGAAAAATATCTAGAAGGTCTCGATGTCACGTCAGCATCTAATTACTCTTTATGGCGCGCTGCTAGAAATCTTAAAAGACCCGTGAGCTAAAATCACCACTGCGCACCTTGACCGGAGGATGGGCAAGAAGCGATAGTGAGAAAGGTAACTTATTTGCTGAGCATTTAAAATCTGTATTCACCCCCTATTCATGTACGGGTACTGTTGATTTGCCGAGTGTAGTTTCTCTACCTCCTCGTCCCTTTAGGGTTAAGCTGCGTGAAGTACAAAAAATAATTGCTGAACTTAATCCGAATAAAGCTGCAGGTATTGATGGAATTAGTAACAAAATGCTGATGAATTTGCCTCGTATTGCAATAAGAATCCTGCTATTTATTTTTGATGCCATTTTACGAATGCAGTATTTTCCAAATAACTGGAAACTTGAAAGATCAAATTGATTCCAAAGCCGGGCAAAGATCCTACCAAGGCTGAGTCATATAGGCCTAAAAGCTTACTATCAACAATCTCAACGCTTTTCAAAAAGCTGCTCATGACTAAATTTTCCAAAATTTTAGCTGATAATGGGTGCATCCCTGACCATCAAATTGCTTTTAGAAGTCAGCATAGCACAATGGAGCAAACGCATAGATTGGTTAAATTTATAAGGAAGACATTTGAAGAAAAGAAATATTGTTCTGCCCTCTTCGTTGATGTTTCTCAGGCATTTGACAAAGTATGGCACGAAGGCCTAGTTTTGAAATTGAGGACATATCTGCCAATAAATATACAAAGACTTTTGGAAATTTATATTACTGATAGGAATTTCACTTTTGTGGAAGGAGACTTCATGACTGTGTCGAATCTATATCTTCCGCTGTCCCACAGGGTAGTCTTTTAGGGCCAGTATTGTATTTAATATATACTTGTGATATGCCTGTGAGCAATAATATCCATACCTCTTCATTTGCCGATGATACAGCCTGTATGAGTATTCATCCCGAAATCTCCAGGAACATATTACCCAGCTGGAAATATGGTTGAACTTATGGAGAATGAAAGTAAATGAGCAAAAGTGTGTCCATATAACCTTTACCTTAAGAAGAGATACTTGTTCCCCCATTTGAATTAACAATCAAAATATTCCTCAACATTCTCAAGTGAAATACCTTGGTATACACCTTGATCGAAGGCTTACTTAAGTTAACTCAAATACATTGGTTGATTGGCAGAAATTCAACACTCAGCCTAGATTGCAAACTGTTAATATACAAGTCGCTTTTGAAACCAATATGGTGCTACGGAATTCAGCTATGGGGCTCTGCTTCAGCATCTAATGTAGATAGAATCCAACGAAGACAGAACAAAGTTTTACGTTTGATAACATCGGCTCCATGGTACATTAAAAATTCAAACTTGCGTCGTGATTTAAATATGCCACTAGTGACTGAAGAAATTGCAAAATACGCAGGCAAGTACTTAACAAAACTCGAGTCCCATTGTAATCCCCTTGCTCGTAACATCTTGAATTTTACTGGACTCATCCGGTTAAAAAAATAGGGACACTACGGCTCTAATACTCTATTCTATCCTCTGTGACAGTGACAAAATTATAACAAAACTGAGGTGAATGACTATTTGTATAGTTTAGGTATTCTGGAAAATATTGTCATAAATAAAATATAACAAATTTGTCACCTCATGAAAAGCACATAACAAAATAAAAATTTATTGATTTTTCTTTTAGTTTAATTTTTAGATGTGAAAATGGAAAAATTTTTAACATCTTATGCAAAAAAAAAAATAATTTCTTCGTGACCTTTTTTTCCAAAAGTGAACGAAAAAATTTTTTCTTTTACTTTTTTCAAAATAACTTCCAGTTATTTTATGCCAACAATATTTGCAAAGTTGTAGCTATGGTAAAACTGGACAACTTTTGCGAATTTATTAACACAATTTGAACGTGTCTAGGCACCCTAATAGCTCATACAGGTCACTTTTTACCAAAATCGTATAATCTCTATTGAGCTTCAGTAACACTTTTTGCAAACAAACCCAATTTTTGTTGGCAATTTTTTTTAATAGAAGAAATAATATTTTGTTTTCACTTTTTTCAGCATAACTTACTAGGACTAATAACTTTTCACTAGTATATACTAAAATCTGCAACACTACAATAACAAAGAAAGGGGAAAATACTATAAAAGTAAAAAACTAACTTTTTTAAAGTACAAAGTTGTCTTAATGAGGTAAATAGGGCACCTAAATACGTTCAGATTATATTGATGTGTCCAGATTTACCGTAGATAAAATTTTCCCAAATATTGTTAGCAAAAAATTAGGGTTCCCTGCAAGTTATTCTCAAAAAAGTGACAAAATTTTTTTTTCTTAATTTTTGCAAAAAAAAAAAGTGCAACAAGACATTATTATTTGGCATAAGGTGCTACCAAGATTTGTTTGGTAGAGGGTTTTACTACCCTCATACCATTACAATTTTTCTTACGTAGATTTCACAATCAGGAATGTGTAACCGTTTTTCTGGAGAAACTACGAACCTATACTGTCCAGTCCGTGTGTTTTTCAAAAAGTCTTAAATTGTTGCATAGAGTTATTATTAGTACATTTCTATGTGTACGACCATTGTTTGTAATGTAATTGACAAAATCGTATGACAAAAAAAATTTGTCACAATTAGAATAAGGGTATAAACCGAAAATATCACTATATGTTAAACATAGTTCCGTTAATGTATTTTTAAATTGTTGTGGAAAATTTTCCTGTAAAATTTTTGATATTTCTGATTTTCTTTGTGAATTTTTGCTTAATTTTTCTTTAATAATATCATAATCAGAGATGGTTTTTATGTTACTCTGTTTAATTTTATTGATGGTGTTTTGAATACGAATAAATGCTTTATTAGATTTAACCAATGTGTTTGGTATGAAAACACCTGGTTCAATTTCTTGATTTGGAATTAATATTTCATTATTTGAATTGCTAAAATTTACCTGCCTTATTACTTCATATCTTGGAGGTATATTAATTTCATTACAGTTATTCGTAATCGGTATATCTATTGTATTTGGTATATTAAATGGTCTAAGGATAAGGTAATCGTTTTCTTTGTTGAAATCCAATATACAATTATAACGTTTCATGAAATTGGAAAATTATTATGAACAACTTGAAATTTGTGCGGGATTAGAAAATTTTAAAATTTTTGACCAAAAAATATCCGATTGATTTGATATTACCTTGTCCTATTCCACTTAAAATCGTTGTGTTAGCAGTGTTTATTTGGTGTAATTTGAAAATTTTGCTTTTATTAGTGAGATATCGGCACCAGTGTCTACTAAAAGGGTAGGTGTATTGTTAGTATTGTTAATTTGAATTTTTATACAGAAAAATATCGGTATTTCCCCCAGCTTATAGTCTAATTTAATTTTTCTTCTCTTCTTTAGAAACTCACATTAATTAATAAAAAATATTTCATTCAATAAGAATTGAAATTACTGAACTTAAGCCCGACTAAGAATTTATTTCTGATTAAAATTCACTATAGTTCAACTAAAGATTTAAAATTATTTCACTTAAATCATCATGGGCACGTGACAACTATATGTTCACTTGGCAATCACAGTTTCGTATACTGCAAAGTAAAATCAACTGTAGAAAGCAAAAACAATGTAAACATAATATCCACTACAATAATACTTACAGGTATGTACCGTGGTACACCGAATAAGTAAAAATAATTAATGTGATGATCGTAAAAGATAAGCAAGAATAGTTAATCATACTTAGGTAGAGTGACATAACTTCGTGCTAACCTGAATATAAAAATGAAAAACACGGATAAACAGAAAATGAATA
Source organism: Nowickia ferox (assembly GCA_936439885.1). Taxonomy (NCBI): domain Eukaryota; kingdom Metazoa; phylum Arthropoda; class Insecta; order Diptera; family Tachinidae; genus Nowickia; species Nowickia ferox. The sequence goes on from OW387025.1 coordinate 44,402,954, forward strand.
GTGATACTTACAAATGTGTTAACCAAAGGTAAATCAATAATTGTATACACAATATTTCTCATATTCCATTTCATTAAAAATTTGCGTTAAATAGCTGATGTTAATAACAATCTCTACCCCAGTAGATAGACTTGGGTGCTGATGAAGTGCGTTGCTGCACAGAAAAATATCGGTATTTCCTCCAGCTTATAGTCTAATTTAATTTTTCTTCTCTTCTTTAGAAACTCACATTAATTAATAAAAAATATTTCATTCAATAAGAATTGAAATTACTGAACTTAAGCCCGACTAAGAATTTATTTCTGATTAAAATTCACTATAGTTCAACTAAACATTTAAAATTGTTTCACATTTATCTATATTATTATTATTTATTATTTTTTCTTCTTTCGTTTTGTTGGTTGATTAGGAATTTTATTTCGTCTATCTGTTGCCACAATTTTGTAGCCGTTTCACAGGATAATGGTGGTTTGCTGTTAACAAGCCTCAGTAAAATTGCGGCTTCTCCTTTTAATTTTTGTATCCGCCCTCCTCTCCTTTTTGGCCTCTTTGCTTGTGGTGGTTTTTCTTCCTCTCTTTTTTTTAATTTGCATTTTCCTGTACTCTGTGGCCCTGGCTTCATTATACTTGGCTCTTTTTGGTTGTCTTCTTTTGGTGTCTTTTTTCGGAGCAGCTATTATTTTAGTGTTTTTACTTCAATTACCTGTACCTTCGTAGGATCGCCATGTAGTGAATTTATTTTGCAAATTAGTCTGACTTATATACTACTTATGGGAAGATTCTAGATTATAAAAATGAGTGATTTACTAAAATTCACTCAATTGTTTATGGGAAAATAAAATGATATACGATACATTTTAAATAATAAATTACTTTCCCATAGTGGACAGAGCCACACACACACAATAGCATGCGTCATATTTTAGTATAACAATTACTTAGTGTGTATTGCCAATGCATGGCTTTGAATTCTTTAAGTGGCAATGCAATAGCCAGCGGCACACAACAAAGTATCAATTGCAGTTTGACTCTTTGGGTGATTTGAATCCTTCTCAGTTTAGTGCATGCCTGTAAGATAGTACATTGATGCTATAGCGTGTTGGTTTAAAAGAATTAAATTATGGTACACTACAGCTCGAAGCCAGAAATCTTTTCGTCAAATTTACCGACTTGCATCTCTACACCATCTACTCGTCTCTTTACGGCTTCATCAGTCTCTTGAATTTTCTCGTTTCTGGCTGTAGACAGCGTTACCGTTGTAAAATTTCAAAAGGTGGCACAAAAAGGGGATTTTTTAAAAAAGTGGCACCAAAAAGGGGATTTTAAGAAAAAAGGGGCAACCTCAAAAATAAGAAAAATTAAAATAAATCTGCTTATTTTTAAAACCATCAAGAATAAAAATTAGGTTTTACATGTTTAAAGACTAAAATATATTATGATAAAATAAAGCCACAAAATGTAAAAATAATTCATATAATCTGTGCTTATAATAAAAAATTTACTTACCGATTAACCGAAATAACTAAATTTTTAAATATTTTGTAGTATTATAGCGTATTTTTCGTGTGTTTAAGTACTTGCTTCGTCTCAAATACAAATTTTGCATACAAACAAAGAAGTATGTTCAGTGATTCCAACTTAATTAAAACTTCAAAAACTTTGGACGTGGATATAAAAGAGTTTAGTAAAGGCTCTGCTACTGTAGTTAAACTAGAGCGAATTGTTAAGTTTTTTGGTATTTATTAAATCAATTGAGAACACTAACTAATCGCTCGATTAATTAATCGCGGTTCTAGCTTAATCGGTTAATAATCAGTTAATTTCGGTATTAACCGGTTAACCGATTAATAAAGTTTTTTCATAAATCAAGTAGGTTGTACAAATAAAAGTGCATAAATTATTTATTAATTTCAGTTTATTAGTAAAACAAACAAAAAACACACCTAAGAATCCTTAAACTAAATCAAACAAAAAAAAAAAAATCATAAATATGTATGTACATATATTGGGTGTTTTTTATTGAGGTATAGAACTTTAAGTTGGCATCACTTTTTTAACTGGCGGCCATTTTGTCAGCTGTCAAGTGATTAATATTTAGTTTGGTTTGCCATTTCATCATGAACAGGTTGACAAAAGAACAACGCTTGCAAATCGTGCAAATTTATTTCGAAAATAATGGTTCAGTTCGCGAAGTTTACCGCAAGCTCCGTCCATTTTATGGTCGACATAATCGTCCATCAGAGCAATTAATTCGGTTAACCATGGATAACCTGTCAATTGGCCACCAAGATCGTGTGATTTGACACCATTGGATTATTTTCTTTGGGGATATGTGAAGTCGCTCGTCTACGCCAACAAACCAGAAACGTTAGGGGACTTGGAAGCCAACATTCGTGGCGTTATTGCCAACATACGGCCCCATATGCTCGAAAAAGTGGTTGAAAATTGGACCTGTAGAATTGGCTTTATTCGAGCCAGCCGCGGCGGCCACATGCCCGAAATCATATTTAAACGTTAATGGCATAAAATTATCCTTCCAATAAAGCCAAATTGATGGACATTAAAACGATTTTCTTGTGTTTTATTTCAATTCGAAGTTCTATACCTCTAAAAAAACACCCTGTATATATAAGTATTTATAAATTTTATAGTTAAGGCACTTTTTTGGGGGACCTTTCACCCTTTTACAGAAGGAATAATCATAATTGGTTGATTACTCCATAAAGTTGTCGCTTAAGACAGTAAAGTGAAATATGTAGTAGATTCATGTGGAACCTTTAACTACTTAGAATGTCAATAAAATAATCCACACTCGATCAAGGGATTAGTACATATTGAAACGATACTGTATGTTATTGGTGCGAACGTTAATTAACCATCCAACAGATCGTCACACGTATTTGAGAAGAAAAAAAAATCAAAAACTCTGTGAACTTCTTTACCTTATTTTTATGAACAGTGAATGACTTCCCATGTTCATCTTGGAGTTCCACATTATTATTGTTGTCCATATTGGATATTTTATAGGGGCCTTTATATACAGAATCCAGCTTATGACCCGCTTCACTGCGGATCAAAACGAGTTCCCCGAGGGTTAACTCGATTGGATCTGCCCTCTCGGTGGAAAGTTGTTGTCTTTCCCACTTAGCATTTTCTATGGTATTGTCAGCTCTTCGCTGCGCCACTTGAAGTCTGAATTTAACTTCTTTTTCATATGAATCAATGTTGTACAATGGTTCTACAATGTTTTCTTTTGTACAATGAAGAGCTGGTGGGATCTTTCCGTAAATCAACTCGAATGGACAATAACCATGAGCTGTAGATGGGTTGGTATTGTAACAATATACGAAGTATTTTAACCACAAAATCCCATTTTTTTATCGGATAAGATGTATGTTCGCAAATATTCATTAAATGTTCTGCGAGATCTCTCCACAGTACCTAAAGTCTAATGATGATACGGAGTAGAATTGAGTTTCTCTATCTTCATCATTGAACATAACTCTGATAAAATATGATTCATATATTCTGTTCCCATGTCCGTTAGTATTGTATTCATTGGACCGTAAGTCAAAACAAATCCTTCCATAATTGCTTTGGCAACCATTCTGGCTGACCTATTCTGAATGGGTATTGCAACTAAATATTTTGTTAGATCGCATATCATAGTGACAGCGTGTTCGTTTAATGACTCGGACCGTGGTAGTGGTTCTACGGTGTCAATTATTCTGTCAAATGCTTTTAACGGTGTAGGCGTTAGGATGAATAGCTCTTTACGGTTGACACCTGTTTTATTTTCTTGGCATGCTTTGCACCGCCTTACATATTGAGATATGTCTCTAGTCATGCCTTTCCTATGGTACCGAAGTCTAATCTTCTTTATCATGCGTGTTATCCTCGGACGTCCTCCCGAAATAGGATCATCATGATTTTTTTAGAAGATTTGTAATTTATCTGTATCAGTGAAAATTGTTGTTAATTTAGGGGTGAGCACAATTGTTAATATACTTTCTTGTAGTATATCATTGCCTTTATTCTTAAAGGTTTTCACATTGGTTCCTAGGAGTTTAAGCAGACTATCATCGAGGTGTAGTCGCATGGTTGTTAGACCCATGTTATCAGCTATTTTTTCAAACTTTAGAAAGAGGTGACCTAAGTCTACATTTCCATTAATAACCGTGTCTTTCAACATAAATTCGGAAAGAATTTGCTTTCCTTTTCTAATTATAACTTTATTTTTAGTAAAATGCAATTCTGGCATTTTACTGTGCTCTTGGGCATTAATTGCCTCATAAACCTTTAGTTCAACCGATTTTGTATTAGCCGTTATACCATTGTCATTATAGTTCCTACTTGTTTTTGCCTCGTAGTTACCTTCAGTATTGTATTAGCGTCAATATTTTTTATATCATTAATATTTATACGCGACAGCGCATCCGCGGCGTAATTTTCTCTACCCCTAATATACTCAACCACAAAGTCATATTTTTCTAAGTCCAGCCTCATACGGGTTAATTTTGATGACGGATTTTTCAATGAAAATAAATAAGTTAGGGGTCTGTGATCGCTTTTAATTACAAACTTTCTGCCGTAAACATACGGTCGGAAATATTGTATTGCCCAATGAATTGCAGTTAATTCCTGCTCTATTGTTGATTTATTGCTTTCACCTTTTGTGAAAGATCTGGATGCGTAAGCAATTGGTAGCTGAATACCCTGCTTTTCCTGACTGAAATTAGCTCCACTTTCGTGCTTACTTGCGTCTGTGGTTATGCAGAAATCTTTCGTAAAGTCTGGATATTGTAGGATTTTTGGGCTTAGCAGTTGATTTTTAAGATATTGGAATGATTTTTCACACTGCTCAGTCCATTCGAATTGCACATTTTTTCTAGATAATCTGGTAATATGACGATTCAGCAAAATTTGGGATGAACCTTCTGTATTAGTTGCAGAATGCTACGAAGCGTTTAGCTTCATCACCATTCTTAGGTGTTGGATAGTTTTTTATAATGGAAAATTTGCTGTCATAAGGTAAAATACCTTTATCAGTGCATTTATGACCTAAAAATGTCACTTCAGGACAAAAAAATTTACATTTATTAGGATGGAGTTTGAGATTGTATTTGCTGCAAGTATTAAATACTTGTTTTAAGTTTTGTAGCATGTGTTCTGAAGAACACCCTATTACTACTAAGTCATCCATGTATACAAAGGCTTGGGTTGGAGATAATCCTGAAAAAGCCAATGACATCATTCTTTGGAACGAGTTTGGGGCAATTTTTATACCATATGGCAGTCTTTTAAAGCGAAAAGAGCCTTTTTCTGTTGAAAAAGATGTAATGTCTCTAGACTCCTGTTCCAGTTCTATTTGATGAAATCCTGAAACTAAGTCCAGGCATGAAAAGAATTTCGATCTTCCCAATTGATTGAGTATGTCATCTATACGAGGCAATGGAAATTTATCAGCTATCAATTTTTTATTGATACCCCTATAATCGATTACCAATCTCCACCTTTTCTGTGTCGAATCGGGTAATGGCTTTTTTGGTACTATTAGAATAGGGCTATTATATTGCGAGATAGATGGTTCTATTATATCATCATTTATTAATTTATCCACTTGTTTGTTAACCTCATCTTTTTGAGCATGAGGGATTCTGTAATTTTTTATGTACATCGATTGTGTATCATTAAGCCGTAATTTTTGTTTATAGAAATTATTGGTACTGATTTTATCGGTTTCCAAAGAAAAAATGTCTATAAAATCTGAGCACAACTTTCTCAAATCTTTATGCGTATAATCGGGAAAATTCTTTGTTAGTTTTTCCAGTTTTTCTTTATTTTGCTTTGTATTAGTATTGGAATTGGTAAGACCAATTTTATAGTCGTTTAGACTTTCTGATTTTACTTGAATATTATTAATTAGTATGTTTTTATTTGTGGTATTGATGATTTTTACTAAAGTGTTGGCAACATAAACGCCGCTTTGAATAATCTGTTGTGGTATTAATACCTCTTCCTCAGCAGACACGAAATTTATTGGTCTTATTACTTCAGACCTTGCTGGAAGTGATATGGAATTAACATTTGGACCATTCCTTAAAGGGATTGCTATATCGTACGGAACGTCATTAGTTCTTAAGGTAATCCAATCTTAATCACCTTCGTACTGTAAAATACATTTATATTTTAGAATAAAGTCCATACCTATTATTCCGTCTACTTGAATCGGAAATTCATCCTTTACGACATGAAAATCGTGTGCTATAAGGAGGTCTTCTTGTTTTAAGTCAGTTTTGATTTTGCCTAAAGTGGTTATTATACCTTGTCCTATACCATTTATACTTGTTTGTTTAGTAAGGTCTATGAGTTCATATAGAATCTGGTGGAGTTTTACGACCGATATGTCTGCACCTGTATCTACCAAAAATGTGGACTTATTGTAATTTAAAGTGGTTCTGGAGACAGATAGCTGTACAAATTTGTAGTTATATTGTGGATTTTTGTATCTATTGAGTATTTAGGGGGGTCAGTCCGTTTTCCGAACTTTGTTCACTCATGCAACGAACATTAAAGTTACTATTTGCGTTGCGGTTGTTGTTGTTATTGTAACGGTTATGGTTGTTATTGAATTGATTCCTAACTCCGCTATTATTGAAGCTTCTAGGTGTATACTGCTCATTTGTATTCCTGTTATTGGGATTCCTGTTATTATTATTCAGATTATGGGAAGTAGGGGCCCTATTAGAGTTATTGGGTCTGTTACCAATATTTCTAGAGTAACGTTGCCTACTATTAGAGAAAGTAGGAAAATTATTGTTGTAATTGTTTTGGAAAGTTAATATAGCATTAGGTTGTCCTCATGCGTCCGTACAGCCGCTTATAAATTTTGTTTTAACTTCATCCATGTTTAGGAACGTTCCTGATTCCATGATCAGTTTTACTCGTTCGTTGGATGCATTTTTTATTATTGCTGAAACTGCTCCACGTGTTATGTATTTGTTTGCAGTTTCGTTTGCGAGGCCGTCAGATATGTAAGCGGTCTCCAATTTTTTAGCAAGTTCATCGATTTCCTTAACATAGGCATTTTTGCCCGTTTGTTTTATATTCATTAATTCCGTTGTTACTATATATATTCCTGGCAGTGCCTTTTAGCTTTGTTTTAATAAGGCTCACCGCAATAGCTTCATATGTACCCTTTATGTATTCCACAAGTGTCAAAGCATCAATGAAGCTTTGTAGGTTTTCTGGACTTCCGTCGAAGTCAGGTAGCAGTTTTGCTGCTGTGTTTAGGAATTCTATATTTGTTTGTGACATGTTGGGAGAGGCTTTACTTGTACTTGGTAGATTTAAAGTTGGGTTTAAAACTAGTTCTGGTAGATATTTAAAATTTGTTTCCTCATGTAACGAGTTAGGGAGATTTAGTACGATACCTTTTTTTTTAAGGATATCGTTATTAATTTATCTCTTATGTCAGCGAAGAAAGCTTCAGCTGCTGTTTTATGAGCGTGGGTTAATCTGTTATAATTAACATTAAGGAGTGCTCTAACTTGTTTTCTCTCTATTGAGATTGAGACATTTATATGATTTGATGAATTCTTAACTTATTGCTCTTGCTTTATTCACTATTATTTCCCATTCCATGGGGGTTAAATTCTGAATAATGAGAGACAAAAAAATTAGATTTTATGGAATTTTAAGAAATGTATTCTTTAGGGCTATTTAAAACGGAAATTCAACAATTAGACTTGGTCTAAATTTCTGGCTAGTGATGCTGCGCGCGTGTAATTTTTTCGTAATGATCTCTTATGAAGCTGGTAGAGCGTTATAAGGATCTGCAGCGCCAGTAAGGAAATGATAATTACTAGATATATGATTGGATATTCAACTTTCACCGTAATGTCGTTGATAACGTTAGCATTAGGATTTTCTATTTTCGATTCATGGCCACCCATGGTGCCTGACTTATTTTAAGGTATCTCAATTTGTATTAAAGAAGTGGATTCTGTGAGGAGCTGTGGAAGTTCTACGCTCGCTACACCCATTATCAAGATTATAAACATTGACCTAATCATATAGATTACAACTGTCATGTACGTATTTCGAGTAACTGTTTACATAAACAAACTGCAAATTTACAATATTTTACTTAAAAATAATTTTATACAGTCACACGAATGTTAATGTGTCAATAAAAGTCAAGGACGTGTTAGTTAAAAAAATGGTGCTTATATCACGGACGTCGTGACCATTTTTTGATGGTCAATAGAGTACAGTGATATAAACCAGATATCGCCAATTGATATCTGAATTAGGCTTTTAATTCTTTAATATTATACCACTGGAGGGACACGTATATACCACAGTAGTAAGTTATTTGTTAGTATATGCCTATCTTTATATTATTTTTAAAGGAATGTAAAAGTTTATCTCCCTTATATAACAATTAAACGACTATAAATTTAAATTGATATCTTGTTTCACTAAATAAATATCAAGGTTACCCTTACAAAACTTTTAGCGGGATCCACTGCGCAAAACATGCGCTCTGTTAACATCCTTTTTCTCTGGTTGCCGATGTTGTTTTGTTGCTGTTGTTGATTAATATTCTGATGACTAACCAAGAGTTGCTTGTAAAGTTGTTGCTCATGTTGTTGGTGTTGCTGTTGCATTGATCAGTTTTGTGATTGTTGGTCCCGATGATAAGGTACTATAATTGAGTTTGCACAATAATTTTCTGTTTTTAGTTCTTCCGCTGCAGATTGGTTGATATTGTTGATTATAAGCTGGTGCTGGTTGGTACCGAGTATGAGGTTGTGGTGTAAATTCACGTACAATTCTTTCTTTCAACCAGATTGATTTTTGAGAGACATTTTTAGATTTAATTGAACGAACCCAAGCCTGATTTTTCTTTTAGTCTTCGGGCATGATTTTTAATATCTTAACATTTCTAGTAAACATTTTCCACTTCATTCAATTCAGTTCAGTTCACAAATTGTATAAAGCTTTTTGGTTTTTTTTATTAATTCATGTTATTATTAATTTAAATGCAAGCCTTTCAAGTTTAAACAATTAATTTGTGGTTGTACAAATGTACATTCAAAGGTCTTAAGCACCGGCACTTGTACTTGTTCAGAGCCAAAACTGAACATTCACTTTTTTTTAAATTTATTTTGGCAGGATCGCCATGTTATTAATTTAAAGTCTTTATTTGTTTAACATCGACCATTCTGGTCGATCACACTTTTATTAATATTTCTTTACTTCAAGTGTATGTGTGGGCATAAAATATTCAAATAAACAAGATGATCAAGTTACTTGCTGATAGCGAAATAACTGATGCAGTCAAACACATAAGTATGTGGACAAATATGAATTATTGGTACAGTCAAACACATAAGTATGTGGACAGATATATTCCATAGCCAAACACACTACAATACATTTACGTTAGTACTGTTATACGCTCTTTAGATCTCAAAATTATGTTTTAGTGCTTTTAAAATTTTTATGTGATTTTAGAACCAAAAAAGTTAGCATCATTGCTTTTCCTGACTTCATCATTGCTTAAAGATGCTTAAGTATTGCTAAAGAATTGCAATAGTATATATTATTAATAAACTCAGTAAATTGTTACTGTAACTCGCGCACGAGGGTTTCCGTATAGACACTACATATGTAGGGTTGTTATCGCGTGATTCATAAAACGAGCACAGCACAGGGAATAATAAAACGAAATCGAGATTTTCTAATAATATTACTGTAACGTGACTTTACAAGTACTTATACTCTTATTCAATAAAAAGTGCAAATGACCTTTTCCCTTATACCGTAGTGAAATTGCACGTACCTTTTACCGTATAACTGAACAAAGCACACACCACCACTTATTGAAACTCAACCACAACATGCCCACGGAAGGGATTATTCTCACTCAGGTCATATTATAGTCAACGTTACCGCTGTAGAATTTCATAAAGTGGCACAAAAAGGAGATTTTTAAAAAAAAGTGGCACCAAAAAGGGGATTTTAAGAAAAAAAGTGGCAGCCTTATAAATAAGAAAAATTAAAACAAATCTGCTCATTTTTAAAAACATCAAGAATAAAAATTAGGTTTTGCATATTTAAAGACTAAAATATACTATTTTTATGATACAATAAAGCCACAAAACGTAAAAATAATTCATATAATAAAAAATTACTTACTCACCGATTAACCGAAATAACAAATTTTTAAATATTTTGTAATATTATAGCGTAGTTTTGGTGTGTTTAAGTACTTGTTTCGTCTCAAATACAATTTTTCTCACCTAAGTAAAACTTCAAAATCTTTGGACGTGGCTATAAATAGTTTATTAAAGACTCTGCTACTCTAGTAGTTTTAAGGATTAGATTTAATGAAAGACGAATTAAATTATTTTATACCTGCACTCTGAAATATTTTCTTCAAGCTGGGTTTTGTATGAGTTTCTAAACCTACTACGCTTATTTTGTTTTTCTGATTTTCAAAAATATTATTATTTGTGAATTCTCAAATAGTTTTTGGAAGTTTGTGCATAAGATAAAAGGTTTGTGGCTGTTCGAAATGTGTAGTAGAAGTCTACTGACGATTTGTTAAAGCAACAATAAAATGCATATAGACATCGCTTTACCATCAGCAAATAAATTTCACTTACATTATAGATTACTTTCTATTTCCTCAACATCTACGATTAATTAAAGGATTTTTACAAGTCAAGTTTTATCAAAACTAATTCACTTAAATCCTAAGTACTTAAATCAAATTATTTTTCCGAAAGATTGTGTTAGAAGATCTCTTTAAACTATTTTTGGTTTTACTAATAAACTCAAATTAATAAATAATTTATGCACTTTTATTTGTTCAAATTACTTGATTTATGAAAAAACTTTTTTAATCGGTTAACCGGTTAATACCGAAATTAACCGATTAAGCTAAAACCTTGATTAATCGAGCGATTAGTTAGTGTCCGCAATTGATTTAACAAATACCGGATCTAAATGAATACTTTAATACAATCAGTCTTTTATCGCTTCTATTAATTCTTGACTAAAATAATTTTCTGAAGTATGTACATATGGATATAAATATTTTAGTAGGAAATTTTTTTTTTAATATATGTATGTATGTATATTGCACATACATACATAAATATGTGTGTACATATTTATATTTACATATCCCTACAGACAGAGGTATAGGATGCGTGGGCGTGTTAATTATTCGAAAGATATGCATGACAAAAAAAAGAAGATTTCGTATAAGCTTGCTTACATATTAATATATTAAAACAGCACAACTTTTATATTAATAAAACCGAAAGTACAAAAAAGTATATCTTCATTCAGTAAAAAGTATCAAAAAGTGGCAAAAATTAGAAAAAGTATCAAATTTGGGTGCAGTCGAAAAAGTGGCAAATTGCTACTTTAGTAGCACCAACGGTAACGCTGATTATAGTTGGCATAAGTAATCAACGTTTAGCCGAATACGAAGTCTACCGAATTTACTTCGTGCTCGTTGTAGTTAGCTGCATGGTAGCCGAATATGAGGTCTCCCGAATTTACTTTATATTCGTAATATTATTTCGTAAATTAGCCGAACACAAAGTCTCCCGAATTTACTTCGTGCTCGTTGTAGTTAGCTGCACGGTAGCCGAATATAAAGTCTCCCGAATTTACTTTATATTCGTAATAATATTATTTCGTAAATTAGCCGAGTACCAAGTCTACCGAAATTACTTTATATTCGTAATAATATTATTTCGTAAATTAGCCGAGTACGAAGTCTCCCGAATTTAATTCGTATTCGTTGTAGTTAGCTGCACGGTAGCGGAATATAAAGTCTCCCGAATTTACTTTATTAATTGTACTTCGTGAATTAACCGGACATAATATCACCTCTCGGATTTACTTCATACTCTACACTTTTTAATAGTGTAGACGTTAGAAGTCGTGAGTTCGTATATAAAACTGTTTGTGTTAGTATAACAACATCTACATACTATTCAAAGGAAGCAGACATTTGACTAGACCCTTTGCAGACTGAGCCATACCTAACGTGACCAGATGGTTTTTTTTTTCAAAAAGCGGGACATGATTGATCAAAAAGCGGGATTTTGAAGAAAATACCGCCAAAAAGCGGGATTTAAAAATAGACATTTTTAAAAAAGCGGGATGTATAATATGCGCAGAAACGCACAGAATTGTGGAAAAAACAATCATGGATTTTGCACTATGATAACGCACCAGCTCACATATCGATGCTTGTGTGTGAGTTTTTGGCCAAAAACAAAACCGTTATCATGCTTCAACCACCGTATTCAGGAAATCTGGATCGTCGTTGACGATGTTCAATAGATCCTGAGCGATGTCCATGCGACGATGTTTTTGCTAAAAAATTAGTAAAAAATCGAAGAGCACACCAAAACACGACTAACCTCTTTATCTGTCAAAAACAAACTGACAATCCAAAATGGCTGATATTGCCAACATATTTATATAACAAACATGTGTACCAACATAACAGAAAAAAAATGCGAAAATCGAACATACGTAACTCACGAAATTTGAAAATAACGGTTTTTTTTTATCATACCTCGTATACACATTTGAGAGTATACATACATAAATGCAGAGAAATAGCACTTCAAATATCATTAAAATGTTGGAAACATTTTTTTAACATACATAGTTCTGCCGTTTATACTTATCAAAAAAGGTGTACAGCACAGCAATTAATTCTCCTCAACTGAGAACCCACAGCTCAACCAATTACACATCAAATATCTCTAACGTCAGGGCTAACGACTTTAAATAAACTTTCACTGTTTGGGTAAAATGCTTGGGCACTATTTACAAATGTAAATATTAAATTTATAAAACAGCTATAACTAATATATTTACGGTCTTGTATGGATATGGTTTGGACTCAGTGACTAATTTTTTATGTTTTTCTTTTTTAATGGAAAAAAATAAAAATAACATTTAATTTACCGTTATTTGTTTAGATTTCGTCATTTTTTCTTCATTATAGGGCACTATTTACATATGTAAATATTTTTTTTAATGTGGGTTTTAATATAATTCATTTTATTTTGTACATAAAAATGTTAATTTACAAAACAACAGGAACAAAGAAGTGTTATAAAAATAAAATAATAGTATGTTATACATTGTATGCATTTTGTTTCCACTTTGCTGTGCTCGACGCAAACCGGCTTTTTACATTGGCCACACACTTTGCGCTTTGAACGTTTTCGTTTGCATTTCTCTTGGTAGCACAAAGAACAAGCACCTTTCACTTTTGAATGCCCACGATCGTCTTCATCTGGGTCAAAATCTTTCGTTGTGGAGCTATTTAATGTATGAATAGGGACACCCGTAATGCATTCAATTGCACTCTTTGTCGGAAAATATGAAATAACCCGAGGAATTTTAGCTCTTTTCGAAATCGTTGGCACACACAATTGTTCTGCCAATTGTTGCAAAAATAAACGACGTCCACCTATTTTCGAAAATAGAACAAATAAAAAAGTTTCCTTGTCATAAACATTAGAAAAATAATTAACTTTCTTTGTAGTAAAATTGGAAGGAGAGTTTTCTGTATATATTATATAGGCTGCAAGTGCTGATATGTCCAGCATATTGTAAAACAAAGCAAGCGGCCTGCGTTTTGTTGTATACTGTCTCAGCATATGATCCATGACATCAACGCCTCCCTTTGTCTGATTATAAAATAAAATTATGTTTGGTTTTTGTCTTGTGTCTGAGATTGTGTCATCACATGACATTTGTCGAAAGTAAAACGACTGCTTTGTTCTTCTTGAGAACATAGGTGCAAATGGTCCTGTTTTCTCCATAGTCGAATATGCTTGAATGCTCGACTCTTTGCGATGAGGGCATAAACTCCGAGGGCACGCATGTTTTGTTCTTTTTCATGGTACCAATCATGGACAATTTCCAGCTTGCAAGCGTATCTGCAAGAGAAAGACTTGTGAAAAAATTTTCGCAAGTGACATTGCGTCCTGTATTTTTATACTGCTCCACTAAATCTTTCACTACTCTTTCTCCTTGGTTTTTTTCTCTATCGCCTCCCGATTGCCCAGTTAAGGGGTAGTATGATTTGGCATCGCATACCCACCATAGCTTTATGCCATATTTGGCGGGCTTGGATGGAATGTATTGCGTAAACTTGGTTCGTCCTCTAAAAGGAAAGAGCTGTTCATCTACAGTAATATTTTCGCGTGGCTTGTAATTTTCGCGCAAATTAGCATTTAGCATTTCAAAAATTTCGGAGATTGGGGCAGCTTTGTCTGTTACGGATCGCTGCTCTCTTGTAAATTGTTGATCGAAACGAATAAACCTTAAAATGGTTTTGAAGCGTTTTGATGACATAGCTGCTCGGTACAATGGAAATGCATTTTTTTTCCAAAGAGCTTCAAGCCTCTTATTGTTGGCGTTATGACTACCCATTGTTATCAATATGCCAAAAAAAATGTACTAAGCTCCTCTTCAGATACATCTTCCCAAATATATTTTCTGTAGGCCGAAACAAATATAATGTTTACTTACCTTGAATTGCTCGCCCTTTCACCGCTCTCTAATTTTTCGTATTCAGCCTTGCCTTTTCTGTTCGTATTTCTACAAATAATCGACTGTATTGTCGGGTGAATTAGAGCATAAAATGTTTCAATATTTTTAGTATTTGGATTTGGACCAACAAAACGGCATTCACGGAATATATTTTGCTGTCTCATCCGTTGTAATGCAGGCGCAGTTTTTTTCCATTTTGTTCCATCTTTAGCAATAAAACAGTTTTCTTCATAAGTGGCTGGTGACTGCTTCCATTTTATCCTCAGAGTCCAATTCATTTTCTGAGTCACCTCCATGTCCAGGTTCCTCTGGATATGCCGCCACTTCTATATCAGAAGCTTCATCAATCAAATCATAACCTTCTACGAACATATCCTCTTCGTCGGCTGCAACGCTGATAACATCATCTGCTGCCATTTCGTCTTCGGACTCAATATTGTTGAGAAGGTTTTAAAAATATCTTACCTGCATTTCATAAGGAAGCCTGAGATATTTGAAATATAGATGTAAGCATATCAATAAAATCTTACCGGGATACTGATGAAGCAGTCAAAACATTAAATTTATTATTATTATTAGTTGCCATTCTCACTAAACACTTGATGATCAATGCACACAAAATTTCACAACGACATGCTTCAAAAAACTGATTAACGAAATCAGTAATACATTCATGTAGACATAATGACGGTATTTCCAAACGAAAAATTTTAAATACAAAAAGTGTCTCCCTGCTAATGCTAAGCGAAAGCACACAACAATGTCTGTACCATAGCTGCTCTCATGTTTCTCTCGGTGGACAGTAATGCTCTGTACTCAAATACATGTATTAGTCAGGGGTGTTCTGCAAACCGCGCGATTTGAAATCGTGCGATTTCAAAAACGAAAAACTGATCTGCTGATCGGACGACTTAGCGCATTCGCAGGTCAGTTCGTATAAAATATCTTAAACATCTAAAATAATAAAACCAATTAAAAAGCTGCAACAAGTCACCTTTTTAATTAAGTTCTTTCCTGGAAATTAGGCGATTTCAAAACGTGCGGTTTACAGAACACCGCTGAGTATCAGTGTTGCCAGTGAAATTTCGAGAAAGATACATTTTAGTTTCCAAAAAGATACATTTGTTCCCAAAAAGATACATTTTGTAAAAAATTTTAAAGTCCATTTTTAACATTTAACATTTATTAACATAACATTTTTATTTTTTTATTTTATATATATTTAAGTCATGTAATTTTAAAACTTTAAAATTAATTATATGTACATAACTATCTTTGGATGTTATCAAAACAAATTCATTTTTGTAAAAATTAATATACGAGTTAAAATAAAAAAATAAAAAAGATGTTCATATTTCCTCAAAAAAATAGATGTTCATATTTTCTGTTCATTTTGCGTACAAATTCAAAAGATACGAAAAATGTCGGGATTACACATGGTACCTGAAGTCATCAAAAGATACGAAAAATGTATCTTTCGTATCCTAATGGCATCACTGATTAGTATATCAAAAACAAACTACATATGTATCTTGCGAAGTTTTCTCCGTAAATCTCTGTATCTCTTTTAAAATACATTTATTATTTACATATATTCTTTGGCGTAACTAGAAATGGCTAAAAAAAAGTTCCAGGGGTATACTCAAAGATTTTTAGAGTGATTCTTGGGAGGGCTTACCCCTAATCCAAAAAAGGCTCATCTACGCCAATGCTTATATTATGTATATATTTATACCATAGCAAGCATATAAGATGAAAACAAAAAGTAATAGCAGAAGCTTTAGTCGAAAAATATATAAAAGTATATATATTTACAAATGTAAATAGTGCCCGGATTCGAGCAAAAAGCTAGGAAATAGAGATTTTGAGCTCTCGCTTAAAATAACATATCACAAACCTCGCTGGAAATCCTATTCCAATTATTCTCCTTTTAAGCTTAATTTTTAATAAATACTATTTTTCAAGCAATGTAAAAGAGAAAAAATTTCCTAAAAAGTAGGACTTTGTCGGACGCAAATTTTTTCCGAGGACAAAGGTCCGAAAGAGAGGACAGTGTTCGGGAAAAAGAGGGCGGATAACAACCCTATACATAAGAGTATGTAATAATATACGAACTTTAGCCCATGTAATGGAATATCTTACCTGATGTAGACATTTAAAAAAATTAAATACCCGGTAAACTTTTTTGGCATTTATTTGGTTTTAGCGTTATTTTTCGTTTTGGGATGTTTTCAGTTCTTAGAGATTTACTTCAGTTTTAGAGATATTTTGTGTTTGGCGTTTTTTTTTTTTTTTTTGTTTTGGCGATGTTTTCGGTTTTTGGCAATTTTTTAATAATTGTATGTATATTACATGGGATTCTAACATTTTTCGTTGCTCGTTGTGGAACACCCTTTAATTTTTAACTGTCATATATTTGTTGTTGTAGCGGCCAAAGTTCTACATATTCTGTCAAAATTTCAGGTCTGTAGATCCTACGGTTCTAGAGAAAACAGCCTGTGACAGACAGACGGACAGAGCAGTGAAAACGGAACCCTAAAAAGGAAAGAACGTGAATTTGTATGGTTGGGAATATACACGCACTATTTACATACATGCATGTACATATGTTTGTATATACCCGTTTTAGACAATAAAAGTTTACTTTCAGCAGTGTGAAAGACAAAGGTAAAAATACTTTCTCTTTCTGTTTTCCTTCCAGCTGAATTAAAACTGCAAAGTAAAGTTTTTAAAAGAGGTGATACTCATATTTTTGTTGTTTGTTTTAAAATTTATTTTTTCAATTAAGAAAGACAGAAAAAGAAAATATTTCTCCCTCTGTCTTTCACCCAGCTTAATTAAGACTTTTACCACTTTTAGAAACGGAAAGTTTACTTTTCAAAGTTTTAATTCAGAAGGGGGAAAACAGATAGAGATAGTATTCCTATTTCTGCTGAATTAAGAATTTCCAAAGAAAACTTTGCGTGTCTATAAGGGGTGTAAGTTTCGGTTCAAACATTTCAACTTTTGTTGATCAATTCGTAATTCTGGTGTTAGAAAGACGGACAAAAATATTTTCAAGCAGTTTAATCTGGAGTGTTAAGTATTAGTGTCCCCCTTTTTTAAGCGGATGTGTCCAGTGAAGTTCAAGATATTACGAGCAAGCGGATTAAGGTGTGACTCGAGTTTTGTTAAATATTTGCATGCGTATTTTGCAATTTCTTCAGTCATGGTGGCATATTTAAATCACAATGTAAATTTGAGTTTCTTATGTACCATGGAGTAAAATTTTGGGTTGCCTTCGTTGGATTTTCTCTACGTTTGAAATTGAAGCAGTGCCCCATAGTTGAATTCCGTAGCACCATATAGGTTTCAAAAGAGACTTGTGTATCAAGAGCTTACAGTCTAGACTCAGGGTGAAATTTCTACCAATCAGCCAATGTAACTGAGTTAATTTAAGTTTCATTTGTGTTAGCTTCACGCAAACGGCATTCGCTAACATAAAAATTAGCTTGAGCACTTCCTCATGGAAAAAAATATTTATATAATGTTGGTTTCTGAGACTCATTTGACTTCTAGAAGCCTTTTCAAAATCAATGGCTACATGTTATATGATACAAAGGACACAAGAGGAATACCATGCCGTGGATCAGCAATTCTAATAAAGTCGAGACTCAAGCATTATATTCTTGATAACATTTGTGAAGAACACCTACAAGCAACAAATATCTGCATTGAAAATTTTTGAACAAATTTCGTTATATCATCAATTTATATATCTTGGGCCTTGTTTCGTAGCAGCTAGAGACTACAATGCAAAACATACGTTCTGGGGTTCGCGTCGTATTACGCCGAGAGGTCGGGCGTTGCTCAACACAATTTTAAAAATGGGCTTGGACGTCATTTCGGGTGCGGAGCCCACTTACTGGCCTACGGATATACACAAAATTCCGGATGTTATATATTCTGGCGTCATGAAAAATATCTAGGGATTTAATTAATGTTGAAGCTTGCCTAGATCTCTCCTCCGATCACTCTCCCACAATCGTTACAAAGATATTGAAGATATTGAATTTAACGTTGCCAATCTTAACATAAATATTAAACAGGCTGCTGAACATGCCACTACCTCTCAACCGCAGACAGGCTTTAATAGAATTTGTTCTACGGATATTGAAAGTCTTGTATTTGAAAAAAGAAGAGCTAGAAGAGAATGGCAACAACACAGATCACCCCTAAATAAAATCAGACTCAAAGAATGTACTAAACGACTCAAAGAGTTGCTATCGTCAGAAAAAACTGCATTACTGGAAAAATATCTAGAAGGTCTCGATGTCACGTCAGCATCTAATTACTCCGTTGAGCTAAAATCACCACTGCGCACCTTGACCGGAGGATGGGCAAGAAGCGATAGTGAAAAAGGTTACTTATTTGCTGATCATTTAAAATCGTATTAACTCCCTATTCATGTACGGGTACTGTTGATTTGCCGAGTGTAGTTTCCCTACCCCATCGTCCCTTAAGGTTTAAGCTGCGTGAAGTACAAAAAATAATTGCTGAACTTAACCCGAAGAAAGCTCCAGGTATTAATGGAATTAGTAACAAAATGCTGATGAATTTGCCTCGTATTGCAATAAGAATCCTGCTATTTGTTTTTAATTGCGAAGATCAAAATGATGCCAAAGCCGGGCAAAGATCCTACCAAGCCTGAATCATATAGGCCTATAAGCTTACTATCAACAATCTCAAAGCTTTTCGAAAAGCTACTCGTGATAACATTGTCCCCAATTCTAATTTGTAGTGGCTGCATGTTAATTCGAATGGGGAATACTTGATACTTGATCTCTTCTTAAGGTAAATGTTACATGGACACACTTTTGCTTATTTACTTTAATTCTCCATAAGTTCAAACATATTTCCAGCTGGGTAATATGTTGCTGGAGATGGATGGATGCCTCGTAAGGGTTTTTATGCATACTAATACAGGATGTGTCACCGGCAAATGTAGAGGTATGCTCACAGGCATATCACAAGTATATATTAAATACAAGACTGGCCCCAAAATACTACCCTGTTGCACACCGGATGATATAGATTGGGGCACACTCTTGAAGTCTCCTTCAACAACCGTGAACTTCCGGGTAGTAATATAACTTTCCAATAGCTTCAGAAAATTTATTTGTAAATATGATTTCAATTTTAAAATACCTTCATGCCATACTTTATCAAATGCCTGAGAAACATCAATGAAGAGGGCAGAACAATATTTCTTTTCTTTAAATGTTCTTCTTATAAGTTGAACCAATCTGTGCGTTTGTTCAATGGTGCTATGCTGACTCCTAAAACCAAAATGATGGTCTGGTATGCACGTATTATCAGTTAGAATTGGGGACAATTTTATCATAAGCAGTTTTTCGAAAAGTTTAGACATTGTTGATAGTAGACTTATTGGCCCGTACGATTCAGCCTTGGTAAGGTCTTTGCCCGGCTTTGGAATCATTTTGACCTTGGCAAGCTTCCAGAGGTGTGGATAACACTCTAGTCTTAATATGGCATTAAAAATAAATGAAAGGATTCTAATTGCAATGCGTGGCAAATTCATCAGCATCTTGTTACTAATTCCATCAATACCTGGAGCTTTCTTCGGGTTGAGTTCAGCAATTAGTTTCTGTACGTCACGCATCTTAAACTTTAAGGGTCGAGGGTGTAGAGCAACTACACTCGGTAAATCAGCAGTACATCTGTTTGGGGTAAATACGGATTTTAAATGCTTTGCAAATAAGTTACCATTTTCCGTATCACTTCTTGCCCAACTTTCGTTAGAAGTGCGTAGAGGTGGTTTAAACTAACGGGTGTTTTAAGCGTTCTCGCAACGCGCCACAAAGAATAATTAGAGACTGGTGTGACATCGAGGTTTTCCAGCTAATTTTTAAGAGATGCAGTTTTTTCAGATGCAAGCAATTCTTGTCGTCGTTGCGTGCACTCTTTAAATCTGATTTTATGTAGGGGCGATCTATGCTGTTGCCATTCCCTTCTAGCTCTTCTTTTTTCACATACGAGACGTTCAATATCCGTAGAATATATTCTATTAAACCTAGTCTGCGGGTGGGAGGTAGTAGCATGTTCAGCAGCCTGCTTAATATATCTTCACATATGGGTGAGGTAAATCACTTCTTAGTGGGTTACAAATTGTAACTATAGTGGGAGAGTGATCGGAGGAGAGATCTAGGGAAGCTTTAACATGAACTAAATCCATAGAAATATTTTTCATGACGACAAAATCTATAACATCCGGAAGTTTTTGTATATCAGTAGGTCAGCAAGTAGGCGTCCAAGCCTATTTTTGAAATTGTGTTGAGCAACGCTCTTCCTCTAGGTCTAATAAATCGCGAATCCCAGAACGTATGTTTTGCATTGTAGTCTCCAGCTGCTACGAAACAAGGTCCAAGCGATTGGTAGAAATCCTCGTATTGATCCTCAGTGATTGAGGATCTTGGAGGGGAGTAAATTGATGATGTAACGAAAGTTGTACAAAAATTTTCAACACAAATATTAGTTGCATGTACATGTTCTGCACAAATGTTATCAAGAATATAGTTCTTGAGTCTTGAATTTATTAGAATTACTGATCCACCGCATGCTCTTCCTCTCGCGTCCTTTGTATCATATAAGGTGTAGCCATTAATTTTGAAAAGGCTTCTCGAAGTCAAATGAGTCTCAGAAACCAACATTATATAAATATTTTTTTTCCGTAAAGAAGTGCTCGAGTTCATTTTTATGATGGCGAATGCCGTTTGAAGCAGAGTATTCTGCATTCGCAGCATTTCTTGCATCATGTTAGTCATATTTGTAGTATATTTGTTTATAGTTTGCACTAGATTATCAACAGTGGCTTCAAGGCGACTTAAATTAAAGCTTGTATTAGGGAAAATAATGGTGGTTATTCGGGAATACGCGTCGCCTTGATGAAAGTTACATCGAAAACAAAAACAAAATTGTGTAAATGTAAAAAATTTTAGTAATTTATTATTCGACATATTGTCATAAGTTTATTTTAATTAATGTAAAAAATTTGTTTTTGTTTCTCATGCAAAATCAACCGATTTTAAAAGAGAGAGAGAGAAACGCGCTGAAATTCTCACGTTTATATCGTTTTAGAAATGTATGGCAAACAAAAACATTTTAGAAAATTTGTTTTTGTTTTAATGTAAAGTTTCACTTCTTTGACGCGTTTTCCAGAATAGCCATCAATTTGTCTTAACAGCATCGACATACGATACAAGTGAAGTACTTGGTTAGCTCATTGGAGGAAAATTGGCGGAGAAAGCGTTTGCTGATTGAGCTGGAGCATATTTAGGTTCTTTTCCCATAGTCTGTTTAACGAAAGAATATACAGGACATCCTCTGTAGTTAGCAGTGTGATTACCTCCACAATTACTACATTTTTTCAGCTTGGTCTTTTGGATAAGTACGGCTAGCAGAACCGTGCAATTCAGCGCAGATAACACAAACTGTAGCTAATTTGCAGTACATTTTTGTATGGCCATATTCTTGGTAATTATGGCACAGTACTGGACCTGAACGCTTATGTGGGTCGATGTAAAAAGAAACATTACGCTACAAATTCGATGAGTTTAATTTTTTTTCAATTGTATGTCATTCGGCTCCAGTTCAACACGATATTGGGTTAGGGGACCTTTTCTCTGTTAATAATATTAGTAAAAAATTTTACCTTAAATCCTTGGTCGATAAGTGCACATTTTACTTCTTCGGGGTCAACATATGAATCTATGCCCATTAATACTATGTAATATGTAAGCCTTTAGAACTTTTAAGTTGGCATGTGTAAAAATTTGTTTAATTTTTTCAAATTCACTAAAAAATTTTCGCAAATCTTTTTCATCATATATTAGGATTATAGTTTCATCAATATTACCTCGTTTAATTGGAATGATGTGAAAAGTATTTTCACAAATGGCCGACAATAGTTTTTTTTAGAAGCGCGTTAGAATTTTTTTTCTCAGATAGATAGGTGGTGGCTTAAAAGACTTTTGTGATGATGCAGTGGGCTTGTCGTTATTGTCTTGCAAAATTTTAAAACGGTTTTGACGATTATCCCTAAACATCTTTGGAACAGATGAAATTCGCCCACGCTTTGCCACAGTTATATATCTGTCCATTCCGACTTGGACCTTGGGTTTTGAACTACTGTTATCTGTAGTGATAACTTAATTAAGTTATGAACACGAGGCCGAAAGTGGTTTTATCGCTGACTTATATCAAGAAGTACTAGGCAATTGTAATGTTAACGAATCACTAGTAGGCATTGGACAAAGCGAAGTTGATCGCTGACGAAAAAGTGGCTTTGCCGTTAGAAAAAGACTGTCCTCAGATATTTTATTGTTAACATTAAGAGCTTCAGAACTCACAGTAAAATAGGCATTTCTACCGTTAAAACTCACAATTTTTCGTTTTTGAGGTACTCATGTAGAGTATTCCTCAATGTCACTTTGCGGTTTTTTTTGTTTTGTTGTTTCTTGCTATGCAAAAAATATTAGTAAAGCAAATAAGCTTATTTATCGAAGTCAATATGTATTACGAATATTTTTTGTATGTATAAGTTTTGTGTTTGTTGTTTTTTTGTTTCGTATGCACTCGTATGTAGCAAAAACTCCGCTATGACGTCTGTTCACTATGAAAATTCAACGAGAACAACATTAGCAAATAGTTTTTACTTTGTGTGCTGATGCTGATTGCATTTGCGTTAGTTTTATTTTAGCAAAAACAAATTAAAAATAAAAAAGTTAAGCAAATGCAAACCCTGCTCTAGTCAAAACATATAAAAGCAAAAAGATATGTTAGTGGTGTACAAACAATCAAAACAAATGAAAATGGCTCGTTATTCGATTAACTTTTTTGTACATGATATAAAAAGTCGTGTGCATTCCTTTTAATCATTTCACTTTTTTGTTTTAACTTCATTAAAAACATGTATTAAATATATTGAAATATATATTTTAAAAAGCGAGTTCAAAAAAACTTATGCTAAGTACACATCTGGCACACATCTGGTACCGTTAGTTTACACGAAAGCAATAAAAATTTATTCATTTATATCAATATCCGAATGAAATATTTATTGCAGCTGTACCTTCTGAATATGGTGCTGTTGCCAGTATCGAAATCTAAAATTCTTTAAAACTTGCAATACCTTATGTAGTGCTTATCAACACAATTTTAGAATAAACAGTTTTTATCCTAAAACAAAACAGTTTTTTGAGTTTTTATGAATAGGGCCGTATATGTTTATATAAAAACTGTAAAATCGTTATTGAGAATTACGTACGCCATAAAAACGACCTTATGTTAGGTGTAGTTAGTTTTTACAGACTTCCAGTTCCACGGTTCTCTTTGCATCGTCCTAGTTGCTGGATGTGTAACCAACCTCAGTTTTATGCGAATACATATCATCAGCTAAAATGCAAAAAAGTTTACAAAAATATAATTTTACATAATAATTTTTAATTTTAATTTACAAAAATATAATTTTACAGGAGAAGCAAAAAACTAGAAAAAAACTAAACAAATATGTAGCCAAGTCCCCTTTTTTTTTTGTTAGAAGCATAATTTCTTTAAGAAAAAAAAACGCAAGAACAGGATCGGAGAAGTGAAGAAGTAGGTGTTTGAAAGTTTCCTCCTTTTACGTCACGATAACTTGTACAGAAATCAGCATTCGGAAATATACTTAGACGTGATTAACCAACAACAAACAAAAATTCTACATAATAATACATTATATTAACGACAAATAAATTTACTTCGGTACTTTTATATCTTTAATAACTTTATTGATTTTGTCTTCTACCTTTAGTTAAATAATTTACCTTTGCATGGCGTGGATGATACTAACACAAATGATGAAATTGAGTTGAAGGTAGGTAATTCTATTTAATGTCTTGTGCAGGTTTGGGAAGCTGCCAATTACATTATGTAATTATTTATATGTTCATTGTAATGGATATATGTAAATTTATTTTACATGCATATATTTATTTATTGTATCTTAAAAAAATTTAACTATCAATAAGTATTCAAATCTTAAATCTAGATATAATAATTAGGCCCACCCAGTGTCAGGCATAAACCTAGTGATAGCAATCAATAATACATAAATGTCGTATTAAGCACAAAAATATTTTCAAGCTGTTTTATCTAGAGTGTTGAGTATTAGAGCCGTAGTGCCCCTCTTTTTTAAGCGGATGTGCCCAGTATAATTCAAGATTTTACGAGCAAGGGGATTAAAATGGGACTCGAGTTTTGTAAAGTATTCACTCACTAGTGGCATATTTAAATCACGATGTAAATTTGAATTTTTGATGTACCATGGAGCCGATGTTATAGTCTTAAAATCTTGTTTTGCCTTCGTTGGATTCTCTCTATATTAGAAGCTGAAGCAGTTCCCCATAGCTATATGTACATAACGACAAACGATGGTTACAAATTACTTCTTACAATTAATTAAAGCCTACCACGCTTGTGTTTCGTTTGTGATTGTCAAAAATATTATTATGTGAATTTTCAAATAGTTTTTGAAAGTCTGTGCATAAGATAAGAGGTTTGTGACTGTTCAAAATGTGGTTGAAGTCTACTGATGATTTGGCTAAGCACCAATGAAATATATAGTCTGCTTAACCATGAGCAAATAAATGTCAATTTAAAATAATTAGTTATTAAAATATATACATATTTACATTAGGCCGGCTCACGTTGTATGGAGGCGAAAACCGCGACTTTATTACACCTCTCAAATCAAAGATTGAGAGTCCCAAAACATTTGACGGGTCTAGCGATGACCGTTCGTGAGCTGGACCGTGCTTGAAGGTTTTTTCATATTTTCGTATTTTGTCCCAAGACAACATATTAAAAAAATATATCGTCGGAAATATTTTTTCAAGCTGCTGGTGTATTAAACTTGACCATTCGTACCATCAGCAATGCGTTATTCCTTTTTAATCATTTTCATAGCAGTTAGTTACAAGTAGTATTAGAATAAATTATATTATTTTTTAAGTATTATTTTATTTGAGTCTGGGTTGCCAAGTCTTTAGCATAGAAAAATTGCCGAGAAGCAAATTAAGTGAACAACTTTTTAACAAAATAAATTATAAATTTATACTGCAAATCAATAATAAATCATATTTGATTAGTGCCGGTCCAGACTTGAAATTTTTATTGCAGCAACTTTTTAAATTTTAGTGTGCTATCTAATCAAAAAGCTTTCATGTTTTATATCATTTTATTGTGTACAATATGAGTTAATGCATTACTTTTAAGAACCATTATTATAACTTTAGTTCTCGTTGAACCTTCATAGTGAACAGACGTCTTAGCGGAGTTTTTTTATATACATACCAAACAAACAAAAAATCATACAAAAATATTCGTAATACATAATATTCGTAATACATATTACCTTTGATAAATAAGCAAAGCAAATACCGCTAATTTTTTTACATAGTCAGAAACAACAAAAAACCGCAAACAAAGTGACATTGAGGAATACTCTATATCAGTACCTCAAATAAAAAAAATTGTGAAGTGAGTTCTAACAGCAGAACTGCATATTTTACTGTGGGTTCTGAAGCTCTTAATGAAAACAATAAAAATAAAAAATCTGATGATATTAATTTTTTAATGGCGAAGCAACTTTTTCGTCAGCGGTCAACTTCGCTTTGTCCAATGCCTACTAGTGATTCGTTAACATTACAATTGCCTAGTACTTCTTCATATAAGTCAGCGACATCACCACCTTCGGGCTCGTCTTCATCAATTAACCAAGTTATCACTACAGATAACAGTAGATCAAAACCCAAGGTCCAAGTCGGAATGGACAGATATATAATTGGTAAAGCGTGGGCGATGCCCAAATTTTTCTAAAACTTTATCTTCTCCAAAGATTTCTACGGATAACAGCGCACAGTGGTGGCACTTATATGAGGAAGAGCGACAAAAATAGTTATATTAAAGATATAGTGTTGAAATTTGCACAGTATATTTCTGATATAATAACCACAATATTCTGAAAAAATGGGCGTGGTCACTTGCCTCTACCGCCCATTTTTTACATATTTTTTATAATAGATAGATTTTAATTATATTTTATCCCTTCATGGAAATACATATTTCTCCGCAAATTAAATTTAGACTTTTATTGTTTTCAAATAAATATCAAAAATATAAAAAAGCTACTCTTGCAACAATTCAATTGTAGATTTTAGTAGCGTACTTTTCTTTTTACGTGGTAATTTTCGTTGACCTGAAATGAATGGATCCGAACTAAGCAATAATATATTTAGTAAATCCGTGTTTGTTGCAATTCTAGAAATTTTTCGTGTGTGTTGTAGCCTATATCTTTTAATGTCTTTATTTTTCGCTTCTGCAGCTTCCTCTGAAAGCTCTCCAATTGAAACTATGGCGTCTTCAATTACGGCGGAAGCGTGTAAAAGAATCTTGTGTACTGAAGGTGGGAGATAGAACCAAGGGTATTTCTCTACAAGAGCTTTAACTGTATCAAGTGCAAATATTTTAAATTTGTCGATGTTTATTTTGTAGCCTGATGTAGCAATACTGCACATCTGGTTATGAGCCCTTCATCAACGCCAGTTATCTTAGCAGCCAAACCAGGATTGTTAAAAAAACGTCTTGCGGTGTTGCCATCGTTAGACGTGCCGCTACCCCCTGGTCTAGGTCTGTCAACTAACAAACCCATCTCGGATCTAAATTTGCTTTGAATTTCCCTTTTCCTATCCATAAATTTATTCTTTTCATCTGTTGATCTAATTTGCCATTTTTTTAGATCCAATCTATAAGCAACATGAATGAAATACTCAAAAAAGCGAATATATGAATGTAAGGGTGACAATCCAAACTCATAATTTTCTTTATGCACCACTTTTTGTAAACATGCTTCTATATCATTCATCTCTTTCGGATTTGCTTTACATATATAACATTTGGCAGATGACGTTTTGCTTAATGAGTTGCACACTTTGCCATCGACCATAGTCAGTTGCAACTTGTGCTCAACATATATTTTCTTTTCAAATTTAGAATACTCTGTGTGTTTCAGCATATCAATTTTCTGCTTGAAATAATCTCTTTCTGCAATACAAACTTCGGATGTTTCTTTTTTAAATTGAAATCGAATCGGTCTACAATACCGAGTTGACGACGGCCGAGGGGTTTTCCATATTATTTTTGCATCTTCAGGCTTAGCAGATTTTGTCACTAATTGAAGGGGTACATAAGACGTTACAAATAAACTGTTGTCCTGTAGAGTATTGCTATTAAAACGTTGTTTATACTCATTATAACCGGAGTTACCATCAAAGCCCCATTTTCCTATCAAAACAATGTTGTTTATATTAATACCAGGTTCGTCTTTCCAGACTTCAAATTGTAAATCTAAAATACGTGAAGCTGTATGGTCAAGCAAATTTTGTAAATCTACTTCAGCTTTGGATTCACTCACGGCGATATATTTTGAATTTGGATAACTTTTTTTCTTTTCCCTCAATACCTTTTCGTAACTAGGGAATAAACTGAAGGAAACCTTAGAGTTTACAAAATTTCGAATATGCCAATACTGTTGCCTGGTTAAATTTGTGTCAATTATTAATGCAAGAACTTCAGCGGCATTTGATTCCGAACAACCTTGATTTGGTTCTGAACATAAGCCACGTAAGGTATCCGCTGCCGTTGCATCGGTTTCTGCCAACTTTGCTATTCTTCGTTGTTTTGTTCTTTTTAAGGAACTTGAGAAATCAGATGAAGGGCGAGCACGTTTATTCGCTTTTAATACTTGTTCTTTAGGTGACACAGATACGTTTTTCGGTCTTAAAGAAACAACCTCTTTTTTAGCTAACCAATCTGAATGATTTTTCAAAACGTCTGATTTTAAGCGGTGATTCTTTTTCCAAATGTCAACAATTCTTTTACATAAATATTGTACACATTTCAGTAATTCACAAAACGCGCCTTCTTCGCACTCAAAATTAATTAATTTGATTATTTCATCATAAACTTGCTGTGATTTCGCCGAATATGAACCCTTCTTAGAGCACCAAAGCGCGAAAATTGTCATTCGTGAAAATATGCATTGACGGGATGTTTCTATTATATCGAATAGAGAAAAAAATAACTATCAATAACAACAAAAATGTCATTCTTATTAAATCAAACGAGATACACAACAAATTTTAGAATACAATAGAACACAATAAACTTGGAGGTTAAGCTAGTATATTGAATATATAGAAAAAACCTGCAAAAAACTGCACTTGAATTAAATATAATTTTTAACTATAGATGTGTGTCAATATTTACAAACCCATTTGGTCTTTGGCTTTCATTGGGAAACTAACTAAAACTCTAAGTATTTTTAACAAAGAATATCAAACATTGTTAATTAAAACACTTCTTAAAAATTAGTACTTTACAAAAACTACAACACAGTTTATTAAGTTATTATTTTTTAAAAATAATACCAATACCATTCACATTAATTTCCATTTTGATTAATTTAATTTTGCACTTTAATTAAATATATTTTAACAATTTAATATTCACTTTGTTTTCAATGTCGCTTAATCAACTTTCTACTTCTATATAAAATCGCATTTTAATTGTTTGCATCTAAAAATTACCGTTAGAAATTATCAAAACAAATTCAGAAAAGAGAAATTTGATGACATTAGCGACTATTTATTTCGCTACAAACCCAATATAGAAAATTTTATTTTTTTATTTTTGTCGTATGGGTGCAACCACTGTGCAGCGCATCCTCTACTAATCGTCAAAACCGTTTTAAAATTTTGCAAGTTGAAAACGATAAACACATGTATCCTCGAACAAAAATTCCGAACCACCAATAATCTATTTGAGAGAAAAAAATTCAAACGCTCTTATTAAAAAATTAATCTCGATCATTGGTGAGAATAAATTTCACATTGTTCCAATAAAACGTGGTAAAATTAATGAATCGAAAATTCAAATTTATGCAGAAAAAGATTTTCGCAAAATGGTTACTGAATTTGAAAAAAGTAAAACAAGTTTCTACACTTACCAGCTTAAAAGTGCTAAAGGCCTGCAAATTGTACTGAAGGGCATAGATTCGTATGGTGTTCCCATAGGTAAAAAATGTATCAAACATATTAAATAGAGAGAAGATCCCCCCAACCACTATTTCGCGTTGAACTTGAGCTAAATGATATAAAATTTAGAAAAAATGAGACCCATCCAATTTATAGCTTAAAATATCTTTTATACCGCAAAAGAACAGTTGAATAACCACACAAGCGTTCAGGGCCCGTACAGTGTCACAATTGTCAAGAATATGGTTACACAAAAACTTACTGCAAATTACCTACAGTTTGTGTTATCTGCGGTGAATTGCACGGTACTGCTAGCTGTACTAAGCCAAAAAATCCAGCAGAAAAAAATGTAGTAATTGTGGAGGTAATCACACCGCTAACTACAGTGGGTGTCCTGTATATTCTTTCGTTAAACAGACTATGGAACAAAAACCTAAATTAGCTCCAGCTCAATCAGCCAACGCTTACTCCGCCACTTTTCCTCAAATAAGCCAACCAATTACTTCACGTGTATCATATGCCGATGATGTTAAGACAATTTCTATTCCCTCACAAAAAGTATCACCGTCAAATAATTCGACAAATTCAAACTCTAGCTTGAAGCTACTATTGATAATCTGGTGCAACCTATAAACAACTTTACAACAAATATGACTAGCATGATGCAAGAAATGCTGCGAATGCAGAATATCTTGCTTCAAGCATTAATTAACAAGCCATGAACACGTTAAAAATATGTTTGTGAAACGGAAACGGCATTCGCCAACATAAAAATTAACTGGAGCACTTCCTCATGGAAAAAAATATTGTTATAATGTTGGGTTCTGAGAGTCATTTGACTTCGAGAATCCTTTTCAAAATCAATGGCTACACGTTATATGATACAAAGGACCCAAGAGGAAGAGAATGCGGTGAATCAGCAATTCTAATAAAGTCGAGAAACACGAACTATATTCTTGACAACATTTTTGAAGAACAGCTACAAGCAGCAAATAAATGTATTGAAAATTTTTGTACATATTTCGTGATATCGTCAATTTACTCCCCTCCCAGATTTTCAATCACTGTGGATCAATACGAGAATTTCTACAAATCTTTTGGGCCTTGTTTCATATCAGCTGGCGACTACAATGCAAAACATACGTTCTGGGGTTCGCGTCTAATTACGCCGAGTGGTCGGGCGTTGTTCAATACAATTCCAAGAATGGGCTAGGATGTTATTTCGAGTGAGGAGCCGACTTACTGGCCTACGGATATACACAAAATTCCAGATGTTATAGATTTTGGCGTCATGAAAAATATTTCTAGGGATTTAATTAATGTTGAAGCACCCCTATATCTCTCCTCCGATCACTCTCCCACAATCGTTACAATTTGTAGCCCACTAAGAAGTGCCTTACCTCACCCATTTAAGAAGATGGTCAATCGTGTTAATTGGCTGGGGTTCAAAAAATATCTCAGTAGTCATTGTACGGAAAACATTAAGCTAAGAACATCTGAAGATATTGAATTTAACGTTGCCAATCTTAACATAAATATTAAACAGGCTGCTGAACATGCCACTACCTCTCAACCGCAGACTGGCTTTAAAAGAATTTGTTCTACGAAAATTGAACGTCTTGTATGTAAAAAAAGAGAGAGAAGAGAATGACAACAACACAGATCACCCCTATATAAAATCAGACTCAAAGAATGTACTAAACGACTCAGAGTTGCTATCGTCAGAAAAAACTGCATTACTGAAAAAATATCTAGGTCTCGATGTCACGTCAGCATCTAATTACTCTTTATGGCGCGCTGCTAGAAATCTTAAAAGACCCGTGAGCTAAAATCACCAATGCGCACCTTGACCAAAGGAAGGGCAACAAGCGATAGTGAGAAAGGTAACTTGCTGAAAGGTAATTTGCTGAGCATTTAAAATCTGTATTCACTACCTATTCATGTACGGGTGCTGTTGATTTGCCGAGTGTAGTTTCCCTGCCCCATCGTCCCTTAAGGTTTAAGCTTCGAGAAGTACAAAAAAGAATTGCTGAACTTAGCCCGAAGAAAGCTCCAGGTATTGATGGAATTGGTAACAAAATGCTGATGAATTTGCCTCGTATTGCAATACGAATTCTGCTATTTATTTTTAATGCCATTTTAGGAATTTCTTACGTTAAACAGGCTATGGGTCAAAAATCCAAATTAACTCCAGCTCAACCAGTAAACGCGAACTCCGCCACTTTTGCTCAAATAAGCCGACCAGTTACTTCACGAATATCGTATGCTGATGCTGCTAAGACTAGTTCTATTCGCACACAAATTGTTCCACCGCCAAATAATTCAACGAATGCAAACTCAAGCTTTAACTTTAGTCGCCTTGAAGCTACTATTGAGAATTTGGTGCTAACTATAAATAACTTTACTACAAATATGACTAATATGGTGCAAGAGATGCTGCGAATGCAGAATACACTGCTTCAAGCATTAGTTAACAAACCATGAACACGTTAAAAATATGTTTCTGGAACGCAAACGGCATTCGCCAACATAAAAATGAACTTGAGCACTTTCTCATGGAAAAAAATATTGATATAATGTTGGTTTCTGAGACTCATTTGACCTCAAGAAGCTTATTTAAAGTAAATGGTTACACTTTATATGATACAAAGGACCCTAGAGGGAGAGCATGCGGTGGATCAGCAATTCTAATTAAGTCAAGACTCAAGCACTATGTCCTTGACAACGTTACTGAAGAATATATGCAAGCAACGAATATTTTCGTAGACAATTTTTGTGCGAATTTCGTGATATCATCAATTTACTCACCTCCCAGATTTTCAGTTACCGAAGATCAGTATGAGAAGTTCTACAAATCGCTTGGATCTTGTTTCCTGGCAGCTGGTGACTACAATGCAAAACATACGTACTGGGGCTCGCGTCTTGTTACACCTAGAGGTCGAGCGTTGTTTAATACAATTTCAAAAATGGGCTTAGATGTCATTTCGAGCGGGGAGCCTACTTACTGGCCTACTGACGTAAGAAAAATTCCAGATGTTATAGATTTTGGCGTTACGAAAAATATTCATAGAGACTTAATTCACGTAGAGGCCTCTCTAGATCTGTCCTCCGATCACTCTCCCACAATAGTAACAATTTTCAACCCACTAAGGAGTGATTTAACTAACTCATATGTGAAAATGAATAATGGGGTCAACTGGCTAGGATTCAAAAAGTATCTTAGTAGTCACTGCGTAGAAAACATTCAGCTAAGATCATCTGATGATATTGAATTTAACATTGCCAATCTTAACGAAAATATTAAACAGGCTGCTGAACATGCCACTACCTCCTATCCGCAGACTGGCTTTAATAGAATTTATTCTACGGAAATTGAACGTCTTGTAAGTGAAAAAAGGAGAGCTAGAAGAGAATGGCAGCAACACAGATCACCCCTAAATAAAATCAGACTTAAAGAATGTACTAAACGACTCAAAGAGCTGCTATCGTCGGAAAAAACTGCATTACTGGAAAAGTATTTAGAAGGTCTTGATGTAACGTCAGCATCTAATTGCTCTTTATGGCGCGCTACTAGAAATCTTAAAAGACCCGTTGACCTTAAATCACCACTGCGTACTTCGACCGGAGGCTGGGCGAGAAGCGATAGTGAGAAAGGTAATTTATTTTCTGAGCATTTAAAATCTGTATTTACTCCCAATTCATGTACGGGTGCTGCCGAATTACCGAGTGTAGTTTCTCTACCCCCTCGTCCCTTAAGGTTTAAGTTGCGTGAACTACAAAAAATAATTGCTGAACTCGACCCGAAGAAAGCTCCAGGTATTGATGGCATTAGTAACAAGATGCTGATGAATTTGCCTCTAATTGCAATAAAAATCCTGCTATTTATTTTTAATGCCATTTTAAGAATGCAGTATTTTCCACATAACTGGAAAATTGCCAAAATAAAAATGATTCCAAAGCCGGGAAAAGATCTTACCAAGAATGAGTCATATAGGCCTATAAGCTTACTATCAACAATCTCAAAGCTTTTCGAAAAGCTGCTCATGACTAAATTGTCCAAAATTTTAGCTGATAATGGGTGCATCCCGGACCATCAATTTGGTTTTAGAAGTCAGCATAGCACCATTGAACAAACGCATAGATTGGTCCAAGTTGTAAGAAGAACATTTGAAGAAAAGAAGTATTGTTCTGCTCTCTTTATTGATGTTTCTCAGGCATTTGATAAAGTATGGCACGAAGGCCTAGTTTTAAAATTGAAGACGTACCTACCAATAAACATACAAAAGCTTTTGGAAAGTTATATTATTGATAGGAAGTTCACTGTTGTGGAAGGAGAGTTCACGAGTGTGCCCGAATCTATATCTTCCGGTGTGCCACAGGGCAGTATTCTGGGGCCAGTCTTGTATCTAATATATACTTGTGATATGCCTGTGAGCAATAACATCTTAACTTCTACATTTGCCGATGATACAGCCTGTATGAGTATACACAAAAACCCTGATGAGGCATCCCGCAATCTCCAAGAACACATTACCCAGCTTGAAATATGGTTGAACTTATGGAGAATTAAAGTAAATGAACAAAAGTGTGTCCACATAACGTTTACCCTAAGAAAAGATACTTGCTCTCCCATTCGAATCAACAATCAAAGTATTCCTCAACATTCTCAAGTGAAATACCTTGGCATACACCTTGATCGAAGGCTTACATGGAAATATCACATTGACTCTAAGTTAACTCAAATGAAACTTAAATTAACTCAAATATATTGGTTAATTGGCAGAAATTCAACACTCAGCCTAGACTGCAAACTTTTGATATACAAGTCGCTTTTGAAGCCAATATGGTGCTATGGAATTCAGCTATGGGGCACTGCTTCAGCTTCAAGTGTTGAGAGAATCCAACGAAGGCAAAACAAAATTTTACGTTTGATAACATCGGCTCCATGGTACATCAAAAATTCAAATATACATCGCGATTTAAATATGCCACTAGTGACTGAAGAAATTGCAAAATACGTAGGCAAATATTTAACAAAACTCGAGACACATCCTAATCCGCTCGCTCGTAATATCTT
Organism: Nowickia ferox; assembly: GCA_936439885.1. NCBI lineage: Eukaryota > Metazoa > Arthropoda > Insecta > Diptera > Tachinidae > Nowickia > Nowickia ferox. The sequence continues at coordinate 44,437,772 of OW387025.1, forward strand.
GAACTTTACTGGACATATCCGCTTAAAAAAGAGGGACACAAGGGCTCTTATTCTCAACACTCCAGATGGGACTTCTTGAAAATACGTTTATTTTTTTTTTTTTTTCCTTTTTGATTATCACTACTTATGTATTATTTATAACTATCACTAAGTTTATGTCCGACACTGGTCGGGCCTAATAATTATATTTAGATTTAAGATTTGATTACTTATTGTTAGTTCATTTTTGAAGATACAATAAATAAATATATGAAAAAAAAAGAAAAAAAAGAATTTTAGGAATGTAGTATTTTCCACATAACTGGAAAATTGCGAATATCAAAATGATTCCAAAGCCTGGCAAAGATCCTACCAAGGCTGAATCATATAGGCCTATAAGCTTACTATCAACAATCTCAAAGCTTTTCGAAAAGCTGCTCATGACTAAATTTTCCAAAATCTTAGCTGATAATGGGTGCATCCCTGACCAGCAATTTGGTTTTAAAAGTCAGCATAGCACAATTGAGCAAACGCATAGATTGGTTAAATTTATAAGGAAGACATTTGAAGAAAAGAAGTATTGTTCTGCCCTCTTCATTGATGTTTCTCAGGCATTTGACAAAGTATGGCACGAAGGCCTAGTTTTAAAATTTAAGACATATCTGCCAATAAACATACAAAAACTTTTGGAAAGTTATATTACGGATAGAAAGTTCACTGTTGTGCAAGAAAACTTCATGAGTGTGCCGGAATCTATATATCTGTATCATCGGCAAATGTAGATGTATGGATATTGCTGCTCAAAGGCATATCACAAGTATAAATCAAATACAAAACTGGCCCCAATATGCTCCCCTGTGGCACACCGGATGATATAGATTCGGGGACACTCATGAAGTCTCCTTCAACAACCGTGAACTTCCGGGTAGTAATATAACTTTCCAATAGCTTCAGAAAATTTATTGGTAAATATGCTTTCAATTTTAAAATACCTTCATGCCATACTTTATCAAATGCCTGAGAAACATCAATGAAGAGGGCAGAACAATATTTCTTTTCTTTAAATGTTCTTCTTATAAGTTGAACCAATCTGTGCGTTTGTTCAATGGTGCTATGCTGACTCCTAAAACCAAACTGATGGTCTGGTATGCACGTGTTATCAGGTAGAATTGGGGACAATTTTATCATAAGCAGTTTTTCGAAAAGTTTAGACATTGTTGATAGTAGACTTATTGGCCCGTACGATTCAGCCTTGGTAAGGTCTTTGCCCGGCTTTGGAATCATTTTGACCTTGGCAAGCTTCCAAAGGTGTGGATAACACTCTAGTCTTAATATGGCATTAAAAATAAATGGTAGGATTCTAATTGCAATGCGTGGCAAATTCATCAGCATCTTGTTACTAATTCCATCAATACCTGGAGCTTTCTTCGGGTTGAGTTCAGCAATTAGTTTCTGTACGTCACGCATCTTAAACTTTAAGGGTCGAGGGTGTAGAGCAACTACACTCGGTAAATCAGCAGTACATCTGTTTGGGGTAAATACGGATTTTAAATGCTTTGCAAATAAGTTACCATTTTCCTTATCACTTCTTGCCCAACTTTCGTTAGAAGTGCGTAGAGGTGGTTTAAACTAACGGGTGTTTTAAGCGTTCTCGCAACGCGCCACAAAGAATAATTAGAGACTGGTGTGACATCGAGGTTTTCCAGCTAATTTTTAAGAGATGCAGTTTTTTCCAATCTGTGCGTTTGTTCAATGGTGCTATGCTGACTCCTAAAACCAAACTGATAGTCTGGTATGCACGTATTATCAGTTAGAATTGGGGACAAAGAAATATTTTTCATGACGCCAAAATCTATAACATCCGGAAGTTTTTGTATGTCAGTAGGTCAGCAAGTAGGCGTCCAAGCCCATTTTTGAAATTGTGTTGTGCAACGCTCTTCCTCTAGGTCTAATAAATCGCGAACCCCAGAACGTATGTTTTGCATTGTAGTCTCGAGCTGCTACGAAGCAAGGTCCAAGCGATTGGTAGAAATCCTCGTATTGATCCTCAGTGATTGAGGATCTTGGAGGGGAGTAAATTGATGATGTAACGAAAATTGTACAAAAATTTTCAACACAAATATTAGTTGCATGTACATGTTCTGCACAAATGTTATCAAGAATATAGTTCTTGAGTCTTGAATTTATTAGAATTACTGATCCACCGCATGCTCTTCCTCTCGCGTCCTTTGTATCATATAAGGAGTAGCCATTCATTTTGAAAAGTCTTCTCGAAGTCAAATGAGTCTCAGAAACCAACATTATATAAATATTTTTTTTCCGTAAAGAAGTGCTCGAGTTCATTTTTATGATGGCGAATGCCGTTTGAAGCAGAGTATTCTGCATTCGCAGCATTTCTTGCATCATGTTAGTCATATTTGTAGTATATTTGTTTATAGTTTGCACTAGATTATCAACAGTGGCTTCAAGGCGACTTAAATTAAAGCTTATGTTAGGGAAAATAATGGTGGTTATTCGGGAATACGCGTCGCCTTGATGAAAGTTGCATGGAAAACAAAAACAAAATTGAGTAAATGTAAAAAATTTGTTTTTGTTTTTCATGCAAAATCAACCGATTTTAAAAGAGAGAGAGAAACGCGTTGAAATTCTCACGTTTATATCGTTTTAGAAATGTATGGCAAACAAAAACATTTTAGAAAATTTGTTTTTGTTTTAATGTAAAGTTTCACTTCTTTGACGCGTTTTCCAGAATAGCCATCAATTTGTCTTAACAGCATCGACATACGATACAAGTGAAGTACTTGGTTAGCTCATTGGAGGAAAATTGGCCGAGAAAGCGTCTGCTGATTGAGCTGGAGCATATTTAGGTTATTTTCCCATAGTCTGTTTAACGAAAGAATATACAGGACATCGTCTGTAGTTAGCAGTGTGATTGCCTCCACAATTACTATATTTTTTCAGCTTGGTCTTTTGGATAAGTACAGCTAGCAGATCCGTGCAATTCAGCGCAGATAACACAAACTGTAGCTAATTTGCAGTACATTTTTATATGGCCATATTCTTGGTAATTATGGCACAGTACTGGACCTGAACGCTTATGTGGGTCGATGTAAAAAAAAACATTACGCTACAAATTCGATGAGTTTAATTTTTTTTCAATTGTATGTCATTCGGCTCCAGTTCAACACGATATTGGGTTAGGGGACCTTTTCTCTGTTAATAATATTAGTAAAAATTTTTACCTTAAATCCTTGGTCGATAAGTGCACATTTTACTTCTTCGGGGTCAACATATGAATCTATGCCCATTAATACTATGTAATATGTAAGCCTTTAGAACTTTTAAGTTGGTATGTGTAAAAATTTGTTTTATTTTTTCAAATTCACTAACAATTTTTCGGAAATCTTTTTCATCATATATTAGGATTATAGTTTTATCATATTACCTCGTTTAATTGGAATGATGTGAAAAGTATTTTCACAAATGGCCGACAATAGTTTTTTTTAGAAGCGCTAGTTATGTAATTACTAATTACATCAAATATTTTTATTGTTTAAAAATCAACTTTATTCTTTAAGTATTCTTATGAGACTGAAAAACTTAAACCTAATTACAAAACTATAACAATATAAAAGAGTTCTTAGCTTTATTAAAACAAGTTTATACCGTTATTTATTGAATGAGAATTAAAGAAAAAGTAACGATTAAAATAAATTCAAAATAGTGATGATAAGTACTTTTCAGTACGATATCATAACTTCTCCCCTACAAAATAAAGGACATACCACTGTCCCATAATATAATATATGTACATGTGTATATTATGATAGAAAATATATAGGATTCATATTAATAGATAATAATTTTCTAATATATATAGTTAAGATTTTATACGTTTTGATTTTACTATTATTTCTTAATAAATAAGAAAAATACTTATATTAATAAATTAAGTTCATATATTAAATTATATTATATTATATTAAATTGATACATTTATAAACCACATAAATATGCTTTTTAAGTTGAATTGCAAAGATCACAATCTTGAAATTCTCTTGTATTAATAAAGCCATCGTATTTCTTAACTCTTTTGATATTGCAACCATGTACATTTTTTAGCTCACTCATTCGAAACTTCGGTTGCTCTTTATGCCTTAAAGCCAGATAATTCTTTATGTAACCCTTTTCTCTTCCTTCGATATAACTTTCTCTATTATTATTTCTTTTGTCAATATATTTATTCTTATTTTTCAGAATAACTCCAAAAATGTTCTCTTTATTACAATATCCAAATTCAACCTTAATGGGCCTTTCTCTTAAAACGGAGTGGTAACTATTATTGTAGAATTCGATAGCCTTGCTTATTTTGTCCTTTATTCCTAAATTAGATCCTTCAATCGTCAAAATACGTACTTTTTCGCAAAGAGTACTATGTAACCTCTCCACATCAGAATTGCCAGTATGACTATTTGCTTTTACCAAATGTAACTCAATATTTTCATTCTTTAAATACTCTCTTATATTAATACTTTTAAATTCATTATCAGTAACAAGTTTAGCAAACTGACCCTTCTGCGATTTGTACAATCTTAATTTTTCTATTATGGTCTAGTTGGTTCGATCTTCCAGATAAAATGCTGTAGCAAATTTCGAAAACTTGTCAATAAATGTAAGAAAGTTTGACTTAGAATTTGTATAAATGTCCATATGTATTATTTGATTAATGTCGTTTGGAGTTGCAGTTATTTTAAATTTTGGTTTAATAGGATTACGGTCAAATTTCGACCGATTACATGTATCACAGTTATCTATGTACTTTTGCACTAAAGTTTTCAGGTTTGGATAGTATATTAATCTTTTTAATCCTTCATAATTCTCGTTAATTCCTGTGTGTCCTGTCTCATTTCTATGGTAGTTGTGTATTTTCCTATAAGTTTCTTCCTCAGAAGCTATATCTCTTGCGTAATATGAACACCTTACAAATTTAATAGCCCCATTACCCTCAAATAATTCAATAATTTTTTTCTGTAAAACATTATATTTGCGATCGTCCAGTTCTGAATAAATTCCTACTCTACCTTTCTCCAAATTCCGTAATAAAATATCTTCCAAATTATTTTCTAAATCTGTAGAGCTAATATAAATTTTCCTTTTCCCAGATATTTCTTCAATTTCATTTGTTTTATTGTCGGTCAAAATCAGTTGAGTTTTAAACCTATTAACAATTGTGTCCAAGATTTTTATATGATCATGTTTTTCCTCATGTTGAGTATGAACGGTAGTGGCATCACCAATATTATTATACAAAGACCCAGATGAACAACAACTTAAATTATTAATAACACCAGAGTCATTATCAATCCTACTAAGAAAATCGGCAACTTGATTGTCCTTACCCTTCAAGTAATTCACAGTTAGGTTAAAATCGCTTAGTTTTATGATCCACCTATAGAGTCTTGGGTTTAGTTCTCTGCTTTGTGACTTAACAAACAACCATCTTAAGGGTTGATGATCTGATAAGATTTCAAATTTCACGCCGTATAAATACGGTCTAAAATAGTTAGTAGCCCACACAAAAGCAACTCCTTTTCGGTAGCCGAGAAGTTCTTTTCGTGGTCATTCAAAGTGCGACTTGCAAAGCATACAGGATGACCGTTCTGTTGCAAAACTGCACCAATAGCATTTAAGCTAGCGTCAGTTATCAATTGAAACTGTTTACTAAAATCGGGGAACTTAAGTACTGGAGATTCGGTTATTATTCTTTTTAATTTGTCAAATGCATTGATAAAGTTTGGATCATCCTTGTTCAATTTTGTGCCTTTTTTTAAATACTTAATTATAGGGTATGCCACTTTCGAGTAATCCCTTATGAATTTTCTATAATATCCCGTGACACCTAAAAAGGATTTTATAGCTTTAATAGAAGTGGGAAGTTTAAGCTTTAAAATTGTATCGACCATTGCAGGATTTGGCTTTACTCCCTTTGGTGTTAACAAATGTCCTAAGAAAAGCGTTTCTTTCGAAAAGAACTTACACTTATTAATTTGAATCTTAAGGTTTGCTTCTCTCAGTTTTTGAAACACTTTCCTTATATTAATGAGATGTTCCTGAAAACTAGTTGAAAAAATGAGGATGTCATCTAAGTAGACTATTTTATTAATATATTCACGAAGTACTGAGTTAATAAGTCTTTGAAAAGTAGCTGGAGCATTCTTTAAGCCAAAAGGCATTCGAACAAACTCATAGTGGCCATAAGGAGTAGAAAATGCAGTTTTCTGCCGGTCTTCTTTCTTCAAAAGAATTTGGTGAAAACCCTTGGCCAAATCTATAGTTGTGAAAAACTGTGAACGTCCTAACTTATCTAATATACAATTAATATTAGGGATAGGAAACTTGTCATCTACTGTGCTCTCATTCAGCTTCCGATAATCAATAACTATCCTCCATTTTTTTTCTCCGGTATTATCTAATTTTTTTGGTACAATCCATAATGGACTATTATAAGGTGAATTACTTTCTTTTATTATACCTTGTTGCAGCATCAAGCCGATCTGTTTTGAAATTTCCTGTTCATGAACATGTGGATATCTATACATTTTTACATAAACTGGTCCTTTATTGGCAGTTCTTATCTCATGTTCTGCTATTCTGGTAAAACCTAAATTCTGTCCTTCCGAATAAATTAAGTCCGAATAAGAGTTCAATATACCATTCAACGCTGAAGACTCTTCAGTATTTAATCCTTCGAACAAATTGTTAAAAACGTTTTCATTTATAATAACATCTTCTAATTGACAAATGTCTTCGATATTATATGGACAAAACTTTAAAAATTTTAAAGTGCGGCCATTGATTTCCAAAGTTTCATTTTTCATATTTACAATAGCTCCTAATGGCTTTAAAATATTTTGACCTATAATTGCATCGAATTGTTTCTTCTGAAACTTGGTCAATTTCCAGGACATTGTAGCATTTTTACAAAATTCTAAGGGAAGATGTGAAATAATTTCTTCATCTATTATTGTTTTCCCATTTATAGACGTAAAACAAATAGGGATTTTTAAACGTAATCTTTCATAATCCGGTAATTTATTACAATCTAATACTGAAGTTGTAGAACCAGTATCAACGAGAGCATTAATTTTTTCGTCGCCAATGGTAAGTGATACTATTGGAAGTGATCTGTGTAGGTCATTGTATGAAAATTCAATTGCTCTTGGCCTATTTGATTTTCCTCTTCTTCTTCTATATGATCAACTTCCATATTAACATTATTATTCATAGAACGATAAGTTCTATGTAAATTTCCAGTACTATGTCCTGCATTCGAAAAACTAGATCTTGGATTATTTCTAGAATTATTTTGGCTGTAAGAAGAGTTTCTATTACTATGAGTATTATAGTTCGAATTTCGTGTATTTTGGCTAAAAGAATTGTTTTTGTTCTCATTAGAATAATTTCTATTCATTCCGTATCTACCAAATGAAGTACCATGGCTATTATTACTTTCATTGGCCTTGACACTTTTTTCTTTAACATTGTTTCTTATTAAACCTTCAGTTTTTAGTAAATTATAAGCATCTCTAATTTTTGTAATATTTCTGTTTATAATAACTGAAGCTAAGTTAGTATCAATATTATTAACAAATGTTTTTAATATAATCTTTTCTGCATGTAATGGACTAAATTCTATCGGTTTTTCAATATCGTACTCGTATTTTTCATTGATTTTGCATAATATATCTCTTAAAACTACATAATATTTCTCAATATTAAAATTTCTTGCCTCAAAAGCCTCTTGGTATAGCTGGTGGTATGTCTCCTTTACACCAAAATTATTTATTAGTGCTTCTCTCGTCTCCGTCCAACTTGGGTTTGATCCCAAAGTTCTCATTACATGTAATGCTTCTCCCTGGAGTTTGTTTAGTATTACTCTTTGATGTATATACAGCTTAGCATCGGGGTTATACTCAACAAGAACAAATACGCTTTGCACTTCTCTTAAAAACGATGTAAGGGCATAAGAATCATCACCACGAAACTCATGCATTCTCTGAGCATCTATCAATATGTCGTTCATTGATAATTCCAAAGTCGACTGCATGATTGATTATTTATTGCTTTATAATTACTAAAGTGACAATTTTGTTATTGTAATTATACTCAGCTGCTTTTACTTTCTCTTTTTTTTTTTAGTTCAATATGTATTTTTCAAGGTTATTCAAAAACCCAAAAAAAATTTTTATACGAATATTGTTGTTATTATCACCAATCCAATTTCTTTTGTTTCTTTCAATCAATTTTGTTTTGCAAAAACAGGTTTATCAAAAACGTTTTCTTATGTAAACTGTACTTAAATTTTTATTGTAATTATGTATGGACATATGTAATGTTTTACACTGATATTATAATTATTCTTTTTTTTTTAATAGTTATAACTTGGAAAACAAATTTTAATCACAGTTTATTTGTCTTTTAACTTTTATTTTCACAATAAACATACATACGAATAGTTTTTTTTTCCAAAATATTGTTCAACAGTTTTAGTTTTTTTTTAAAAGCTTAAGCTATTTAAATTTTATTTACTTATTTAATGTGAATATTGCTTTTAATTATGAAACGAAAATGGTTCGATACCGACTGCGCCAGTTATGTAATTACTAATTACATCAAATATTTTTATTGTTTAAAAATCAACTTTATTCTTTAAGTATTCTTATGAGACTGAAAAACTTAAACCTAATTACAAAACTATAACAATATAAAAGAGTTCTTAGCTTTATTAAAACAAGTTTATACCGTTATTTATTGAATGAGAATTAAAGAAAAAGTAACGATTAAAATAAATTCAAAATAGTGATGATAAGTACTTTTCAGTACGATATCATAACTCGCGTTAGAATTTTTTTCTCAGATAGATAGGTGGTGGCTTAAAAGACTTTTGCGATGATGCAGTGGGCTTGTCGTTATTGTCTTGCAAAATTTTAAAACGGTTTTGACGATTATCCCTAAACATCTTTGGAACAGATGAAATTCGCCCACGCTTTGCCACAGTTATATATCTGTCCATTCCGACTTGGACCTTGGGTTTTGAACTACTGTTATCTTTAGTGATAACTTAATTAAGTTATGAACACGAGGCCGAAAGTGGTTTTATCGCTGACTTATATGAAGAAGTACTAGGCAATTGTAATGTTAACGAATCACTAGTAGGCATTGGACAAAGCGAAGTTGATCGCTGACGAAAAAGTGGCTTTGCCGTTAGAAAAAGACTGTCATCAGATATTTTATTGTTAACATTAAGAGCTTCAGAACTCACAGTAAAATAGGCATTTCTACCGTTAAAACTCACAATTTTTCGTTTTTGAGGTACTCATGTAGAGTATTCCTCAATGTCACTTTGCGGTTTTTTTTGTTTTGTTGTTTCTTGCTATGCAAAAAATATTAGTAAAGCAAATAAGCTTATTTATCGAAGTCAATATGTATTACGAATATTTTTTGTATGTATAAGTTTTGTGTTTGTTGTTTTTTTGTTTCGTATGCACTCGTATGTAGCAAAAACTCCGCTATGACGTCTGTTCACTATGAAAATTCAACGAGAACAACATTAGCAAATAGTTTTTACTTTGTGTGCTGATGCTGATTGCTGCTGCTGATTGCATTTGCGTTAGTTTTATTTTAGCAAAAACAAATTAAAAATAAAAAAGTTAAGCAAATGCAAACCCTGCTCTAGTCAAAACATATAAAAGCAAAAAGATATGTTAGTGGTGTACAAACAATCAAAACAAATGAAAATGGCTCGTTATTCGATTAACTTTTTTGTACATGATATAAAAAGTCGTGTGCATTCCTTTTAATCATTTCACTTTTTTGTTTTAACTTCATTAAAAACATGTATTAAATATATTGAAATATATATGTTAAAAAGCGAGTTCAAAAAAACTTATGCTAAGTACACATCTGGTACCTTTAGTTTACACGAAAGCAATAAAAATTTATTCATTTATATCAATATCCGAATGAAATATTTATTGCAGCTGTACCTTCTGAATATGGTGCTCTTGCCAGTATCGAAATCTAAAATTCTTTAAAACTTGCAATACCTTATGTAGTGCTTATCAACACAATTTTAGAATAAACAGTTTTTATCCTAAAACAAAACAGTTTTTTGAGTTTTTATGAATAGGGCCGTATATGTTTATATAAAAACTGTAAAATCGTTATTGAGAATTACGTACGCCATAAAAACGACCTTATGTTAGGTGTAGTTAGTTTTTACAGACTTCCAGTTCCACGGTTCTCTTTGCATCGTCCTAGTTGCTGGATGTGTAACCAACCTCAGTTTTATGCGAATACATATCATCAGCTAAAATGCAAAAAAGTTTACAAAAATATAATTTTACATAATAATTTTTAATTTTAATTTACAAAAATATAATTTTACAGGAGAAGCAAAAAACTAGAAAAAAACTAAACAAATATGTAGCCAAGTCCCCTTTTTTTTTTGTTAGAAGCATAATTTCTTTAAGAAAAAAAAACGCAAGAACAGGATCGGAGAAGTGAAGAAGTAGGTGTTTGAAAGTTTCCTCCTTTTACGTCACGATAACTTGTACAGAAATCAGCATTCGGAAATATACTTAGACGTGATTAACCAACAACAAACAAAAATTCTACATAATAATACATTATATTAACGACAAATAAATTTACTTCGGTACTTTTATATCTTTAATAACTTTATTGATTTTGTCTTCTACCTTTAGTTAAATAATTTACCTTTGCATGGCGTGGATGATACTAACACAAATGATGAAATTGAGTTGAAGGTAGGTAATTCTATTTAATGTCTTGTGCAGGTTTGGGAAGCTGCCAATTACATTATGTAATTATTTATATGTTCATTGTAATGGATATATGTAAATTTATTTTACATGCATATATTTATTTATTGTATCTTAAAAAAATTTAACTATCAATAAGTATTCAAATCTTAAATCTAGATATAATAATTAGGCCCACCCAGTGTCAGGCATAAACCTAGTGATAGCAATCAATAATACATAAATGTCGTATTAAGCACAAAAATATTTTCAAGCTGTTTTATCTGGAGTGTTGAGTATTAGAGCCGTAGTGTCCCTCTTTTTTAAGCGGATGTGTCCAGTATAATTCAAGATTTTACGAGCAAGGGGATTAAAATGGGACTCGAGTTTTGTAAAGTATTCACTCACTAGTGGCATATTTAAATCACGATGTAAATTTGAATTTTTGATGTACCATGGAGCCGATGTTATAGTCTTAAAATCTTGTTTTGCCTTCGTTGGATTCTCTCTATATTAGAAGCTGAAGCAGTTCCCCATAGCTATATGTACATAACGACAAACGATGGTTACAAATTACTTCTTACAATTAATTAAAGCCTACCACGCTTGTGTTTCGTTTGTGATTGTCAAAAATATTATTATGTGAATTTTCAAATAGTTTTTGAAAGTCTGTGCATAAGATAAGAGGTTTGTGACTGTTCAAAATGTGGTTGAAGTCTACTGATGATTTGGCTAAGCACCAATGAAATATATAGACTGCCTAATCATGAGCAAATAAATGTCAATTTAAAATAATTAGTTATTAAAATATATACATATTTACATTAGGTCGGCTCACGTTGTATGGAGGCGAAAACCGCGACTTTATTACACCTCTCAAATCAAAGATTGAGAGTCCCAAAACATTTGACGGGTCTAGCGATGACCGTTCGTGAGCTGGACCGTGCTTGAAGGTTTTTTCATATTTTCGTATTTTGTCCCAAGACAACATATTAAAAAAATATATCGTCGGAAATATTTTTTCAAGCTGCTGGTGTATTAAACTTGACCATTCGTACCATCAGCAATGCGTTATTCCTTTTTAATCATTTTCATAGCAGTTAGTTACAAGTAGTATTAGAATAAATTATATTATTTTTTAAGTATTATTTTATTTGAGTCTGGGTTGCCAAGTCTTTAGCATAGAAAAATTGCCGAGAAGCAAATTAAGTGAACAACTTTTTAACAAAATAAATTATAAATTTATACTGCAAATCAATAATAAATCATATTGGATTAGTGCCGGTCCGGACTTGAAATTTTTATTGCAGCAACATTTTAAATTTTATTGTGCTATCTAATCAAAAAGCTTTCATGTTTTATATCATTTTATTGTGTACAATATGAGTTAATGCATTACTTTTAAGAACCATTATTATAACTTTAGTTCTCGTTGAACCTTCATAGTGAACAGACGTCTTAGCGGAGTTTTTTTTATATACATACCAAACAAACAAAAAATCATACAAAAATATTCGTAATACATAATATTCGTAATACATATTACCTTTGATAAATAAGCAAAGCAAATACCGCTAATTTTTTTACATAGTCAGAAACAACAAAAAACCGCAAACAAAGTGACATTGAGGAATACTCTATATCAGTACCTCAAATAAAAAAAATTGTGAAGTGAGTTCTAACAGCAGAACTGCATATTTTACTGTGAGTTCTGAAGCTCTTAATGAAAACAATAAAAATAAAAAATCTGATGATATTAATTTTTTAATGGCGAAGCAACTTTTTCGTCAGCGATCAACTTCGCTTTGTCCAATGCCTACTAGTGATTCGTTAACATTACAATTGCCTAGTACTTCTTCATATAAGTCAGCGACATCACCACCTTCGGGCTCGTCTTCATCAATTAACCAAGTTATCACTACAGATAACAGTAGATCAAAACCCAAGGTCCAAGTCGGAATGGACAGATATATAATTGGTAAAGCGTGGGCGATGCCCAAATTTTTCTAAAACTTCATCTTCTCCAAAGATTTCTACGGATAACAAACCGTTTTAAAATTTTGCAAGTTGAAAACGATAAACACATGTATCCTCGAACAAAAATTCCGAACCACCAATAATCTATTTGAGAGAAAAAAATTCAAACGCTCTTATTAAAAAATTAATCTCGATCATTGGTGAGAATAAATTTCACATTGTTCCAATAAAACGTGGTAAAATTGATGAATCGAAAATTCAAATTTATTCAGAAAGATTTTCGCAAAATGGTTACTGAATTTGAAAAAAGTAAAACAAGTTTCTACACTTACCAGCTTAAAAGTGCTAAAGGCCTGCAAATTGTACTAAAGGGCATAGATTCGTATGGTGTTCCCGAAAAAATAAAATATGCGCTCGTCCTCCAGGGATTTAAGGTAAAAAATGTATCAAACATATTAAATAGAGAGAAGATCCCCCCAACCACTATTTCGCGTTGAACTTGAGCCAAATGATATAAAATTTAGAAAAAATGAGACCCATCCAATTTATAGCTTAAAATATCTTTTATACCGCAAAAGAACAGTTGAATAACCACACAAGCGTTCAGGGCCCGTACAGTGTCACAATTGTCAAGAATATGGTTACACAAAAACTTACTGCAAATTACCTACAGTTTGTGTTATCTGCGGTGAATTGCACGGTACTGCTAGCTGTACTAAGCCAAAAGATCCAGCAGAAAAAAATTTAGTAATTGTGGAGGTAATCACACCGCTAACTACAGTGGGTGTCCTGTATATTCTTTCGTTAAACAGACTATGGAACAAAAACCTAAATTAGCTCCAGCTCAATCAGCCAACGCTTACTCCGCCACTTTTCCTCAAATAAGCCAACCAATTACTTCACGTGTATCATATGCCGATGATGTTAAGACAATTTCTATTCCCTCACAAAAAGTATCACCGTCAAATAATTCGACAAATTCAAACTCTAGGTTGAAGCTACTATTGATAATCTGGTGCAACCTATAAATAACTTTACAACAAATATGACTAGCATGATGCAAGAAATGCTGCGAATGCAGAATATCTTGCTTCAAGCATTAATTAACAAGCCATGAACACGTTAAAAATATGTTTGTGAAACGGAAACGGCATTCGCCAACATAAAAATTAACTGGAGCACTTCCTCATGGAAAAAAATATTGTTATAATGTTGGGTTCTGAGAGTCATTTGACTTCGAGAATCCTTTTCAAAATCAATGGCTACACGTTATATGATACAAAGGACCCAAGAGGAAGAGAATGCGGTGAATCAGCAATTCTAATAAAGTCGAGAAACACGAACTATATTCTTGACAACATTTTTGAAGAACACCTACAAGCAACAAAAATGTATTGAAAATTTTTGTACATATTTCGTGATATCGTCAATTTACTCCCCTGCCAGATTTTCAATCACTGTGGATCAATACGAGAATTTATACAAATCTTTTGGGCCTTGTTTCATATCAGCTGGCGACTACAATGCAAAACATACGTTCTGGGGTTCGCGTCTAATTACGCCGAGTGGTCGGGCGTTGTTCAATACAATTTCAAGAATGGGCTAGGATGTTATTTCGAGTGAGGAGCCGACTTACTGGCCTACGGATATACACAAAATTCCAGATGTTATAGATTTTCGCGTCATGAAAAATATTTCTAGGGATTTAATTAATGTTGAAGCACCCCTATATCTCTCCTCCGATCACTCTCCCACAATCGTTACAATTTGTAGCCCACTAAGAAGTGCCTTACCTCACCCATTTAAGAAGATGGTCAATCGTGTTAATTGGCTGGGGTTCAAAAAATATCTCAGTAGTCATTGTACGGAAAACATTAAGCTAAGAACATCTGAAGATATTGAATTTAACGTTGCCAATCTTAACATAAATATTAAACAGGCTGCTGAACATGCCACTACCTCTCAACCGCATACTGGCTTTAATAGAATTTGTTCTACGAAAATTGAACGTCTTGTATGTAAAAAAAGAGAGAGAAGAGAATGACAACAACACAGATCACCCCTATATAAAATCAGACTCAAAGAATGTACTAAACGACTCAGAGTTGCTATCGTCAGAAAAAACTGCATTACTGAAAAAATATCTAGAAGGTCTCGATGTCACGTCAGCATCTAATTACTCTTTATGGCGCGCTGCTAGAGATCTTAAAAGACCCGTGAGCTAAAATCACCAATGCGCACCTTGACCGGAAGAAGGGCAACAAGCGATAGTGAGAAAGGTAACTTATTTGCTGAGCATTTAAAATCTGTATTCACTACCTATTCATGTACGGGTGCTGTTGATTTGCCGAGTGTAGTTTCCCTGCCCCATCGTCCCTTAAGGTTTAAGCTGCGTGAAGTACAAAAAAAAATTGCTGAACTTAACCCGAAGAAAGCTCCAGGTATTGATGGAATTGGTAACAAAATGCTGATGAATTTGCCTCGTATTGCAATACGAATTCTGCTATTTATTTTTAATGCCATTTTACGAATGCAGTATTTTCCACATAACTGGAAAATTGCGAATATCAAAATGATTCCAAAGCCTGGCAAAGATCCTACCAAGGCTGAATCATATAGGCCTATAAGCTTACTATCAACAATCTCAAAGCTTTTCGAAAAGCTGCTCATGACTAAATTTTCCAAAATCTTAGCTGATAATGGGTGCATCCCTGACCAGCAATTTGGTTTTAAAAGTCAGCATAGCACAATTGAGCAAACGCATAGATTGGTTAAATTTATAAGGAAGACATTTGAAGAAAAGAAGTATTGTTCTGCCCTCTTCATTGATGTTTCTCAGGCATTTGACAAAGTATGGCACGAAGGCCTAGTTTTAAAATTTAAGACATATCGCCAATAAACATACAAAAACTTTTGGAAAGTTATATTACGGATAGAAAGTTCACTGTTTTGCAAGAAAACTTCATGAGTGTTCCGGAATCTATATATCTGTATCATCGGCAAATGTAGATGTATGGATATTGCTGCTCAAAGGCATATCACAAATATAAATCAAATACAAAACTGGCCCCAATATGCTCCCCTGTGGCACACCGGATGATATAGATTTGGGCACACTCATGCAGTCTCCTTCAACAACCGTGAACTTCCAGGTAGTAATATAACTTTCCAATAGCTTCAGAAAATTTATTGGTAAATATGATTTCAATTTTAAAATAAGGCCTTCATGCCATACTTTATCAAATGCCTGAGAAACATCAATGAAGAGGGCAGAACAATATTTCTTTTCTTCAAATGTTCTTATAAGTTGAACCAATCTGTGCGTTTGTTCAATGGTGCTATGCTGACTCCTAAAACCAAACTGATAGTCTGGTATGCACGTATTATCAGTTAGAATTGGGGACAAAGAAATATTTTTCATGACGCCAAAATCTATAACATCCGGAAGTTTTTGTATGTCAGTAGGTCAGCAAGTAGGCGTCCAAGCCCATTTTTGAAATTGTGTTGAGCAACGCTCTTCCTCTAGGTCTAATAAATCGCGAACCCCAGAACGTATGTTTTGCATTGTAGTCTTCAGCTGCTACGAAACAAGGTCCAAGCGATTGGTAGAAATCCTCGTATTGATCCTCAGTGATTGAGGATCTTGGAGGGGAGTAAATTGATGATATAACGAAAATTGTACAAAAATTTTCAACACAAATATTAGTTGCATGTACATGTTCTGCACAAATGTTATCAAGAATATAGTTCTTGAGTCTTGAATTTATTAGAATTACTGATCCACCGCATGCTCTTCCTCTCGCGTCCTTTGTATCATATAAGGTGTAGCCATTCATTTTGAAAAGTCTTCTCGAAGTCAAATGAGTCTCAGAAACCAACATTATATAAATATTTTTTTTCCGTAAAGAAGTGCTCGAGTTCATTTTTATGATGGCGAATGCCGTTTGAAGCAGAGTATTCTGCATTCGCAGCATTTCTTGCATCATGTTAGTCATATTTGTAGTATATTTGTTTATAGTTTGCACTAGATTATCAACAGTGGCTTCAAGGCGACTTAAATTAAAGCTTATGTTAGGGAAAATAATGGTGGTTATTCGGGAATACGCGTCGCCTTGATGAAAGTTACATCGAAAACAAAAACAAAATTGAGTAAATGTAAAAAATTTGTTTTTGTTTCTCATGCAAAATCAACCGATTTTAAAAGAGAGAGAGAAACGCGTTGAAATTCTCACGTTTATATCGTTTTAGAAATGTATGGCAAACAAAAACATTTTAGAAAATTTGTTTTTGTTTTAATGTAAAGTTTCACTTCTTTGACGCGTTTTCCAGAATAGCCACCAATTTGTCTTAACAGCATCGACATACGATACAAGTGAAGTACTTGGTTAGCTCATTGGAGGAAAATTGGCGGAGAAAGCGTCTGCTGATTGAGCTGGAGCATATTTAGGTTATTTTCCCATAGTCTGTTTAACGAAAGAATATACAGGACATCGTCTGTAGTTAGCAGTGTGATTGCCTCCACAATTACTATATTTTTTCAGCTTGGTCTTTTAGATAAGTACAGCTAGCAGAACCGTGCAATTCAGCGCAGATAACACAAACTGTAGCTAATTTGCAGTACATTTTTGTATGGCCATATTCTTGGTAATTATGGCACAGTACTGGACCTGAACGCTTATGTGGGTCGATGTAAAAAAAAACATTACGCTACAAATTCGATGAGTTTAATTTTTTTTCAATTGTATGTCATTCGACTCCAGTTCAACACGATATTGGGTTAGGGGACCTTTTCTCTGTTAATAATATTAGTAAAAATTTTTACCTTAAATCCTTGGTCGATAAGTGCACATTTTACTTCTTCGGGGTCAACATATGAATCTATGCCCATTAATACTATGTAATATGTAAGCCTTTAGATCTTTTAAGTTGGTATGTGTAAAAATTTGTTTTATTTTTTCAAATTCACTAACAATTTTTCGGAAATCTTTTTCATCATATATTAGGATTATAGTTTTATTTAATATTACCTCGTTTAATTGGAATGATGTGAAAAGTATTTTCACAAATGGCCGACAATAGTTTTTTTAGAAGCGCGTTAGAATTTTTTTCTCAGATAGATAGGTGGTGGCTTAAAAGACTTTTGCGATGATGCAGTGGGCTTGTCGTTATTGTCTTGCAAAATTTTAAAACGGTTTTGACGATTATCCCTAAACATCTTTGGAGCAGATGAAATTCGCCCACGCTTTGCCACAGTTATATATCTGTCCATTCCGACTTGGACCTTGGGTTTTGAACTACTGTTATCTTTAGTGATAACTTAATTAAGTTATGAACACGAGGAAGAAGTACTAGGCAATTGTAATGTTAACGAATCACTAGTAGGCATTGGACAAAGCGAAGTTGATCGCTGACGAAAAAGTGGCTTTGCCGTTAGAAAAAGACTGTCATCAGATATTTTATTGTTAACATTAAGAGCTTCAGAACTCACAGTAAAATAGGCATTTCTACCGTTAAAACTCACAATTTTTCGTTTTTGAGGTACTCATGTAGAGTATTCCTCAATGTCACTTTGCGGTTTTTTTTGTTTTGTTGTTTCTTGCTATGCAAAAAATATTAGTAAAGCAAATAAGCTTATTTATCGAAGTCAATATGTATTACGAATATTTTTTGTATGTATAAGTTTTGTGTTTGTTGTTTTTTTGTTTCGTATGCACTCGTATGTAGCAAAAACTCCGCTATGACGTCTGTTCACTATGAAAATTCAACGAGAACAACATTAGCAAATAGTTTTTACTTTGTGTGCTGATGCTGATTGCTGCTGCTGATTGCATTTGCGTTAGTTTTATTTTAGCAAAAACAAATTAAAAATAAAAAGGTTAAGCAAATGCAAAAC
This sequence comes from Nowickia ferox, assembly GCA_936439885.1. NCBI lineage: Eukaryota > Metazoa > Arthropoda > Insecta > Diptera > Tachinidae > Nowickia > Nowickia ferox. The sequence goes on from OW387025.1 coordinate 44,456,444, forward strand.
CTGCTCTAGTCAAAACATATAAAAGCAAAAAGATATGTTAGTGGTGTACAAACAATCAAAACAAATGAAAATGGCTCGTTATTCGATTAACTTTTTTGTACATGATATAAAAAGTCGTGTGCATTCCTTTTAATCATTTCACTTTTTTGTTTTAACTTCATTAAAAACATGTATTAAATATATTGAAATATATATGTTAAAAAGCGAGTTCAAAAAAACTTATGCTAAGTACACATCTGGTACCTTTAGTTTACACGAAAGCAATAAAAATTTATTCATTTATATCAATATCCGAATGAAATATTTATTGCAGCTGTACCTTCTGAATATGGTGCTGTTGCCAGTATCGAAATCTAAAATTCTTTAAAACTTGCAATACCTTATGTAGTGTTGTTTATCAACACAATTTTAGAATAAACAGTTTTTATCCTAAAACAAAACAGTTTTTTGAGTTTTTATGAATAGGGCCGTATATGTTTATATAAAAACTGTAAAATCGTTATTGAGAATTACGTACGCCATAAAAACGACCTTATGTTAGGTGTAGTTAGTTTTTACAGACTTCCAGTTCCACGGTTCTCTTTGCATCGTCCTAGTTGCTGGATGTGTAACCAACCTCAGTTTTATGCGAATACATATCATCAGCTAAAATGCAAAAAAGTTTACAAAAATATAATTTTACATAATAATTTTTAATTTTAATTTACAAAAATATAATTTTACAGGAGAAGCAAAAAACTAGAAAACAACTAAACAAATATGTAGCCAAGTCCCCTTTTTTTTTGTTAGAAGCATAATTTCTTTAAGAAAAAAAAACGCAAGAACAGGATCAGAGAAGTGAAGAAGTAGGTGTTTGAAAGTTTCCTCCTTTTACGTCACGATAACTTGTACAGAAATCAGCATTCGGAAATATACTTAGACGTGATTAACCAACAACAAACAAAAATTCTACATAATAATACATTATATTAACGACAAATAAATTTACTTCGGTACTTTTATATCTTTAATAACTTTATTGATTTTGTCTTCTACCTTTAGTTAAATAATTTACCTTTGCATGGCGTGGATGATACTAACACAAATGATGAAATTGAGTTGAAGGTAGGTAATTCTATTTAATGTCTTGTGCAGGTTTGGGAAGCTGCCAATTACATTATGTAATTATTTATATGTTCATTGTAATGGATATATGTAAATTTATTTTACATGCATATATTTATTTATTGTATCTTAAAAAAATTTAACTACCAATAAGTATTCAAATCTTAAATCTAGAAATAATAATTAGGCCCAACCAGTGTCAGGCATAAACCTAGTGATAGTAATCAATAATACATAAATGTCGTATTAAGCACAAAAATATTTTCAAGCTGTTTTATCTGGAGTGTTGAGTATTAGAGCCGTAGTGTCCCTCTTTTTTAAGCGGATGCGTCCAGTATAATTCAAGATTTTACGAGCAAGGGGATTAAAATGGGACTCGAGTTTTGTAAAGTATTCACTCACTAGTGGCATATTTAAATCACGATGTAAATTTGAATTTTTGATGTATAGGGTGTTTTTTTAGAGGTATAGAACTTCGAATTGAAATAAAACACAAGAAAATCGTTTTAATGTCCAACAATTTGGCTTTATTGTAAGGATAATTTTATGCCATTAACGTTTAAATACGATTTTGGGCATGTGGCCGCCGCGGCTGGCTCGAATAAAGCCAATTGTACAGGTCCAATTTTCAACCACTTTTTCGAGCATATGGGGCCGTATGTTGGCAATAACGCCACGAATGTTGGCTTCCAAGTCCCCTAACGTTTCTGGTTTTTGGCCTAGACGAGCGACTTTAGCGGATGCGTATTATCACATAGAGTAAACGTAGTGCGAAAACGATCCATGGTTAACCGAATTAATTGCTCTGATGGACGATTATGTCGACCATAAAATGGACAGAGCTTGCGGTAAACTTCGCGAACTGAACCATTATTTTCGAAATAAATTTGCACGATTTGCAAGCGTTGTTCTTTTGTCAACCTGTTCATGATGAAATGGCAAACCAAACTAAATATTAATCACTTGACAGCTGACAAAATGGCCGCCAGTTAAAAAAGTGATGCCAACTTAAAGTTCTATACCTCAATAAAAAACACCCTTTACCATGGAGCCGATATTATAGTCTTAAAATCTTGTTTTGTCTTCGTTGGATTCTCTCTATATTAGAAGCTGAAGCAGTTCCCCATAGCTATATGTACATAACGACAAACGATGGTTACAAATTACTTCTTACAATTAATTAAAGCCTACCACGCTTGTGTTTCGTTTGTGATTGTCAAAAATATTATTATGTGAATTTTCAAATAGTTTTTGAAAGTCTGTGCATAAGATAAGAGGTTTGTGACTGTTCAAAATGTGGTTGAAGTCTACTGATGATTTGGCTAAGCACCAATGAAATATATAGACTGCTTAACCATGAGCAAATAAATGTCAATTTAAAATAATTAGTTATTAAAATATATACATATTTACATTAGGCCGGCTCACGTTGTATGGAGGCGAAAACCGCGACTTTATTACACCTCTCAAATCAAAGATTGAGAGTCCCAAAACATTTGACGGGTCTAGCGATGACCGTTCGTGAGCTGGACCGTGCTTGAAGGTTTTTTCATATTTTCGTATTTTGTCCCAAGACAACATATTAAAAAAATATATTTTTTTTTTTTTTTTTTTATGCATACATATATTTATTTATTGTATCTTCAAAAATGAACTAACAATAAGTATTCAAATCTTAAATCTAAATATAATTATTAGGCCCGACCAGTGTCGGACATAAACTTAGTGATAGTAATTCATAATACATAAGAGTTGTGCAAAGCAAAAAATAAAAATAAAAAAATGATTTCAAACAGTTTCATCTGGTGTGGTAAGTATTAGAGCCCTTGTGTCCCTCTTTTTTAAGCGGATGTGTCCGGTAAAGTTCAAGATATTTCGAGCAAGCGGATTAGGGTGTGACTCGAGTTTAGTTAAATATTTGCCTGAGTATTTTGCAATTTCTTCAGTCACTTGTGGCATATTCAAATCACGATATAAATTTGAATTTCTTATGTACCATGGAGCCGATGTTATTAACCGTAAAATTTTGTTTTGTCTTCGTTGGATTTTCTCTACATTTGAAGCTGAAGCAGTGCCCCATAGCTGAATTCCGTAGCACCATATAGGTTTCAAAAGCGACTTGTATATCAAAAGTTTGCAATCTAGACTCAGGGTTGAATTTCTACCAATCAGCCAATGTAACTGAGTTAATTTTAGTTTCATTTGTGTTAGCTTAGAGTCAATATGGTGTTTCCATGTTATCCGTCGGTCAAGGTGTATACCAAGGTATTTTACATGTGAATGTTGAGGAACAACTTGATTATTGATTCGAATGGGTGAACAGGTATCTTTTCGCAGAGTAAATGTTACCTGAACACACTTTTGTTCGTTTACCTTAATTCTCCATAAGTTTAACCATAATTCCAGCTGTGTAATATGTTCTTGTAGGTATCGTGAAGCCTCGTGAGGGTTTTCGTGCATACTAAGGCAGGCTGTATCATCAGCAAATGTAGATGTATGGATATTGCTGCTCAAAGGCATATCACAAGTATAAATCAAATACAAGATTGGGCCCAGTATGCTCCCCTGTGGCACACCGGATGAGATTGATTCGGACGCACTCATGAAGTCTCCTTCCACAACAGTGAACTTTCGAGCAAGAATATAACTTTGCAGAAGATTAACAATGTTTATTGGTAGATATGTCTTCAATTTTAAAATTAGGCCTCTATGCCACACTTTATCAAATGCTTGAGAAACATCAATAAAGAGGGCAGAACAATACTTCTTTTCTTCGAGTGTTCTTCTTATAAATTGAACCAATCTATGCGTTTGTTCAATGGTGCTATGCTGACTTCTAAAACCAAATTGATGATCCGGTATGCACGCATTATCAGTTAGAATTGGGGACAATTTGATCATGAGTAACTTTTCGAAGAGCTTTGACATTGTTGGCAGTAAACTTATTGGCCTGTATGACTCAGCCTTGGTAAGATCTTTGCCCGGCTTTGGAATCATTTTGACCTTGGCAAGCTTCCAGCTGTGTGGATAATACTCCAGTCTTAAAATGGCATTAAAAATGAATAGCAGAATTCTAATTGCAATACGAGGCAACTTCATCAGCATCTTATTACTAATTTCATCAATACCCGGAGCTTTTTTTGGGTTGAGTTCAGCAATTAGTTTAGTTTTTGTACATCACGCATCGTAAACTTTAAGGGACGAGGGGGTAGAGCAACTACACATGGCAAATCAGCAACACCCATACATGTGTTTGGGGTAAATACGGTTTTTAAATGCTCAGCAAATATGTTACCTTTTTCAGTATCGTTTCTTGCCCAACCTCCGGTAGAAGTGCGCAGGGGTGGTTTAAACTCAACGGGTGTTTTAAGCTTCCTCGCAGCGCGCCACAAAGAATAATTAGATGCTGGTGTAACATCAAGACCTTCCAGATAATTTTTAAGAGATGCAGTTTTTTCAGATGCAAGCAACTCTTGGAGTCGTTTAGTGCACTCTTTAAACCTGATTTTATGTTGGGGTGATCTGTGTTGCTGCCATTCCCTTCTAGCTCTTCTTTTTTCACTTACGAGACGTTCAATATCCGTAGAATAAATTCTATTAAACCCAGTCTGCGGGTGGAAGGTAGTAGCATGTTCAGCAGCCTGTTTAATATTTCCGTTAAGATTCGCAATGTTAGATTCAATATCATCGGATGTACTTAGCATTGTGTTTTCTGTGCAATGACTACTAAGATATTTTTTGAATCTCAGCCAATTAACACGATTGACCATCTTCACATATGGATGAGGTAAATCACTTCTTAGTGGATTACAGATTGTAACGATAGTGGGAGAGTGATCGGAGGAGAGATCTAGAGAAGCTTCAACATGAACGAAATCTCTAGAAATATTTTTCATGACGCCAAAATCTATAACATCCGGAATTTTTTGTATGTCAGTAGGCCAGTAAGTGGGCTGCCCACTCGAAATGACGTCCAAACCCATTTTTGAAATTGTGGTGAACAACGCTCTACCTCTAGGTGTAATAAGACGCGAACCCCAGAACGTATGCTTTGCATTGTAGTCGCCAGCTGCTACAAAACAAGGTCCAAGAGATTTGAAGAAATCCTCGTATTGATCCTCAGTGATTGAAAATCTGGGAGGGGAGTAAATTGATGATATAACGAAATTTGTACAAAAATTTTCGACGCAAATATTTGTTGCTTGTAGATTTTCTTCACAAACGTTGTCAAGAATATAGTGCTTGAGTCTTGACTTTATTAGAATTGCCGATCCACCGCATGCTCTTCCTCTAGGGTCTTTTGTATCATATAAGTTGTAGCCATTGATTTTGAAAAGGCTTCTCGAAGTCAAATGAGTCTCAGAGACCAACATTATATCAATATCTTTTTCCGTAAGGAAGTGCTCGAGCTCATTTTTGTGTTGGCGAATGCCGTTTGCGTTCCAGAAACATATTTTTAACGTGTTCATGGCTTGTTAATTAATGCTTGAAGCAGAGTATTCTGCATTCGAAGCATTTCTTGCATCATATTAGTCATATTTGTTGTGAAATTGTTTATAGTTTGCACCAGATTATCAATAGTGGCTTCAAGGCGACTGAAATTAAAACTTGTGTTCGCATTTGTTGAATTACTTGGTGGGGACACTTTCTGCGTGGGAATAGAATTTATTTTAACAGCATCGGCATACGATACACGTGAAGTACTAGGTTGGCTCATTGGAGGAAAAGTGACAGAGTAAGCGTTAGTTGATTGAGCTGGAACTAATTTAGGTTTTTGACCCATAGCCTGTTTAACGAAAGAATACACAGGGCATCCTCTGTAGTTAGCGGTGTGATTGCCTCCACAATTACTACATTTTTTTTCTGCTTGTTCTTTTGGCTTAGTACAGCTAGCAGTACCATGCAATTCACCGCAGATAACACAAACTGTAGGTAATTTGCAGTAAGTTTTAGTATGGTGGCCATATTCTTGGCAATTGTGGCACTGTACAGGACCTGAACGCTTACGTGGTCCTTCAACTGTGATTTTTCGGTGCAAGAAAAACTTTACGCTATAAATTGGATGAGTTTCATTTTTTTTTAATTGTATGTCATTCGGCTCCAGTTCGACCCGAAATAGGGGTTGGGGGACCTTTTCTCTGTTAATTATATTAGTAACATTTTTGACCTTAACCCTCCGATGAGTGAGAAGGTCCCTAGGGACCTTTTTGCCTTTTCAAACTGAAATTACTCCTACTTCGGCCACTACAACCCCCCCCCCCCCCCCCCCAAAGTTACTTTGTATTCCAAGAGTATTTTGTTGCGCATCTTTTGGAAAAAAAAGTCAAGCCGATCGGATCATTACTTTAGGAGTTATTGAGGTTTTAGTGAGAATAGTACGCGGACGTGTGAATAGGTCCGTATGGACCTTGTACTGAATTTCACTAATAAATGCATGTTTTTGCGCAGCATTATAATTTTTTTTATTGTTTCAACACATAATTAGTTGTTCTGAACACAAAGACCTAAACTCAAAGACATTAGGGATGATGATAAAAACAAAAAATTCTAAGAAAAATTCGAAGACATGAACTTTATTGCTTTCAAGGAAAGGCACAATATTCTAATTTTATACTATATACTAGCAATAAACCAGTTCTTAGAATTTTTTGTTTTTATCATCATCCCTAATGTCTTTGAGTTTAGGTCTTTGTTTTAATTATTTTTGTATGTAGAATTTAGTTATAAACAATAAAAACAAAACAAAAATAAAATCAAAAAAAAAATTTTATATGAAAAAAAACATGATTTACAAAAAAGGTCCGTAGGGACCTTTTTACACGGCCGTGAAGTTCAGAACTGTCACTCATCGGAGGGTTAAATCCTTTGTCGATAAGGGCACATTTTACTTCTTCGGGGTCAACATATGAATCTATGCCCTTTAATATTATTTGTAGGTCTTTAGCACTTTTAAGTTGGTAAGTGTAAAATTTTGTTTTGTTTTTTTCAAATTCACTAATATTTTCCGGAAATCTTTTTCATCATATATTTGGATCTTAGTTTCATCAATATTACCTCGTTTAATTGGAATGATGTGAATAGTATTTTCACCAATAGTTTTTTTAGAAGCGCGTTAGAGTTTTTTTCTCTCAGATAGATAGGTGGTGGCTTAAAAGACTTTAGCGATAATGCAGCGGGCTTCTCGTTATTGTCTTGCAATAGTGAAAACCGATTTTGACGATTAGTAGATGATGCGCTGTTATCCCTAGACATCTTTGGAGCAGATGAAATTTGTGAAGAATTTGGGCTTCGCCCACGCTTTACCACAGTTATATACCTATCCATTCCGACTTGGACCTTGGGCTTAGTGCTACTGTTGTCTGTAGTGATAACCTTGTTAAGTGATGTATACGAGCCCGAAGGGGATGATATCGCTGACTTATATGAAGAAGTACTAGGCAATTGTAATGTTAACTAATCACTAGTTGACATTATTATAACTTAAAAATAGTTAAAGTAGGATTTTATCGTACGTATGAAAATTCTTACATTAATACAATTTTACTTAAATCTAAAGTGAGCGATAAATCAAAGGCACGTTTATCCTTCCTGGTAAGTTAAATTAAGTTTATAATAACACAGTACAACAGCCAATCTGTGGGGTGAGAAATTCCAAGTCAGGGTGATGGTACTAGGTCAGTATAGTAAAACCCTCAAAGGGTTTGGCGTTCGTATGTGTCAGTTTTTTTTATGACCTTTTAAATTTTTTCTTTTTCACTTGTCCGATTTTGATGAAACAAATTTAGAAAAATTAAGAATTACAAATTCTCTAATCTGTTTCTATACCGTTTTCCTATATGTGCAACACTTTCGAAGTTAAAAATAAATTTGTGGAGGCAAAAAAATATTTTTTTGTCTAAAAATTTAAATATTTTTTTTTTTAAATTCATAAAAAATCCAAAATGGAAAAAAGTGCCAAAACTAATTACTTTCGCGTAAAGTCACATAACTCATGACCAAAAAACACGAAATTAATAACACTTTATTCTTTTTTCCGTTTTGGATTTTTTATGAATTTAAAAAAAAAAATATTTAATTTTTAGGCAAAAAAATATTTTTTTGCCTCCACAAATTTATTTTTAACTTTTTAAGTAAATCAGCGATATTTTACATTGTTTTGTTGTAATAAATTTCAAATACATACATATGTACATATATGTATTCCTTCTGTGAATTACTATTTAATAAATAAGCTAAAGAGAAAACAAACAAGTACACTTAGCCGCAAAACTCTACATACGACTTAATATTTATTAAAAATTGTAGTTTTTAAAGAAAGTAATTTTTTTTGTCAACTTTTTTTATTTTAAAAAAGAAATAATTTAAATTGAATAAAAATATCACATTTAATTTCAGTAAACAGTATTAAACAAGCAAAAAGTAATAAAATTCAATATTTTATCCGATTGCAAAAGTGTACATGCGATGTATTGTGAAGTGATTGGTAATGCATCGCTTTTACATAGAATATTGGATATTTTTACTCAACACAAATCGATATGCTTACATAAAAATTTAACTATGTGCATAAGTATATACACATTTGAGAGTATACATACTTAAATGCAGAGAAATAGCACTTCAAATATCATTTAAAATGTTGGAAAGATTTTTTTAAACTTATAGTTCTGCCGTTTATACTTATTCAAAAAGGTGTGCAGCACAGCTTTAAAAAGTAGGACTTTGTCAGACGCAAATTTTTGCCTAGAGGACAGTGTCCGTATGTCCTATACATACGAGTATGTAATATATACTATACGAACTTTAGCCTATATAATCGAATATCTTACCTGATGTAGACATTTAAAAAAATTACTTTTTTGGCGTTTATTTGGTTTTAGTGTTTTTTATTTTTGCGATTTTTTTCGGTTTTTGATTTACTACAGTTTTAGAGATATTTTTTGTTTGGCGTTTTTTCGTTTTGGCGATGTTTTCAGTTTTTGGCGATTTTTCTTGTTTATGCCGTTTTTTTTTAACTTTGACCGGAGGATGGGCAAGAAGCGATAGTGAGAAAGGTAACTTATTTGCTGATCATTTAAAATCTGTATTCACTTTCTATTCATGTACGGGTGCTGTTGATTTGCCGAGTGTAGTTTCCCTACCCATCGTCCCTTAAGGTTTAAGCTGCGTGAAGTACAAAAAACAATTGCTGAACTTAACCCGAAGAAACCTCCAGGTATTGATGTAATTAGTAACAAAATGCTGATGAATTTGCCTCGTATTGCAATAAGAATCCTGCTATTTATTTTTAATGCCATTTTACGAATGCAGTATTTTCCACATAACTGGAAAATTGCGAATATCAAAATGATTCCAAAACCGGGCAAAGATCCTACCAAGGCTGAATCATATATCAACAATCTCAAAGATTTTCGAAAAGCTGCTCATGACTTAATTTTAATATATACTTGTGATATGCCTGTGAGCAATAATATCAATACCTCTACATTTGCCGATAATACAGCCTGTATTAGTATGCATGAAAACTCATGCTGGAAATATGGTTGAACTTATGGAGAATTAAAGTAAATGAGCAAAAGTGTGTCCATGTAACATTTACCTTAAGAAGAGATACTTGTTCCCCCATTCGAATTAACAATAAAAATATTCCACAACATTCTCAAGTGAAATACCTTGGTATACACCTTGATCGAAGGCTTACATGGAAACATCATATTGACTAAGCTAACTCAAATGAAACTTAAGTTAACTTAAATACATTGGTTGATTGGCAGAAATTCAACACTCAGCCTAAACTGCAAACTGTTAATATACAAGTCGCTTTTGAAACCAATATGGTTCTACGAAATTCAGCTATGGGGCACTGCTTCAGCTTCCAATGTAGATAGATCGGTATGTACTCTATGGTATGTACATTAAAAATTAAAATTTACATCGTGACTTAAATATGCCACTAGTGACTGAAGAAATTGCAAAACACGCAGGCAAGTACTTAACAAAACTCGAATCCCATCCTAATCCCGTTGCCCGTAACATCTTGAATTTTACTGGACACATCCGCTTAAAAAAGAGGGACAGTACGGCGCTAATACTCAACACTCCAGATGTAACTGCTTGAATATACTTTTATTTATTTATTTTTTTTTGCTTAGCACAACTCTTATGTATCATTAATTTACTATCAGTAAGTTTATATCCGACATTTGTCGGGCCTAATAACTATATTTATATTTAAGATTTGAACACTTATTGTTACTTCATATTTGAAGATTCAATAAATAAATATAAGTAAAAAAAAAAATTATTATAACTTAAAAATAGTTAAAGTAGGATTTTATCGTACGTATGAAAATTCTTACATTAATACAATTTTACTTAAATTTAAAGTGAGCGATAAATCAAAGGCACGTTTATTTTTCCTGGTAAGTTAAATTAAGTTTATAATAATCAACAAGTTTTTATACGTGCGTTAAAATCGTACTTTTAACTAACTTTAAGTTGTAAGAATGGCCCTAAGTGATTTTTAGTTTATAGTGTACTACAAGCATCAAATTTAAATTGCTTGCACTAAAATTTTTGTTTTTCAATTAGTGCTTATGCAAAAAGTAATTCAAGTTGCCCAGGTCAGGATATATTCATATGTTTTTGACATTCATCTATTATTTTAACACAATCAAAACAGTAGCAATAACTAATTATTTAATTTAATTGGCATTCCCAAATTTACTCGTATCTTACAATAATTGTGAGTTTTTATTTTCGATTATTATGATGTTTGTAAAACAATAAACATTTTGAAACTCATCAAAAGTTATCATTGTATTTTAGCCCATCTACGGACGAAAGAAACCACCACGTATACCTAAAATTGGAGCCAAATTTGATAATGCACAATGAAATATTCATAATTTGAATCCATGTTTTGAAGTTATCATCACTATTTGGAACGTTAGCTTAAGTTTATTTTAAATTACAATATCGCTCGTTTACTTGGACAACATCATAACACAAAAAATGCGTTTTTGAAGTAATACTGCAGAATTAATCAACATATCGTTATTCACATGGCTTAAAAATTTCAATCAAATATCTTGAGTATTCGAGTCTTGACAGAAAAATAAAATTTTGTTTATGTATTGTATGTAAATTAAGAACTTTAAACTTTCTTCTGTAAAACTATGACGCTTTTTAAGTAAATCAGCGATATTTTACATTGTTTTGTTGTAATAAATTTCAAATACATACATATGTACATATATTCCATCTGTGAATTACTATTTAATGAATGGCAACTTATATACATATGTATTATAAGCTAAAAAGAAAACAAACAAGTACACTTAGCCGCAAATTTCTACATACGACTTAATATTTAAAAAAAATTGTTTTTAAAGAAAGTCATTAATTTTGTCAACTTTTTTTATTTTAAAAAAGAAGTAATTTAAATTGAATAAAAATATCACATTTAATTTCAGTAAACAGTATTAAACAAGCAAAAAGTAATAAACTTAAATATTTTATCCGATTGCAAAAGTATACATGTGATGTATTACATACAATATTGGATATTTTTACCCAACAGCATCGATATGCTTACATTAAAATTTAACTATGTGCATAAGTATATACACATTTGAGAGTATACATACATAAATGCAGAGAAATAGCACTTCAAATACATTTAAAATGTTGGAAAGATTTTTTTAAACTTATAGTTCTGCCGTTTATATTTATCAAAAAAGGTGAACAGCAAAGCTTTAAAAAGTAGGACTTTATCGGACGCAAATTTCTTCCGAGGACAAAGATCCCAAAGAGAGGACAGTGTTTGTATGTGCTATACATAAGAGTATGTAATACTATACGAACTTTAGCCTATATAATCGAATATCTTACCTGATGTAGACATTTAAAAAAATTAAATATCCGGTTAACTTTTTTGGCGTTTATTTGGTTTTAGCGTTTTTTATATTTGGGATTTTTTCAGTTTTTGATTTACTACAGTTTTAGAGATATTTTTTGTTTGGCGTTTTTTCGTTTTGGCGATGTTTTCAGTTTTTGGCGATTGTTCTTGTTTATGCCGTTTTTTTTTTAACTTTGACCGGAGGATGGGCAAGAAGCGATAGTGAGAAAGGTAACTTATTTGCTGAGCATTTAAAATCTGTATTCACTCTCTATTCATGTACGGGTGCTGTTGATTTGCCGAGTGTAGTTTCCCTACCCATCGTCCCTTAAGGTTTAAGCTGCGTGAAGTACAAAAAACAATTGCTGAACTTAACCCGAAGAAAGCTCCAGGTATTGATGTAATTAGTAACAAAATGCTGATGAATTTGCTTCGTATTGCAATAAGAATCCTGCTATTTATTTTTAATGCCATTTTACGAATGCAGTATTTTCCACATAACTGGAAAATTGCGAATATCAAAATGATTCCAAAGCCTGGCAAAGATCCTACCAAGGCTGAATCATATAGGCCTATAAGCTTACTATCAACAATCTCAAAGCTTTTCGAAAAGCTCTCATGACTAAATTTTACAAAATCTTAGCTGATAATGGGTGCATCCCTGACCATCAATTTGGTTTTAGAAGTCAGCATAGCACAATTGAGCAAACGCATAGATTGGTTCAATTTATAAGGAAGACATTTGAAGAAAAGAAGTATTGTTCTGCCCTCTTCATTGATGTTTCTCAGGTATTTAACAAAGTATGGCACGAAGGCCTAGTTTTAAAATTAAAGACATATCTGCCAATAAACATACAAAAACTTTTGGAAAGTTATATTACGGATATTAATTTCACTGTTGTGCAAGGAAACTTCATGATTGTGCCGGAATCTATATCTTCCGGTGTCCCACAGGGTAGTATTTTGGGGCCAGTCTTGTATCCATACCTCTACATTTGCCGATGACACATCATGCATAAAAACCTTTATGAGGCATCCCGAAATCTCCAGCAACATATTACCCAGCTGGAAATATGGTTGAACTTATGGAGAATTAAAGTAAATGAGCAAAAGTGTGTCCATATAACATTTACCTTAAGAAGAGATACTTGTTCCCCCATTCGAATTAACAATAAAAATATTCCACAACATTCTCAAGTGAAATACCTTGGTATACACCTTGATCGAAGGCTTACATGGAAACATCATATTGACTAAGCTAACTCAAATGAAACTTAAGTTAACTTAAATACATTGGTTGATTGGCAGAAATTCAACACTCAGCCTAAACTGCAAACTGTTAATATACAAGTCGCTTTTGAAACCAATATGGTGCTACGAAATTCAGCTATGGGGCACTGCTTCAGCTTCCAATGTAGATAGAATCCAACGAAGACAAAACAAAATTTTACGTTTGACAACATCGGCTCCATGGTACATTAAAAATTCACATTTACATCGTGACTTAAATATGCCACTAGTGACTGAAGAAATTGCAAAAGACGCAGGCAAGTACTTAACAAAACTCGAATCCCATCCTAATCCCCTTGCTCGTAACATCTTGAATTTTACTGGACACATCCGCTTAAAAAAGAGGGACAATACGGCGCTAATACTCAACACTCCAGATGTAACTGCTTGAATATACTTTTATTTATTTTTATTTTTTTGCTTAGCACAACTCTTATGTATCATTAATTTACTATCAGTAAGTTTATGTCCAACATTGGTCGGGCCTAATAACTATATTTATATTTAAGATTTGAACACTTATTGTTACTTCATATTTGAAGATTCAATAAATAAATATAAGTAAAAAAAAAATTATTATAACTTAAAAATAGTTAAAGTAGGATTTTATCGTACGTATGAAAATTCTTACATTAATACAATTTTACTTAAATTTAAAGTGAGCGATAAATCAAAGGCACGTTTATTTTTCCTGGTAAGTTAAATTAAGTTTATAATAATCAACATTTTATACGTGCGTTAAAATCGTACTTGTAACTAGCTTTAAGTTGTAAGAATGACCCTAAGTGATTTTTAATTTATAGTGTACTACAAGCATCAAATTTAAATTGCATGCACTAAAATTTTTGTTTTTCAATTAGTGCTTATGCAAAAGTAATTCAAGTTGCCCAGGTCAGGATATATTCATATGTTTTTGACATTCATCTATTATTTTAACACAATCAAAACAATAGCAATAACTAATTATTTAATTTAATTGGCATTCCCAAATTTACTCGTATCTTACAATAATTGTGAGTTTTTATTTTCGATTATTATGATGTTTGTAAAACAATAAACTTTTTGAAACTCATCAAAAGTTATCATTGTATTTTAGCCCATCTACGGACGAAAGAAACCACCACGTATCCCTAAAATTGGAGCCAAATTTGATAATGCACAATGAAATATTCATAATTTGAATCCATGTTTTGAAGTTATCATCACTATTTGGAACGTTAGCTTAAGTTTATTTTAAATTACAATATCGCTCCTTTACTTGGACAACATCATAACACAAAAAATGCGTTTTTGAAGTAATACTGCAGAATTAATCAACATATCGTTATTCACATGGCTTAAAAATTTCAAACAAATATCTAAGTATTCGAGTCTTGACAGAAAAATAAAATTTTGTTTGTGTATTGTATGTAAATTAAGAACTTTAAACTTTTTTCTGTAAAACTATGACGCTTTTTAAGTAAATCAGCGATATTTTACATTGTTTTGTTGTAATAAATTTCAAATACATACATATGTACATATATTCCTTCTCTGAATTACTATTTAATAAATGGCAACTTATATACATATGTATTATAAGCTAAAAAGAAAACAAACAAGTACACTTAGCCGCAAATTTCTACATACGACTTAATATTTATAAAAAATTGTTTTTAAAGAAAGTCATTAATTTTGTCAACTTTTTTTATTTTAAAAAAGAAGTACTTTAAATTGAATAAAAATATCACATTTAATTTCAGTAAACAGTATTAAACAAGCAAAAAGTAATAAACTTAAATATTTTATCCGATTGCAAAAGTATACATGTGATGTATTACATACAATATTGGATATTTTTACCCAACAGCATCGATATGCTTACATTAAAATTTAACTATGTGCATAAGTATATACACATTTGAGAGTATACATACATAAATGCAGAGAAATAGCACTTTAAATACATTTAAAATGTTGGAAAGATTTTTTTAAACTTATAGTTCTGCCGTTTATACTTATCAAAAAAGGTGAACAGCAAAGCTTTAAAAAGTAGGACTTTATCGGACGCAAATTTTTTCCGAGGACAGAGATCCCAAAGAGAGGACAGTGTTTGTATGTGCTATACATACGAGTATGTAATACTATACGAACTTTAGCCTATATAATCGAATATCTTACCTGATGTAGACATTTAAAAAAATTAAATATCCGGTTAACTTTTTTGGAGTTTATTTGGTTTTAGCGTTTTTTATATTTGGGATTTTTTCAGTTTTTGATTTACTACAGTTTTAGAGATATTTTTTGTTTGGCGTTTTTTCGTTTTGGCGATGTTTTCAGTTTTTGGCGATTTTTCTTGTTTATGCCGTTTTCTTTTAACTTTGACCGGAGGATGGGCAAGAAGCGATAGTGAGAAAGGTAACTTATTTGCTGAGCATTTAAAATCTGTATTCACTCTCTATTCATGTACGGGTGCTGTTGATTTGCCGAGTGTAGTTTCCCTACCCATCGTCCCTTAAGGTTTAAGCTGCGTGAAGTACAAAAAACAATTGCTGAACTTAACCCGAAGAAAGCTCCAGGTATTGATGTAATTAGTAACAAAATGCTGATGAATTTGCCTCGTATTGCAATAAGAATCCTGCTATTTATTTTTAATGCCATTTTACGAATGCAGTATTTTCCACATAACTGGAAAATTGCGAATATCAAAATGATTCCAAAGCCTGGCAAAGATCCTACCAAGGCTGAATCATATAGGCCTATAAGCTTACTATCAACAATCTCAAAGCTTTTCGAAAAGCTCTCATGACTAAATTTTACAAAATCTTAGCTGATAATGGGTGCATCCCTGACCATCAATTTGGTTTTAGAAGTCAGCATAGCACAATTGAGCAAACGCATAGATTGGTTAAATTTATAAGGAAGACATTTGAAGAAAATAATTATTGTTCTGCACTCTTCATTGATGTTTCTCAGGCATTTGACAAAGTATGGCACGAAGGCCTAGTTTTAAAATTGAAGACATATCTGCCAATAAACATACAAAAACTTTTGGAAAGTTATATTACGGATATTAATTTCACTGTTGTGCAAGGAAACTTCATGATTGTGCCGGAATCTATATCTTCCGGTGTCCCACAGGGTAATATTTTGGGGCCAGTCTTGTATTTAATATATACTTGTGATATGCCTGTTAGCAATAATATCCATACCTCTACATTTGCCGATGACATCATGCATAAAAACCTTTATGAGGCATCCCGAAATCTCCAGCAACATATTACCCAGCTGGAAATATGGTTGAACTTATGGAGAATTAAAGTAAATGAGCAAAAGTGTGTCCATGTAACATTTACCTTAAGAAGAGATACTTGTTCCCCCATTCGAATTAACAATAAAAATTTTCCACAACATTCTCAAGTGAAATACCTTGGTATACACCTTGATCGAAGGCTTACATGGAAACATCATATTGACTAAGCTAACTCAAATGAAACTTAAGTTAACTTAAATACATTGGTTGATTGGCAGAAATTCAACACTCAGCCTAAACTGCAAACTGTTAATATACAAGTCGCTTTTGAAACCAATATGGTGCTACGAAATTCAGCTATGGGGCACTGCTTCAGCTTCCAATGTAGATAGAATCCAACGAAGACAAAACAAAATTTTACGTTTGACAACATCGGCTCCATGGTACATTAAAAATTCACATTTACATCGTGACTTAAATATGCCACTAGAGTAGTAGGGAACTGGGGGTTCTGGGATAATTAAAATTGTTAAATTGTGGGCTGAAATTGTTAAATTGTGGCTGAAATTGTGAAATTTGGGTAATTAAAATTTGAAAATTCTTGGAAATTTGATACCTACGTGTGTGTATGTGTGTGTGTGTGTGTGTTTTCGGCGGCGCTTTGATGTTTTTGTTTACATAAGGAGTTTTTTGTTTACATTAACCCTTGAGTGAACGGGTGATTTTTTTGGGGTGACATTAATTGTGTGAACGGGTGATTTTTTTGTAGGGGGTGGATTAAGGGGTTTCATAAGATTAAGATTTTATAAGTATATACATATAGATATGTCGACTGGAAAATCATGAAAATGATTTTTCCTAATACCAACGGGAAAATTATGAGATGATTTTTCCTAATACCAATGGAGGGAGTTGTGAAACTTAATTTTTCCTAATGCCGACGGCAATGCATGATAATTTTTCCTAATGCCTACGGCAATGCAACATTATTTTTCCTAATGCCGACGGCAATGCATGATAATTTTTCCTAATGCCTACAACAATGCATCATTATTTTTTCTAATGCCTACGGCAATGTATGATAATTTTTCCTAATGCCTACGGCAATGCATCATTATTTTTTCTAATGCCTACGGCAATGCATGATTATGTTTTTCAAATGCCGACGGCAAAACATGATTATTTTTTTCCAGTGTTGCCAGACTGTATAAATTTGTTATCGTAATACTATATCAGTAATATCAGAGAAAATATATTTGATGACTACTACGCGATTCTCATATGAATCGTGGGAACGTGTATGTGTGATTTCCTCACGCTAATAAATTGTTTATAAATAAAATAATTAAATAAATTAATTTAATTTATTTAATTATTTTATTTATTTATTTATAAAATGTTCTCATGTATGTGAACACCCTAAAATGTTCTCATGTATGTGAACCCCCTAATGCTTGTGTGTGGGTGGTCCAGCTTGATTGTCGCTGTTAATTGTATATTGTGTTTATTTGTTTAATAAATATATTTGTATGTATGTATGTATGTATGTATGTATGTATGTATGAATGTATAAATGTATGTATGCATGTATGAATGTATAAATGAATGTATGAATGTATAAATGTGCGATCGTGGGAACTTGTGCGTGGAATATTTTGTGCTTGTGTAGAATACATTTATATTTTGCAACGTAGTCATTTTCTTTGTCTACAATTCTTTTAAAGCAGAGGATTTTAAACTAAGTACAGTCATCAGCAGAGAAACAAAAAGTAAAAATTTGCAAGTAAGCAAAAAAGTTAACTTCTCCTCCTCCCCACCTCCTTCTATTCCCTTTATGTAGTTTGTATTTGAAATAAGGAAACACTTGTACATTCTTTTATTTTGTATACATTTATTGTTAAGATTTTTTTTAAATTTTATAATAATACTTACATTAATATTTTAAAAAGTGAAAAAGTTCATTTAAAACAAGATATTTCTTTGGAGAGTAAAATAGCATTTCTTAATGCGCAAACACCAAAATTATGATAATTACAATAAAAATATTCTGGATACTTGATTTCCATTTGTTTAAAGTTGATGCAGCCTATATCCTCAACGTTAGAAATTTTTCGGTGTAAAATTTTTTCCAACCATAGTCTTTTTTCTTCACCTTTTACGTAAATTTTAGAACATCTTACGTTGGCTTTTAAAAAATTGCAAACGCTATGAAATGAAACTGATCCAGCAGTCCAGCTTAGGTGATGATAGTTTTTTGTTAGCCACTTTGCTTCTCTTTGCTTTTTTATTGATAAGCATTTAAAATCAAATGGTGGTTTTATAATGAAATTGTTATATTCATGATTGTTGAAAACAATCGCTACTTCTTTTGCGATGAAATCGTTTGAATCAGTTTTGAAACCTTGTACGTCTATAAAAATTATGTTATTTTCCATATTATTCAATTTATAACACTTTTCGAACTTGTCCTTTGATGGGTATATATTCTATTATACGATCATGAATAAGAATGCAGTAAGCTGATGTCTTTGGTGCAATATTAGTTGCTGTTTCAAATTCTATTTTTATATCAATCGGTCCATTATTGAGTGATTCATTCTGATGACTGACATCTACTACAATAATAGGAGCTTTTGTCTTAAACTCTGATGCAGTTAGAAGCGGTTGAGATTCTTTCATATAGTAGCTTTGTTGAAATCTTAGATACATATCATATAGAATTGCATAACGTTCATTTTTGAACTTTATGTTAAGATCATCATACGGGTATGAGACTGAATTTAAATGTACTTTTAAATTAGTCAAATCACAATGAACAAATTTATTTTCTTGTTGAAAAGCAATCAACACAAAACGGGGGCGTTCTCTATTTGCAGCCAGTTTAACATTCCAAATATGGCTAGTTCCTGTGTTTAATTGTGGATTAATATGACAATCCCAACTGCGAAATGCCATGGGTATAGAAGCACCATTGTTAATAATTTTAATCATATTCAATTTGCTAAGGTCAGATAATTGAACATGAGGTATTCTCCATGAGATGAGTGAAATTGTAAGTTTAGCTTTTTCAGTAGAAACACTCGAGCGTACAAGATCTTCGTCGTTCTTATTGCGCAAGAGTATTAGTTCATGTTTTCCATTTAATATAACTTTGTTGTAGTCTTCACCGAATCCTAGAAACATTTTTAGAGGTACATAGAAATTGAAAAATCCATTTGCAAGAGTGACATCGTCAATTTTGTTCCATCCAGCATTTTGCATCACATTGCTTTCGTTTGGTGATAGAGAAACCAAGTTCTTTATGGTGCTCGTGGCTCCTAAATATCTTGTATGATCAATTTCAATTCCATGGAGCTCATAGCGAATTTCATCAAATAGATATGCTACAAAGTTGTTTTTTAATTTAAAGTTCTCTGAAGAAGAAGATTTAGGGGCATTATCATCGGCAACAAACCCCTCTACATAAATGTAGCTCTCACTGGGTAGCACGTATAAATCTTGATTTTGTATTGAAATTCTAATTTCATCATTATTGTTGTAAGATTGTAAGTATGGTACATATGTATGATAATCCTTTTTGATTATATTCTCATCAGAGAAAGGTTTATCTAAAACATCTATTATTGAACTCATTTTGTCTTCAATTTAAAATTCAAGGACTTTAGAAAATTTTTATTTGATGTTGTTAGTGCTTTCTGTTGAAGTGGTCGCTTTAATGTTCTTGTTGTTGTTGTTACTGCTTTATTTTTCAATGTATTTGTGTTGTATATTAGCATTATTTAGTTGACCTCAAATGTATTCGTATTGTAATTTCCTCTCCTCGAAAATTAATTAAATCACCGTGTTGATCAACTACTCGCAGCGTTAGTGAACTTATCTCTCTGGTGTTCACAGGTAAATAGATGAGATTTCTTGGAACCTCATCTATTTTATAGCCTGGAGGCACATTAATCGGAAATTCATGAAGTGTATGCGATTTGGAGTTATTCATATATGTGTTAATAGCGATACTACTTTCAATTCGCAAGAGATTCACTTTAAAAATATTAACTGGAAGATCTGAGTAATAATATTTGTTTGGTGTTAGGATTTTGCTATTGAATCCTAAAAGTTTTCCAATTGTGTTGTATTTATTAAAATATACAGGATCTTTGGAACTATTAACTTTAACTTGCATTGTATTGTTATTGGCTTCAATAAAAATCTTATTTTCTGGACAGAGTCTTCTGTATTGCTCTTGTATAAAATCTACAATATCATTCAATTCGTAAGATCCAATTGGTATTTCAATTGTATGTTCCCCTATATGAAACATATTGTTGTAGGTGTCTACATTTGGAATGCTGTTGTATGAATGAAAATTAGTTAGAGCACACTCATATGCACCATGTAATTCAATAGGAGGAAAGTAACTAGCAGATAATTCTGATGAGTTAGAGCTCAGAGTAAGTGTTATTGACATTATAACTGTCTGATTACAATTAAATAAAGTTTAGTACAACATATGGTTTATAAGCATGATTTACATATTTATTTCATTTTCTTATTTTAAAATTAACATTAGTTTCTTAATATTACTGCTATTGTTGTTGATGATGGTATTCAGCTATAATATTTCGTTCTTACTTATCCATGAATTGTGTTGATTAGAAAATCCCAACCATTTAACGTATGCCTCCTTTCCTTTAGTTTTAAGAACCTTTTCAACTAGATATGTATTTGGATATCTAGTTTTCGAAAGTTCTTCAGTATAGAATCCACCTTTAATAGGATTACCAAGATAATCTTCCAATATGAATGTTGTAGGATTTGTATTTTGAACTCTTGTAATTGTGAAAATTTCTGTAGTCCAATTTGGAGTATAACCTTTTTCAAATGTATGCTTATATTTGCTTATGCGTACATTATCTCCAACATTAAATTTCGACATTTTGTACATCTTCAAATGACTGTATACTGTATTTAGTAGCTTTTCCTCATTTGTTGAGTTGACTTTAATCGGAGACATTTTAATGGTGCGATGAACTTTTCTATTGTATGCATTAATTAAATCTTTTTATATATCAATCCACTTATATGAACCATTAAAGCTAAATTCTTTCCACATCATTCCTTTCAATGTTCTGTTAAATCGTTCTACTATTGATGCTTTCATACTGCTATATGTTGAGTAGTGATTAATATTGTATTTATCCATTAATTTTCCAAAGTGCTTGTTGAAAAATTCTTTACCATCATCTGTTTGCAAGTTTTTTGGTACTCGCCCTAATTCGAAAATATTTTCCATCGCCTTGGTTGTTTCGAGTGCAGTTTTAGTTTTTAGTGGTACTACCCATGCAAATTTTGAGAATGTGTCAATTACAGTTAACAAAAATCGATAATTTCTGTTTTCTCTAGAATAGATCCCCATTTCAACTAAATCAGCTTGCCAAAGATCATCTATTCCTTTCATTACAACTCTACGACGCATAAAAACTTTGCGAGCTTGCTTATGCAGTTCGTTTACTAAATTTCTTTTTGAAGACATTAAGTTGTTTACAGATTTTTTGGAGAGTGTTGTGATCTACTTGACGCACTTTCAGCTATTGATACAAACATGTAATTTTCCAATCTATAAATTTTCTCATTAAGCTGTTCAATTTGTTCTTCAAAGGATGTCTTAATTTGTAGAATGTGTTTTTGAATTTTATAATTTTCTTCTATATCTAATTTTGTATCGCGTTGTAGCTCCTCAATTTGCATTTGAATATCTTCTTGAATTATAGTATTATCTTCCTTAAAGTATGTTAATAATTTCTCTTCTAATTTTTCGATTTGAGTTTGCAGAAACAATTTATTGATAACATCGTTTTCCTCCAGAGCT
Organism: Nowickia ferox; assembly: GCA_936439885.1. Classification (NCBI taxonomy): domain Eukaryota; kingdom Metazoa; phylum Arthropoda; class Insecta; order Diptera; family Tachinidae; genus Nowickia; species Nowickia ferox. The sequence goes on from OW387025.1 coordinate 44,478,833, forward strand.
TTTGCAACATTTTTGATTCTTTTGTTTTGGACATCAATGTTGTTGTTCGTATCCATAAAGAACCCCAGCAGTTTAGGTGCATTTTTCAAAGAAATTATGCTGCTAGTATCGTTTAAATAGTGTCCAAATTTATCAACAGACATGCTTTATATACTTTATTAAAGTTAATGTATTATATTTGCTTCACGTAGTTCTTCAATAATTGATACAATCTCGTTATTGTGATTAGTATGACCTGCACCTTGTGATGCAAGCAGTAGTCGAAGACGATCTACTAACTCATTTGGATCGTCCCAGTATATATAGTTTGGCTATGACCGTTAAATTCCATCATTCCATCACCTAAATAACTACCTTTTGGCTTAGATGCTGTTGATTCGTTTAAATTCTTCTGGTTTTTCTCGTCAATAAATTTCTTAATAATATGTTTATATTTATATCCTCTAGTACCCTTAATTTGACCATCAGGTTTATAGTCCCTTCTATATGCATTAGTAGTAATTAAAATCTTTTTATAGATTTCGAGTTCAAATTTATCATAATTTTTTGGTATTTTATGAAACATTAGAGAAAATAGTCCTGGTGTTAGAGCCCATATTTGACCACCAACTTGTATTTTATCTTCATTAAGTTTGAGGTTACTATCACCAAATTTCCATTCATTATTGAAATCTTTATGTGGACCATAGTTTGTATCTAATTCATTTCTTCCTTCCAAGGCTGATAAGTCAGTATAAGTATCTTCTGTATTGGAAGTCTGTGAGTAAAAATCATCTTCATCATCGTCATCATTCACAGTATTAGCATCATTAAATAAGATGGTATTATCGAATATTGTTCCTTCTGCTAGTTTCTTTGGTGTACTTGTCTCTATCTTGACTGATGTTTTTTCAGGTTTAAAACTTGTATTATTTTCAACTTCTGTCTTCATTTTACTTTCTTCTTTTATGGGAATTCTTTTAATATTTTTAGAACTATTTATGAATTCTTTGAGTGGTTCTGTTATAGGTTTAAATGTATCTCTTAGTTGTTCACGTGTATCTATTTCACCAGTTTTTATACTACGAAGCTTTTTCTTCAAGACATTTCTTGTCAACACCAACTGTTTTAAAATTTTCTCATCCATGTTTAATAATAGTAAATAACAGGTATCAGCTATTAGATCAGGTACTAGCTTATTAGGACCTGGTCTGGTTTTCAGATCAGCTTATCAGGACCTGATCTGGTTTTCAGATCAGCTTATCAGGACCTGATCTGGTTTTCAGATCAGCTTATTAGGACCTGGTCTGGTTTTCAGATCAGCTTATCAGGACCAGGTCTGGTTTTCAGATCAGCTTATTAGGACCTGGTCTGGTTTTCAGATCAGCTTATCAGGACCTGGTCTGGTTTTCAGATCAGCTTATAAGGACCTGGTCTGGTTTTCACATCAGCTTATCAGGACCTGGTCTGGTTTTCAGATCAGCTTATCAGGTATCAGATGAGGTTATAGCAAATAGATGTACCAAGTTTAATGTTAGATTAATAACTAAAGGTAATTTTTTATAAGTAGTTGCTTATATAGTTATGAAATAGTCAAATTGCTTTCTGTAGCGACCATCGTTTAATTCGTTATCTTTGCTTATCATCAAAAATCCACATTTATCCTTCCAACATTCTCGACAAATTTCTTGAAACTTTTCATAGCTCATATCGCTGGCAACATGATCCTTATAAACATGCTTCATATTTGTCTCATCTTGCTTAAACATTATAATAACATTTGCATTGTCTCTTATTAAATGCTTGGGAATTCTGGTATAAGTTTGACACAGGTAGAATGAATCAACATCCCTGTCGCCCCATACAAAAATATGTACGTATATTATTCTGCTTTTCACATGCAACATCATCAAATATCATAATTGAATTAGTTTTAGCTTCGTCAGGTGGAATAACTGATTCATTATCGGTGAATGTATAATACCCCATATCTTTAATTGGTGAAATTAGTTTCTTTAGGTATTCATATTTAGGTTGATAGAGAGATTTTGAGTATAAATAGATGTTTTCAAACTTGAGTCCATTAGGACTTTCTAGCAAGCCAATCATAACATTAGTCTTTCCACAATTTGATGGTCCCACTATTAGAGCACGAATAGAATTTGGTAAGAGAGGACTATGCTTTATTTTTGAACTGATTTTCGCTGAATCATCAATATTACGAACTAAAATATTTTTATGTTGTTTTACTAACTGCATTTTTATAACTAAATGCATTTCATATATATTAGCTCTTATATAGGAAAAATTAGATAATATGGTTATACGATATCAGAAAACTTTTAGTCATAAAAACACCGTCGATGGAGGAGGTCTAGTAGACAAAATAATAAACTCTCTACCTGGATATCAGTACTATGGACCTGGAACAAAACTACAAAAACGTTTAAATCGAGGTGATAAAGGAATTAATTTATTGGACTCTGCGTGTAAAAATCACGATATTGCTTATTCCAAAAATAAGGATTTAAGTACCAGACATAAAGCTGATAAAATACTTGAAAACTCCGCTTGGGATCGAGTTTTATCAAAAGATAATAGTCTTGCTGAAAAATCATTTGCATATATGGTTACTAACGCAATGAAAGCCAAAACAAAATTTGGTATGGGTGTGGAGAAAAAGAAATACTATAAATCGATGACTTATCCTTATTTGGCCATAAAGTACTTTCTCATGGAAGCTCAAGACTCGCCAAATTAGGCAAACAATTTTTTTAATATCACAAAGAATAGAAAAAATTATGTAAGATTTGTGCAGTTAAAAAAATTGTTTGCCTAATTTGGCGAGTCTTGAGCTTCCATGAGAAAGTACTTTATGGCCAAATAAGGATAAGTCATCGATTTATAGTATTTCTTTTTCTCCACACCCATACCAAATTTTGTTTTGGCTTTCATTGCGTTAGTAACCATATATGCAAATGATTTTTCAGCAAGACTACTATCTTTTGATAAAACTCGATCCCAAGCGGAGTTTTCAAGTATTTTATCAGCTTTATGTCTGGTACTTAAATCCTTATTTTTGGAATAAGCAATATCGTGATTTTTACACGCAGAGTCCAATAAATTAATTCCTTTATCACCTCGATTTAAACGTTTTTGTAGTTTTGTTCCAGGTCCACAGTACTGATATCCAGGTAGATGAAGTTCAACATGTAGAGAGTTTATTATTTTGTCTACTAGACCTCCTCCAACGACGGTGGTTTTATGACTAAAAGTTTTCTGATATCGTATAACCATATTATCTAATTTTTCCTATATAAGAGGTAATATATATGAAATGCATTTAGTTACAAAAATGCAGTTAGTAAAACAACATAAAAATATTTTAGTTCGTAATATTGATGATTCAGTGAACATCAGTTCAAAAATAAAGCATAGTCCTCTCTTACCAAATTCTATTCGTGCTCTAATAGTGGGACCATCAAATTGTGGAAAGACTAATGTTATGATTGGCTTGCTAGAAAGTCCTAATGGACTCAAGTTTGAAAACATCTATTTATACTCAAAATCTCTCTATCAACCTAAATATGAATACCTGAAGAAACTAATTTCACCAATTAAAGGTATGGGGTATTTTACATTCACCGATAATGAATCAGTTATTCCACCTGACGAAGCTAAAACTAATTCAATTATGATATTTGATGATGTTGCATGTGAAAAGCAGAATAATATACGTACATATTTTTGTATGGGGCGACATAGGGATGTTGATTCATTCTACCTGTGTCAAACTTATACCAGAATTCCCAAGCATTTAATAAGAGACAATGCAAATGTTATTATAATGTTTAAGCAAGATGAGACAAATATGAAGCATGTTTATAAGGATCATGTTGCCAGCGATATGAGCTATGAAAAGTTTCAAGAAATTTGTCGAGAATGTTGGAAGGATAAATATGGATTTTTGATGATAAGCAAAGATAACGAATTAAACGATGGTCGCTACAGAAAGCAATTTGACTATTTCATAACTATATAAGCAACTACTCATAAAAATTACCTCTAGTTATTAATCTAACTTTAAACTTGATACATCCATTTGCTATAACCTCATCTGATACCTGATAAGCTGATCTGAAAACCAGACCAGGTCCTGATAAGCTGATCTGAAAACCAGACCAGGTCCTAATAAGCTGATCTGAAAACCAGATCAGGTCCTGATAAGCTGATCTGAAAACCAGACCAGGTCCTGATAAGCTGATCTGAAAACCAGACCAGGTCCTAATAAGCTGATCTGAAAACCAGATCAGGTCCTGATAAGCTGATCTGAAAACCAGATCAGGTCCTGATAAGCTGATCTGAAAACCAGACCAGGTCCTAATAAGCTAATACCTGATCTAATAGCTGATACCTGTTATTTACTATTATTAAACATGGATGAGAAAATTTTAAAACAGTTGGTGTTGACAAGAAATGTCTTGAAGAAAAAGCTTCGTAGTATAAAAACTGGTGAAATAGATACACGTGAACAACTAAGAGATACATTTAAACCTATAACAGAACCACTCAAAGAATTCATAAATAGTTCTAAAAATATTAAAAGAATTCCCATAAAAGAAGAAAGTAAAATGAAGACAGAAGTTGAAAATAATACAAGTTTTAAACCTGAAAAAACATCAGTCAAGATAGAGACAAGTACACCAAAGAAACTAGCAGAAGGAACAATATTCGATAATACCATCTTATTTAATGATGCTAATACTGTGAATGATGACGATGATGAAGATGATTTTTACTCACAGACTTCCAATACAGAAGATACTTATACTGACTTATCAGCCTTGGAAGGAAGAAATGAATTAGATACAAACTATGGTCCACATAAAGATTTCAATAATGAATGGAAATTTGGTGATAGTAACCTCAAACTTAATGAAGATAAAATACAAGTTGGTGGTCAAATATGGGCTCTAACACCAGGACTATTTTCTCTAATGTTTCATAAAATACCAAAAAATTATGATAAATTTGAACTCGAAATCTATAAAAAGATTTTAATTACTACTAATGCATATAGAAGGGACTATAAACTTGATGGTCAAATTAAGGGTACTAGAGGATATAAATATAAATATATTATTAAGAAATTTATTGACGAGAAAAACCAGAAGAATTTAAACGAATCAACAGCATCTAAGCCAAAAGGTAGTTATTTAGGTGATGGAATGATGGAATTTAACGGTCATAAGCCAAACTATATATACTGGGACGATCCAAATGAGTTAGTAGATCGTCTTCGACTACTGCTTGCATCACAAGGTGCAGGTCATACTAATCACAATAACGAGATTGTATCAATTATTGAAGAACTACGTGAAGCAAATATAATACATTAACTTTAATAAAGTATATAAAGCATGTCTGTTGATAAATTTGGACACTATTTAAACGATACTAGCAGCATAATTTCTTTGAAAAATTCACCTAAACTGCTGGGGTTCTTTATGGATACGAACAACAACATTGATGTCCAAAACAAAAGAATCAAAAATGTTGCAAAAGCTCTGGAAGAAAACGATGTTATCAATAAATTGTTTCTGCAAACTCAAATCGAAAAATTAGAAGAGAAATTATTAACATACTTTAAGGAAGATAATACTATAATTCAAGAAGATATTCAAATGCAAATTGAGGAGCTACAACGCGATACAAAATTAGATATAGAAGAAAATTATAAAATTCAAAAACACATTCTACAAATTAAGACATCCTTTGAAGAACAAATTGAACAGCTTAATGAGAAAATTTATAGATTGGAAAATTACATGTTTGTATCAATAGCTGAAAGTGCGTCAAGTAGATCACAACACTCTCCAAAAAATCTGTAAAACAACTTAATGTCTTCAAAAAGAAATTTAGTAAACGAACTGCATAAGCAAGCTCGCAAAGTTTTTATGCGTCGTAGAGTTGTAATGAAAGGAATAGATGATCTTTGGCAAGCTGATTTAGTTGAAATGGGGATCTATTCTAGAGAAAACAGAAATTATCGATTTTTGTTAACTGTAATTGACACATTCTCAAAATTTGCATGGGTAGTACCACTAAAAACTAAAACTGCACTCGAAACAACCAAGGCGATGGAAAATATTTTCGAATTAGGGCGAGTACCAAAAAACTTGCAAACAGATGATGGTAAAGAATTTTTCAACAAACACTTTGGAAAATTAATGGATAAATACAATATTAATCACTACTCAACATATAGCAGTATGAAAGCATCAATAGTAGAACGATTTAACAGAACATTGAAAGGAATGATGTGGAAAGAATTTAGCTTTAATGGTTCATATAAGTGGATTGATATATAAAAAGATTTAATTAATGCATACAATAGAAAAGTTCATCGCACCATTAAAATGTCTCCGATTAAAGTCAACTCAACAAATGAGGAAAAGCTACTAAATACAGTATACAGTCATTTGAAGATGTACAAAATGTCGAAATTTAATGTTGGAGATAATGTACGCATAAGCAAATATAAGCATACATTTGAAAAAGGTTATACTCCAAATTGGACTACAGAAATTTTCACAATTACAAGAGTTCAAAATACAAATCCTACAACATTCATATTAGAAGATTATCTTGGTAATCCTATTAAAGGTCGATTCTATACTGAAGAACTTTCGAAAACTAGATATCCAAATACATATCTAGTTGAAAAGGTTCTTAAAACTAAAGGAAAGGAGGCATACGTTAAATGGTTGGATTTTCTAATCAACACAATTCTTGGATAAGTAAGAACGAAATATTATAGCTGAATACCATCATCAACAAGAATAGCAGTAATATTAAGAAACTAATGTTAATTTTAAAATAAGAAAATGAAATAAATATGTAAATCATGCTTATAAACCATATGTTGTACTAAACTTTATTTAATTGTAATCAGACAGTTATAATGTCAATAACACTTACTCTGAGCTCTAACTCATCAGAATTATCTGCTAGTTACTTTCCTCCTATTGAATTACATGGTGCATATGAGTGTGCTCTAACTGATTTTCATTCATACAACAGCATTCCAAATGTAGACACCTACAACAATATGTTTCATATAGGGGAACATACAATTGAAATACCAATTGGATCTTACGAATTGAATGATATTGTAGATTTTATACAAGAGCAATACAGAAGACTCTGTCCAGAAAATAAGATTTTTATTGAAGCCAATAACAATACAATGCAAGTTAAAGTTAATAGTTCCAAAGATCCTGTATATTTTAATAAATACAACACAATTGGAAAACTTTTAGGATTCAATAGCAAAATCCTAACACCAAACAAATATTATTACTCAGATCTTCCAGTTAATATTTTTAAAGTGAATCTCTTGCGAATTGAAAGTAGTATCGCTATTAACACATATATGAATAACTCCAAATCGCATACACTTCATGAATTTCCGATTAATGTGCCTCCAGGCTATAAAATAGATGAGGTTCCAAGAAATCTCATCTATTTACCTGTGAACACCAGAGAGATAAGTTCACTAACGCTGCGAGTAGTTGATCAACACGGTGATTTAATTAATTTTCGAGGAGAGGAAATTACAATACGAATACATTTGAGGTCAACTAAATAATGCTAATATACAACACAAATACATTGAAAAATAAAGCAGTAACAACAACAACAAGAACATTAAAGCGACCACTTCAACAGAAAGCACTAACAACATCAAATAAAAATTTTCTAAAGTCCTTGAATTTTAAATTGAAGACAAAATGAGTTCAATAATAGATGTTTTAGATAAACCTTTCTCTGATGAGAATATAATCAAAAAGGATTATCATACATATGTACCATACTTACAATCTTACAACAATAATGATGAAATTAGAATTTCAATACAAAATCAAGATTTATACGTGCTACCCAGTGAGAGCTACATTTATGTAGAGGGGTTTGTTGCCGATGATAATGCCCCTAAATCTTCTTCTTCAGAGAACTTTAAATTAAAAAACAACTTTGTAGCATATCTATTTGATGAAATTCGCTATGAGCTCCATGGAATTGAAATTGATCATACAAGATATTTAGGAGCCACGAGCACCATAAAGAACTTGGTTTCTCTATCACCAAACGAAAGCAATGTGATGCAAAATGCTGGATGGAACAAAATTGACGATGTCACTCTTGCAAATGGATTTTTCAATTTCTATGTACCTCTAAAAATGTTTCTAGGATTCGCTGAAGACTACAACAAAGTTATATTAAATGGAAAACATGAACTGATACTCTTGCGCAATAAGAACGACGAAGATCTTGTACGCTCGAGTGTTTCTACTGAAAAAGCTAAACTTACAATTTCACTCATCTCATGGAGAATACCTCATGTTCAATTATCTGACCTTAGCAAATTGAATATGATTAAAATTATTAACAATGGTGCTTCTATACCCATGGCATTTCGCAGTTGGGATTGTCATATTAATCCACAATTAAACACAGGAACTAGCCATATTTGGAATGTTAAACTGGCTGCAAATAGAGAACGCCCCCGTTTTGTGTTGATTGCTTTTCAACAAGAAAATAAATTTGTTCATTGTGATTTGACTAATTTAAAAGTACATTTAAATTCAGTCTCATACCCGTATGATGATCTTAACATAAAGTTCAAAAATGAACGTTATGCAATTCTATATGATATGTATCTAAGATTTCAACAAAACTACTATATGAAAGAATCTCAACCGCTTCTAACTGCATCAGAGTTTAAGACAAAAGCTCCTATTATTGTAGTAGATGTCAGTCATCAGAATGAATCACTCAATAATGGACCGATTGATATAAAAATAGAATTTGAAACAGCAACTAATATTGCACCAAAGACATCAGCTTACTGCATTCTTATTCATGATCGTATAATAGAATATATACCCATCAAAGGACAAGTTCGAAAAGTGTTATAAATTGAATAATATGGAAAATAACATAATTTTTATAGACGTACAAGGTTTCAAAACTGATTCAAACGATTTCATCGCAAAAGAAGTAGCGATTGTTTTCAACAATTATGAATATAACAATTTCATTATAAAACCACCATTTGATTTTAAATGCTTATCAATAAAAAAGCAAAGAGAAGCAAAGTGGCTAACAAAAAACTATCATCACCTAAGCTGGACTGCTGGATCAGTTTCATTTCATAGCGTTTGCAATTTTTTAAAAGCCAACGTAAGATGTTCTAAAATTTACGTAAAAGGTGAAGAAAAAAGACTATGGTTGGAAAAAATTTTACACCGAAAAATTTCTAACGTTGAGGATATAGGCTGCATCAACTTTAAACAAATGGAAATCAAGTATCCAGAATATTTTTATTGTAATTATCATAATTTTGGTGTTTGCGCATTAAGAAATGCTATTTTACTCTCCAAAGAAATATCTTGTTTTAAATGAACTTTTTCACTTTTTAAAATATTAATGTAAGTATTATTATAAAATTTAAAAAAAATTTTAACAATAAATGTATACAAAATAAAAGAATGTACAAGTGTTTTCTTATTTCAAATACAAACTACATAAAGGGAATAGAAGGAGGTGGGGAGGAGGAGAAGTTAACTTTTTTGCTTACTTGCAAATTTTTACTTTTTGTTTCTCTGCTGATGACTGTACTTAGTTTAAAATCCTCTGCTTTAAAAGAATTGTAGACAAAGAAAATGACTACGTTGCAAAATATAAATGTATTCTACACAAGCACAAAATATTCCACGCACAAGTTCCCACGATCGCACATTTATACATTCATACATTCATTTATACATTCATACATGCATACATACATTTATACATTCATACATACATACATACATACATACATACATACATACATACATACAAATATATTTATTAAACAAATAAACACAATATACAATTAACAGCGACAATCAAGCTGGACCACCCACACACAAGCATTAGGGGGTTCACATACATGAGAACATTTTAGGGTGTTCACATACATGAGAACATTTTATAAATAAATAAATAAAATAATTAAATAAATTAAATTAATTTATTTAATTATTTTATTTATAAACAATTTATTAGCGTGAGGAAATCACACATACACGTTCCCACGATTCATATGAGAATCGCGTAGTAGTCATCAAATATATTTTCTCTGATATTACTGATATAGTATTACGATAACAAATTTATACAGTCTGGCAACACTGGAAAAAAATAATCATGTTTTGCCGTCGCCATTTGAAAAACATAATCATGCATTGCCGTAGGCATTAGAAAAAATAATGATGCATTGCCGTAGGCATTAGGAAAAATTATCATACATTGCCGTAGGCATTAGAAAAAATAATGATGCATTGTTGTAGGCATTAGGAAAAATTATCATGCATTGCCGTCGGCATTAGGAAAAATAATGTTGCATTGCCGTAGGCATTAGGAAAAATTATCATGCATTGCCGTCGGCATTAGGAAAAATTAAGTTTCACAACTCCCTCCATTGGTATTAGGAAAAATCATCTCATAATTTTCCCGTTGGTATTAGGAAAAATCATTTTCATGATTTTCCAGTCGACATATCTATATGTATATACTTATAAAATCTTAATCTTATGAAACCCCTTAATCCACCCCCTACAAAAAAATCACCCGTTCACACAATTAATGTCACCCCAAAAAAAATCACCCGTTCACTCAAGGGTTAATGTAAACAAAAAACTCCTTATGTAAACAAAAACATCAAAGCGCCGCCGAAAACACACACACACACACATACACACACGTAGGTATCAAATTTCCAAGAATTTTAAAATGTTCAAATTTTAATTACCCAAATTTCACAATTTCAGCCACAATTTAACAATTTCAGCCCACAATTTAACAATTTTAATTGGCCCAGAACCCCCAGTTCCCTACTACTCACTAGTGACTGAAGAAATTGCAAAATACGCAGGCAAGTACTTAACAAAACTCGAATCCCATCCTAGTCCCCTTGCTCGTAACATCTTGAATTTTACTGGACACATCCGCTTAAAAAAGAGGGACAATACGGCGCTAATACTCAACACTCCAGATGTAACTGCTTGAATATACTTTTATTTATTTTTATTTTTTTGCTTAATTCACAATGAAATATTCATAATTGAATCCATGTTTTGAAGTTATCATCACTATTTGGAACGTTAGCTTAAGTTTATTTTAAATTACAATATCGCTCGTTTACTTGGACAACATCATAATACTGCAGAATTAATCTACATATGGTTATTCACATGGCTTAAAAATTTCAAACAAATATCTTGAGTATTCGAGTCTTGACAGAAAAATAAAATTTTGTTTATCTATTGTATGTAAATTAAGAACTTTAAACTTTTTTCTGTAAAACTATGACGCTTTTTAAGTAAATCAGCGATATTTTACATTGTTTTGTTGTATTAAATTTCAAATACATACATATGTACATATATTCGTTCTGTGAATTACTATTTAATAAATGGCAACTTATATACATATGTATTATAAGCTAAAAAGAAAACAAACAAGTACACTTAGCCGCAAATTTCTACATCCGACTTAATATTTTAAAAAAATTGTAGTTTTTAAAGAAAGTCATTAATTTTGTCAACTTTTTTTATTTTCAAAAAGAAATAATTTAAATTGAATAAAAATATCACATTTAATTTCAGTAAACAGTATTAAACAAGCAAAAAGGAAAAAACTTCAATATTTTATCCGATTGCAAAAGTGTACATGCGATGTCACACTTACATTTCTACATCATGAAAACATGCAAACCGTTCCCTAAGCTATTGACGCTTGAAAAGACGAAATCGAAGAAGACAAATGTGCTTAAATAAACAAACTTATCACAGACATCCAAACTCTATCGCGCACACACACATACACAAACAAAATCGCCACGATCGTACACAAGAATTTTAACAAATCTGAAATTAATATTTATACAAATATAAACAAATTTCTGACCGACAGACTTTAACACTGGAAAAATTTAAGCTTGACAAAATATAAAGCAATATCATCCTCCAATATGAAAAACATACTAGGATTGGGGAAGTTCTGATATATGATAATATTATATAGGACAAAATGTTCACATGAGAAACAAGTTATTTATACGTACATTTAAATACTAGCGTGAGAAAATCACATACACACACACATACTAGAATTCATCTAGTAAAAATTCAAACTATTTCAACAACACCCTGCCCCTCACAAATCACAGTCAGCCTTAAATTATACAGATATACATACACAAGTTATCAAGGTCAAACACAATAGATCAATGTCAACAATCCAAATCACGATCACCCCATACAGACATACACACAAATACGGTTAGATATTACATGAACACTCTCACCTCACCTCTCATAAATCACGATCACCCTTAAACTCTTACAGACATACATACACACAGATTTCCACGGATACATATACATGAACACCCTCACCTCTCATAAATCACGATCACCCTGAAACTCTTACAGACATACATACACACAAATCACCCCTCATAAATCACGATAAGCCTTAAATTCCTAAATAAATTACACAATAATACATACACACAGATTCCCACGGATACATATCACAACAACGCCCCACCCCCGGCAATCACCGCTTGGCATAAATTCATACAGCTAGACACACCCCGGCTCCCCCCAAGCACAACCAGACTTCAATTCCTACAGCTAGAGACATCCACAAATTTCCCGTCGGCATTTGAAAAAAAAATTATATTTTTCCGTCGGCATTTGAAAAAAATAAACATGTTTTCCCGATCGGCATTAGGAAAAATCATTTTCATGACTTTCCCGTCGGCATATACACATAAAAAAAACTTCAAATCTATAAACCCCTTAATGTATTCCCACAAAATATTCCGCACATAAATTCCCACGGTCATACATACACTTAATATAAACAAAAAACCGTTAATGTAAACAAAAAACACTTAATGTAAACAAAAAACACTTAATGTAAACAAAAAAAAAACATCAAAACGCACAGACAACACAATTTCTCAAATTTTAAATTTTAATTACCCAAATTTTAAAATTTCACAAAAGTTTGCACTGAAATTTACAAATTTCACAATTTTAATTACCGAAATTTCGCAATTTTAATGGACGCCGGTCCCCTATTTCCCTACTAATAAGGAGCTTCCATTACAAAAAAGCTTTCAGCAAATTACGATGAATCAAAACAATTCGCATATTCAATTTGCAAAAAAGTTGCGTATATAAAGCAGAAATCTACATCAACTCCACACACAGTGGACAAAACACAAAAAAATGCTGATGATGAAGGTTTAGTGGCCTTCGAAAACAGCCGGTTGTTCCGTTCAACTATGTGTTTTTCAGAATATTTACAACTAACTTTGGTGTTATTTGTTCATTGATAATTATCACATGTAATTTGGCTAAAGCCTGATCAAATCATAAATATAGAAACAAATGAAGTTCGAACAATAATAATTAAAATTAGCTAAAAATTAATAGTCATGGGCCAGTGGCAAAAATTAAAAATAAAAATATACTTATAGTATCAAACCAAAAAAGTTTGTCTTAAGTAAAAATAAGCAAATTAACTAACATGTGCATAATTAGTAAAGAACAAACGACAATGGCAAGACTGTTGTAAATTTAGAGATGGTAGGAATGAGCTTTCATTACAAAAAAGCTTTCAGCAAATTGTAATACGATGAATCAAAACAATTCACATATTCCATTTGCAAAAAAGTTGCGTATATAAAGCAGAGATCTACATCAACTGACACCACAAACAGTGGACCAAACACAAAAGAGCGCTGATGATGAAGGTTTAGTGGCCAATTCTGCCAATCAACAAATGTATTTCAGTTAACTTAAGTTTCATTTGGGTTAGCTTAGAGTCAATATGATGTTTCCATGTAAGCCTTCGCACAAGGTGTATATCAAGGTATTTCACTTGAGAATGTTCAGGAATAGTTTGATTGTTAATTCGAATAAGGGAACAAGTATCTCTGCTTAAGGTAAAGGTTATATGGACACACTTTTAATCATTTACTTTAATTCTCCACAAGTTCATCCATATTTCCAGCTGGGTAATATGTTCCTGGAGTTTGCGGGATGCCTCCTAAGGGTTTTCATGCATACTCAGACAGGCTGTATCATCGGCAAATATAGAGGTAAGAATATTATTGCTCACAGGCATATCAAAAGTATATATTAAATACAAGACTGGCCCCAGAATACTACCCTGTGGTACTCCGGAAGATATAGATTCGGCCACACTCATGAAGTGGCTTTCTACAACAGTGAACTTCCTATCAGTAATATAACTTTCCCAAAGTGTTTGTATGTTTATTGGCAGATATGTCTTCAATTTTAAAACTAGGCCTTCGTGCCATATTTTGTCAAATGCCTGAGAAACATCAATGAAGAGGACAGAACAATACTTCTTCTCTTCAGATGTTTTCCTTATAAATTGAACCAATCTATGGATTTACTCAATTGTGCTATACTGACTTCTGGAACACCAATTTTCAATAAGTTTTCGCTGCATTTGCGGCCATATTTCGCCGATAACTCTTCGAATGTTGATTTCCAAGTGTTCAATTGCTTGTGGTTTATCGACGTACTAGATGAGAGACTTAACATAACACCAAAGAAAATAATCCAATGTGGTTAAATCACACGATCTTGGTGTCAATTAATTGGGCCATTAATGAAATAATTTTTTCATCAAGTTTCTTTGAGTAAATCAATTGTAGCGTCCGCTGTGTGGCATGTGGTTTCGCCCTGCTGGAACCAAATATCAGCAAGATTAATGCCACGTAATTGAAGTACGAAAAAATTAAAGTACGAATTATGTTCATATACCGTTCACCATTGACAGTTAAATTCTGGCCATCATCAACAATTTGTTGTGCTTAAATTTTAATTAAAATCTGTGTGTATTTAAAATTCTCTCACCACTACAGCTTTCCTGCTTTATAAAAACAAATACAAACAAATGTCTTGTTCTTATTTGCTCATTGCCCAACCTTACAATAATTGCTTGAAAAAATTAACATTAAGAACTAGTAAAAGAAAAGCTGAATAACATATCTGTTCATACCAGAAACAATATACACGCAAAAGTGATGCAAACATATACATATCTGTGCAGGCCTAAAGTATGTGTGAATATATGTACATAAAAAAGTGCCAAACGAATCACTCGTTTTAGAACATGGCTGTCGATTTCACCACGCTACCCATGTTCATTCGATGCTGTCTCATGTACGCATTGTTGCCATTTTGGCATGTTCACTGCCAGATGTGGCATTTTCATTAGTTAAAAATCAATCAACTTTCAAAAAATTCTGCAACATGCTTTCTGGCAGAATTTGTTGAAAATAAAAAAAAAAATTAAAAAAATTCTGTATAGAGGATTTTTTTCATAAATGTACATGTATTACAGGCTAAAAGTTGCCTGATGATCTGCACTAGCAACAGTGAAATACGCATAGGAAACAGCTAACCCCACAATGATCAATGTCAATGTATTTATAATTAAAAAAATATTTTACTGAATAAGTAAAATAATATTTTGGAATTTAGTGCGTAAAAAAATTTTAAACGTAATTGTAACATTTCCAAAAAACACCAATTATTAACTATTTTATACTTGTATGTCCTCTAAAAATCCCTGCAAATACTAATAACATTGTATAAACATGAAATCAAAGCCATTTCAATAATTTCTTGTACATTTAAATCTGGCATTATACTTTTCTTCTGTAGAACATTTTAGCAGATTATTTTGACCGATTTAGCATTCTCTCATCATCATTTTCTGGCAATACTGCATGTACGACTAAAATAAAGTGGATAAAATAAAATGAGGTGTGGCTTCTAAACAATTGTTTTGTGAAATGGACAGCCATCCCTACAAGAAATGAATGACTGAAACTAACACAAACGAAATTTTTTCACTAACACATTTGCAATAACTTTCCACCGAATTTAAGAGTGCCAGTCAATTGACTGGTCATTTTACCGGTAGTGATGACCGACACATATATAAATTATATTTGCTCCTCTCTAACATGTATGTTAGAGTGAAACATATAGTGTGCATATACCAAAACTTTTAAGATATCGCATTTTATTGTAAAATATACAATTCGTTCGGTCTGTGCAATTAAAATTTATACAAGTGCTAAGGAAGTCAAGTAGCAACAATAGTGCATAAAATAAATTGAAAAGTTTCATTTAATTAATACATTTATGCATTTCTTTTTAAAATTTTAGTTATTTACAAAAAGCAAGGTTTGCTGGAGCTGGAAAAAAGCTTGAAGAAGACTAGAGTGGTACCACCTATATTATTTTTAGATTGTTTATATAATTGTATATTAATTATTTCTTTATTTTCTTATAATAAAAAACAATTAAAATAACATAAAAATTATGTTTATTTATTTAAAAGTTTCATTTTACCAGTTTCTATGTAAACATTGACTAGTAATTGTTGACCAGTTTCTACGTAACCATTGACTAGTCATAGTGTACCAATGCTTATGTAATCAGTGACTGACAAAAAGAGGCAGAGTAAGCAGTTCAGATATATGTGTTCTAATTAAGTGAAATGAATAAGGAAGAGAGAGATAAAAAATCACACGTACACAAATGTTTTGGTCATTTTTTTCACCAAGCCCTTAATAAACTAACTTGGGACTGTGACCACAGTTTTGGTGATCGCTACTAGTCAATTGACTAGTAGTCTTCTTGTAGGGATGCTGTATTGAGATATTTCAAATACAGTGCGTAGAGGAAATGATGGAACTATGAAAATACTTTTCGATATATTTTTTTTTTATGTTATCAAACATATAAGAGGCATTATAAAATGTTATTGAGAGGCATTATTATTCTTTTAATATTAATATGACTAGGTATGATGATGAGGAAATATTAAAGCGATGGTTAGAGGAAATGAAAATAATGAAAGAAAATAGTATTTTATTTAAAAAAAGAAATTTGAAGCCTAGTGCCCTTATATATTGCACGGTAAGGTAGACCGTTTACCAATGGGATTTTTATTAAGAAATTTGCTATATGTTTACTTGATAAAATCGGAAAATTTTTAAAACATTTTTTTATAGAAGTTAAATGTGTAAACAGAAATGTGTGGAAAACTTTTTCATTTTACCAACTCAACAAATAGCAAATGCAGTGCGAACTTCACTCTATTACCTCTTTTATAACCAAAAGAATTTGTTGTAATTAAATTTTAATTAAAATCTTTGTGCTTACATTTTCTTATAACTGTATTTAAAATTCTCGCATTGAGTTTTTTCAAATACAGTGCATAGAGTAAATGATGGAACTAAGAAAATACTTTTCGATATATGTTTTTATGTTATCAAACATATAAGATGCATTACAAAATGTTATTGAGATGCATAATTATTCTTTTAATATTAATATGACTATGTACGATGATGAGGAAATATTAAAGCGATGGTTAGAGGGAAAGAAAACAAATAATTATGCTTTTGCTTACAGAAAATCCCTCAATGGTGACTGGTTTAGAAACTTTCTTCTTGCGGCCCATTTCACAACAGCTTGTTTTTTAAATACGTATATTTATTTATTGTATCTTCAAAATAAAATAATAATTATTAGGCCCGACGAGTGTCGGACATACTATAGTGATAATAGTTAATAATACATAAGAGTCGTGCAAGGAAAAAAAAATATTTTTACGCAGTTTCATCTGGAGTGATAAGTATTAGAGCCCCTGTGTCCCTTTTTTAAGCGGATGTGTCCAGTGAACTTCAAGATATTACGAGCAAGTGGATTAGGGTGTGACTTGAGTTTTGTTAAATATTTGCTTGCGTATTTTGCAATATCTTCAGTCACTTGTGACAAATAAATATACTTCGGTATTTCAAATATGAAAATAAATGTTTCATTTTTCTTTTTGCTTTTTAATACTTTTATTGTTGCCCAATGTGGCAGCTAATCGTAAAAAGGTGGTGGAAAATAAAATAGATAGACAATCGAATAAAGATGCTTGTTTTGTAAAGAAATGGCTGTCCCCTGTGCTTAAAAAATCCACAAATCTGAACACATTCTTACAAACTTTATATTACAAGCAAGTAGACATTCACAGTTACAATCTTATTAATCAGCGTCGTACTGTATTGGGAAAATAAAAATTTTTAATTTACAAACATGTTAAACGCCAAAAAATTCATAAATCGAACAAACTATATATTACATGCAAGAAGACGCGTACAGCTACAATTTAAGATATTAATCAGGTCCATTGTGTATTGGGAAGATACAAATTTTTAATTTACAAAAATGTTAAACGCCAACTACCAAAAAATTACTGTCCCCTGTGCTTAAAAAATCCATAAAGCGAGCAAACTATATATTGCAAGCAAATAGGAATTCACAGCTACAATCTAAGCCATTAATCGGGTCCGTACTGTATTGGGAAGATAAACATTTTTTATTTACAAACATGTTAAACGCCAAATACCAAAAAATTACTGTCCACTGTGCTTAAAAATTCAATAAATCAAACAAATATGAACCGACTTTTACATTAAAAATTTTAATTTACAAAAATGTTAAAAAACCAAAAAAATCACTGCCTTCTGCTCTTAAAAAATCAAACGTCAAATCAAAATGTTAAACGCCAAATACCAAAAAATGACTGTCCCCTATGTTTAAAAAACCTATGTATCAAACAACTCTGATTGGATTTTTCAAACTATATATTACAAGCAAGTAGAAGTTTACAGCTACAATTTCAGATATTAATAATCTCCGTTGTATAACGGAAATATAAAAATTTCTAGTTTATAAAAATGTTAAACGCCAAATACCCAAAAATTACTGCCACCTGTGCTTAAAAAATCCATAAAGCGAACAAATCTGGTTGGATTTTTACAAACTATATATTACAAGCAAGTATACTTTTACACCTACAAACGCCAAATTCCAAAAAATTTCTGTGCCCTGTGCTTAAAAAATTCATATACGGAACAGCTACAATTTGAGATATTAATCATGCCCGTAGTGTACCGGGAAGATATAAATTTTTAATTTACAAAAATTTTAAACGCAAATTAAAAAAAACTACTGTCCCCTGTGCTTAAAAAATCCATAAATCGAACAAATCTGAACCGATGCTTATAAACTATATATAACAAGCCAGTATACATTCACAGATATATATTTAGACATTAATCAGGTCCGTACCATATTGGGAAGATACAAATTTTTAATTTACAAACATGTTAAACGCCCAATACCAAAAAATTACTGTCAACTGTGCTTAAAAAATCCATAGAGCGAACAAACTATATACTGCAAGCAAGTAGACTTTAACAGCTACAATCTAAGACATTACTCAGGTCCATACTGTATTGGGAAGATAAAAAGTTTTAATTTACAAAAATGTTATGTCGTGTGTGCACAGCCAACTGATAAAACAGTCAGCTGTTAAAGCAGTCACTGGTCAGCTGATAACGCAGTCGCCAGTCAGCTGTATAAACTAGAAACAAAACAATACAAAAAGAAAAGGACAACTAAGTCAGAATACTGTATGTGTACCAAAAAAATAAATCCAGCAAATTCCTGAAAGCCAGTTGCTTCGCCAAGGAATTTGGAATTTTGAAAAAAAGATGGCGAAGAACTTTTTGGCGGACCGAGTCTTCGTGAAAAGAAAAAGAAAAATGGCACGACATTCTGGGCTGGAGAAGAAAACGAAAAGGACAAGGCTGAAAAGAAAAATTTTAAGTTTGGTGATATAAAGAAAAAGTGATGTGTGTAGAATTTTATAGCACAATGAGAAATAAATATATATAATAAAAACTTAAAACTAAAAATCCTAGTCAAAAAAAATATACCGCACAGCCTTATATATACTAATAGTGACATAGCCGCTATTGCCATACAAATTAATAGTGGTATAAAACTTAGTGTAGCGTGCATATATATTCCCCCCCAAACAAAACTTTTCCGAACGTAATTTAAAAACTATAATTAACAATCTAAGCTATCCATTTTTAATCACTGGCGACTTCAACTCCCATAGCCCAATTTGGGGTTCAATAAACTCGAATAACCGTGGAGCAACAATTGAAAATTTTGTTCTCAACGAAGACCTCATCGTGTTAAATAGTGGATCTCCCACTAATTTTTCTATGAACAACACTTTT
Organism: Nowickia ferox; assembly: GCA_936439885.1. Classification (NCBI taxonomy): domain Eukaryota; kingdom Metazoa; phylum Arthropoda; class Insecta; order Diptera; family Tachinidae; genus Nowickia; species Nowickia ferox. The sequence continues at coordinate 44,499,075 of OW387025.1, forward strand.
TCTCATATAGATATCTCGATATGTTCCTCACAATTGGCACCTTTTTGCTCCTGGAAAACTCTGTCGAACCTTTATAGCAGCGACCACTACCCTATCTTAATAACAGTGAAAAAAAGCGTAGATCATACAAAAACAAAATTTTCACCCAAATTTAAAACCGACTGCGCCAACTGGCCATTATTTAAACAAAAATGCAAAGAAAATCTCTCTAAAGCCAAAATCAGTGATAACATCAATCAACAAGCACTATTAATTAAATGCATCAAATCGGCAGCCAACGTCAGTATTCCCCAAACTCGGCAAAAATCTTTTAAACGCCAAATAATTTGGTGGAACTCAAATCTTGAAACATTACGCATAGAAAAACAAAGACTTTGGCACAAATTCAAACGCATTAGAAACGATTATAATCTGCAGTACAAAAAACATAAGGCCTTATTTAGGAGAGCTGTTAAAGAAAGCAAAGCAACGTGTTTACAAAAGCTGACCGCCAACATTACCCCGAACTCATCAACTCAGCAAATTTGGAGTGATATTAAACGTTTATCAGGTACAAAAAATACAAACACAATTAACACCATACAATCTGGATCAATCCACATCACAGATTCAGCTAAAATTTCAAACTGTTTTGCAAAACATTGGTCTGCACAATCAGATGACAGAAATTTTTCATCAGTTTTTCGTGACAACAAAGCAAGTTATTCATATCAATCTTACAACAAACTGAACTACAATAAATACGCCAAAAGTATTGAAAATCCAATCAACATCGTTGAATTAGAAGACGCTATGCATTCAGCAAAAGGTAAAACACCTGGTGAAGATCGTATCTCATATGCAATATTAAAAAACCTATGTCTTTCATCGAAAAGACATATACTTCTTATATACAATAATATATTCAAATACAGTATTTTTCCGCAAGCATGGAAAACTGCCATAGTTATCCCCATCCCAAAACCTAATAAAGACCTCCTTACGGTTTCTGGATACAGACCAATTTCCCTCCTTTCTTGTGTCAGCAAAATTCTTGAAAAAATTATCGCTAGACGACTAATGTGGTTCATTAAATCAAACAACTGTCTTACTCCAAACCAAGCTGCATTTATGAAAAAGCAAGGAACCGACGATTTCCTCCTTTACTTACAACATTTCATAGCTAAAGCTGTGTCTGAAAAAAATCATGTCAGTATTTTATCGACTGACTTTGAAAAAGCATTTGATAGAATTGGCGTTCACGTCATTCTGAAACAACTACACGAGTGGAAAATTGGTAAAAACATGTTTTTAATAATAAAATTTTTTTTACAGAACCGTAAATTTAAAGTTAAAATCAATGCTACTCTCTCTAAACCCGCCCCACTAAATAATGGGATTCCTCAAGGATTACCACTGTCTGTCGTATTATTTATTATTGCCTTTAATGAATTCAGCAAAATCATATCTACTCAAAAACACATAGAACATGCAATTTATGCTGATGATGCAGTTATTTTTACAAAACTCAACGACAAGAATAAAGTGAAGAAGATTTTCGAAGATATTTTAAAAGAAATTGACTTCACATCTGCAAAAAACACAGGTGCGCTATGCCTGATGTTGAATACAACAATGTAAAAATTAAATGTGTAAATAACTTACGAATACTTGGTGTAGTCTTTGACAAAGGTTTTACCTTTAAGGAACATTGTCTACAACTGCGAAAAGCCTTAAATTTAAGGCTAAATATTGTAAAATATCTAACCTCAAAAAATTTCAGAATTCATACTTCCACCATGATTAGCATAACTAGATCTATCATACTCTCAAAAATTGATTACGGTGTCCCCATATACGGATAGTCCGCATATTCGCACATCAAATTGATTCAAGCACCATACCATGCCGCAGTACGTCGAAGCATTGGAGCCTTTCCAACCAGCCCCACTAAAAATCTTTTGGCAGAAGCTGGTATGCCCTCAATCAGTGATCGGACTATACACCTAACATACAAACTTATCCCCAAACTATTCGTTTGCCGCAACAAAATATTGTTTCAAGAAGTCAAAAAAACTATCAACGGAATTAGAATACCTAGACTACAATCCTCCATCAGAAGATGCATTGACTTCTCCAAAAAACTCAACCTTCAGCTTCGTCCTAGACTTATGACACATCATGCAAAACCACCGTGGCTGACAAACGAAGATTCGCTTATTTTATCGTTGGCAGAGCTACCTAAGACCACCACCTCTTCCCATGTATATAAAACTATGTTTAACGCTATCACCGAGAGTTTTATTGCAAATAGTTGGGAGTTTCTCTACACTGATGGATCAAAATCTACTGACCATACTACTTTTGCAACTGTCACTCAAGATGGCAGATTAATCAACGCCGGATTTATCGAAGACTATTGTTCCAATTTCACAGCTGAAGCATTGGCCATCCTCACCGCAGTACAATACGCTGCAAAACAGACTTCGTAGTATGTAATATTTTCCGATAGTCTCTCATATATTCTCGCTATCAAAAACTCACATTACGAATCGCCAATAATAAATCAAATAAGAAACATCTGTAACCAAAACCCAAAACAAATCAAATAGGCAACGAATACGCTGACTTAGCTGCTGAAGAAGCAAAACGACGACCGTTGAAAAAATATTCGACATGCGAGACTCGTGATATTCTTAATATCATTGATATCTCTCTCACGTCCACAAAAGCCCAAAAATGGTCCGATTATCAGCACAGTTACAAACGCATCAACCCAATGGGAGAACCACCACTATACCCCAAACACTGTTCTAGGAGCGAAATTAGTTTATTCTTTCGCCTTCGAATCGGCCACTGCGAACTGTCTCACCAACATCTCCTTGATAGAACTCATGCACCTGTTTGTTCCACCTGTAACACCCACCTCAATGTAGCTCATATACTTGACGAGTGCCCTAACTACAATTCATCCAGAGTAAGCATTTTCGAATCGAATACGCCAACTGATCTCCTTAGACACACATGTGATAAAAATATTAAATTAATATACAAATTTATTTCTACAAATTTTTTACAAAACTTTATTTAATGGATACAAACCATAAGAGTCGAAAGCATCAACCCAATGGGAGAACCACCACTATACCCCAAACACTGTTCTAGGAGCGAAATTAGTTTATTCGTTCGCCTTCGAATCGGCCACTGCGAACTGTCTCACCAACATCTCCTTGATAGAACTCATGCACCTGTTTGTTCCACCTGTAACACCCACCTCAATGTAGCTCATATACTTGACGAGTGCCCTAACTACAATTCATCCAGAGTAAGCATTTTCGAATCGAATACGCCAACTGATCTCCTTAGACACACATGTGATAAAAATATTAAATTAATATACAAATTTATTACTACAAATTTTTTACAAAACTTTATTTAATGGATACAAACCATAAGAGTCGAAAGCCCTAGATGCTAGTACTCTTTTTCTTCTTTTGTTATTAGTTATTATAATTTAATTATAACTACTAATACTTTAAATAAATAAATAATATATATATGTACATAGATTTTTTATTTATTTCGATATAAAAATTGTAAAGAAAAAATGTCATACATAGAGTAAATTGAATTTGGTGTAAATTATAGATATATATATATAATACTAATTTTTATTTTGTTACCGGTTTTTGTCCGTATATTTTTTTCTTTTAAATTTCATAATGATTTATTAATATTTAATTGAAATTTATTTGCTGGTGGTTAAGCGATGTCTATATGCATTTCATTGTTGCTTTAACAAATCGTCAGTAGACTTCAACCACACATTTTGAACAGTCACAAACCTCTTATCTTAATTCACAAATATTAATATTTTTGAAAATCACATAGAAAAATATTAATATTTGTGAATTCTCAAATAGTTTATGAAAGTCTGTGTATAAGATAAGAGGTTTGTGACTGTTCAAAATGTGTGGTTGAAGTCTTCGGACGATTTGTTAAAGCAACAATGAAATGCATATAGACATCGCTTAACCACCAGCAAATAAATTTCACTTATAATATAATTATGACAATATGTCGAATAATAAAATAAATAAATAAATTAATATTTAAGTCAATATTTAAAATTTGTAATAAAATTACATGCTTTCGTAAGCGAATGAATTTAAAGAGCTTTGGTTAAACTAAGTGAATTGTCGGAGTAGAAAGATCTGGATTTTTCAATAGGATGGTGGTAAAAGGGTAAAGGGGAATAGGTAAGTGAAATCTAGATTTGGGACAACTTGAAAAAGAATTTGGTAACACAGGTTGTCATGGCAGGATTTGGTTTAAATCCTAATGGGGAGGGCAGCCAGAGTCGTGTAATATCAGTCGACTCATATATAAACATATACATTTTGGATGTAGAGCGATAAATGGACATCTTGGGACAATGTAACACCAATTAGTTTTCAGGTAAGGTTCACTGAGGGTCCCGAAAATTTTATATAATCTTACACGTAAGACCTCAAATGCTTATATGATTTTTTTATTATTATTCATGTGTATGCAGCATTCGGAACACAGATTGGAATGGCAAGAACCCAACCCAAAACGGCGAGCCCTAGCCGGTGCATACGCCAGCATACCAGCGCTGCCAACAATCTGGCTACACTTGGTTTGGTTTAGCACCAAACTGGCACATCACATACCAAACAACAACATAATAATAAAAATGGAGCCCAACGTGGGGCCCGAAGTGAACCTGGCACAATAGAATATTTTTTTATTTTAAATTTTTTTGGAGGTAGCCGCGCTATAGCTGACGTAAGTCCCGTTCGAGTAATACGAGAGTCCTCGACGCGTTGCGACGACGGACTATAACCGCACAGGCTAGCCCAAATACTACTTAAGTCAATAGTTTACGTTAATAAACAAATATTTCAACTAAATTTATTGTAAGTCCCCCATGGAAAAAAGGCTATTAATTCCATGTTGCGACAAATAATTTAGTTGGATATGTATTAGGTGAAGTAAGAAATAGTGATTTACGTTCAAAATTGAGTCGAAGCCTTTAGATAAATTATGGGCATTTTTTGCTACAATCTTGACGTGAATGACAGTTTCCATTTTGTTAGATTCAATAGCTTAAATTCTAGTTTAGTAATACAAATATTAATCCAATAAATTTTAAAGAAAATAAATTTACACCCGTCTTACGTGAGTGCACATACAGATAGTCCTAGATTGGAAGGCCAGTTGCATAGGCGAAATTGTTTTGAAAAGTAGAAGAAAATCTCTTGCTTTTCCAAATCCCATTACGAATTACTTTTTCTGCATTTTTTTTGCTTCAAGTGTTGAATTTGTAGATGCAATATTGTTTTTGTTTCGATATTGGAAGAGAAAATCTTTTTTCTGAAACGAATTTTAGTTATTATTTTTTTTTATATATTTATTTGATTTCTTTTTTTCTAACGTTTGGAAACGAATTTTTTTTTTGCAAAATCTACCTATCATACATACAATTTTTTTTTTGTATTCGCGCTTTATAAATTTATACTTTAATTGCATTATATAATTGTATAGATAATATATAATTATATTAATATAAATGGTATTATCCCGTTCAAGGACAAGTCAGATGAGATTAGAAGGTATGAACGCAGATAATACTTTAAATGTGCAAAACGCGCCTCAACACAGCGGGATCAGGGTCCTCAGCCACTGCTTCGGCGGATTCGGATTCTAACCGACCGATGGCACCAGCAGTACAACAATTCATGTCGTTGGCTCAAGAGAGAAGCAATATCCCTCAGGAACATAATTTTGTCACATAGTTCGATTCCCTCACCGGAGTATAGTAGCTTGACAGCAAGAAATGTTCGTGCGGACTTTCGACGATGCTTGACCTTGGGGTCATAGATCCTAGTGAGAGCACGTGGAGCCACCCTGTTACTCTTGTCCGTAAGGGAGAGAAGAACAGGCTGTGCTTGGACGCTCGTAAGCTTAATGCACTCACGATCAAGGATCAGCCGGTTGGGGGATGCATATTTTATAACAAGCGTCGATTTAAAGGATGCGTTCTGGCAGATACCATTAGATGCGTCCAGTAGAGAGAAAACTGCATTTACGGTGCCAGGTAGACCACTTTACCATTTTACGGTAATGTCATTTGGGTTGTGTAATGCAGCTCAAAGACTTTGCCGTTTAATGGATAAAGTGATCCCTGCCGCACTACGTGATAGAGTTTTCGTCTATCTGGACGATCTTTTGATTGTATCGCCAGACTTTGAAACTCACCTGGAGTTGCTGGAGCGAGCGGCCGGTCGTCTGGAACAGGCGGGTTTGACCATAAACGTAGCCAAATCCCATTTCTGCTTCAAGGAGCTACGTTACCTCGGCTATATTGTAGGAGGAGGAAAATTAAGGCCAGATCCGGGTAAAATAGGAACTATTTTAAAATACACTTACCTGAAAACGGCAAAACAAGTGTGTAGTTTTGTGGGTGCCACAGGCTGGTACCGGCGTTTTATCCCTGACTATGCTACAATATCAGCACCAATATTTAATACCCTCAAGAAAGGTAAAAACTTTAGTTTTCCAAGCGAAGCCAAAAACGCATTTGACAATTTGAAGAACGCTCCCACCACAAGCCCAGTCCTATCACATCCTGATTTTGACAAGCACTTCTATGTGCAGTATGATGCATCGGATGTGGTGATAAGGGCCGTGTTGTTCCAAAAGGATGAATCTGATGGAGAATATCCGATAGCTTATTTCTCCCATAAACTCACTGCCGCACAAAGGAATTACTCTGTCACCGAGAGAGAGTGTTTGGCCGTGGTTTTGGCCATTGAAAAGTTTAGGCCTTATATCGAACTGATGCCATTTACAGTGATTACTGATCACAGTAGTCTGAAATGGCTAATGTCACATAAGGACCTAAAGGATCGGCTTGCCAGGTGGAGTTTACATCTGCAGTCGTATTCCTTTGACATAGAGCATAGACCAGGGTCCAAAAACATCGTGCCGGACACACTTTCTCGGTACGACTTAGAGGAAATTTCTGAAAATATAACGAGTCTGATTAATCTGGAAGCAGAAGAGTTTAAAGGAGAAAGTTACCTGGAATTGATAGCAGTGGTGAGCGGAAACGCTGAGCAACTGCCAGACGTCAAAGTGATAGACGGTTTCGTTTATAAACGCGTACAAGCATACGATGGCATCCCACTTAATGAAGATTTTGCCTGGAAGTTGTGGGTTCCACCAGAATTAGTACCTGATATTATAAAAAAATTTCATGATCCACCGCAATCTGCTCATGGCGGATTTGGTAAAACCCTTCGTAGAATTAAAGAATATTTTTATTGGCCGAATCAAAATTCGCAGATACGCGCTTTCGTAGCAAATTGTCAAGTTTGTAGGGAAACGAAACCCACCAATATCACTTTAAGACCGCCGATGGGAGCAGAAACTATTTCTGAACGCCCATTTCAGCGTATATTTGTAGATTTTTTGGGGACCTTACACACGTTCTAAAAACGGCAACTGTTTTATTTTTATAGTTTTGGACCATTTGTCTAAATACGTACTACTTAGGCACTGCCTAAGGCCAGCACAAAGAGCGTAGTAAAGTTTTTAATTTCCGAGGTATTTCATAAATTTGGTACGCCAGAAACAATTGTGTCTGATAATGGCAAACAATTTGTCAGTAAAGATTTTAAATACCTAGTTTCAAGTTTTGGAGTAAAACACGTAAGGACAGCGATACACGCTCCCTAAGCAAACGCCTCGGAGCGTGTTAATCAGTCAATAATAGCCGCAATACGTTCATATTTACAAAATGGCCACACTAAGTGGGACAAATACTTATCCGAGATTGAATTTTCGCTAAGATCATCAATTCAAACTTCCATTGGTGTCACGCCATATTTCGTACTTTTTGGGTTAAATATGATAGGACACGGTAGTGTGTACAATCTAGCGAGAAAACTTAAAAATCTGGACGATCCTGAACTAAATGTGGTACCAAAAGCAGCTAAATTGGATTTGATTCGGCAGAAAATACGCGAAAATCTGCACAAAGCTTACTTACGTGGTGAACGCTCATATAATATGCGCTGTAGATAAGTTAAATTTATACCAGGGCAGGAAGTTTACCGCAGGAATTTCCAGCAGAGCGTTTTCAAAGATAATTTTAACGCAAAACTGGCTCGGAAATTTTTTAAATGTCGGATCGTAAGGCCTATCGGTAAAAGCCTTTACGAAGTAGAAGATCTACAGGGGAAATTGCTGGGGGTGTTTCACGCCAAAGTTTTGAAACAGTAGCTTCAATATCTTTGGTGGTTTCAGTCCTAACATTCCCGCCCACATGCTTGAGTTTTTTTTTGTACCAAAAGACATAATTTGAAATAGCTACTCGTACTTTAGTTCGTTATTTTCTTTATTTACTTTTATTTATTATATTGATTCGCATTTCAACATGTAATTTTTTTTTTTGCATCTCTCATTTTTCTTTTTGGGCAAATGGGCGGACATTTGATTTTTTTATTCTATACACTTTTAATAATTGAAAAATGTGAGAAATAGTTGGGGGTGTCTCTCGCCAGGGATTTAAAGCAACTTTTAAATTCTTTGGTGGTCTCAGTCCCAACATTTCTATCAAAACAAGACAATTACGTTTATTCGTAAATTTTGTGAAATATATATATACCTACATATACCAAAATATTCATGTATGTATATAAACAAATCTCAAAATTTCTAATAGTAAACTAGTTCAAATGAAATGAACGTCAGTAGTTGTGCAACAAAATTTTTATTAAAGCGCACTTAATAAAAGAGATAAAACTTCTGTTACGTTATTACCACGATAGCTGGGGGACCAAAGTAGCTTATTTCTACTGGGAGAGATGCACATTATTAAAATTTTTCAGTCATTCGAAGACAAACTTTTTATGCCAACTATAGTGCTTACGTTTCTTAAGAGAATTACATTTTGTAATAGTTGTCTCTCTATTGATGCATTTCCGTTAAACACCCTGCGGAACTATGCCATTAAGGGCTAGAAAATGTTAGTCATCTAAAGAGCAACATATATCTAAGTCTGATCTTACAGCAAGTTGACACAATATAGTATTGTCATTATTTACCGAGTTTTGTTTATTTTAAAAACCCGACTCTAACAAATAACTAAATAACAAATTGAATTTTCAACCCTGGCTATATATATATATGTGAATATACACGCAATAAATTTTTATTTAATAACTGCCTAATAATACTTATGTATGTATGTTGTAAACATAGAAATACGTACAACCATTTATACCTTAAAATCCTACGACTTACCTAAAATTCCCTCTGATAGCTGCTCCAACGCAGCAGTCTTTTGCACCACCAAACAACTCGACTCCTGTCGAAGTTGTCCTGTTGATCCCCCCAGATGAGGCCTCGCAAATTCCAAAGTATATCCCCTGTTCGAAAATAAAGGAAAAAAATTATTGGTGCATTAGCTGCTCTATAAACGCATACATTTTAACTTATAATAGCCACCGGTTTCTTTTGAACGCTGCTCATTTAAGCACTTACACTTCGTTAACCTGTAAAGAAAAAGTTATATTAATTCTTGTTTTATACTATAGTTTAGTGATAAAACATTCTCATAGGATACCCGTGAAGTAATATGTTTGTAATATATCTTATTAGAAAGTTGTACACCTTTTTAATTTTTGGTTCAGTTCTACTTTAGTAATACATAGAAAGAATTTCTTTTAATAGACACCTTTTTATTTAAAAGATAAGAAGAAGACTGATAAAATAAATAACCAATTTAAAAAGAAAAAAAACCAATTCTTTAAACAGATTTTTGTTCCACTCTGCGACGATTACATAGGCATTTATTATTTTATCTTTCTTTTCCTTTGCCTTTGTATATATTCACTCTATTTTCTTTACTATTTAAGTATGAATTTTATTAAAATTACAATTAGTATTTATCGAATGAATTCAAATTAATTCTTTTAATTTTTTTTTTAATTCAAATTAATTATAACATGACCGGCGGCCGTATAATAAATTCGATAACGAGTTATCGAATCGTCAAAAATCAATAATACAACACTTATTTTATTACAACAAAAAGGAAATTGGATGCTTCTTACCTGTTTTCCCATAATAATATGGAGCCATCTAACGGTCTCGTCATGTTGCCCGGCATTAAAGACCTGAAATGAAATATATTAAACTTAATATGATTTAAAAAATTTCTGATTTTAAAGTACATACGTTTTGCACATCCAAGCAATGTCCGCAACACCTCGATCACCTAAAGCATGAAATAAAACATAACATCGATCATACAATAGCTTGTAGTTCATTTAAACTTAACTTTTTAAAAACCTGCAAAAACCTTTTTAACTCCCCAACACACACTTAATATAATTAAAAAAAAAAGATTTTATTTAAATATTTAATAAGCTCTTTATATTAATTGGTTTAATGCACTACACTGCTTGAGATCGAACTTAACCCAAGCCACTTGACGTTTTGTTGAGTCGATGTACACACAAAAAAGTAGGCTGAGAATTTCAACAAAAAGCAAAATGCATCGTAACTCTCAAAATTCATAGTAAAATAAACACAAGTCGAAAAAACACCCGCGTATGACAGTACAAATGCAACAAAACCATTCGGTCGCTCTTACCGGTCGAAAAAACAGTGGTATTTTGGAAGAATTGGTCGTTACTACACCACACCCGATGACCACTAGGTAAAAACCAAAATCGTGATGCCATATCGTCAGTTTTAAAAACGTATTAAATCGCCAAAATACAATACAGTAATGCACTTTTTCGTTAGAAGCTTCCCTCCCATTCCTGGCCCATAGATAGACTCAGGAATGGTTGGGTTTGTCGTGTGTGCACAGCCAACTGATAAAACATTCAGCTGGTAAAGCAGTCACTGGTCAGCTGATAACGCAGTCGCCAGTCAGCTGTATAAACTAGAAACAATACAATATAAAAAGAAAAGGACAAATAAGTCAGAATACTGTATATGTACCAAAAAATAAATACAGCAAATTCCTGGAAGCCAGTTGCTTCGCCAAGGAATTTGGAATTTTGAAAAAAAAGATGGCGAAGAACTTTTTGGCGGACCGAGTCTTCGTGAAAAATGGCACGACATTCTGGGCTGGAGAAGAAAACGGAAAGGACAAGGCTGAAAAGAAAAATTTTAAGTATGGTGATATAAAGAAAAAGTGATGTGTGTAGAATTTTATGGCACAATGAGAAATAAATATATATAATAAAAACTTAAAACTAAAAATCACTTTGGCATTTTATTTGTGTGAAAAGAAAACCTTTTTTTTAAAGAAAATGTTAAAAAGAAAAAGCATAAAAAACTGGACGAATTACTCCAAGATACAACAAGGTGTATTTAAAACTTACGGACAATTATAAAAACTAAATAATTATAAAAAAACTAAATAAATATTGAAACTAAATAAATAAAACTAAAACAAATTCCTCATTCTTAAATCTGAAAACGATAAACTAAAAATAAAAGTAGTCTGCAAATACAAAAGAAAAGAGGAAGGTCCAGCCAAGCAGCATATCTCTGAAAAAGGCAATACCCAGAGGATTCAGCCATCACCGGGAGAAACCATTCCCATGGTACCCCACGGAAGGTTGTATGTTGACCCCACTCACCACAGTAAGAAGCAACAGAGCCAACACCAATCAACGGCAGTAAAGGTATTGTGCCCATTGCCCAGTACAGCTACATCACGGACGACAAGACGAACTGTAAATTTAATATATGTATATAACTACATCTATTTTATTAAAGAAGTTTGTTTAGGGAAAGCACCCATATACGTACCGTTTTCTTTTGTATTAACCTGTAGGTCCATGGATTTGCCTACTCCCAACGTTGTTTTGAGCTCGAACCTCCGTTCCTTCCTTTTAAGTTTATTTTGGTTAGGAAACTATTTGGTTTCGAAGATGTTTCCTTTAAAATCAAAAACTGCGTCTTTGATAAAAGAGAACCTTTTATATATATATATATATGTGTACATAAAAAGTCATTTATATGTTCTGTGACTTGGTAACCCGTACAATACACGAAGACGAACGAAACCGGCTACCACTATAAATATACCATTTGGAATAAAACTGAAATATATATATATGTACATAGATTTTTTTTATTTATTTCGATATAAAAATTGTAAAGAAAAAAGGTCATACATAGAGTAAATTGAATTTGGTGTAAATTATAGATATATATGTATATATAATACTAATTTTTATTTTGTTACCGGTTTTTGTCCGTATATTTTTTTATTTTAAATTTCATAATGATTTATTAATATTTATGTCAATATTTAAATTTTGTAATAAAATTGCATGCTTTCGTAAGCGAACGAATTTAAAGAGCTTTTAATAGGATGGTGGTAAAAGGGTAAAGGGGAATAGGTAAGTGAAAACTGGATTTGGGACAACTTGAAAAAGAATTTAGTAAAACAGGTTGTCATGGCAGAATTTGGTTTAAATCCTAATGGGAAGGGCAGCCAGAGACGTGTAATATCAGTCAACTCATATATAAACATATACATTTTGGATGTATAGCGCTAAATGATGATTTTTTTTAATATTATTCATGTGTATGTAGCATTCGGAACACAGATTGGAATGGCAAGAACCCAACCCAAAACGGCGAGCCCTAGCCGGCGCATACGCCAGCATACCAGCGCTGTCAACAGTCTGGCTACACTTGGTTTGGTTTAGCACCAAACTGGCACATCACATACCAAACAACAACAACATAATAGTTAAACGCCAAATATCAAGAAATTACTGTCCCGTGTGTTTAAAAATTTCATATACCGAACAAATCTGATTGGATTTTTACAAAATATATACTAGTAGACGATTACAGCTACAATTTAAGATATTAATTAGGTCCGTTGTGTATCGGGAAGATAAAACTTTTTAATTTACAAACATGTTAAACGCCAAAAAATTACTGTCCTCTGTGCTTGAAAAATGCATATAGGGAACAGCTACAATTTAAGATTATAATCATGTCCGTAGTGTATCGGGAAGATAAAAAATACAGCTACAAGCAAGTAGACATTCACAGTTACAATCTTACACATTTATCAGGACCATACTGTATTGGGGAGATACAATTTTTTAATTTACAAAAATGTTAAATGCCAAATACCAAAAAATTACTGTCCCCTGTGTTAAAAAAATTCATATATCACACAAATCTTATTTGATTTTTACAAACTATATATTACAAGCAATTAGACGTTTACAGCTACAATATAAGTTATTAATCATGTCAGTAGTGTATCGGGAAAATAAAAATTTTTAATATACAAACATGTTAAATTTCAAATTCCAAAAAAATTCTGTCCCCTGTTCTTAAAAACCAATAAAACATATCTGAACCGAATTTTACAACCTATATATTACAAGCAAGTAGACATTCACAGCTACAATCTTACATATTAGTCAGGTCCGTAGTGTACCAGTAAGATAAAAAATTTTAATTTACAAAAATGTTAAACGCCAAATATCCCAAATACCAAAAAATGACTGTCCCCTGTGAGTAGATTAGTAATGTTGACGGACGACATGTTTTGGTAATTCAAAACAGGGAAAAATCAAAATATGTTGGCAACCCTTTAAGAAATGTGGGTTTTTGGGGATTTTCATGCTGAGATTTTGTGAGACTATGTGTGTGTGAGTTTGATTCTTTATTTATGTGCATGTTTGTATACTTGTATACAGCTTTTGTTGTTATTGTAGCGTAACGTTGTGCTTACAGCGGATGGAACTATACATGGATGTTTGTATGTGTGTATGCGAGTGTGTGTGTGTGTATGAGTATGTATGTGTGTGTATTTACTTGGTTGTTTGATGGTGTCCGATACTTTTGTTGTAGTGGCAGACAATCATTATACCCGGTAGGAAGTGTTGATGGTGAAAATATGCTGACTAGCTTTTCACTTTCACTTGTCACCAGTACTACTCTCTAACTATCCTCCATACAATACTTTGTGCTATAGACATTTAGCATGTGCTTGTCATTGAAAATCTACTAGTAACACTAAAACAATTGATTAGGTAGTGACTACGTAGTTCTTATGCGGTCATGAGGCATACCAACCATATAGTTAGTTACTGGTACATTTTTATAATTTACGTACATAAAAATGTATGTATATTGACAAATTATTGACAATTCCACCACAAATACACCATATGTTTTCTTTCATTCTTTTATACTGACGGATAGAAGAAAACTTATTATACCAAAATTGTTACTAGAATTTTAGTGTTGACACAAAGACACTTGCTCCCAGTCTGACTGTAGGGTAGTGACAAGCGATCTGTGTATTTGTGTGTATGTAGTGATTGTTATTTGATAGATTTTGGTTTGTTGTTTTGAGTTATCGTTGCTATGCGTATGTAGGGTTATTGTATGTATGCATTCAAGGCATATCAAACAGGTACATGCATCAGGCAAATTGCTCATCCGCTGATTTTTTGTTTACACGTTTATAACGAAGAATTCATTACTTTTACAATTACTTTTGTGCCTTGTTTGATGCATACAATTTTTTGACAATTACTTTGTAAAACTATGTGAGAAGCACAGAGTTGCCGCAGTGTTTTCTTTAATGCGTGTACCTGTAGTAAATGTGCCTTGGTATGCATTTATGTTTGCGATCTCTGGGGAAATAATCTAATAGCTGCAGAGAGTGGCAACCCTGTTGTGAATGGAAGTGGATAGGGAATGGATTTGGTAATGTATGTATGCATGTTTATATTGTTGGATTAATGTATGTGATCGTATATATTTTTGCTTTGAAGAATATCATTACTTGTGTGAATTACATCAACACTTCTTCATACATATTTACATATATGTGTATATATGTTTTCTACGCTATTGACATTGCTATTCTTATGGAGATAGAAAAATATTGTGTTTGCATAGGTTTTATATGTACAAGTGCATTTCAGATATTAAATATTTTAAGTCCCATCAGGTTGACAAGCAGAGTTTTATGAATAGGGTAATTATATTTTTATTTTAGTATATTTTACTTTAACAAAAACTTATAGAGGGACCTGCACTCACGTCCCCCGATTCTCATATGAATTGTGGGAATGTGTGTGTGTGTATACGAATTTCATCATATGTCGTAATACCATCAGAGAAATTAGATTTGATGACTACTATGCGATTCTCATGTAACGTATATAAGTAGAAAAAATAATGTAGATTGTCATCAGTATACTTTGATATCTCAACAATTCACCACCTATTTTCCAAATCAAATTTTTAAAGTGTTTGAAAAAAGAACTACAAAAGTGCTAAAACTAATTATTGTTTGTTAAACAAGTTTATAGTGCATAAAAAATAATTAGATAAATTGTTTATAAATAAAATAATTAAATAAATTGTTTATAAATAAAATAATTAAATAAATTGTTTGTAAATAAAATAATTAAATAAATTTTAAACAACTAAATAAATAATAAAAATAATTAAATAAAATGAATACCGCAAGTTGTCTCATCTGCAATAAAGTCTTTATGACTCAAACAAAAGTAAATGAGCATATAGAAACATACACCTATGCTAGCCAGTCGAAGGCTTTGTTGGGAATTAGTAAGCGAAATATTAACAACAAATATTGTGAGGATTGTGATAAGATGATTCCATCAAATGGTTGTATGGCTCACGTCAGAACCATAAAACACAAAAACAGCTGTCAGCAAGAAAGGATAAGCGATTTTCTCACTAGAAGAATAAGTAACTTCAATGGGAGGATCGAGACATATATTCTCCTCAACAAAAATGTGGGCGTCTTGTTTCCGGAGGAGTTTCTCGCATCTGCAAAGAGCTCCATAGTAAAACAACTTAGTGAACGTAGTAGGATACATACTACATTTAAATTTAATATGGAGCTCACATATGATTATATGAAGATGGTAAATGAAGAGATGAATGTTAGCCAACTTGTGCACATCTCAAAGATGATGTTGGTGACTTTGTCTGATGACATAGAGGCTATCTACAAGAAACAGACCGATGAGCTAAGAGCCAAAATGGAAGAGTTTCAAGAGAGGGATAGCGGGTGGACATTGATTTCAATAAATTCCCTTGAAGTTAATATAAACAAGGCGTCCATAATAAGAGGATCGAGCTTTATCCTTCTCCCAAAAAATATTGCAGTGAAATGTGCATGCATAAATGTCGAGAACAATGATATTTATTGCTTTAAATGGTGTCTCATTGCGGCTTTGTACACAAATAGTACTTTAGATCGAAGACAACGGAAAAACTATAGAAACTATAATATAACAAACATTTCTGATGAGCATATTAATTTAAGAGCAATTGTGTGAAATTTTGAAGGCCTAGAGTTTCCACTCCCATTGAAGCAGATAAAACAATTCGAAAATCAAAATGATCTGAGCATCAATGTATTTGGCCATAATGCCACATCGCTTATAGGACCATACTATATAACAAAAGAAGAAAAACACATTCATTTTAATCTCTGAGTTCTCGTTGTACCTTCATAGTGAACAGACGTAATAGCGGAATTTTTCTTACATACATACTAAACAAAAAAAAAAGTCATACAAAAAAATATTCGTAGTACTTATTAACTTTGATAAATAAGCTTTTTTTGCTTTGCTAGTATTTTTACATATAGAAATAACAAAACCAAAAAAAAAACGTAAACAAAAAAAAACACAGACAAAGTACCCTTGAGGAATACTCCATATGAGTACCTCAAATACAAATAATTGTGAAGTGAATTATAACGGCAGAAATGCATATTTTACTGTCAGTTCTGATGCTCTCAATGATAACAATAAAAATAACAAATCTAATGATAGACTTACTGTGAGCTCTTAATAAAAACAATAAAAATAAAAAATCTGATGATAGACTTTCTCTAACGGCAAAGCCGCATTTTCGTCAGCGATCAACTTCGCTTTGTCCAATGCCAACGAGTGATTCGTTAACATTACCGTTGCCTAGTACCTCTACATTTAACTCAGCGATATCATCCGCTTCGGGCTCGTGGTCATCACTTAACCCTGTTTTCACTATAGATAAGAGTAGCCAAAAACCCAATGTTCAAGTCGGAATGGACAGATATATAACCGTGGTAAAGCGCGGGCGAAGCCTAAAATCTTCTAAAATTTCATCTGCTTCAAAGATCTCTAGGCATAACAGCGCTAATCGCCAAAACCGTTTTAAAATATTGCAAGATGACAACGACAAACCCGCTGAATCTGCGAACAAAACCTCCAAGCCGCCACCAATCTATTTAAGAGAAAAAAACTCAAACGCTCTTATCAAAAAATTAATTTCGGTAATTGGTGAGAATAAATTTTACATTGTTCCAATAAAACGTGGTAGCATTGATGAAACGAAAATTCAAATTTATGAAGAAAAAGATTTTCGCACAATGGTTTCTGAATTTGAAAAAAGTAAAACAAATTTCTACACATACCAGCTCAAGAGTGCTAACGGTCTGCAGATCGTATTGAAGGGCATAGATTCCTATGTCGCTCCCGAAGAAATAAAAGATGCACTCGTCCTCCAGGGATTTAAGGTAAAAAACGTATCGAACATAATAAATAAGGAAAAGATCCCCCAACCTCTATTTCGCGTTGAAGTGGACCCAAATGATATAAAATTGAGAAAAAATGAGACGCACCCAATTTATAGTTTAAAATATCTTTTATACCGAAAAATAACAGTTGAAGAACCACATAAGCGTTCTGGACCCGTACAGTGCCATAATTGTCAAGAATATGGCCATACTAAAACTTACTGCAATTTACCTACTGTTTGTGTTGTGTGCGGCGAATTACACGGCACTACTAGTTGCAATAAGCCAAAAAATCAAAGTGATAAAAAATGCAGCAATTGTGGAGGTAATCACACCGCTAACTACAGAGGTTGTCCTGTGTACTCTTTCGTCAAACAGACTATGGGGCAAAAACCTAAATTAGCTCCAGCCCAATCAGCAAACGCTTTATCCGCCACTATTGCGCAAGTGAGCCAACCAGTTACTTCCCGTGCCGATGCTGCTAAGACAAATTTTATTACTACTCAAAATGTTTCACCACCAAATAATTCAACAAAGACAAACTCAAGCTTTAATTTCGCCTTGAAGCTACTATTGATAATCTGGTGCAAACTATAAATAATTTTACAACAAATATGACTAGCATGATGCAAGAAATGCTGCGAATGCAGAATACACTGCTTCAAGCATTAGTTAACAAACCATGAACACGTTAAAAATATGTTTCTGGAACGCAAACGGCATTCGCCAACATAAAAATGAACTTGAGCACTTCCTCACGGGAAAAAATATTGACGTAATGTTGGTCGAGAAGTCGTTTTAAAATTTCTGGCTACACCTTATATGATTCAAAGGACCCAAGAGGAAGAGCATGCGGTGGATCAGCAATTCTAATAAGGTCAAGACTCAAGTATTATATTATTGACAACATTTCTGAAGAACATCTACAAGCAACGAATATTTGTATTGAAAATTTTTGCACTAATTTTGTAATATCATCAATTTACTCCCCTCCCAGATTCGCAATTACTGAAGATCAATACGAGGATTTCTTTAAATCTCTTGGCCCTTGTTTCGTAGCAGCTGGGGACTATAATGCCAAACATAAGTTCGGGGTTCGCGTCTTATCACACCGATAGGTCGAACGTTGTTCAACACAATTTGAGTGGGGAGCCCACTTACTGGCCTACTGACATACAAAAATTCCGAATGTTATAGATTTTGGCGTCATGAAAATATCTCTAGGGATTTAATTCAAGTTGAAGCTTCTCTAGATCTCTCGTCCGAACACTCTCCCACGATCGTTTCAATTTGTAGCCTATTAAGAAGTGACTTACCTCATCCTTATGTGAAGATGATAAATCGTGTTAATTGACTGGGATTCAAAAAATATCTTAGTAGTCATTGCACAGAAAATATTACGCTAGAACACCCGATGATATTGAATCTAACATTACCAACCTAAATGAAAATATTAAACAGGCTGCTGAACATGCCACTACCTCCCATCCGCAGACTGGGTTTAATAGAATTTATTCTACTGATATTAATCGTCTCGTGTGTGAAAAAAGAAGAGCTAGAAGGGAATGGGAACAGCACAGATCACCTCAACATAAAACTAGTTTTAAAGAATGTACGAGGCAACGTATTGCAATTAGAATCCTGTTATTAATTTTTAATGCCATTTTACGTCTGTAATATTATCCAAACAGCTGGAAGCTTGCCAAGGTTAAAATGATTCCAAAGCCGGGCAAAGATCTTACCAAGGCCAATAAGTTTACTGTCAACAATGTCAAAGCTCTTTGAAAAGTTACTCATGATAAAATTGTCCCCAATTCTAACTGATAATGAGTGCATACCGGACCATCAATTTGGTTTTAGAAGTCAGCATAGCACCATTGAACAAACTCATAGATTGGTTCAATTTATACGAAAAACTTTTGAAGAAAAGAAGTATTGCCTGCGCTGTTTATTGACGTTTCTCAGGCATTTGATACAGTGTGGCATGAAGGTCTAATTTTAAAATTAAAGACTTACTTACCGATAAACATTCTAAATCTATTGGAAAGTTACATTATTGCCCGGAAATTCACTGTTGTGGAAGGAGACTTTATGAGTATGCCTGAAACTATCTCATCCGGTGTGCCACAGGGGAGTATACTGGGGCCAGTTTTGTATTTGATTTATACTTGTGATATGCCTTTGAGCAGTAATATTCACACATCTACATTTGCCGATGATACAGCCTGCCTTAGTATTCACGAAAACCCTCACGAGGCTTCCCGATATCTTTAGCAACATATTACCCAGCTAGAACTATGGTTAAACAGGTGGAGAATAAAGGTAAACGGACAAAAGTGTGCTCAGGTAACATTTACCCTACGAAAAGGCACTTGTTCCCCCATTACAATCAATAATCAAATTGTTCCCCAAAATTTACAAGTGAAATACCTTGGTATACACCTTGATCGAAGGCTTACATGGAAACACCACATTGACTCTAAGCTAGCGCAAATGAAACTTAAACTAACTCAGATACATTGGCTGATTGGTAGAAATTCAACCCTCAGTTTAGATTGTAAACTTTTGATATACAAGTCGCTTTTAAAACCTATATGGTGCTACGGAATTCAGCTATGGGGTACTGCTTCAGCTTCAAATATAGAAAAAATTCAACGAAGGCAAAACAAAATTTTACGGATAATAACATCGGCTCCATGGTACATAAGAAATTCAAATTTACATCGTGATTTGAATATGCCACAAGTAACTGAAGAAATTGCAAAATACGCAGGCAAATATCTTACAAAACTCGAGTCTCATCCTAATCCGCTTGCTCGTAATATCCTGAATTTTACTGGTCACATCCGCTTAAAAAAGAGGGACACAAGGGCTCTAATACTCAACACTCCAGAAGAAACTGCTTGAAAATACTTTTGTTTTTGCTTATCACTACTTATGTATTATTAATAACTATCACTAAGTTTATGTCCGACACTGGTCGGGCCTAATTAATTATATTTAAGTAGTAGGGAACTGCCGGTACGGGGACAATTAAACTTGTGAAATTGTGGGCTGAAATTGTTAAATTGTGGCTGAAATTGTGAAATTTGGGTAATTAAAATTTAAAAATTTTAAAATTCTTGGAAATTTGATACCTACGTGTGTGTGTGTGTGTGTTTTCAGCGGCGCTTTGATGTTTTTGTTTACATAAGAAGTTTTTTGTTTACATTAACTTTGTGTGAACGGGCGATTTTTTTTGTGGTGACATTAATTGTGTGAACGGGTGATTTTTTTGTGGGGGAGGATTAAGGGGTTACATAAGATTAAGATTTTATAAGTATATACATATAGATATGCCGACGGGAAAATCATGAAATGATTTTTCCTAATACCAATAGGGAAATGAATTGTGTGCATGTACGTATGTATGTCTGTAGAAGTTTAAGGCTGTGTGTGATTTATGAAAGGCAAGGTGAGAGTGTTCATGTAATACGTGTCCGTGGGAATCTGTGTCTATGTATGTTTGTAGGAGTTTAATGCTGAATGTGATTTGAGGTGGGGGAGGGTGTTGTTGTGATAGATAGATAGATAGATAGAATGTGCGTATGTGTGTGTGTGTGTGTATGTATGTATATGTAGGAGTTTAAGGCTGTCCTTGATTTGAGGTAGGTGGGCGGTGTTATTGTAATATGTATCTATAAGAATTTGGCTGTTTATATGTCCGTAGGAATTTTTGTGCATGTATGTCTGTAGGAGTTTAAGGCTGATCGTAATTTGAATTGTTGAGATTGATCGATTGTATGTGACTTCGAGAATTTGTGTATGTATATCTGTAGGAAACTTAAGGCTTATCGTGATTTATGAGGGGTGAAGTGTTCATGTGTATATATCTGCAGGAGTTTAAGGCTGATCATGATTAATGAGAGATGAGGTGAAGGGGTTCATGTATATGTATCCGTATTTGTGTGTATGTATGTCTATATGAGTTTAAGGCTGATCGTGATTTAGGTTGTTGAGATTGATAGATTGTATATTACCTTGAGATTTTGTGTATGTATATCTGTAAGAACTTTAGGCTGACTGTGATTTGTGAGGGGAGGGGCGTTGTTGAAATAGGTTTAATTTTTCGTAGATGAATTTTAGTATGTGTGTGTATGTGATTTTCTCACCATAGTATTTATATGTACGTAGAAATAAATTGTTTCTCATAAGAACATTTTTTGCTAGAAAATATTATCATATATCTGAACTTCCCTAATCCTAGTATGTTTTTCATATTGGAGGATGAGATTGCTTTATATTTTATCAAGCTTAAATTTGTCCAGTGTTAAAGTCTGTCGCTCAAAAATTTGTTTATATTTGTATAAATATTAATTTCAGATTTTGATCGTGGTGATTTTGTGTCTGTGTGTGTGTGTGTGTGTGTATGTGTGTATGCGCGATAGAGTTTGACTAGTCTGTGATAAGTTTGTTTATTTAAGTACATTTGTCTTCTTCGACTTTCGTCTTCAAGCGTCAATAGCTTGGAGAACGGTTTGTATGTTTTCATAATGTAGATATGTAAGTGTGATTGTTAAAATCCAATAAATACTTGAGCATGGGTAAGAAATTTGATAATATGTGTACATATGTACATATGGATCTACAAATTGATTTTATGTATGTATGTATGTACATACAAATAAGTCTGAGGCTCCCTGTTTAAATACATTTTTTTGTCATGTGCTGTTGTTGCTGTTATAAATATTCGCGTGGTCTTTTGTGTATAGATGTGAAATATCTCGGTATTTTTTTTACTTGAAATTAAAAAAAATGTTCTTTTAATTTTTAGATGTATTTACTTACTTAAAAGTTTGTTAGAAGTTTCTGTTTTAAGTAAAATTGAATTCCTCTCTAGTTGTAGTAACTATAGTAGAAATATTTAATATATTTTATTTCCATTTGTTTAAAGTTGATGTAGCCTATATAGTCAACGTTAGAAATTTTTCGGTGTAAAATTTTTTCCAACTATCATCTTTTTTCTTCACCTTTTTCATATATTTAAACATCTTGCATTGGCTTTAAAAAATGACAAACGCTTTGAAATGATCCAGCAGTCCAGCTTAGGTGATGATAGTTTTTTGTTAACCACTTTGCTTCTCTTTCCTTTTTTATTGATAAACATTTAAAATCAAATGGCGGTTTTATAATGAAATTGTTATACTCATTATTGTTAAAAACATCCGCTACTTCTTTTTGTAATGAAAATCATTCGAAACCTTACTCGTCTATTAAAACCATTTTTTCATTCATATTACTTAATTTATAAGACTTTCAGGACTTTCTATTATTCGATCATAAGTAAAAATGCAGTAGCTGAGGTCCTTGCTTACTGTTTCATATTAAATTTCTATATCAATTGAGCCGCTGTTGAATAAAAGGAACTTTTATCTTAAACTTTAGTGCATTTGGAAGTGCTTGAGATTCTTTCATATAATAGCTTTGTTGGAGTCTTAGATAAGAGTACATACAATATAGAATTGCATAACGTTTATTTTTAATTTTTATGTTAAGATCATCATCATTTGGATATGAGACTGAATTTAAATGTACTTTTAAATTAGTTAAATCATAATGAGGAAACTTGTTTTCTTCTTGAATAGCGATCAACAGAAAACGAAATCGTTTTCTTACAATTTAGGTCTGGCCTCTCAACGGTTCCTCTAGTATACAAGATGACTTTCTATGTCAACATATCTGCCTACTCTTTGTCAGCGTTAAGGGGCAATTAAATGTTAAAATTTTAATTCCTCAAATTGTGTTACTTCATACTGATAATATGTTTTCATTAATAAGGTATATGTTTATCTTATGAAGGTTACTCGCCTATGGCTTTTATTTGATGTTCTAGATGATTTTTTTTCTCATTTTATTAAATTTCAGCGTATTGTGTATATATTTCTGATATTTTTAAGTGCGCTTTATTTACCTGTCAGACAAAGTGTACGTATCAGTTGATAACTCAGTCTCTCTTTTTAATATTTTTTTTCTTTAAATGTATCACTACTATTTTTTCAGATTTTACTACTAGAGAATATTTGTATAATTTTTAAATGTATTCATATATACATATAGGTAAATATATGTATGTATGTATAGAGAAATTACTTTATCTACAAAGAAATACATGTTTAATAATCAACTATTCTAGAAAATCTATCTCAAATAATTCAGTTACCTCCACCATCAATTCACCGTCTGTGTTTCCATAGTATCAGAATCATTAGAATATCTATGTTTGAGAGAATTTTTACATCGAGTTTTTTCTACATGAGGTTTGCTGGTTGAACCCCTTGAAGTTATTGTTGACGTAGGCTGGGTTTTATCACATTCAGATGTAATCATTTCTTACTTAAAAAAGGTCTTCATCACCATCAACCATATCTGTATATATTTCATTCATGAGTTGGTTTGATCCAGATACAATTGCTGTCTACAGATTAATAATTAGAAACAAGTTTCTCATCACCTTCTAACAGATTTATATATTTTGCTAGCATGCATGCCTTAGCATGCTTCTATCGATAGTGAAGTGAGAGTCCGACATGTAGTGGTGTTTCAATTAAAAATCTATACTATTAGAATTTAAGAATTCACTCTTCTGAATTTTTTACAGAGTAGATACATATGTATTTCATTTAACATAGAATCATAATATTTCTTTACTTACAAAATTATATGACGTGAGGAATTCTTTTAAATTTGCATGCTTCGGCATGCTTTCAATATTTTTTCTGTAAATTTATTTAATACTCATACAGATACAGATACAGATATAAAGTAAGATCTGCTTATATTGCATTTTATCTAAGTCCAATTTATGTAGTTTGTCTATATTTTCTAAAGATTTGATAGCTATAGAAATGAATAGAGTGAAGATCTATTATAATAGCCCATGAGCATATTTTAAAATTTCGCTTTCTAGAGCTTTCGAAATGGAAAATGTACAATTTTCACTATAAAAAGTGACAATATTATGTGTTACTGAATATTACACTGTGTTGTAATTTATTTTGAACGCTTAAGTTTTCACAATATTTCATACAGGCCAACAAGTTTAGAGAATTTCCTGTATATTAAGTTAATTATCTTTCTTAAGACCTATCATTCCTAATCATTCCTACAAAAATACAAACCAAACCAGATTTTTCCTGTTTAATTTTATTTTTTACTTTCATTAAATTTCAACATTTTGTTCATCTTCAAATTATTATATTTAGCAGCTTTTTCTCATTTGTTGAGTTAACTTTAATCGGAAACATTTAAATAGTGAGGTGAACTTTTATATTGTATACGAGTACATTAAGTAATTCTTTGTATATTTCAATACACATATGAACCATCATCACATAATTCCTTTGGAAGATCTATTAAATCATTCTACTATTGATGCTTTCATATTAAGTAATATTTAATATTCTACTTATGCATGAATTTTCCAGTGTCTATTAAAAAATTCTTTACAATCATCCATTTGTAAGTTTTTTGGTACTCGTAACATTTCAAAAACATTTTCCACAGCGTTGGTTTTTTCGAGTGCAACTTTTATTTTCAACGGTATTGACCATAGAAACTTTGTGAATGAATCATTTACAGTCTACAATAATTTCTATTTTCTGTAGAATAGTTACCCATTTCACCTAAATCAGCTCCATAAAAGATCAACTATTCCTTTCATTACATATCTGCAATGCACAAACAATTTTCGAGATTTATTATAGAGTTCGTTTACTAAATTTCTTTTTGAAGACATTAAGTTGTTTTACAGATTTTTTGGAGAGTGTTGTGATCTACTTGATGCACTTTCAGCTATTTATACTATCATGTAGTTCATTATCCAATCTATAAATTTTATCGTTCAGCTGTTCAATTTGTTTTTTTAAAAGATGATTTAATTTTTAGTATATGTTTTTAATTTTATAACTATCTTCTATCTCTAATTGTATTTCACGTTGTACTCCATCAATTTACATTTTAATATATTCTTGAATTATATTAATTCCTTAAGCTATATTATTAATTTGTCCTATAGTTTATCGATTTGAGTTTCCAGAAACAATTTACTGATAACATCATTCTCCGTCAGTGAATGATGATTCTCTATCCATGTATTAGTAGAAATTATATATTTTATATAGTTTTCAAAATAAAATTTCTCATGGTATTTCCTTGTTTTATTATCAATCATTAAAGAAAATAAAGCTACTATTAGAGCCTATATTTGACCATCAACTTGTATTTTATCTTCATTTAGTTTTAGGTTACTATCATCAAATTTCCATTCATTATTCAAATCTTAATGTGGGCCATAGTTTGTATCTAATTCAATTCTTCCTTCCAAGACTGATAAATGAGTATAAGTGTCTTCAGAATTGGAAGTCTATGAGTAAAAATCATTTTCATCATCCTCATCATCAATCTCAGTATTAGCATCATTAAATAAGATGATATCGTCAAATATTATTCCGTCTGAAATTTTCTTCGGTGTACTTGTCTCTATATTGACTGATGGCTTTAAACTTATATTATTTTCAGCTTCTATCTTGATTTTACTTTCTTCTTTCTTGTGAATTCTTTCAATATTTCTAGAACTATTTATGAATTCTTTGAGAGGTTCTGTTATAGGTTTAAATGTATCTTTTCTAGCTCACATGTATCTATTTCACCAGTTTTTATACTACGAAGCCTTTTCTTCAAGACATTTCTTGTCATCACCAACTGTTTTAAAATTTTCTCATCCATGTTTAGCAAATAAGAGGTATCAGCTATTAGATCAGGTATCATATTATTATTTTATTTTTTTAATAAGAGATAATGATGTATACTCACATTCAAACCAACATAAAACTATCATTTGTTTTGATTATGAGTATACGTCAATATTTATGAAATGCAATTAGTTACACAAATGTGGTTAGTGAAACAAAGTATATTTTAACAGCCTTATTTATAAAAATTATTAAGACTTTATAAAGGCTTTTTTAATAAAATTTTTTATGAAAATTTGTCTAAAAAAATTTTATAAAGTCTTAATAATTTTTATAAATAAGACTGTAAGAGTTTAAAATCAGTATTTTTATGATAATACTGGTTTTAAAATCTTAAAATATACTTTGTTTTGACTATGAGTAGGGACCATTATCTCTTATATAGGAAAAATAAAATAATACAGCTATACGATACCAGAAAATATTTTCTGGTGTCGTATAGCTGTATTATTTTATTTTTTCTATATAAAAGACAATATTTATGAAACACATTTCATAAATATTGGTGCATACTCATAGTCAAAACAACCTAAAAATAGCATGGTACGAAATTTTTGATGATTCATCAAACGTTAGTTCAAAAACAAGTCATAGTTTCCTTCTACCAAATTTTATTTGCGCAAAAATAGTTGGTCTGTCAAATTGTAAAAAAATAAAATAAAAAATATGTTATGATTGGCTTGCTAAAAAGTCTTAATGAACTAAAATTTTAAAACATCTACATATTAATACTCAAAATCTCTCTATCAACCTAAATATGGATACTTAAAGAAATTACATAATTTCATAAATTAAAGGAATGGGATATTACACATTTACAGATACTGAATCTGTTATTTCTCCTAATAAAGCTAAAAGTAATTCCGATATGATATTTAACGATGTTAGATGTGAGAAACATATTTTTGTATGGAGTGAGATAAGAATGTTGATGTATTCTGCTGATGTCAAACTTATACCAGAATCACCAAACATTTTATACCAGATAATCATAATGTAATTATAATGTTTAAGTAAGATGAGACAAATAAAATGTGTGTTGGAAGGATAAATATGAATTTTGATTATAAGATATTGAATTAAACTATGATCGTTATAGAAAAAAAGAGAATTTGACTACATAAAAGTTTACTTTTTCGTTTTTCATCTGACCTTAAACTGCATTCATCTAAATGTTATAAATAGGCAGCTAAACTGATAACCCAATCTGAATCAGATAAGTTGATCTGAAAATCAGACCAGGTCCTGGTAAGCTGATCTGAAAACCAGATCAGGTCCTGATAAGCTGATCTAAAAACCAGATCAGGTCCTGATAAGCTGATCTGAAAACCAGACCAAGTCATGATAAGCTGATCTGAAATCCAGACCAGGTCCTGATAAGCTGATCTGAAAACCAGACCAGGTCCTGATAAGCTGATCTGAAAACCAGATCAGGTCCTGATAAGCTGATCTAAAAACCAGATCAGGTCCTGATAAGCTGATCTGAAAACCAGACCAAGTCATGATAAGCTGATCTGAAAACCAGACCAGGTCATGATAAGCTGATCTGAAAAACAGACCAGGTTCTGATAAGCTGATCTGAAAACCAGACCAGTTACCTGATAACCTGATCTGATAGCTGATACCTGATCTAATAGCTGATACCTGTTATTTACTATTATTAAACATGGATGAGAAAATTTTAAAACAGTTGGTGTTGACAAGAAATGTCTTGAAGAAAAAGCTTTGTAGTATAAAAACTGGTGAAAAAGGTACATGTGAGCAATAAAAGATACATTTAAACCTATAACAGAACCTCTCAAAGAATTCATAAATAGTTCTAGAAATATTGAAAGAATTCGCAAGAAAGAAGAAAGTAAAATCAAGATAGAAGATGAAAATAATACAAGTTTAAAGCCATCAGTCAATATAGAGACAAGTACATCAAAGAAACTTTCAGAAGGAACAATATTTGATGGTATCATCTTATTTAATGATGCTAATACTGAGATTGATGATGAGGATGATGAAGATGATTTTTACTCATAGACTTCCAATTCTGAAGACACTTATACTCATTTATCAGTCTTGGAAGGAAGAATTCAATTAGATACAAACTATGGCCCACATCAAGATTTGAATAATGAATGAAAGTTTGGTGATAGTAATCTAAAACTAAATGAAGATAAAATACAAGTTGATGGTCAAATATAGGCCCTAATAGTAGCTTTATTTTCTTTAATGATTGATAATAAAACATGAAAATACTATGATAAATTTGATGTTGAAAACTATATAAAATATATAATTTCTACTAATCATCATCATCATTCACTGACAGAGAATGATGTTATCAGTAAATTGTTTCTGGAAACTCCAAACGATAAACTATAGGACAAATTAATAATATAGCTTAAGGAATTAATATAATTCAAGAATATATTAAAATGCAAATTGATAGAGTACAACGTGAAATACAATTAGAGATAGAAGATAGTTATAAAATTGAAAAAACAAATTGAACAGCTGAACGATAAAATTTATAGATTGGAAAATGAACTACATGATAGTATAAATAGCTGAAAGTGCATCAAGTAGATCACAACACTCTCCAAAAAGTCTTTAAAATAACTCAATGTCTTTAAAAAGAAATTTAGTAGACGAACTCGATAATAAATCTCGAAAATTGTTTGTGCATTGTAGGTATGTAATGAAAGGAATAGTTGATCTTTTATGGAGCTGATTTAGGTTAAATGGGAAACTATTCTACAGAAAATAGAAATTATTGATTATTGTAGACTGTAAATGATTCATTCACAAAGTTTCTATGGTCAATACCGTTGAAAATAAAAGTTGCATTCG
Source organism: Nowickia ferox (assembly GCA_936439885.1). Classification (NCBI taxonomy): domain Eukaryota; kingdom Metazoa; phylum Arthropoda; class Insecta; order Diptera; family Tachinidae; genus Nowickia; species Nowickia ferox. The sequence goes on from OW387025.1 coordinate 44,528,325, forward strand.
AAAAAACCTAGGCTGTGGAAAATATTTTTGAAATGTTATGAGTACCAAAAAGCTTACAAATGGATGATTGTAAAGAATTTTTTAATAGACACTGGAAAATTCATGCATTTGTAGAATATTAAACATTACTTAATATGAAAGCATCAATAGTAGAATGATTTAATAGATCATCCAAAGGAATTATGTGATGATGGTTCATATAAATGAAATATACAAAGAATTACTTAATGTACTCGTATACAATATAAAAGTTCATCTCACTATTTAAATGTTTCCGATTAAAGTTAACTCAACAAATGAGAAAAAGCTGCTAAATATAATAATTTGAAGATGAACAAAATGTTGAAATTTAATGAAAGTAAAAAATAAAATTAAACAGGAAAAATCTAGTTTGGTTTGTATTTTTGAAGGAATGATTAGGAATGATAGGTCTTAAGAAAGATAATTAACTTAATATACAGGAAATTCTCTAAACTTGTTGGCCTGTATGAAATATTGTGAAAACTTAAGTGTTTAAAATAAATTACAACACAGTGTAATATTCAGTAACACCTAATATTATCACTTTTTATAGTGAAAATTGTACATTTTCCATTTCGAAAGCTCTAGCAAGCGAAATTTTAAAATATGCCCATGGGCTATTATAATAGATCTTTACTCTATTAATTTCTATAGCTATCAAATCTTTAGAAAATATAGACAAACTACATAAATTGGACTTAGATAAAATGCAATATAAGCAGATCTTACTTTATATCTGTATCTGTATCTGTATGAGTATTAAATAAATTTACAGAAAAAATATTGAAAGCATGCCGAAGCATGCAAATTTAAAAGAATTCCTCACGTCATATAATTTTGTAAGTAAAGAAATATTATGATTCTATGTTAAATGAAATACATATGTATCTACTCTGTAAAAAATTCAGAAGAGTGAATTCTTAAATTCTAATAGTATAGATTTTTAATTGAAACACCACTACATGTCGGACTCTCACTTCACTATCGATAGAAGCATGCTAAGGCATGCATGCTAGCAAAATATATAAATCTGTTAGAAGGTGATGAGAAACTTGTTTCTAATTATTAATCTGTAGACAGCAATTGTATCTGGATCAAACCAACTCATGAATGAAATATATACAGATATGGTTGATGGTGATGAAGACCTTTTTTAAGTAAGAAATGATTACATCTGAATGTGATAAAACCCAGCCTACGTCAACAATAACTTCAAGGGGTTCAACCAGCAAACCTCATGTAGAAAAAACTCGATGTAAAAATTCTCTCAAACATAGATATTCTAATGATTCTGATACTATGGAAACACAGACGGTGAATTGATGGTGGAGGTAACTGAATTATTTGAGATAGATTTTCTAGAATAGTTGATTATTAAACATGTATTTCTTTGTAGATAAAGTAATTTCTCTATACATACATACATATATTTACCTATATGTATATATGAATACATTTAAAAATTATACAAATATTCTCTAGTAGTAAAATCTGAAAAAATAGTAGTGATACATTTAAAGAAAAAAAATATTAAAAAGAGAGACTGAGTTATCAACTGATACGTACACTTTGTCTGACAGGTAAATAAAGCGCACTTAAAAATATCAGAAATATATACACAATACGCTGAAATTTAATAAAATGAGAAAAAAAATCATCTAGAACATCAAATAAAAGCCATAGGCGAGTAACCTTCATAAGATAAACATATACCTTATTAATGAAAACATATTATCAGTATGAAGTAACACAATTTGAGGAATTAAAATTTTAACATTTAATTGCCCCTTAACGCTGACAAAGAGTAGGCAGATATGTTGACATAGAAAGTCATCTTGTATACTAGAGGAACCGTTGAGAGGCCAGACCTAAATTGTAAGAAAACGATTTCGTTTTCTGTTGATCGCTATTCAAGAAGAAAACAAGTTTCCTCATTATGATTTAACTAATTTAAAAGTACATTTAAATTCAGTCTCATATCCAAATGATGATGATCTTAACATAAAAATTAAAAATAAACGTTATGCAATTCTATATTGTATGTACTCTTATCTAAGACTCCAACAAAGCTATTATATGAAAGAATCTCAAGCACTTCCAAATGCACTAAAGTTTAAGATAAAAGTTCCTTTTATTCAACAGCGGCTCAATTGATATAGAAATTTAATATGAAACAGTAAGCAAGGACCTCAGCTACTGCATTTTTACTTATGATCGAATAATAGAAAGTCCTGAAAGTCTTATAAATTAAGTAATATGAATGAAAAAATGGTTTTAATAGACGAGTAAGGTTTCGAATGATTTTCATTACAAAAAGAAGTAGCGGATGTTTTTAACAATAATGAGTATAACAACTTCATTATAAAACCGCCATTTGATTTTAAATGTTTATCAATAAAAAAGGAAAGAGAAGCAAAGTGGTTAACAAAAAACTATCATCACCTAAGCTGGACTGCTGGATCATTTCAAAGCGTTTGTCATTTTTTAAAGCCAATGCAAGATGTTTAAATATATGAAAAAGGTGAAGAAAAAAGATGATAGTTGGAAAAAATTTTACACCGAAAAATTTCTAACGTTGACTATATAGGCTACATCAACTTTAAACAAATGGAAATAAAAAATATTAAATATTTATACTATAGTTACTACAACTAGAGAGGAATTCAATTTTGCTTCAAGCAGAAACTCCTCACAAACTTTTAAGTAAATACATCTAAAAATTAAAACAACGTTTTTTTAATTTCACATAAAAAAACTACCGAGATATTTCACATCTATACACAAAAGACCACGCGAATATTTACAACAGCACATGACAAAAAAATGTATTTAAACAGGGAGCCTCAGACTTATTTGTATGTACATACATACATACATAAAATCAATTTGTAGATCCATATGTACATATGTACACATATTATCAAATTTCTTACCCATGCTCAAGTATTTATTGGATTTTAACAATCGCACTTACATATCTACATCATGAAAACATACAAACCGTTCTCCAAGCTATTGACGCTTGAAGACGAAAGTCGAAGAAGCCAAATGTACTTAAATAAACAAACTTATCACAGACCAGTCAAACTCTATCGCGCATACACACACACAAAATCACCACGATCGTACACAAGAATTTTGCAAAATCTGAAATTAATATTTATACAAATATAAACAAATTTTTGAGCGACAGACTTTAACACTGGACAAATTTAAGCTTGATAAAATATAAAGCAATCTCATCCTCAAATATGAAAAACATACTAGGATTAGGGAAGTTCAGATATATGATAATATTTTCTAGCAAAAAATGTTCTTATGAGAAACAATTTATTTCTACGTACATATAAATACTATGGTGAGAAAATCACATACACACACATACTAAAATTCATCTACGAAAAATTAAACCTATTTCAACAACGCCCCTCCCCTCACAAATCACAGTCAGCCTAAAGTTCTTACAGATATACATACACAAAATCTCAAGGTAATATACAATCTATCAATCTCAACAACCTAAATCACGATCAGCCTTAAACTCATATAGACATACATACACACAAATACGGATACATATACATGAACCCCTTCACCTCATCTCTCATTAATCATGATCAGCCTTAAACTCCTACAGATATATACACAAATTGCGCGGTTATATTACATGAACACTTCGCCCCTCATAAATCACGATAAGCCTTAAGTTTCCTACTGATATACATACACAAATTCTCGAAGTCACATACAATCGATAAATCTCAACAATTCAAATTACGATCAGCCTTAAACTCCTATAGACATACATGCACAAAAATTCCTACTGACAGATAAACAGTCAAATTCTTATAGATACATATTACAATAACACCGCCCGCCTACCTCAAATCAAGGACAGCCTTAAATTCCTACATATACATACATACACACACACACACACATACGCACATTCTATCTATCTATCTATCTATCTATCTATCACAACAACACCCTCCCCCACCTCAAATCACATTCAGCATTAAACATACATAGATACAAATTCCCACGGACACGTATTACATGAACACTCTCAGCTTGCCTTTCATAAATCACACACAGCCTTAAACTTCTACAGACATACATACGTACATGCACACAATTCATTTCCCTATTGGTATTAGGAAAAATCATTTCATGATTTTCCCGTCGGCATATCTATATGTATATACTTATAAAATCTTAATCTTATGAAACCCCTTAATCCTCCCCCACAAAAAATCACCCGTTCACACAATTAATGTCACCACAAAAAAAATCGCCCGTTCACACAAAGTTAATGTAAACAAAAAACTTCTTATGTAAACAAAAACATCAAAGCGCCGCTGAAAACACACACACACACACACACACACGTAGGTATCAAATTTCCAAGAATTTTAAAATTTTTAAATTTTAATTACCCAAATTTCACAATTTCAGCCACAATTTAACAATTTCAGCCCACAATTTCACAAGTTTAATTGTCCCCGTACCGGCAGTTCCCTACTACTTATTTAGATTTAAGATTTGAATAATTATTGTTAGTTCATATTTGAAGATACAATAAATAAATATATGTACAAAAAAAAATATTAATCTCTTATTGCTCCAGTCCAATGAAACCTTCCACTATGTACTCATCAAGGATATATCAAAGTAAGTTTCATTTGTGCATTTATGAAAAATCTGCTTTCATCTCTATTTAAAAAGTTACTTCTTATTGTTATATTTATTTATATCATATTGGTATTTTCTATATTTTCCTCCGACTCCTTCGTTCCAGCATAACATCACACAGAAGTAAGATCAAGATATGCAACACCTGCCTATATCATACACATGATGATTATGTGTATAATCATCATAAAAATGTTTGTGGGGAAAAAGTCATCAGAATGCCAAAAGATGAATCTATAATCAAGTTTAAGAACTACTACAAACAGTTAGATGTACCATTCGTAATCTATGCGGACTTTGAGTCTATTTTAGAAAAAGTTGATAATGCTGTAAGTAAAAGTACCACAAATGTACAGAAACATCATGCTTGTGCATTCGGTTATTTTATTAATTGTAGTTTCAAGAGAGAAAATAATTTATATACACATTATTTTGGTGAAGATTCGGCGAATATATTTATCAAAAAAATTTTTGAAGATTGTACAGATATTTATTTAAATTATTTACTTCAAGTTAAGAAAATTTTCATAACCCCAATAGAAATAGCTCAATATAATAATGGAAAAAATTGTCATATATGTAAGAATATATTAAATAACGATAAAGTTAGAGATCATTGTCATCTTAAGGGCAATTATTGTGGGGCAGCTCATAGCGAATGTAATTTGAATTATAAAACACCTCAGTTTATACCGGTTATCTTGCATAATCTTTCCGCATATGATATACACTTATTTTTCAAAGAACTTTCTTCTATAAAATATTCTACAATAAAAGTGATTGCCCAGAACACAGAGAGTTATATTTCTCTTTCAATTTTCATCAGATTAGATGAAAAATATGGATTAGAAATAAGATTTATAGACTCGTTAAATTTATGGCTTCGAGTTTAGATACGTTAGCGAAAAATCTTGATAGCAATGATTTTAATACTATTCGGTCATGTTTCGTTGATGAAGCTCATTTCAACCTGATTAGAAGAAAGGGTGTATTTCCGTACTCTTACATGGATTCCATGACTAAGTTTAAGGAAATTAAACTCCCTAGTAGAGAAGAGTTCTTCAATATTCTAACGAATGAAGAATGTGATGTAGTTGAGTATGAACATGCTCAAAAAATATGGAGAGAGTTTAACTGTAAAACCCTCCTTGACTATACTGAACTCTATTTAAAGACAGATGTTCTTCTTTTAACCGACGTGTTTGAAAATTTTAGAAAAATTTGTAGAGATATATGCGATTTGGACCCCTGCCACTGTTATACAGCACCAGGCTTATCTTGGGATGCAATGTTGAAAGCCATAGAAGTTTCACTGGAACAGTTCACTGATTCCGAAATTTATATGTTTATGCAAAACGGAATTAGAGGTGGACTAGCTCAATGCTCGCAAAGATAATCGAAGGCGAATAACAAATATTTGGAAGATTTTGATGCATCAAAACCATCAGAATTTCTTGTATATTTAGACGCTAACAACTTGTATGGTTGGGCGATGTCGGAATATCTTCCTTGCGGTGAATTTGAGTGGGTATGTGATACTGATTTTGATGTTAAAAAAATTTCTGATACTGCAGAGTATGGGTACATTTTGGAAGTGGATATAGATTATCCCGATTCAGTGCATGATCTACGTAATGATTTGCCATTTTTGACCATACACTATAGTTTTAAAACAAGCCATTTCAAATTGCCTCATCTTAAAACAAATCCATAGAATACTCAGATTTAAGCAATCCCCTTGGCTTAAAAAATTTATTGACTTAAACACATTTCATAGGACAAATGCTAAAAATAATTTTGAAAAAGATTTCTTCAAACTTTTAAACAATGCTGTTTACGGGAAGACAATGAAAAACATTGAAAAACGTAGGGACATTAGAATTACGTCATCTTGGGAAACGACAAACAGGAATCATTTAAGTCTCAGAGCATTAATTGCGAAACCAAAGTTTAAGCAGTTGACAAAATTTTCTGATGATATGTATGCGCTATAAACTTGTTTAACAAACAATAATTAGTTTTAGCACTTTTGTAGTTTTTTTTCATACACTTAAAAAATTTGGTTTGAAAAATAGGTGGTGAAGTGTTGAGAGTATACTGATGGCAATCTACATTATTTTTTCTACTTATATACGTTACATGAGAATCGCATAGTAGTCATCAAATCTAATTTCTCTGATGGTATTACGACATATGATGAAATTCGTATACACACACACACATTCCCACAATTCATATGAGAATCGGGGGACGTGAGTGCAGGTCCCTCTATAAGTTTTTGTTAAAGTAAAATATACTAAAATAAAAATATAATTACCCCTATTCATAAAACTCTGCTTGTCAACCTGATGGGACTTAAAATAATTAATATTTGAAATGCACTTGTACATATAAAACCTATGCCAACACAATATTTTTCTATCTCCATAAGAATAGCAATGCCAATAGCGTAGAAAACATATATACACATATATGTAAATATGTATGAAGAAGTGTTGATGTAATTCACACAAGTAATGATATTCTTCAAAGCAAAAAAAAACATGCATACATACATTACCAAATGCATTCCCTATCCACTTCCATTCACAACAGGGTTGCCACTCTCTGCAGCTATTAGATTATTTCCCCAGAGATCGCAAACATAAATGCATACCAAGGCACATTTACTACAGGTACACGAATTAGAGAAAACACTGTGGCAACTCTGTGCTTCTCACATAGTTTTACAAAGTAATTGTCAAAAAATTTTATGCATCAAACAAGGCACAAAAGTAATTGTAAAAGTAATGAATTCTTCGTTATAAACGTGTAAACAAAAAATCAGCGGATGAGCAATTTGCCTGATGCATGTACCTGTTTGATATGCCTTGAATGCATACATACAATAACCCTACATACGCATAGCAACGATAACTCAAAACAACAAACCAAAGTCTATCAAATAACAATCACTACATACACACAAATACACAGATCGCTTGTCACTACTCTACAGTCAGACTGGGAGCAAGTGTCTTTGTGTCAACACTAAAATTCTAGTAACAATTTTGGTATAATAAGTTTTCTTCTATCCGTCAGTATAAAAGAAGGAGAGAAAACAGATATGGTGTATTTGTGGTGGAATTGTCAATAACTTGTCAATACACATACATTTGTATGTACGTAAATTATAGAAATGTACCAGTAACTAACTGTCTGGTTGGTATGTCTCATGACCGCATAAGAACTACGTAGTCACTACCTAATCAATTGTTTTAGTGTTACTAGTAGATTTTCAATGACAAGTACATGCTAAATGTCTATAGCACATGGTATTGTATGGAGGATAGTTAGAGAGTAGTACTGGTGACAAGTGAAAGTGAAAAGCTAGTCAGCATTTTTTCACCATCAACATTTTCTACTGGGTATAATGATTGTTTGGCACTACAACAAAAGTATCGGACACCATCAAACAAACAAGTAAATACACACACACACATACTCATACACACATACACACACTCACTACACACATACAAACATCCATGTATAGATCCATTTATAGATCCATCCGCTGTAAGCACAAAGTTTCTCTACAATAACAACAAAAGCTGTACACACAAGTATACAAACATATACATAAATAAAGAATCAAACTCACACACACATAGTCTTTCAAAATCTCACCATGAAAATCCCCAAAAACCCACATTTCTTAAAGGCTTGCCAACATATTTTGATTTTTCCCTGTTTTGAATTCCCAAAACATGTCGTCCGTCCCCATTACTAATCTACTCCTGTGCTTGAAAAATTCATATGCGGAACAGCTACAATTTAAGATATTAATCATGTTGTAGTGTGTCGGGAAAATAAAAATATTTCATTTACAAACATGTTAAACGCCAAATACCAAAAAATGACTGCCCCTGTTCTTATAAAAGCAGTATATCGAACAAATCTGATTGGAATTTGACAAACTATATATTACAAGCAAGTAGACATTTACATCTACATTCTTAGACATTAGTCAGGTTCGTATTGCATCAGGAAGATAAAACTTTTTAATTTACAAAAATAAACGCCAAATATCCCAAATATCAAAAAATTACTGTCCCCTGTGCTTAAAAAATCCATAAATCGAACAAATCTGAACCGATTTTTACAAACTATATTTATCAAGCAAGTAGAAATTCACAGCTACAATCCAAGACATTAATCAGGGTCGTACTTTATTGGGAGAATACAAATTTTTAATTTACAAACATGTTAAACGCGAAATATCAAAATATGACTGCCCCTGTGCTTCGAAACAAGATCCAAGTGATTTGTAGAAATCCTCGTATTGATCCTCAGAGATTGAGAATCTTGGAGGGGAGATATGTTTAGAATCTAGAAATCCACCTATATTTATTTCTTTTTCAATGAGATCTTTGCTGAATGCTTCGATTGCATCATCGACTGTAAGTACGTTTTGCTGTTTATCTCTTGATGTATGTAAATGGTGAACTAGTTGTCGTTGTCGCAATTTTTTGCTGATGATGTTATGAACTGTAAAATTTTGTTTTGCCTACGTTGGCTTTTCTCTACGTTTGAAGCTGAAGCAGCTCCCCATAGCTGAATTCCGTAGCATCATATAGGTTTCAAAAGCGACTTGTATATAAGAAGTTTACAAACTAGACTCAGGGTGTGCATGTGGTGTTTCCATGTAAGCCGTCGGTCATGGTGTATACCAAGGTATTTCACATGTGAGTGTTGAGGAACAATTTGATTATTTATTCTAATTGGGGGAACAAGTATGTTTTCGTAGGGTAAATGTTACCTGAGCACACTTCTGTTTTTTTTTACTTTTATTCTCCATAAGTTTAGCCATAGTTCCAGCTCGGTAATATGTTCCTGAAGATATCAAGATGCCTCGTGAGAGTTTTCGTGCATACTTAGGCAGGCTGTATCATCGGTAAATGTAGATGTGGGTATCTTACTGCTCAAAGGCATATCACAAGTATAAATCAAATACAAAAATGGCCCCAGTATACTCCCCTGTGGCACACCGGATAAGATTGATTCGGGCACAGTCATGAAGTCTCCTTCCACAACAGTGAACTTCCGGGCAATAATATAACTTAGCAAAAGATTAAGAATGTTTATTGGCTGAGAAACGTCAATAAACAGGACAGAACAATACTTCTTTTCTTCAAATGTCCTTCTTATAAATTGAGCCAATCTATGCGTTTATTTAATGGTGCTATGCTGACTTCTAAAACCAAATTGATGGTCTGGGATGCACCCACTACCAATTAGAATTGGGGACAATTTTATCAGGAGTAGCTTTTCGAATAGCTTTGAAATTATTGACAGTAAGCTTATTGGCCTGTATGACTCAGCCTTGGTAAAATGAAAACCATTCATAGTTTCGTATTGCATCATGCTATATCAATAGAGAACAAAATTTTCTTTCAAAATTGGTGACTGTCGTTTTTTTAATTTCTTTATTTTATCACAGTAAACTTACAACTTTGTAAATATTTTCCAATTCTCAGACTTTATATAACTTGTCAATAATAGTGTGCAACTACTGATAACATAGGTAAAAGATGTAGATAGTAATGTGCTTCTATTAATAGCACAGTTATATGTGGCAGCACAAATAAGAATTACCACCAGGAATAAGAATAATAAATATTCTTATTAAAAATGATTATTATTAGCTTATATTTTCAATTATTAATAAAATATTAAACAAATTAAACATAAAAATTTTAATTTTTTTATTGTGTCGATAGCAGATGTGTAACACAAGAACAGGGTTGACCGAAAAAGATAATATTTAGTGGTTGGTAGCACTACGTGATTGGATCTTCTGTGTTGCCGTATTATTAAACCATACATTTTTTATTGTATAAATAAAACAGTAAGGTCTGTCGTCGAATTTTAGATGCCTTATGAACCAAAAATTTCATTAAGGCAGTTGATATTGTGATATTTTTCAAACTTTCCGTATATTGAATTTTACTAGCAATATATTAATTAAATTATTCAATATAATCTTTCTTATTGATAAAAATTTTCAAGGGCTTTTTTAAAAAAAAAATAATTGATTAAGAGCTTATAAGCAAAAACCGAAAAAACGTTACTTATAAATGCAATTTAGGCCTATTTTGCCATAATAAGGGATTTATTATACTCTAAAATTTTATTATTTGTTCTAACCTTCTTTAAGCGCTCATTAAAAATTTATTGGTAGAAATTCCAGCCTGTGTCTAGATTGTAAACTTTTTATATACAAGTTTTGAAACCTATATGGTGCTACGGAATTCAGCTATGGGGCAATGCTTCAGCTTCAAACGTAGAGAAAATCCAACGAAGGCAAAACAAAATTTTACAGTTAATAACATCGGCTCCATGGTATATAAGAAACTCAAATTTACATCGTGATTTAAATATGTCACAAGTGACTGAAAAAATTGCAAAATACGCAGGCAATTATTTAACAACATTTTATCACACCCTAATTCGCTTGCTCGTAATATCTTGAAGTTCACTGGACACATTCGCTTAAAAATGAGGGACACAGGGGCTCTAATACTTAACAATTCAGATGAAACTGCTGTAAAATGATAAACTCTTTAAATTTAGTTTTTATAAAAATTTATTAGTTGTTCTAGAGCTCTTCGATGAGAGTTCATAGAATGTTCAAGTTTATCCTTTCCTTTTATATACTACTTATGAGAATAACCTAGATTGCATAAATGAGTGATTTGCTAAAATGCGCTCAATATCTTATTTCTATTCTTATGCCTATTTAATATACATTTTACCAGTTTTTAATTTAAATTTAAAATTTTCATGGGAAAATTAAATGTTATATGATCTATTTAAAACAATAAATTGTTTTGCCATCGTGGACGGTTAAATGCGCCACATACACAACAATGTACGGTATGTTTACAAAAACAATTATACATACATACATGCATTTCTTTAAGTATTTTAAATATTAATATAGCGGCTGGCGGCACAAAAGAAATTGTCAAGTGTATTCTGTCCGCTGCACATGCAAATGATATTTGATATTCTTTTAGTTATTAATATGCATGCCTGTAAAACAGAGAATACATGTACTGTTGTGTTTATAAAGGAATGTAATCATAGTTCACTACCCCTCCACCTTTTAAATGAATGTTCATATAATTTTTGTTTTATGGACATTCTTTTGCAAATTTTTGTTTTTTTTTTGTGTTTTGCGTCATTTAAATTTTGAAGAAATATTTATTATATATATGTATGCAGTCCGGACATACGTTTACATTAATTTTATTTAGTTTTATATAATTTAAGCCTATTTTTATGAACTACTTGTGTTTTATTTGTTTCCTTATCAACTATAGTTACATTATTTCTTAAGTATATTTTCTTAATTTTGTAAGGTCCTCTATATTGGGTTTCTAACTTATGGTCTGCTTCATTTTTAAGTAAAACTAGATCTCCTATTTTAAAATTATATCCTATTATTTCCTTATCGTAATTTAATTTTTGCCTAAGTTTATGTTTATTTAGTAGTTGTCTCTTATATGCTACTTCTAACCTAAATTTGGATTCCTTAGCATAGTTGTCTATATTATAGAGTGGAGTAATTCTATCTATTTCATTAAACTGTTGAAAAGAATTTGGCTGTTTTGCAAAAACTAGTTCATAGGGACAGTAATTATGTACTGTTGAAGGTGTTGTATTGAAACAGTAAGTGAAATATTTTAGCCATTCATCCCAATCCCTTTTATCAACTGTTATATAAGATCGTACGTATTCATTATAAGTTCTATGACTTATTTCAATTGTACCTAATGTCTGATGATGGTATGCAGTTGAAGTTAGTTTTTCTATTTTTAATATATTACATAGTTCTATCAATAATTCATTTCTATATTCTGTACCCATGTCCGAAATGAACGTCTTCATTGGACCATAGGTAAGTATAAAATGATCAAATATTGCTTTAGCGATTGTTTTAGCGCTTTTGTCTTGTATTGGTATAGTTACTAAATATTTATTTAAATCACATATTATTGTGATTGCGTATTAATTTCCAAATAATGATTTCGGAAACGGTCCTATTGTGTCTACGTACACCGTATCAAATGGTTTTGTTGGCGTTGGTGTCACAGTCATTGGACTTTTGTTATGTTTTAAAGTTTTAGAAGTTTGACATTTATGACATGTTTTCACGTATTTAGAAATGTCTTTGTACATATTTTTCCAATAGTAATCTCTTTTTATTTTTTCTAATGTTCTATATAGTCCAGAATGTCCTCCTTCTATGGGATCATCGTGATATTTCAGCATACTGGGCTTATCATTATTTTTATTTTCATCAAATTTATGCTGTTTATTTAGGGTATTACTATTCTTTTTTTTTCTGTATTGGTCATCGATCTAGTTGTGACTCTTAATATAGAACAAATTTTATTATTCATGTCTTTTAGGTCATTAATTGTAATTCGCGATAGAGCGTCAGCAACATAGTTATCTTTTCCCCTAATATATTCTACTGTAAAGTCATATTCTTCTAAATCGAGTCTAATTCTTTTCAACTTGGAGCTTGGGTTTTTCATTGAAAACAAATAAGAAAGTGGTCTATAATCAGTACGGACAAGAAAATGTTTTCCATATATATATGTTCTGAAGTGGGTAATTGCCCAATGAATTACAGTTAATTCTTGCTCAATGGTTGATTTGTTACTTTCTCCCTTTGTGAATGTTTTGGATGCATAAGCAATAGCTAAATGTTTATCTTCGTATTCTTGTGTTAAAAAACCAACACAGGAATCTTTACTTCCATCTGTTATTATACAAAACTCCTTGGCGAAATGAGGATATTGTAGTAAGGTTGGACTCATTAATGCCTTTTTGAGATATTTAAATGCAAAATCACAATCTTTCGTCTATTCAAAGGGTGTATTGTTCTTGGATAATTTTGTTAAATGTCTGGAGTATTCAGAAAAATTTTTAATGAATCTTCGATAGTAGTTACAAAAAGCTACTTCTTTCATGAAGAATGAACATTTTTCCGGATGTAATTTAATATTATACTTTCGACATAGATTGAAAACGATTTTTAAATTCGAAAGCATGTGCTTTTCGGAGCATCCCAATACGACTAAATCATCCATATATAGAAAGGCTTGGTCTGGTTTTAAACAACTGAAAGCAAGTTTCATAATTCGTTGAAAGGAATTGGGTGCTATTTTTAAACCATACGGTAATCCAGTAAATCTGTATGCACCATTGTTGGTCGAAAAAGCTGTTAAATTTCTGAAGTTTTTCTCCAAACTGATCTGGTGAAAGCCTGACATTAAGTCTAAACATGAAAAATATTTTGCAATACCAAGTTGGTCTAAGATATCATCGATTCTGGACAATGGGAATTTATCTACAATTAATTTTTATTTATTTGTCTGTAATCTATGACAAGTCTCCATCTTTTCTGGTCAGAGTTAGGAAGTGATTTATTTGGTACTAACAAGACTGGACTGTTGTATTCAGAATAGGAAGGTTCAATAATTTTATCGTCTATTAATTTTTTCACTTGTTTGCCAATTTCTTCTTTATGTGTATGTGGTACACGATAATTTTTGATATATACTGGTTCTTTATCTTTTATTCGCAACTTCTGTTCATAAAAATTATTAGTTGTTATTGTCTCTGATTCTAAACCGAAAATATCACTATATGTTGAACATAGTTCCGTTAATTGTAGTTTTAAATTGTTGTGGAAATTTTTTCTTTAAAATTTTTAATATTTCTGATTTTCTTTGTGATTTTTTGCTTAAATTTTCTGTGATAATATTATAATCAGAGATGTTTTCGGTTTTCATGTTACTTTGTTTGATATTAGTAATGGTGTTATTAGTGTTTAGAATACGAATAAATGCTTTGTCAGATTTAACTAATGTATTGGTATAAAAACACCTTGTTCAATTTCTTGAATTGGAATTAATATTTCGTTATTTGAATTGGTAAAATTTACTTGACGTATTAGTTCACATCTTGGAGGTACATTAATTTCATTGCAGTTATTCGTAATCGGTATATCTATTGTATGTGGTATATTAAATGGTCTAAGGATAAGGTAATCATTATCTTGGTTGAAATCTAATATACAATTGTATTTTTTCGCATGGTATCGGAAAATTATTATTTACTACCTGGAAGTTATGTGGTATTAAAAAGTTTTTAAATTTTAAATTGACAAATGTGTTTCCTATTGATTTGATATTACCTTGTCCTATTCCACTTAGAATAGTTGTTTTATTAGTGTTTATTTGGTTTAATTTAAAGAATTTTGATTTAATTAATGAAATGTCTGCGCCAGTGTCTACTAAGAGTGTGAGTGTAGTGTTAGTATTGCCTAATTTAATATTTATAAAGAAGCTCAAGTTTAGATTTAGATGGTAAATTTTTACTGATTTGATCCTAGGGGAAATTCGGAGTTTTCTGAATTGTTTTCATTTGATTCTGTTGCTCGTCAATAAAGGAGCGTAAATTTTCTGATTTTCCATCAACGTCTATAATCAACTTTGAAGCTGTATTTAAAAAGTCTACTACAGTTTGAGTCATTGTGGATTCAGTTATAGGCATAGAGATATTAAATGTTACACTTTCGTGTACTGAATTTGGCAGTTCAATTTGTATCGATTTTTTATCGGCTAGTTTTGAAATTCTGCTTGTGAGCTACTGTAAGTCTATTGTAATAAACATTAAATAAAACTCTTATTTCTTCTAATTTTGTAAGAATTGTTTGAAAATGATTGCTAATTGTTTCACTTTTAATTGGACACACTTATATGACCTTTCAAATTCTTCTTTTATAATTCATGCCTTATTTAAAATATCCTTCCATTCCATCATTGAATAAAAAAATTAGCTAAATCGTTTAATTTGGTTTTATTTTGTGTAAACTGTTTGCTTTACTAGCATCTTTCTTTTTCAAACTTTTATGGTCTGTTTTGTAAATTTTTAAAACAATGTTCAAAAGTGATAATATAGTTATAATTATTAGAGTTATTTCAATTAGTTTTAAATTAATTTTTTCCTGATCGACTTCTACCTCGTTTATTACGTTTGCATTTGGATTTTCTATTTTTGATTCTGTTTTACCCATTTTTGTTATGTTTAAAAGTCTTCTTTTAAAAATTTTTTCTTCATTAGGAAAAATTCTAACTCTACGTGTGTTTTATTAACTACGTCTTCTTTAGTGGGAGTTCCTTCTATTCCCAAAAGTTTTCACAAGTCTGTTAAACTCAAATTTACATTGCAAAATACGCAGGCAAATATTTAACAACATTTTATCACACCCTAATTCGCTTGCTCGTAATATCTTGAAGTTCACTAGACACATTCGCTTAAAAATGAAGGACACAGGGGCTCTAATACTTCACACTCCAGATGAAACTGCTGTGAAATGATAAACTCTTTAAATTTAGTTTAGTTTAGTTATGATAAAATCTTTAAATTTAGTTTAGTTTAGTTTTAGTTTAGCTCTTCGATGAGCGCTCATGGAATGTTCAAGTTTATCCTTTTTTGTTTTAATAAAATTGCATGTCTTATATACTACAGTAGTAGGGGATTGGGAGTCCTGGCGCCGATTAAAATTGTGAAATTTTATTTACCCAAATTTTAAAATTCTTGGAAATTTGTGAAATTTGATACCTACGAGGGTGGTTCAATAAGTCCGTCCAATTTTTTGTTTATATAAGGAGTTTTTTGTTTACATAAGGAGTTTTTTGTTTACATAAGGAGTTTTACTATTATTACTACATACGAGGGCGGTTCAATAAGTCAGGTTTTTTATGACCGTGGGAATTTATATGTCTGTATGTTTGTGGGGTGGATTAAGGGGTTTCATAAGATTAAGATTTCATAAGTATACATATATGCCGACGGGAAAATCATGAAAATGATTTTTCCTAATACCAACGGGAAAATCATAAGATGATTTTTCCTAATACCAATGGTGAAATAGTGAAAATTAATTTTTCCTAATGCCGATGGCAATGCATGCTAATTTCTCCTAGTGACTACGGCAAAACATGATTATTTTTTTCAAATGCCGACGGCAAAACATGATTATTATTTCCTAATACCAAAGGGAAAATTTCCGGTGTTGCCAGACTGTAGAAATTTGTTATCGTAATACTATATCAGTAATATCAGAGAAAATAGATTTGATGACTACTAGGCGATTCTCATGTGAATCGTGTTAATATGTATGTGCGATTGCCTCACGCTAATAAATTATTTATCATACCGACATTTTATGTTTAAAATGTTCTCATATATGTGAACACCCCAAATACTTGTGTGTGGGGGGTCCAGCTTGATTGTCGCTGGTAAGCATATCTTTTGTTTAAGAAATATATTTGTATGTATGTATGTATGAATGTATAAATGAATGTATGTATGTATGTATGTATGTATGAATGTATATGTATTTATGCATGTATGAATGTATAAATGAATGTATAAATGTATAAATGAATGTATGAATGTATAAATGTGCGATCGTGGGAACTTGTGCGTGGCATATTTTGTTAAATACATTTATATTTTGCAACGTAATCATTTTCTTTGTCTACGATTATTTTAAAGCAGAGGATTTTCAACTAAGTACAGTCATTAGCAGAGAAACAAAAAGTAGAAATTTGCAAGTAAGCATAGCTACTGCTACTATTTTTCGTATAAATACGCCAACTTTTCTAATCAACACATCAGTACTTTATTTTATTTAGCAGTATCATCAGTTGTGTTAAAGTGAAATAATAATAATAAAATAATTAAAAATTAGTTATTCAGGTTATATGTGTAATAGATGTAACAAAGTTTACAAATATCAAAAATCCTTTTTCGATCATCTTAAGACCCATAGTGTGCTGAATCAAGGGGTGGTAAGCGAGGGCACATCTCTTCAAAATCAGCAGCAGCAGCTAAACACTTTTCATCATCATCAGCAACAACCATATCTACAATACCCTCAATATCAACTACCAATGAGTTATCAGCAATACGTTATGCCTAACTGTTACCCTACACCAATGTCATGGAATAATCAGTTTTTGGGATCAGGAGTGCCAATGCAATATGAGCATTCAAATTACAATTATAATCCCAATTTGATGCAATGGCAACCTCTTAATTATTATCAACAAGAGAAGCAGCAACAACAACAACAAGCTCAACAACAAGGTGTGGATATCCATGGAGGGATTTTATACAACGATGCTATGGATATAAGTTTACCGGAAAGTGATAGAGAAGTAGAAGAAAGAAGAGAAGAAACTCTGCCAACCCCAATGAGAAGTCGAAGAGAATGTGAAATATTACAAAATATCGAAAGCCTTCAAAAATGATATCGCCACATACTAAATTCTAAATAAAAAAGATTAACTTCTCTTGGAAGAATTCAAAAATAAGAAAACAAAAATATTTTTATTGAGAGGCTTCAAATGAATTTAACTAAGCATATAATTATTAAATTTCATGTGAGTATTGTGGCGGAGTACATCAAAATTGTTGAAGAAGAATTGGAATTGTGCATAATATCACATGTAGCTAAAATGAGTTTGCTGACGAAGGCAGATAACATAGAAGAGTTATTCCGTAAACAGGTTGAGGAGATTTCAACCAAAATGTCCGAATTTGAAGAGCGAGATTCTGGTTGGACCTTGTCACGCATAGTCCGAGCAGAAATCAACATCAACAAATCGTCGCTCGTCAAAGGCTCGAATTGGATATCCACACCTCAAAAATTAGAAGGAAGAAAAGCTTGCATCAATATACAAAACAGCGATGCATATTGTTTCAAGTGGTATCTGATTGCTGCAATGGATACCACAAAATACGATAACCCAAAACGTTACAGTTCGTATAATATCCCTGACATTGCTGCAGAGACGATTGTTACGCGAAATGGTGTAGCGTTAAATTTAAAAAATTTAATGTACCCATTAGCACTAAACAAAATCAAGGAGTTCGAGGTGAATAATCCAGCAATAAGTGTGAACGTATTTGGGTATGATGAGGGAGCAAATCGATCATTGGTCCTTATTATGTGACCAAAGATGAGAAAATAAATCATGTGAACTTACTGCTTTTAGAGAATGGTGAATGTCATCACTACATATTGATAAAGAACATATCAAGGTAAGTTAAAAAATTATTCAACTCTTTATTTTAAGAATACATATACTTGCTGTATACTTTTTATAAAATATGAACGGTTTATTTATAAACTTTTTTCTATTTTTATTTTTTATTATTCACAGACTTTTACAGAAGCAGACTACCAGGAATGGACACAAACCTATTTTCTGCAATAGCTGTCTCCAGTACACTCATAGCGAGAGTGGAATGACTAACCATAAGGGGGAATGCGGCAAAATCGTTACAACTATGCCAACAGGTGCGGATGCTATCCTACAGTTTAAGGGGCATCAGAGAAAAATGGATGTGCCCTTCGTAGTATATGCGGACTTCGAATGCATATTAGAAGACATTAGTGATAGTGTAAGTAGTAAAATCAGTCTTATCAAAAAGCACACTCCTTGTGCATTTAGCTATTATATTAAGTGTCTCCATAGCAGTAAGTTAGATAAGTTAAGGATTTATACAGGGAAAGATGCCTCAAAAAAATTCGTGAATATTTAATTAAAGATTGTGAGGATATTTATAATAATTATTTAGTAAATAATAGGCAAATGGATACTTTATCCCCTTCTGATATTTATAATTTTTATAGTGCGATGAATTATCACATTTGTCAAAAATGTCTAGGGAAAGATCGCGTTAGAGATCATTGTCATATTAGTGGTAAATTTAGAGGTGCAGCCCACAATAACTGTAATTTAAATTACCAAATCCCCAAGTTTATACCAGTTTACTTTCACAATTACTCAAATTATGACTCACATCTTTTTATTAAAGAACTAGGTGAAATTTCAATGCAACTGAAAGTACTCCCTCTCAATAAGGAACTTTATATATCCCTCTCCCAATTTACAGAAATGAGCGACGGTCATAAGCTTGAAATAAGATTTCTTGATACAATACGGTTTATGGCTGAGAGTTTGGAATCATTAGCCTTCAATTTGTCGGATAATGATTTCAGCACTATAAGGTCCTTATTTCAGTCAGAAAAAGAATTTCAGCTTATTAAGAAAAAAGGTATTTTCCCCTATGAGTACCTAATTTCATTCCAAAAATTAGATGAATGTCAGCTGCCTTCACGCAGTGATTTCTTTACTAAGTTGAACAATAAAGAGTGTTCTTTAGAGGAATACTCACATGCTGTAGAGGTATGGAATACTTTTGGTTGCAAAACTATGAAAGGTTACATGGAATTTTACTTAAAAACAGATGTCCTCTTACTGACAGATATTTTCGAGAACTTTAGAAAAGTTTGTAAAGGTATTTATGAGCTGGAGCAAGTCAATATTATACAGCACCTGGACTTTCCTGGGATGCAATGCTCAAATACACAAAAATTGAATTAGAATTATTGACAGACATAGACATGTACAATTTTATGAAAAAAGGTATACGTGGGGGAATCGTACAGTGTAGCCAAAGATATTCGAAAGCGAATAACAAATACTTGGAAGATTTCGATAAAGAGAAGCCCTCAGAATTTCTCGTCTATTTAGACGCTAACATATTGTATGGTTGGGCGATGTCGGAATATCTTCCTCATGGTGGGTTCAGATGGTTATCGCAAGACGAGCTGAATCTGGATCCACACAGCATAGCTGATAATGGAACAGACGGTTATGTATATGAGGTCACGTTGGATTATCCCTCTCATTTACACGACTTGCATAATGACCTTCCTTTTTGCGCTGAAAATAAAAAAGATATGCAAGCGAAGTATAACAAGTTCATAACCGATTTCTCTACAAAGCAATCATACGTGATATACTTTAGAGTTCTCAAACAGTGCTTAGAATATGGCTTAGTTTTAAAGAAAACTCATCGTATTCTAGCATTTAAACAATCTCCATGGTTAAAAGGCTATATTTACCTAAATACCAGATATAGGGCCACTGCTAAAAATGCTTTTGAAAAAAACTTTCAAACTACTCAATAATGCAGTGTATGGTAAAACAATGGAAAATGCGGATAAGAGGAGAGATGTTAAAATTGTCAATAGTTGGGCCAGAACAAATCGGAACTATTTGGAGGCACAAGATTGGATATCAAAACCAAATTTTCATAGTTTATCTATATTTTGTGAAGATCTGGTAGCTATCGAAATGAATAGAGTCAAAACCTGCTACAATAAACCAATTTACTTAGGATTTTGTGTACTGGAGCTTTCCAAATGGAAAATGTATAATTTCCATTACGGGTACATGCAACCTAAGTTTAAGACAAAACTCTCATTAAATTATATGGATACGGACTCTTTTATATATTCAATAAAAACGGACGACTTTTACGCTGACATAAAAAATGACATGCAAGAACAATTTGATACATCGGACTATCCTACAGACAATATTTATAATTTTCCACTAGTAAATAAAAAAGTAATTGGTATGATGAAGAATGAGAATTGCGGTAAGATAATGACAGAGTTTGTTGGGCTGCGATCAAAAATATACTCATTTAGTGTACAGAACCGAAATGACACTAAAAAATCGAAGGGGGTAAAGAGAGCCATATTAGATAAATATAGTTTAGCTACTTATAAAAATTGTTTATTCAATAAGACTAATGTATATGATAATATGTTAACATTTAAATCTAAGCTGCATCAAATATATACTAGTGAATTAAGTAAGGTAGTCTTAAGTTATGGAGACGATAAGAGAAAAATTAGATCAAATAACATTAACACATATGCATGGTATCATTTTCGTATTAAGGAAACTAACCCTGAATACGAACTTGACATGTTGCTAGATGAGATTGCTAGAATGCAAGAAAATTGTTAAAATTAATTAAAAATTAATGTATACAATTTTAGTTATTAAGAAAAATTATATTATTGTTAAAATCTTAGTTATTAAGAAAAATTCTTTTATTATAAAAATTATTGTACATAAAATCTTAGTTATTAAGAAAAATTATTGTAAATAAAATCCTATTTATTTATTAAGAAAAACTATTGTACATATGTAAATGAATTTTTAAGAAAACGTTTTAAATAAAATATTGAAAAAAGAATGAAAATGTGAATGGTGTTTATTTTTTTATTGGCTTTACTTCGTTGAATCAAAAAAATTTTTATTTTTGCTTATTTGCAAATTCTTGTTCTCATATCGCTTAAACATGCACAGTCTTGTTTTCTTTGAGAGGTTCTGCACAAGAAAAATTGAATTTCACAATATTATGAAATTCCATTAAATTTCATTAGATATTTTCATAAGGACCAAAAATTTAGATAATCGGATAAGTCCTTATATTTTTCACTACATACAAGTTTCTGTTATTTTCTATTCGAACAGATGATTCCTAATTTTCCTTTAGAAAAAATATTACAAAACAAGGAATATTTTAATAATACAATTTTATTTTATTATATTTTATTTGATTTATGTTAATAATACCATTTAATTTAATTTCTTAAATATTTTATTTATAATGATGGAAACATTTCATAGTATCCAATTATTAGATGTTCTAATATACTTTTCCGTAAAAAATATATTGTACATCTACAAGTAACTGGTCCTTCCTCACAGTTCGGATCGTACCATGGGCAGTTTCCAAAATGCCCTTCTGTGTTGTCTTCATCTTCTATTATGCCATATTCTTCGTTCTCATCCAGCATATTTTGGAAAAATTTTATCATCTCCCAATGATCAAAAAGCCTGAAGCTTTCAAAATCTCTTATAAATTGGTTTAGAGTACGTCTAATTTGGCTCATTTGATTTGCTGATAAATGAATGATGATGAATGTTGGAAGGTTTTTTTAAGACTAATTTGCTCTTTAAATTTTTCAAATATCTATACTATCATCTCTATTCCATATTTATTTTTAGCACTCTATCTCTCTCTAACCCTTTTCTCTCTATAACTATCTCTTTCTCTCTATCACTATCCCCCACTTATTCACTATTTCACCATAATTATTTTCGATTAGCCTTCTTGAAGTCATCATTCCAGTTAAACATTCAAAGTGAGAAGAACTAAATAAAAAAAAAATGGACTCCACAACAAATCTAATTTCAAAATTTAATTCTCTAAACAACAAAACCTTAATCCACGTAAAGGAGCTTGACACGTCCATGAAATATACTATTCGAAATGTGACACGTGTAACAACAAAATATGGAGCAACACTAACAGTTGAAATGGATAAACATATAATGTTCCTGCCTAAACGATATAATACTTTAACAGATGACGATATTAAATATCTCTCGAGCGGATCATATTGCCTAAGTAGAGAAGGTGAAGAAAACCTAATCGTTGAGAATGAGCTGAGTGAATTTCTAATACAAAATTCCCAATATCCTGTCTGGCAATAAATTATATTAATTAGGTTTTTTAAATTATGAATAAAAAGACATTAAAGAGTTTTGTAAAATATAAATGTTTGTGCTTTTATTTAATATTTTCAGTTATTTCATAAAGAAATTTAAGACATAAATGTCCACAGGTAAATGTATTAAAATTCTGATGTTGATTAAGTTGTATTTTATATTTGTACCAAGATATTTGACTACTTCTGAAGGAGGTTGTAAGTTTCCAAAGCTGTCGAAATATTCTTTTTCATTGATGTTTTTATAATATCCTACCCAAGGTGTACCAGGTCCTGTTGATGCATCTAAATTGATTATTCCACATTCAATTTTCTTTGTTCGTTTTGGTAGAGTATTCAACGTGAAAACTCCTCTAAAACGGTTTAGGTCCACATCAGAAAGTGGTATGTTGGGCAGCATCTCTAAGAGTTTTTTGATTCCTCTTTATGAACTAAACAATAACCCTTTTTATATGGTTTTAAGCAGGGACCGTAACGGTTATAATTTTTATTTTAAAAATTACTTTTTAATCGTTATTTCTTGAGTTTTATTTATTCCTCACAAAATAATAGTTATTTTGTGACTTTTATTTATTCCTCACAAAATAAGAGTTATTTCTTGATTTTTATTTATTCCTCACAAAATAAGAGTTATTTTTTTGACTGCTTTGTTTGTGTTTTCAATATAAATAGCCAAGCAAGAATTTTTACATGGCTTCTATGAACTGGCAGTAAATAAAATATAAAAAAATAACTCAGTGTTTTTGTAAATAAAATGAAAAATAGAGACTTTAGTATAGATTCTGCATATATTCGTACAATAATTTTTTCCTTTTGAAATTTGTATGAAAAACATATTGTTTGTAACGAATTGTCATTATTTTTCATACAATTTGGAAACATGTAGAAATGAAATTTTTTACAAAATATGCCTATTTAAATTGAAAAAAAAAACAAATTTGATATTTTTTATTACAAATAATTTTATTTCATTTACAAAAACAACCAATTTATAAGAAAGTGAGTTTGTTTTTTGCTAAGCTTTCACGCCCAAGCCGCTCATCTGGTTTTAAAAATTCTTTCACCAATGGAAAGCTACATTACCAGCGTCAAATATAAGATATTTTTATCCGGTTTGGAACCGGATTTCTTATATTTGGTACGGATTTTGTCCGAAAAACACATTTTTGTGCTGGTTAGGGTTTTAAGACCGGTTCTTATGTATTTTATAATTAATTTGTTGCATAACATAAAAATATTTTTTGATTTGTCAAAATTTTTTAATGTACTAAATATCTCAACACCTTCATAATTAACACATAAGAGTTACCAGCTTGATAAATGAAACTTGATAAATGAAAGAAAAATGAAATGTCATATGGGATTTAGCGAATAAAATAAAAACTTCGGCCAATTGGGTGGTCTAATGTACATGAATTTAATAAATTTTACTCTTTGTGAAGAATGATGCAACGCAAAAGTCTTCTGACTTACCATCATCTTCAAACGCTGAAACACCAGATGCTTTACCGTCGTCTGAAGACACAAACACGTGTTCATTATTAAACGAGTTCTTAAACTCTATTGAAGTAAATTCAGAGGATGAAGACTCGGATGGTGATCTGGAGGAGGAAATGAAAAGGGCGATAAGCGAAATAGACAATTACAATCCTAAGCCCATTGACGTGGATGCAGATGTAATGAAATATTGGGAGGAAAAAAATATATATATCCATACCTGCACAGATTGGCACAGGTTTTGCATAGCACGCCAGCAACACAAGTCTCTGTAGAAAGAGCATTTTCTGCGCTAAAATTAATATTGACAGATTTAAGATCGAATTTATCGCCAGAGTCCATGCAAAAACTCTTATTTGTTAAATTAAATTAATTAATAAACACATTTTAAAAATGACTTTTATTTTCTGAGGAATAAATAAAAATCAAAAAATAACTGTTATTTTGTGAGGAATAAATAAAAGTCACAAAATAACTCTTATTTTGTGAGGAATAAATAAAAGTCACAAAATAACTGTTATTTTGTGAGAAATAAATAAAAATAAAAAAATAACTCTTATTTTCTGAGGAATAAATAAAAATCACAAAATAACTGTTATTTTGTGAGGAATAAATAAAAGTCACAAAATAACTCTTATTTTGTGAGGAATAAATAAAAATCAAGAAATAACTCTTATTTTGTGAGGAATAAATAAAAATTAAAAAAATAAAAATCATTGCATCTATAGGTAGTCCATGTAACATGGAGTATTGTGGTATATTCCTTGTGCCCGTAGCTCTTCTCTATTATTGTGATTTTTTCAGTTTAAATTTGGAAAATAATCGTTATTTGCTATCCCTGGTTTTAAGTAAAGTCCTTTTCCAACTGCTATAGACTCCATCGCTCTATTATGTCTAGGTGCTTCATCAAGTTGATTTTTAGCATTCTTTGCTGCATTTACAGCTTTAGCTATAGCAGCACCTCCAGATGTTAGACTACCAATTGCACCCAGAGCAGTTAAAATCGGTATTAGAGTTAAAAACACAAATTTTTGGAACACGTATTACACGTGGTACTATAATTTGAGACTTTCTTCCTTTTAATGACTTGTTAATAGTTTTCGTGCAATTTTAATAGCTGAGTTAATATCTAATGGGTTTTCTTTTTTTAGTATTTTTGTTGCAGCTCTAATTGATGTTCTAAATAGTGTTTTAACATTTAGTTTGTTCTTTTTAACATTTTTCTTTTTCTCCACACCTATACCAAATTTTGTTTTGGCTTTCATTGCGTTAGTAACCATATATGCAAATGATTTTTCAGCAAGACTACTATCTTTTGATAAAACTCGATCCCAAGCGGAGTTTTCAAGTATTTTATCAGCTTTATGTCTGGTACTTAAATCCTTATTTTTGAAATAAGCAATATCGTGATTTTTACACGCAGAGTCCAATAAATTAATTCCTTTATCACCTCGATTTAAACGTTTTTGTAGTTTTGTTCCAGGTCCATAGTACTGATATCCAGGTAGAGAGTTTATTATTTTGTCTACTAGACCTCCTCCATCGACGGTGTTTTTATGACTAAAAGTTTTCTGATATCGTATAACCATATTATCTAATTTTTCCTATATAAGAGCTAATATATATGAAATGCATTTAGTTATAAAAATGCAGTTAGTAAAACAACATAAAAATATTTTAGTTCGTAATATTGATGATTCAGCGAACATCAGTTCAAAAATAAAGCATAGTCCTCTCTTACCAAATTCTATTCGTGCTCTAATAGTGGGACCATCAAATTGTGGAAAGACTAATGTTATGATTGGCTTGCTAGAAAGTCCTAATGGACTCAAGTTTGAAAACATCTATTTATACTCAAAATCTCTCTATCAACCTAAATATGAATACCTAAAGAAACTAATTTCACCAATTAAAGATATGGGGTATTATACATTCACCGATAATGAATCAGTTATTCCACCTGACGAAGCTAAAACTAATTCAATTATGATATTTGATGATGTTGCATGTGAAAAGCAGAATAATATACGTACATATTTTTGTATGGGGCGACAGGGATGTTGATTCATTCTACCTGTGTCAAACTTATACCAGAATTCCCAAGCATTTAATAAGAGACAATGCAAATGTTATTATAATGTTTAAGCAAGATGAGACAAATATGAAGCATGTTTATAAGGATCATGTTGCCAGCGATATGAGCTATGAAAAGTTTCAAGAAATTTGTCGAGAATGTTGGAAGGATAAATGTGGATTTTTGATGATAAGCAAAGATAACGAATTAAACGATGGTCGCTACAGAAAGCAATTTGACTATTTCATAACTATATAAGCAACTACTTATAAAAAATTACCTTTAGTTATTAATCTAACATTAAACTTGGTACATCTATTTGCTATAACCTCATCTGATACCTGATAAGCTGATCTGAAAACCAGACCAGGTCCTGATAAGCTGATGTGAAAACCAGACCAGGTCCTTATAAGCTGATCTGAAAACCAGACCAGGTCCTGATAAGCTGATCTGAAAACCAGACCAGGTCCTAATAAGCTGATCTGAAAACCAGACCTGGTCCTGATAAGCTGATCTGAAAACCAGACCAGGTCCTAATAAGCTGATCTGAAAACCAGACCAGGTCCTGATAACCTGGTCTGATAGCTGATACCTGATCTAATAGCTGATACCTCTTATTTGCTAAACATGGATGAGAAAATTTTAAAACAGTTGGTGTTGACAAGAAATGTCTTGAAGAAAAAGCTTCGTAGTATAAAAACTGGTGAAATAGATACACGTGAACAACTAAGAGATACATTTAAACCTATAACAGAACCACTTAAAAAATTCATAAATAGTTCTAAAAATAATGAAAGCATTCCCATGAAAGAAGAAAGTAAAATGAAGACAGAAGTTGAAAATAATACAAGTTTTAAACCTGAAAAAACATCAGTCAAGATAGAGACAAGTACACCAAAGAAACTAGCAGAAGGAACAATATTCGATAATACCATCTTGTTTAATGATGCTAATACTGTGAATGATGATGACGATGATGAAGATGATTTTTACTCACAGACTTCCAATACAGAAGATACTTATACTGACTTATCAGTCTTGGAAGGAAGAAATGATTTAGATACAAACTATGGTCCACATAAAGATTTCAATAATGAATGGAAATTTGGTGATAGTAACCTTAAACTTAATGAAGATAAAATACAAGTTGGTGGTCAAATATGGGCTCTAACACCAGGACTATTTTCTCTAATGTTTCATAAAATACCAAAAAATTATGATAAATTTGAACTCGAAATCTATAAAAAGATTTTAATTACTACTAATGCATATAGATGGGACTATAAACCTGATGGTCAAATTAAAGGTACTAGAGGATATAAATACAAACATATTATTAAGAAATTTATTGACGAGAAAAATCAAAAAAATTTAGCCGAATCAACAGGATCTAAGCCAAAGGTAGTTATTTAGGTGATGGAATGATGGAATTTAACGCCCATAAGCCAAACTATATATACTGGGACGATCCAAATGAGTTAGTAGATCGTCTTCGACTACTGCTTGCGTCACAAGGTGCAGGTCATACTAATCACAATAACGAGATTGTATCAATTATTGAAGAACTACGTGAAGCAAATATAATACATTAACTTTAATAAAGTATATAAAGTATGTCTGTTGATAAATTTGGACATTATTTAAACGATACTAGCAGCATAATTTCTTTGAAAAATGCACTTAAACTGCTGGGGTTCTTTATGGATACGAACAACAACATTGATGTCCAAAACAAAAGAATCAAAAATGTTGCAAAAGCTCTGGAGGAAAACGATGTTATCAATAAATTGTTTCTGCAAACTCAAATCGAAAAATTAGAAGAGAAATTATTAACATACTTTAAGGAAGAAAATACTATAATTCGAGAAGATATTCAAATGCAAATTGAGGAGCTACAACGCAAAATAAAATTAGATACAGAAGAAAAATATAAAATTCAAAAAGATATTCTACAAATTTAAACATCCTTTGAAGAACAAATT
The DNA here is from genome assembly GCA_936439885.1 of Nowickia ferox. Classification (NCBI taxonomy): domain Eukaryota; kingdom Metazoa; phylum Arthropoda; class Insecta; order Diptera; family Tachinidae; genus Nowickia; species Nowickia ferox. The sequence continues at coordinate 44,557,111 of OW387025.1, forward strand.
GAACAGCTTAATGAGAAAATTTATAGATTGGAAAATTACATGTTTGTATCAATAGCTGAAAGTGTGTCAAGTAGATCACAACACTCTCCAAAAAATCTGTAAAACAACTTAATGTCTTCAAAAAGAAATTTAGTAAACGCACAGCATAAGCAAGCTCGAAAAGTTTTTATGCGTCGTAGAGTTGTATTGAAAGGAATAGATGATCTTTGGAAAGCTGATTTAGTTGAAATGGGGATCTATTCTAGAGAAAACAGAAATTATCGATTTTTGTTAACTGTAATTGACACATTTTCAAAATTTGCATGGGCAGTACCATTAAAAACTGAAACTGCACTCGAAACAACCAAGGCGATGAAAAATATTTTTTAATTAGGACGAGTACCAAAAAACTTACAAACAGATGATGGTAAAGAATTTTTCAACAAACACTTTGGAAAATTAATGGATAAAAACAACATTAATCACTACTCAACATATAGCAGTATGAAAGCATCAATAGTAGAACGATTTAACAGAACATTGAAAGGAATGATGTGGAAAGAATTTAGCTTTAATGGTTCATATAAGTGGATTGATATATACAAAGATTTAATTAATGCATACAATAGAAAAGTTCATCGCACCATTAAAATGTCTCCGATTAAAGTCAACTCAACAAATGAGCAAAAGCTACTAAATACAGTATACAGTCATTTGAAGATGTATAAAATGTCGAAATTTAGTGTAGGAGATCATGTACGCATAAGCAAATATAAGCATACATTTGAAAAAGGTTATACTCCAAATTGGACTACAGAAATTTTCACAATTACAAGAGTTCAAAATACAAATCCTACAACATTCATATTAGATGATTATCTTGGTAATCCTATTAAAGGTGGATTCTATACTGAAGAACTTTCGAAAACTAGATATCCAAATACATATCTAGTTGAAAAGGTTCTTAAAACTAAAGGAAAGGAGGCATACGTTAAATGGTTGGGATTTTCTAATCAACACAATTCTTGGATAAGTAAGAATGAAATATTATAGCTGAATACCATCATCAACAATAGCAGTAATATTAAGAAACTAATGTTAATTTTAAAATAAGAAAATGAAATAAATATGTAAATTATGCATATAAACCATACTGTGTACTAAACTTTATTTAATTGTAATCAGTCTGTTATAATGTCAATAACACTTACTCTGAGCTCTAACTCATCAGAATTATCTGCTAGTTACTTTCCTCCTATTGAATTACATGGTGCATATGAGTGTGCTCTAACTGATTTTCATTCATACAACAGCATTCCAAATGTAGACACCTACAACAATATGTTTCATATAGGGGAACATACAATTGAAATACCAATTGGATCTTACGAATTGAATGATATTGTAGATTTTATACAAGAGCAACACAGAAGACTCTGTCCAGAAAATAAGATTTTTATTGAAGCCAATAACAATACAGTGCCAGTTAAAGTTAATAGTTCCAAAGATCCTGTATATTTTAATAAAGACAACACAATTGGAAAACTTTTAAGATTCAATGGCAAAATCCTAACACCAAACAAATATTATTACTCAGATCTTCCAGTTAATATTTTTAAAGTGAATCTCTTGCGAATTGAAAGTAGTATCGCTATTAACACATATATGAATAACTCCAAATCGCATACACTTCATGAATTTCCGATTAATGTGCCTCCAGGCTATAAAATAGATGAGGTTCCAAGAAATCTCATCTATTTACCTGTGAACACCAGAGAGATAAGTTCACTAACGCTGCGAGTAGTTGATCAACACGGTGATTTAATTAATTTTCGAGGAGAGGAAATTACAATACGAATACATTTGAGGTCAACTAAATAATGCTAATATACAACACAAATACATTGAAAAATAAAGCAGTAACAACAACAAGAACATTAAAGTGACCACTTCAACAGAAAGCACTAACAACATCAAATGAAAATTTTCTAAAGTCCTTGAATTTTAAATTGAAGACAAAATGAGTTCAATAATAGATGTCTTAGATAAACCTTACTCTGATAAGAATATAATCAAAAAGGATTATCATAATATGTACCATACTTACAATCTTACAACAATAATGATGAAATCAGAATTTCAATACAAAATCAAGATTTATACGTGCTACCCAGTGAGAGCTACATTTATGTAGAGGGGTTTGTGGCCGATGATAATGCCCCTCAATCTTCCTCTTCAGAGAACTTTAAATTAAAAAACAACTTTGTAGCATATCTATTTGATGAAATTCGCTATGAGCTCAATGGAATTGAAATTGATCATACAAGATATTTAGGAGCCACGAGCACCATAAAAAACTTGGTTTCTCTATCACCAAACGAAAGCAATGTAATGCAAAATGCTGGATGGAACAAAATTGACGATGTCACTCTTGCAAATGGATTTTTCAATTTCTATGTACCTCTAAAAATGCTTCTAGGATTCGCTGAAGACTACAACAAAGTTATATTAAATGGAAAACATGAATTGATACTCTTGCGCAATAAGAATGACGAAGATCTTGTACTCTCGACTATTTCTACTGAAAAAGCTAAACTTACAATTTCACTCATCTCATGGAGAATACTTCATGTTCAATTATCTGACCTTAGCAAATTGAATATGATTAAAATTATTAACAATGGTGCTTCTATACCCATGGCATTTCGCAGTTGGGATTGTCATATTCATCTACAATTAAACACAGTAACTAACCATATAGAATAGAGAACGCCCCCGTTTTGTGTTGATTGCTTTTCAACAAGAAAATAAGTTTGTTCATTGTGATTTGACTAATTTAAAAGTACATTTAAATTCAGTGTCATACCCGTATGATGATCTAAACATAAAATTTAAAAATGAACGTTATGCAATTCTATATGATATGTATCTAAGATTCCAACAAAGCTACTATATGAGAGAATCTGAACCGCTTCTAACTGCATCAGAGTTTAAGACAAAAGCTCCTATTATTGTAGTAGATGTCAGTCATCAGAATGAATCACTCAATAATGGACCGATTGATATAAAAATAGAATTTGAAACAGCAACTAATATTGCGGCAAAGACATCAGCTTACTGCATTCTTATTCATGATCGTATAATAGAATATATACCCATCAAAGGACAAGTTCGAAAAGTGTTATAAATTGAATAATATGGAAAATAACATAATTTTTATAGACGTACAAGGTTTAAAAACTAATTCAAACGATTTCATCGCAAAAGAAGTAGCGATTGTTTTCAACAATTATGAATATAACAACACCATTTGATATTAAATGCTTATCAATAAAAAAGCAAAAAGAAGCAAAGTGGCTAACAAAAAACTATCATCACCTAAGCTGGACTGCTGGATCAGTTTCATTTCATAGCGTTTGCAATTTTTTTAAAAGCCAACGCAAGATGTTCTAAAATTTACGTAAAAGGTGAAGAAAAAAGACTATGGTTGGAAAAAATGTTACACCGAAAAATTTCTAACGTTGAGGGTATAGGCTGCATAAACTTTTAACAAATGGAAATCAAGTATCCAGAATATTTTTATTGTAATTATCATAAATTTGGTGTATGCGCATTAAAAAATGCTATTTTACTAACAAAAGAAATGTCTTGCTTTAAATGACCTTTTTACTTTTTAAAATATTAATGTACATATGTATAATTATAAAATTTAAAAAAATTTTAAACAATAAATGTATACAAAATAAAAGAATGTACAAGTGTTTTCTTATTTCAAATACAAACTACATAAAGGGAATAGAAGGACGTGGTGAGGAGGAGAAGTTAACTTTTTTGCTTACTTGCAAATTTCTACTTTTTGTTTCTCTGCTGATGACTGTACTTAGTTGAAAATCCTCTGCTTTAAAATAATCGTAGACAAAGAAAATGATTACGTTGCAAAATATAAATGTATTTAACAAAATATGCCACTCAAAAGTTCCCACGATCGCACATTTATACATTCATAGATTCATACATTCATTTACACATTCATACATGCATACATTCATTTATACATTCATACATGCATACATACATATACATTCATACATACATACATCCATACATACATACATACAAATATATTTCTTAAACAAAAGATATGCTTACCAGCGACAATCAAGCTGGACCCCCCACACACAAGTATTTGGGGTGTTCACATATATGAGAACATTTTAAACATAAAATGTCGGTATGATAAATAATTTATTAGCGTGAGGAAATCGCACATACACATTCCCACGATTCACATGAGAATCGCCTAGTAGTCATCAAATCTATTTTCTCTGATATTACTGATATAGTATTACGATAACAAATTTCTACAGTCTGGCAACACCGGCAATTTTCCCTTTGGTATTAGGAAATAATAATCATGTTTTGCCGTCGGCCATATTTCACCATTGGTATTAGGAAAAATCATCTTATAATGTTCCCGTTGGTATTAGGAAAAATCATTTTCATGATTTTCCCGTCGGCATATATGTATACTTATGAAATCTTAATCTTATGAAACCCCTTAATCCACCCCACAAACATACATACATATAACATCCCACGGTCATAAAAAACCTGACTTATTGAACCATCCTCGTATGTAGCAATAATAAAAAAAACTCCTTATGTAAACAAAAAACTCCTTATGTAAACAAAAAATTGGACGGACTTATTGACCACCCTCGTAGGTATCAAATTTCACAAAATTCCAAGAATTTTAAAATTTGGGTAATTAAAATTTCAAAATTTCACAATTTTAATCGGCGCCAGGACTCCCAATCCCCTACTACTTACTACTTATGAGAATAACCTAGATTGCATAAATGAGTGATTTGCTAAAATGCACTCAATATCTTATTTATATTCTTATGCCTATTTAATATACATTTTACCAGTCTATCATAAATTTTAGCCGCTAGCCAAAATTTATGATTGAGTGGTTATTAATTTAATTTTAAAAATTTCATGGGAAAATTAAATGTTATATGATCTATTTAAAACAATAAATTATTTTCCCATCGTGGACGGTTAAGTGCGCCACATACACAACAATGTACGGTATGTTTACAAAAACAATTATACATACATACATGCATTGCTTTTAGTATTTTAAATATTAATATAGCGGCTGACGGCACAAAAGAAATTTTCAAGTGTATTCTGTCCGCTGCACATGCAAATGATATTTGATATTCTTTTAGTTATTAATATGCATGCCTGTAAAACAATGAATACATGTATTGTTGTGTTTATAAAGGAATGTAATCATAGTTCACTACACTGCTTGAAAATGTTTTATTTTTTGCCTTGCACGACTCTAATGTATTATTAACTATTATCACTAGTTTATGTCCGACACTGGTCGGGCCTAATAATTATATTTAGATTTTTTTAATTTATTTATTAATTCAGAATCAAGCCTTTAAGGCCAAATATGATTCATATTCTACTCACAAAATAATAGTAATTTGAGTTTATTAAATAATAAAATAACGGGTAACAAAACTATTTACATAGTATTTAAATTTCAAGATAAAGCAGTAATATAATTATAAACAAAAGAGAAACATTGTATATGTAGACATATGTATGTAATTATATGTTTAATGTATTATAAAAATTTTCTTGCAAAAACAAATAACAGCAAAAGAAGATATTAATTGCAGCAGTCATAGTGTTGAAGCAGAAAAAAAAATTTTTAACTTACTTTTAAAGGTAGCATTTGGGAAGGGGATTCCAAGCTCTAGTAATTCTCACATGCAGCGATCTTTCATATATTGAGGAAGCTATGCGGTGACACACTATCTGCGGATTTCTACTTGATCTTGAAAATGTAAAACTATACACCAAGTATCTAGGACAATTCATCATTATGGTCTTTCGAAACAGACATAATATTCTTAACTTAATGAAATTTTCAAATGAAAAACCAATAAAATCTATAACATAAGCAGAGACATGAGTTCTAATTTTCAATTTATATACAAATCTAATAATACGATTAAAAATCAAATGAATTTTTCTTAGGATAGTGCTGTTGGTACCCGGAAACACTTCTAAGGCGTAGAGCACTTGGGACATTAAAAGTGCATTTGCAACGTTTTTCCTCACACGAAGTGGTAAATACAAATCCTGCATATACAGTCTTCTGAGGGTGGCATTCACTTTAGCGCAGACATGATCAATATGTTTCGAAACATTAAACTTATTATCTAGAATAATACCAAGACACTTCATTTCCTCAACAAATTTTAAATCAGATCCATTAAGAGAGAAACTGAAATCTTCAGCATTACACCCGAAACACATGGCTGTGGTTGTTTCTGGATTAATATTCAATCCATTCTCCACAAGTTACATAATTTAATTATTAACAAAGAATGCCTAACCATATCAAAGGCCTTGGACAGATCCAATGAAATCAATATACTGTAATTTTTCTCATTTATATTACGCCTTATTGAGTCTGTTAATCCACCCAGTAGTGCCTTAGTACTATGATTCCGCATGAATCCTGACTGATTCGGATGACATAAGTTGTTCTCATCAATATAATCTAACATCTGGTCCTTCATTATGTGCTCAACAATTTTGGATAAAATAGGCACAATGGAGATAGGTCTTAAATTATTTAACAAATTTGAATTTCCCTTCTTACTTATAGGTATAACACGTGTTATCTTCCAAATCTTTGGATAACTAGACGTTAGAAAAATATTGTTAATGATGTGGGTTAATGGGGAACAAATATATGGATTCAGAGGCAGTCCATCATGACCTGATGCATTTGAACGTATTTTAGAAAGAGCAAGATAAACCTCGTGCTCCTATACTGGACGAAAAGAGAAAGTATTATCTGCGTCATAGCCTAATTCAGGTTTGCTGGTCTATCGACTGATTAGATATAAATAAAACTATTCACCTCATTTAGATCAATATCTTCAAAAGAATCTCTACCCACCACACACCCTTTATTTCTTAATAAGCCCCACATTTGCTTAGTATCCAAACTATTAAAAATTTGCGAGCATGTCACTCTTTTTGCACGTCGTATAACATTTTTAGTTCTATTCCTTACGTTGCTTTTCTAATTAGCCTCAGTGCGGTTGTCCAGAAAAGCTCTATACGCAAGATCACGAAGAGAAATATTATATGTAATCTCATAAGAGTTGAACCACTCATTACCATTCTTGTTACAGATTTTAAATCTTTTAATTGGAACCAAATCATGTAACCTAAGCACATTATTCATAAGGGCGGAAGGTTGTGTATCAACATCATTACAACCAAAAACCTGATCGTAGTTGCATGACAAAGCAACTTCATTTAAAATATTGAGATCAATAGCGGCATAATTACGGCATTCCACAAAAGTTTCACTCCGACGGAAAGGGAACTCGAAAGCAGAAAAAATAAAGGCATGTCTGCTAATACCTGGAAATTGCATTTGACCGGCATTCATACACCTCAAATTGGGACTTAATAAAAAGAGATCAAGTAACGATGTACTGTTTGTTCGTATGTCAAAATATGTAGGTAAACATTTATGAGCGTAACTTAGATCCAATCTGTGGCACATTTCCGACATTGAAGCTGATTTGGATGTATTGAACATATTGTTATTAAAATCACCAGAGATGATTGCGTTCTCATACTTGATAGCTAAATCCCCAATAGATTCTTCTAACAATCCAATGTCACCAGTAGGTAAGTAAACTTCACCAACAAGGACAATAAAAGAACCTAGTTCAATTTCAATGAAAATATATTCACAAAGTGGAGAATCTACTGATTTCAGCACAACCTTATGCTTTATACCATTCGATATCAGCATAGCGACACCACCACCACGACTTCCTAACCTATCATTTCTCAATAAAACATATCCCGGTATATATACTGCAGCAGAAAGAATTTCGGGCTTAAGCCACATTTCGCTTATCCCTACAATGCTTAGAATCCCTTCATATAAAATATTTCTTATTTCATTCAACTTTGATGAAGCATATTTAATATTAAAACTTTGACAGTTAAAATGACAAACTCTTAAGCCGTTAAAATGACCGATGCAAGACCACATAACACTGTTATCGCTACAAATAGGACCCAGATTATAGTTTAAGTCCATTAAAAAAAAATTAATATCAATTAGGTTATTAACAAAAGAAAAATCAAATAATAATAAAAAAGCAAATCATCAAAAAAGGCTCTGCAAAGCAAAAACGTTAAAGAAAAAAAAAAAAATTTAAAAAAAATAAACAAACTATATGATCAATCATAAAATATTAAATGAGTTCGAAATTAAATTTATTACAATATTCTACGCTAATAAAATAGTATATATTAAACTCATTTAATTTTTATGATAAAATCAAGATATTCATTAAAGAATATAAAAATTATTAAAGAATATAGAAAATAAATTGAGATCGAATTGCAATAATAGTTACTAGTTACTAGAAATACGTATTCTCTACAGCATACACAGCTAGCATTCTCCACAGGCTGAAGTACTACTCCCATTATGTTATCTAAGATTGAATTTATATAAAACTAAATCAGTAGATACCAATATGCAATTAATTAAACAGCCTAAGCAAATAATTATAAGAAATGTTGATAAATCACAAGAAAAGAACACTAAAACGTACATAGTACATTATTACCAAATTCAATACGAGCACTAATTGTAGGACCTTCAAACTGCGGCAAAACTAACGTTATGCTTAGTCTTATAGAAAGTCCTAATGGTCTTAGCTTCAGGAACTTGTATATATATTCGAAGTCTTTATATCAACCAAAATACTGTTACCTTAAGAAACTGATCGATCCAATAAAAGGAATTAATCTTTTTACATTTTCGGAAAATGAAAAAGTTTTAAGTCCCGCTGAAGCAAGTTCTAATTCCATAATAATATTTGATGACGTTATTTGTGGTAAACAAGAGAGAGATTACTTTTGCATGTATCTGATATTGATCTGGTTTGTATCTGCTTTTTATCGGCTTTGTATCTGCTTTATATCGGCTCTTATCTGCTTTGTATCTGCTTTAACTGCTCTGTATCTGCTTTTATCTGCTTTTTATCTGCTTTATATCTGCTTTATATCTGCCTTTTATATGCTTTGTATCTGCTTTATATCTGCTTTTGTCTGGTATCTGGTTTGTATCTGGTCTATATCTACTTTGGATCTGCTTTTATCTAGATATGATCAGCTTCTGGATAAAACCAATTACAGTTGTATGAATTTATCAAAACCTTTTCTATATCGTCCCTTATTTACCGCATCTTCCTTACTGATAACAACGAATCCATATTTATCTTTCCAGCACTCACTACATATATCCGTAAATTCTTTAAACGACATATCTCCTATAACATGATCATTATATATATGTCGTAAATTCATTTCATCTTGTTTAAATATTATAATCATATTCGCATTATCACGTATTAGATGTTTTGGAATTTTTGTATATGTTTGACATAAATAAAAGCAATCAATATGCTTATGTCTACCCATGCAAAAGTAATCTCTTATATTATCTTGTTTACCACAAATAACGTCATCAAATATTATTATGGAATTAGAACTTGCTTCAGCGGGACTTAAAACTTTTTCATTTTCCGAAAATGTAAAAAGATTAATTCCTTTTATTGGATCGACCAGTTTCTTAAGGTAACAGTATTTTGGTTGATATAAAGACTTCGAATATATATACAAGTTCCTGAAGCTAAGACCATTAGGACTTTCTATAAGACTAATCATAACGTTAGTTTTGCCGCCGTTTGAAGGTCCTACAATTAGTGCTCGTATTGAATTTGCTAATAATGCACTATGTACGTTTTTAGTGTTCTTTTCTTGTGATTCATCAACATTGTTATCTACTGATTTAGTTTTATATAAATTCAATCTTATATAACAAAATTCAATCATTTTAATTTTCAACGTGAATCTTGTCATACTATTCATTCAGAAAAGAAATATTAATATTAATTATTATGGTTATTAACTATTGTAAAGCTATACATAGTCAGTATAAGGTTGGAAGTGGCTTTGTAAACAACTTAATTAATAAATTACCCGTTGAGCTACATTTGCCTGGATATCAGTTTTGTGGACCTGGCACAAAACTTGAAAAACGATTAGCGAGAGGGGATAAAGGAATAAATTTATTGGATGCGTCTTGTAGAGAGCACGACATTGCATATTCGAAAACAAACGATATTACCAAAAGACATCAAGCAGATCAGGAATTAGCTGAAAAAGCCTGGCAACGAGTGAAATCTAGCGATAGCAGTTTCAAAGAAAGAGCACACGCTTGGCTCGTAACAAACGCAATGAAAACTAAAGTGAAAATGGGCTTAGGTATCAAGGGCACTAAAGTTCATAAGACCAAAAAACCTAAGAAAAAGTTTACAAAAAGGAAAATTTATAACAGAAAAATATTTTCAACTTCTATTAAAAATGCATTAAAAATTTTAAAAAAGAAAAAACCAGATAATATAATATCTGCTGTCAAGATTGCGCAAAAGTCTATACATCCAAAGTTTAAAGGGAAAAAGAGAATTGAAGTTACTATACCAAGAGTTATTCCAGTGCCGAAAATCGGTGGATTTCTACCACTGATTCCAATTTCAACAGCCTTGTCAGCGCTTGGAGGGTTAGCTACAGGCGGATCTGCTATTGCTAAGGCTGTGAATGATATAAAAAGTGGAAGAAAGCAACTAGCAGAAGCTATGCGACATAATCAACATATGGAATCAATAGCTATGGGAAAAGGTTTATATCTAAAACCATACAAAACAGGATATGGACTTTATTATAAACCAGCCTCAAAAAAATTTAAGTGATCTACCGAATAGACCATTAACTCAACTAGATATAATGAAATATTGTAAAAAACTTAAATATTTCAGAGGAGTTTTTATGCTCGCTCGTTTGCCTAAAAAGCCATTTAGTCAAGAATATGGTATTGTTAGTTTAGACAATTCCAGCGGTCCTGGAACACATTGGGTAGCCTATTACAAAAATTATAAGTATAAAGAATATTTTGATAGTTTTGGAGATTTACAACCGCCACAAGAAATAATTAATTACTTAAAAACACTTATTGAATATAATTATCAACAAAAGCAAAAATTTAATACATTTAATTGTGGTCATTTATGTATAGAATTTTTATTTCGTAAATATTATTTAAAATAAAAACATTGCTTCAATTTCAATATAGACATAAGTTTTATTTATTTACATAATTACATAAATTTTTCTAAATATATATATATATATATATATAAGTATATACAAATTTGTTTTATTTACAAAGAGCTGTTTATACATTCATAAGTACATAGCATGAAAATAATAATTAACAAATTAAATATCTAAATTCATAAGAAGCTCGTCATCAGATGAACTGTTAATCAAATCTAGAGATGAATCAGTGATATTCATAAAAATGTCATCATCTTTATCTGAATAAAATTCTTCAAATGTCTTCTGTCTATAATGCCCTCTAGCAAGTGTATTTATCTGGTCTTTATCGATAATTCTTTTATCATCAGCATAACTCAATACAACTTTATGTAACTTTTGAGTATACAACTGATGGTATTTCGATCTAAATGTATTCATAGAATCTGAAATAATTTGTTTTTCAAATAAAGCTTTTTTATAACCGGAAATAGAGTAATTCTTAATACATGATTTTTTTACTCCTTTGCATTTCTTTACTTGATCCATCCCAACAGTTTCAAATGAATACATTTTTGATCGAAGTCCGACAAACTCTTTCATAATTTTTCCTTTATTTTCGTCTTTCATCATCCCAAGGACTTTTTTGTTTAATAATGGTAAATTAAAAATGTTGTCAGGTTGATATTCGGATGTATCAAACCTTGAAGCAACATCTTGACGGATATCGTCATAAAAATCATCTGTTTTTATGAAATAAATAAAAGAGTCCGTATCCATATAATTTAGAGACAAGTTTGTTCTGAATTTAGGTTGCATATATTGATAATGGAAGTCATACATCTTCCACTTAGACAATTCCAATACCGCAAACCCTAAATAAATGGGTTTGTTGTACTTGAACTTCATTATTTTGAGCTGAACCGCAAACATATTCTCCGAGAACTGTGTTATACTCGAAAAATTTGGTTTTGAAATCAATGCTCTTGCACCTAAATGGTTTCTCCTTGTAGTCTCCCACTCTGTGACAATTTTAACATCTTTGCGTTTATGGATATTTTCCATAGTTTTTCCATAAACCGCATTGTTTAGCAATTTAAAGAAATCTTTTTCAAATGAATTTTTTGTTATTGTTCTGTGGTGAGTATTTATATCAATATATGGTTTAAGCCAAGGAGATTGCTTAAATTTTAATGCCCTATGCACTTTTTTTAATATCAATCCATTTCTCAGGCATTGCTTAAGCACTATATAGTGAATTTGATATTTTGATTTAGATGTGAGGTCAGCTTTAAGTTTTTTATATTTAGAATCGCCGACCGTTTTATTTTCAGGGGAAAAAGGTAGATCATTATGTATATCATGTAATTGTTGGGAATACTCTAAATCCACTTCCAAAATATATCCCACAGGTGATGTGTCTGATATATTATTCACATCTAAAATATGAAGATTTTCCTCATTAACCCACTCAAATTTTCCGTATGGTAAGTACTCTGACATTGGCCAACCGTGCAAATTGTTAGCGTCTAAATACATTAAATATTCTGAAGGCTTATTACAATAGTAATCCTCCATATATTTATTATTCGCCTTATTATACCTTTTTGAACATTGTACTAGACCTCCTCTGATAGCATCTTGCACAAAATTGTACATATTAATATCAGTAAATAGTTCTAGTTCTATTTTTGTGGTCTTAAGCATGGCATCCCATGATAGAGCAGGGGCAGTATAATATTGACATGGATCAAGCTTGTGAATATTTTTACAAATCTGTCTAAAATTTTAGAAAATGTCAGTTAGCAGAAGAACGTCAGTTTTTAAATATAACAATATACACTTAAAGATTTTCCAAACTTTCTTGGCATGTTCGTAATCATCCAAAGAGCATTCAGAATTAGTTAAACAATTATAAAACTTTTCTCGTGCGGGAAGATTAGTTCATTAAAGCGCTCTATTGAATCCATATAAGAGTAAGGGAACACTCCCTTTCTTCTTATTAAATTGAATTCTTCTTTTTGGACAAATAATTTATTGAGGATGTGAAAATTATCATCACTTAAATTGTTTGCCAGCCTAAAAAACGAATTTCAAAACTCTCTTTTTCTCCGATTGGAATTTACTTTGAAAGTGAAATGTATAATTCTTTATTAAGAGGAATTACTTTCATATCACCATCAAAGTTCGAAAGTTCTTTCATAAACAAATGACAATCATAAGAGGAAAAATTGTGAAAGAAAACAGGTATAAACTTAGCAGTTCTATAAAGAAGATTGCATGAGTTATGCGCTGACCCTCTATACTTGCCTGTAAAATGACAATGGTCACGCACTTTGTCATTTCTTAAAATTTTTCCACAAATATGACAATTTGTGGACAGAGCATGTACAAGTTTTTCGTCATTCGTCAGTGGCGTCATTGGTACTATTTTTGACTAGTAGTTTATATAAATGTCTGTCAGGTCGTTAATTAAATTTACTAAAAAAAAACTCTAGGTCATCATCAGCACCAAAATAAATCTTAAAACTATCTAGATTATCATTATGACTACATTTTATATAATAGCTAAAAGCACAAGCAATGTGCTTTTCTATATTACCAGATATGCCTCAAAGTCCGCATATACAACAAAGGGCACGTCCAATTGCTTATGGTAATTTTCAAATTTTAAAAGAGATTCATCCTTCGTCGGCATACTGGCAACAACTTTTTTACAGCTTAGCTTATGCTTCTCCATCATCCTTTCGTTATGCGAATATTGCAGACAAGCATTGCATAACAAAACTTTTGCTTTGTGCCCGGTTATGCTACTTCTTATTAGCCTGAAATATATAATTATTATATGCGAATTAGTTAAAAATATTTATTATATAATATAAATGTATATTTATTCGTATAATTACCTAGATATATCTGTTATTAGGACATAATGAGAATATCCATCTTTCGATAGCAGCAAAAGATTAACATGATGGATTTTCTCATTTGCAGATAAATAGTACGGTCCAACGATACATTTATCTTCTAGTCCAAACACTAATGTCATCATTTTGACTCTCAAACGCTTTGATGGATTTAGTTTTCATCGGAAATTCTAAATTCTCAAAATTTATAGTCCTATTATTAATAGTTATTATGTTGGAACATATATCTATTGTAACATCATTTATCGCAGTGGGACAGAGTGCTGCTATGATGCACCATTTAAAGCATAATCGTCATTGTTTTGAATGTTGAAGCATCCTTTTTTCTTCTCAATCCACCGTGGAAGTGGGATGTAGCCTGAGCCCTTAACAAACTCCGCTCGATTTATGTTTATATATAATTTTTTAATTGTAATGAGGCTCCATCCGCTGTTCCTCTCTTGAAACTCTGACATTTTTCGAGTTATTTCCTGACTTTGATCTTTAAATATTTCCAAAAGATCATCGCTTATTGTAATAAATCGCATTTTGGAGCGATGCGAAATCATGCAGGAATGTATGTCATTATCCACTATTTTTATATAATCGCATTCCAACTCCATGTTGTATTTAAATGTCAGATGACGTATTTGGGCATCTGATAATATTTTTAAAGAATTTCTTTGCACTCCTTCAAAAAATTCTTTAGGAAATAAAATTTCCTCCCTCTCAATTTTATATGAGAAGGTTTGTACTCTATTCTTGAATGCCGTTTTTTCTAGTTTCATCTCACCATTCGCTTCATGGTTTCTTAAATTGGTTATTATGGTGGATGATGTAGATGCATGAGTCCTCTCATGCATTTTTAAATGGTTTTTTGTTTCCAAACCACTTGTGACACTCCAAACAATGATGGCTTTCGTGGATCTCAGCCATTTTTTTCAGCAAAAACGCGTTCACAATATTTTACACTTCATATTTCTTTTTCAGCTATTTTTAATTCTTTTTATCAATATTAATTATTGACTATTAATTATGCTTGTTTCACTGTAGTTTTACGACTGTTAGAAAATAATATGTTGTTGCTTATAAAATAATTTTCAAATTTAAAATAATTTTTGAATATATATTATGAAAGAGATAGACTAATTTAATATTATCACTCAAGTATATGTTTACTTCTCTCGTGTGAGATTAATACATAATTTCACTTATATAATACGTAGCAGGATAGATACATATGTAAACATTAGTTTCAAACTATCATATCTAATTATAAAGCATGAAAGAGATGCATTGACATTAACCTGAAATACTTAATTGTATGCTAGAAACCTGATTTGAGTATTTGAGCTAGGCTATAAAATTTGAAAATCTGAAGAAAAAAACAAAGAAGGGGAATAGAAAGAAAGTCCAAGTATCCTTTACTTCAAACTATCATATCTAATTATAAAGCATAAAAGAGATGCATTGACATTAACCTGAAATACTTAATTGTATGCTAGAAACCTGATTTTAATATTTGAGCTAGGCTATAAAATTTCAAAATGTGACGAAAAAACAAGAAGGGGGAAGAAAGAAAGTCCAAGTATCCTTTACATATATCAATAATATAATTATCTCACTCAAACATTAAATTTTAGATTGCTTGTATTAGTATTGGAGTACCTAAACTATCTTTAATATTGAAGTAGCTGCAAGTATAAAAGCAAAAATTTAAAGGATGTTACTTATTAGTGAAATGGATTCATCAAAGTACAATTGTGAGCTACAGCTGAAAAGAAAACTAGTAACATTTTCCAATGTTACCAATAAAAAAAGTAATTTTTAAAAAAAACACATCTTCGCTTATTACAAAGCGAAGACGTATAAATTAACATCAACATCGTCATCATCATCATCGTCCTCCGCAACAGCATCGCCATCATCATCGTCATTCTCATCAGCATCATCATCATCATCATCACCATCACCGGCATCAACATCATCATCGTCCTCCGCATCAGCATTGGAAAAAATTATATTTGATTTTAAAATTGATAATGATGATTTTTTTAAATATATAAAATATTAAAATAAAAATATATATAAAAATATAATTAAAAAATCTTGTCTTTTTATTTGATTGAAATCTTTAAATTTATTTATTATTATTAATTTTGCCTCCTTCCGAAGGAAAAAAGGGTTGTGAATTTGGAATGTAGAAGCCTTCATTGTCTTCAATAGTTTTTTCGTTCTCCTCAGGAAGTATCTCCGCCAATTCTAATGTGTATGAATAATTTTCTAGTTTCTTTGTTAAAGACAATTTTTCATCCTGAGCCCCTTCAATTACTTTGTCTTCTAAGCTATTGTAGCGTTTGGGAAGATATAGCATTCCATCCTCGAGTTCTGCAATCACTATTTCCATATTTAGTCTTATTACGAAACATCATTATCACTTTATATGGCTTTGATGGTTGTAAGTCCTTCACAGATATATATGATTTTGCTTTCAGTTTATTAAAAGCCTCAACAACCTCAATGTTTGTAATATTTTTTGAAGTCATAGTTGACTACTGAAGGATTGTAATGAGTTAATGAATATTAATATTTTAGAAGCTGCGTTTTTATATCAATTTATTTGGGATACACTTAAAAATTTTTTAATCAGGAGAGTTTTGTTTTCTGAAACTCAAATTTTGATCTCTTAATATTTTTATACATACCTTCATAATTACTCTTACTTAATTTCTACATAATAATGAAAAATGCCTCCTCTTATGTTTTAAATAATTTATTTCAAATAATTACATTATATGGAAATGTTCACAAATATGCATCTTCATATGCATTGACTTATTCATTTAAACATACATATGTAAAAAATGTTTATATATAGTTATGTGCAGAAACAACATTAAATTCATTTAAGAGTCACAAAAAACATACAATTACTATACAAGGCTTGTTAAAATAAAGTTATTAGTTCAATTTTTATATTTTCATCCCAAAATAAATCAAAGGAATCCTCTTTTCCCTTTTTCTTCTTACCAGCCAACAGTAATAAAAAATGAAATTTATAGCATTTAAGAACAACAAATAAACGCACAATTACTACACAAGGCTTGTTAAAATACAAAATTTTCCTTAAATTTTTACACTTTCATCCCAAAATAAAACAAAATAATCCTCTTTTTCTTCTTACCAGACAACAGCAATAAAAAAAGCAAATTTATAAACGTACAGATAACAGCATATGTAAAATGATAAGCAACCGACATCTCAAACTAAAGATCGTGTTTATAATTATAAAAACAAAAAAGGTTTCTATTGACTATTTCAAGTTGGTTTAAGAGACAGAAATAGACAACTATTATTAAAGAGACAAACCGACATACAAACATAAAGGCTCGTTAAACAAAAGTCATCCCTAATGTTTCATCGCATCAAGTGTGCAATGAAAATAAAAATTCTCTTCAACAACATTAAACATTTTTTTATGCACTTGCTTTTCACACAAAAAAAAATCATCCCAAAATTTTTTTTCATCCCAAATTTTCATCTCTAAAATCATCCAAACTAAAAAACCATCCCAAAAATTCATCCCAAAAAGATGATTTTTTTCATCTCATACCCCAATTCACTACTACTCAGATTATTATAATTGAAAAATTAAAAAATTTGATACCCATATTGCCAATATTAAAAAAAGATAAAATACATCGCGATTTTCGCGTTTTATGTGAATAGTTACAAAAAAAAATTAATCAACATTATTTTAAAATAGATTCAATTTGAAAAGCAAAACATTATTTCCAAATAAATACGTAGAATTTGTATGAAAACCCGAAACGAAAATATGTATTTAGTTAAATATCTCAATTAGTAGGTCGAATGTGGTCAAGTTTTATATACCATTGGATGCGGCTTCAAAAAATCTTTTCGATGATATTTATGTCGTCTTGGAGCAAAGTACAAAAAAATTCGAAAAACTAAAAAAAACCTTTTTTAAAAACGGTCCAGCTCACGGATGGTCAACGCTAGAACCAAAATATTTTAAGAATCATCATAAAACATATCAAGGTTTATTTTCAGAGGGGTAACAAAATCACTTTTTTCTCTTCCATACAAGTTGAGTCGGTCTAACCTATAGACTCTAATGTATATGGATGTATGTTAAAACAAGTTTTACCTTTAATTCAGTGATGTCAAAAATAAAACTGTAGTTGTATGTGTGAGAAAAGTTGTCTCATTCGTCTCTGAAGACATAGCAAAAAAATGTTTGGACAAATGCAATTTAATAAAGCAGCAAAAAAAAAATATATAAGATTTTCTACCTGTGCGGTAGAAAATTAAAATACAAGAAAAAAAGTTTAATAAAAAAGTTGGCGCCGACCCATATTTGCCGATTTATGGGGCTCTGATCTTTTCATAGGAAACTGTGAAAAGTTTTCAAAAAGAAATGTTTAAATAGCTTATCTGATAGAATCGTGAAAAATAAGAAAATAAATTAATGAAAAAATTTGCTGCGACCCATATTTCCCGAGTTATTGGTCTTAAAAGTTTAGATAGAAAGTGCAGTTAAGTGAAACTGCTCCAAAAAATCAAAATTTCTTTTGAATACATATTCATTTCTTTCCTTAAAAGTTTTGTAATATAAACCACATTGAATGTCGTGAAAATCATTGGTGACCATGGAATATTTTTCGCATACCACCTCTTTTCTTTCACTGTACATATAAAGAATATAAAGAACATCCGCTACGCATGTGTTATCGTCGCCACAAGCGTTACGAGACGAGAAAGTTTTTTCTGTTTGTCTCGTTTCCTTTCAAATTTTGTCGGCATTCTTGTTTTGATTATTCTTTCTAGTGCAATAAAACTACAACGCTTTTGATTAGCTGTGTTAATTGGTAAAACAGAAAAAAGTATTCACCAATTATTGTTTTCAATTAATAATTTAATTAATTCAATTAAATTTTTAATTGTATTAATTAATTTGAGTGGAAAAACTTAATTGATATTATCAAATTGTTTATAGATGAAAATTTTATTAATTTTTTAATTAATATTACAAATATTTTAATTAATATTACAAACTCATTCATATTACTTTTTTGTGTGTAAGTAGTAATACACTACAATATCAAATACACTTTCACTTTTTTCCACGAATTTTAAAAAATCTGATTGAAGGTATTTTTAACAGTCAGTTTCTTCACTTCTGAGTATTCTGTGTCGTCGCTGTCTCATTAACAACTAAATGAACACACAAAAAAGTAATTTCAATAATTTTGTAATATTAATTAAAATATTTGTAATATTAATTAAAAAATTAATTAAAATTTCACCTATAAACAACTTGACAGTATCAATTAATTTTTTCCGCACAAATTAATTAATACAATTAAAAATTTAATTAAATAAATTCAATTCTTAATTGGAAATATTAATTGGTGAATACTTTTTTCTGTGAAAGAAAATAAGAATGTGTGTGGTTTTATCTAGCACTAAAAAGTAATATGAGTTTGTTTGTAATATTAATTAAAAAATTAATTAAATTTTCACCTATAAACAATTTGATAATATCAAATAAATTTTTCCACTCAAGTTAATACAATTAAAAATTTAATTGAATCAATTAAATTATTAATTGAAAACATTAATTGGTGAATACTTTTTTCTTTCTGTTATGAAACTGACATCAATGCTTTAATATTTAGTTAAATTTTTAAACACAAAATGTATTGAAAACTTTCACATTTTACCAAGTCAGCAAATGCAGTGCGAACTGCACTCTATTACCTTTTTTATAACCAAAACAATTTGTTGTGATTAAATTTTAATTAAAATCTTTGTGTTTACTTTTTCTTATCTCTAACCAATACAGCTGCAAAACATTTTTGGGCTTCCCTGCTTTAATTATACTATACAAATAAATTTAAAATTTTGTATCGCCGGGTTTTTTTGCTTCCCGTCCATGTAAGTTTGGTGGCACATTGGTCGGTAACTATTATTTTTTAGTGGGCACATTATAAGCACTAATAATATTTAGAAGGATCTCTCTAAAGTTTAAGTGTTGGTTAAGTAAAAAAATTGAGAAGAGAAAAGGATATGTTATCGTGTTTTCACTAATACGATGTTACATAGAACATTGAGAAGTGAACAGGAAGAAATATAATAAAAACAATTACGAACTTTCCTTAAAAAACTCATACTTATGAAAGGTGAAAAATAGGCAGTGTTTAAAAAATTAGTTCCAGTTTCTGCTAAAATTCTCTCTTATTAAGAAAAATGAGAAGTGAAAAGGAGGCAGTATATTAAAAATATTATGTTTTAATTTTTGTAGTATGTACCTAAAAAAATTGAGAAGTGAATAGTAGGCAATATATTAAAAACTTATATTTCCGGGCTTTATCAAGATTTTTAAATTTTTTTTCCTTACAAGCCATCTCCTGAAAATTTCGATTCGAATAAAATAAAAGTCCGCCAAATCGTTCCAGCCGTTCTGACATTATATTATATTATAAATTTATTGCGCATGTGATATAACACCAGGCTGAACAAAATGCAAAATTTTAATAACACAAAATACTTGTTAAAGGAAAATATAAATAGCCGATATACGAGGTTTGTTAAAAATGTATCGCGAATTTTTAATTATATCGAAATTTTCGGCATAAGTAAGACACATGAGTACCAACATAACGCCACAAAAAAATTTAAATTCGAATACACAGAAAATAGTATTCACCAATTGATGTTTTCAAATAAGAATTTAATTTATTCAATTAAATTTTTAATTGTATTAATTAATTTGAGTGGAAAAACTTAATTGATATTATCAAATTGTTTATAGGTGAAAATTTAATTAATTTTTTAATTGATATTACAAATATTTTAATTGATATTACAAAAATACTCAGTTTACTTTTTTGTGTGTATACGTAACAGATCTTGTATTTCGAACTGTTCATTTAAAAAGTTTTACTAAAATTAAAATATTTTAATACAAAAAAAGTATTGCTTTGATGATTTGCTTCTAAATTATAAAAATGGGATATTGTTTATGTATGTATATATCTTCTAGATAATATATCTTCCCAATGTGTGTAGGGTTGTGTAATAAAAAAATTGAAATTAAATAAATTTGGAATATGAAATCGATGGGTTTTCTATCACAAATATAATTTCTATGTTTTGAGCTTACGATCTAATTTCAAACCGAACCTATTGTCATCACATACCTTAAAGTTCAGGATTAAATTACTATTTAATTTTATTTATTTACAGATTTCATTGTGTTTCAAAACATCAATTTGACTTATGAAAAGTTCCTTATAACATTTTGAACAGTTGTATTTAATTCTTTTATTTTACTGATACTAGGGATATAATGTTGTAATGATATTTGTGTTTTCTTTGCTGTATGATCTTTTAGTTCATAGTATTTTCGCATTTTGTAACAATCTGTAAAAAAATAAAAATAATTTTCATTAATTAACTAAAGTACGTAAACGAAAATATTCTACATTTTATTTTCTTAATAATTAATTTGCTTATACAAGAAACTAATTTAATTGAGACAATTTTAAGTTTTTAGTTGAACTATAGTGAATTTTAATCAGAAATAATTTCTTAGTCGGGCTTAACATGTTATTGATGTTAATAACAATCTCTACCCCAGTAGATAGACTTGGGTGCTGATGAAGTGAATGGCTGCACAGAAAAATATCGGTATTTCCCCCAGCTAATAAAGTCTAATTTAATTTTTCTTCTTTAGAAACTCACATTAATTAATAAAAATATTTCATTCAACAAGAATTGAAATTACTGAACTTAAGACCGACTAAGAAATTATTTCTGATTAAGAAACTAATTTATTTATTTCGAAGATATAAAAAATAAATACGTTTTAAAATTCGCCCTAATATAAAACACATTTTTGTAAGGATTTTTCTGTAAAATTTTAAAATTTAAAATAAAAAGACAGATTTATTATTTTGATGGAAAAAAAATAAAATTACGGAATTTCAGGTTAGTAAATTAAAAAAAAAATTCCATTTGCAAGTACACACAAAAAAGTAATATGAATGAGTTTGTAATATTATTTAAAATATTTGTAATATTAATTAAAAAATTAATTAAAATTTCACCTATAAACAATTTGATAATATCAATTAAGTTTTTCCACTCAAATTAATTAATACAATTAAAAATTTAATTGAATCAATTAAATTATTAATTGAAAACATTAATTGGTCAATTCTTTTTTCTGTGTACGGACTTTCTAGAGAAAAGTACATGTTAAATTTATTACATATCTTAGGGATATTATGAATAAATTGACAATAAATTAAAAAAAAGTCCTTGTACTTTTCTTTTGAGAGTCCGTACTAGTAAACGGTATTTCTTCATGAAATTTACCAACCTGAATTTCCGCAAACAAGAAAATTAAAATATTTTTTTTCACACTGATATTAATTTATTAGATCTTCAAAAAACGAAGTATTCAAATCTTAAGTCTAGATAAAATTATTAGGCCCAACCAGTGTCGGACATAAACTTAGTTATAGTAATTAATAATACATATCGCTGTTAACAAGTAGAAAGGCCCTAACTCCTATTTTCACGACATTGAGTTTTTCAGTGATTCCAATACATTTCACACAAATACACCTCGTCACAAAAATTTATTGCAATATTTTAAAAAATAACGCCTTTACAAGCAGTTTTACAAAGAATTTGTAAATACAAGCACTTGTATCATTTATTATGTTTTTACCTTCTGTAAAGTTACAGTTATTTGAGTTAGGTCCGTTCTACTTATTAACAGCGATATGTAAATATCGTATTAAACTCATAAATATTTTCAAGAAGTTTCATGCGGAGTGTTGCGTATTAGAGCCCCAGTATCCGACTTTTTAAGGATGTGCCCAGTACAGTTCGAGATACTAGAAACAAGCAGATTAAGATGGGACTCAAGTTTTGTTAAGAATTTTCCTGCGTATTTTGCAATTTCTTCAGTCACTTGTGACATATTTAAATCACGATGTAAATTTGAGTTTTTTATGTACCATGGAGCCGACGTTATTAACCTTAAAATTTTGTTTTGCCTTCGGATTCTCTCTATATTGGAAGCTGAAGCAGTGCCCCATAGGAGAATTCCATAGCACCATAAGGGTTTCAAAAGCGACTTCTATACTAACGGTTTGCTGTCTAGGCTGAGTGTTGAATTTCTGCCTATCAACCAATGTATTTGAGTTAACTTAAGTTTAATTTGGGTTAGCTTAGAGTCAATATGATGTTTCCATGTAAGCCTTCGCTCAAGGTGTATACCAAGGTATTTCACTTGAGAATGTTCAGGAATATTTTGACTGTTAATTCGAATAGGCGAAAAAGTATCTCTGCTTAAGGTGAAGGTTATATGGATACACTTTTAATCATTTACTTTAATTCTCCACAAGTTCATCCATATTTCCAGCTGGGTAATATGTTCCTGGAGTTTGTGGGATGCCTCCTACGGGTTTCCATGCATACTCAGACAGGCTGTATCATCGGCAAATATAGAGGTAAGAATATTATTGCTCACAGGCATATCACAAGTATATATTAAATACAAGACTGGCCCCAGAATACTACCCTGTGGTACACCGAAAGATATAGATTCGGCCACACTCATGAAGTCTATTTCTACAATAGTGAAGTTCCTATAAGTAATATAACTTTGCCAAAGTGTTTGTATGTTTATTGGCAGATATGTCTTCAATTTTAAAACTAGGCCTTCGTGCCATACTTTGTCAAATGCCTGAGAAACATCAATGAAGAGGGCAGAACAATACTTCTTCTCTTCAAATGTCTTCTTTATAAATTGTACCAATCTATGCATTTACTCAATTGTGCTATACTGACTTCTAAAACGGGAACACCAATTTTCAACAAGTTTTCGCTGCATTTGCCGCCATATATCGCCGATAACTCTTCGAATGGTGATTTCCAAGTGTTCAATTGTTTGTGGTTTATCGACGTAGATGAGTGACTTAACATAACACCAAAGAAAATAATTCAATGTGGTTAAATCACACGATCTTGGTAGCAATTAATTGGGCCATTACTGAAATAATTTTTTCATCAAGTTTCTTTGAGTAAATTAATTGTAGCGCCCGCTGTGTGGCATGTGGTTCCGCCCTGTTGGAATCACATATCAGCAAGATTAATGCCATGTAATTGAGGTACGAAAAAATTTCGAATTATGTACCTATACCGTTCACCATTGACAGTTAAATTCTGGCCATCATCAACAATTTGTTGTGCTTAAATTTTAATTAAAATCTGTGTGTATTTAAAATTCTCTCACCACTACAGCTGCACAACATTTTGGGCTTCCCTGTTTTAGAAAAACAAATACAAACAAATGTCTTGTTCTTATTTGCTCATTGCCCAACCTTACAATAATTGCTTGAAAAAATTAACATTAAGAACTAGTAACAGAAAAGCTGAATAACATATCTGTTCATACCAGAAACAATATACACGCAAAAGTGATGCAAACATATATCTATCTGTGCAGGCCTATAGTATGTGTGAATATACATAAAAAAGTGCCAAACGAATCACTCGTTTTAGAACATGGCTGTCCATTTCACAACGCTACCCATGTTCATTCAATGCTGTCTCATGTACGTATTGTTGCCATTTTGGCACTGTCACTGCCAGATGTGGCATTTTCATTAGTTAAAAAGCATTCAACTTTCAAAAAATTCTGCAACATGCTTTCTGGCAGAATTTGTTGAAAATAAAAAAAAATTTTTAAAAAAATTCTTCTATATAGAGGATTTTTTTCATAAATGTACATGTATTACAGGCTAAAAGTTTCCTAATGATCTGCACTAGCAACAGTGAAATGCCCATAGGATCCAGCTAACCCCTCAATGATCAATTTCAATTAGTGATGAGCTATTTTTCGAAATCTGTTACTTTTTCACAGCGATTGAAAAATCACTAATCACAACTGTGACTGAATTTAGCAAGTAACAGGTTTTGCAAATGTAGTTCTTCCATACAAACTGTGAACTACTGACGTTGGTATTACTGAGTAGGTATTTTTTTGGGACCATATCGAGACATTGGAAAGAGATAGTCACTAGTACATTTTAGTAATTCTAATGATAATAAAACTGAATATTTTATTAAAAATTTTTGGTTTAATAAAAAAAATACATAGAAAAAGGGAACATTCGTTCAGCAAGTAAGGATTAAGTTTGCTGTTTGTATTAAATATAAATGAAAAATTCAAGGTTCCGTCGAATTATTAAAATCAAACACTTACGTATGAATCTGGACTTACTGGACTGGACTTTTTAACTGATCCCACAAAATCTTTCTACAGGCTCATAAAAATTTCCACAATTATTTCATTGTAAATTATTTTTATTTTTATAATTACAAAATGGTTTGCTTTTTATTTGTCTTTTGCAATTTTTTTATTTGATTCTTTGAATTATTTTTTAATACATTTTTTTATTTGCCTTTTATATTGATTTCGTAAACTAATTTTCATAAAAACTTGAATTTTGCTTCAAGCCACTTGTATTTTCAACAAACCAATAAAACATTCAGAAGAAGCATAGTTGTGTGTATCTGACAAAATGTTTTCTACGCATCAAAAACAATGTTAATATGTAGACGCTCGTTTGACAATGTCACCAATATAGTCGACAAAAGTGGTGACTTGGGGACACTTAACGCCATGTTTTCTGCAGGGCAGTCACTGTTTAATTTCACGACTGCTCTTCTTATTACATTTTGTCAAAATAACAGAACTGCTACACATCTGTGATCACAATCACAGTTTAAAAGAACAGCGATTTACAAATCATGTTCACAAGGAGCAACAATATTAAAAAATCACAGTTTCGCTCAACACTAATTTCAATGTATTTATAATTAAAAAAATTTTTTACTGAATAAGTAAAATAATATTTTGGAATTATAGTGCGTAAAATAATTTTAAACGTAATTGTAACATTTACAAAAAACACAAATTATTAATTATTTTATACTTGTATGTGCTCTAAAAATCCCTGCAAATACTAATAACTTTGTATAAACATGAAATCAAAGCCATTTCAATAATATCTTGTACATATAAATCTGGCATTATAATTTTCTTCTGTAGAACATTTTTGCAAATTTTTTTGACCGATTTGGCATTCTCTCATCATCATTTTCTGGCAACACTGCATGTACGACTAAAATAAAGAGCATAAAATAAAATGAGGTGTGGCTTCTAAACAATTGTTTTGTGAAATGGACAGTCATGCTGTACTGAGATATTTTAAATACAGTGCGTAGAGGAAATGATGGAACTATGAAAATACTTTTCGATATATTTTTTTCATGTTATCAAACATATAAGAGGCATTATAAAATGTTATTGAGAGGCATTATTATTCTTTTAATATTAATATGACTAGGTATGATGATGAGGAAAAAATATTAAAGCGATGGTTAGAGGGAATAAAAATAGTGAAAGAAAATAGTATTTTAGTTAAAAAAAAAGAAATTTGAAGCGTAGTGCCCTTATATATTGCAAGGTAAGGTAGACCGTTTACCGATGGGTTTTTTATTAAGAAATTTGCTATTTGTTTAGTTGATAAAGTCGGAAAATTTTTAAAACATTTTCTTAAAGAAGTTAAATTTGTTAACACAAATGTATGGAAAACTTTTTCATTTTACCAAGTCAACAATTAGCAAATGCAGTGCGAACTGCACTCTATTACCTCTTTTATAACCAAAACAATTTGTTTTAATTAAATTTTAATTAAAATCTTTGTGCTTACTTTTTCTTATAACTGTATTTAAAATTCTCTCATTGAGATTTTTCAAATATGGAACGATGGAACTAAGAAAATACTTTTCGATATATGTATGTTTTTATGTTATCAAACATGTAAGATGCATTAGAACATGTTATTATATAGCAAATGCAGTGCGAACTGCGCTCTATTACCTCTTTTATAACCAAAACAATTTCTTGTAATTAAATTTTAATCTTTAAATCTTTGTGCTTACTTTTTCTTATAACTGTATTTAAAATTCTCGCATTGAGATTTTTCAAAGACAGTGCGTAGTGTAAATGATGGAACTAAGAAAATACTTTTCGATATATGTTTTTATGTTATCAAACATATAAGATGCATTACAAAATGTTATTGAGAGGCATAATTATTCTTTTAATATTAATATGACTAGGTATGATGATGAGGAAATATTAAAGCGATGGTTAGAGGGAAAGAAAACAAATAATTATGCTTTTGCTTACAGAAAATCCCTCAATGGTGACTAGTCTAGAAACTAAGCCACTTAAATATTTCTTCTTACGGCCCATTTCACAACAGCTTTTTTTTTAAATACGTATATTTATTTATTGTATCTTCAAAAATAAACTAATAATAAGTATTCAAATCTTAAATCTAAATATAATTATTAGGCCCGACCAGTGTCGGACATACTCTAGTGATAACAGTTTTTAATACATAAGAGTCGTGCAAGGCAAAAAAAATATGTTCACGCAGTTTCAAGCGGATGTGTCCAGTGAACATCAAGATATTACGAGCAAGTGTATTAGGGTGTGACTTGAGTTTTGTTAAATATTTGCCTGCGTATTTTGCAATATCTTCAGTCACTAATAAATATACTTCGGTATTTCAAATATGAAAATAAATGTTTTATTTTCTTTTTGATTTTTAATACTTTTATTGTTGCCCAATGTGGCAGCTAATGGTAAAAAGGTGGTAGAAAATAAAATAGATATACAATCGAATAAAGATGCTTGTTTTGTAAAGATTTTTGTTTGAAGCTTTCAAACTTATTATGTTTGTATACTGTAATTCTAAATATAGTATTAAGAGTCTTACTATAAACATACGAAATTTGTTAACTAAATTCAAAAATTTTTTGGGTTGAAGTTTACTGATGAGTTCCAAAAGCAGCAACGAAATGCATACAATTACTTAACCATAAAAACAAGCCAAATCTTCAAATTAAATAAATAAAGACTTTATGTTAAATAAATATTTTTTTTTTTTTTTTTTTTTTTTTTTAATACATATATTTATTTATTGTATCTTCAAATATGAACTAACAATAATTATTCAAATCTTAAATCTAAATATAATTAATTAGGCCCGACCAGTGTCGGACATAAACTTAGTGATAGTTATTAATAATACATAAGTCGTGATAAGCAAAAACAAAAGTATTTTCAAGCAATTTCTTCTGGAGTGTTGAGTATTAGAGCCCTTGTGTCTCTCTTTTTTAAGCGGATGTGTCCAGTAAAATTCAAGATATTACGAGCAAGCGGATTAGGATGAGACTCGAGTTTTGTAAGATATTTGCCTGCGTATTTTGCAATTTCTTCAGTTACTTGTGGCATATTCAAATCACGATGTAAATTTGAGTTTCTTATGTACCATGGAGCCGATGTTATTATTCGTAAAATTTTATTTTGCCTTCGTTGAATTTTTTCTATATTCGAAGCTGAAGCAGTACCCCATAGCTGAATTCCGTAGCACCATATAGGTTTTAAAAGCGACTTGTATATCAAAAGTTTACAATCTAGACTGAGGATTGAATTTCTACCAATCAGCCAATGTATCTGAGTTAGTTTAAGTTTCATTTGCGTTATCTTAGAGTCAATGTGGTGTTTCCATGTAAGCCTTCGATCAAGGTGTATACCAAGGTATTTCACTTGTAAATTTTGAGGAACAATTTGATTATTGATTGTAATGGGGGAACAAGTGTCTTTTCGTAGGGTAAATGTTACCTGAGCACACTTCTGTTCGTTTACCTTTATTCTCCACCTGTTTAACCATAGTTCTAGCTGGGTAATATGTTGCTGAAGATATCGGGAAGCCTCGTGAGGGTTTTCGTGCATACTAAGGCAGGCTGTATCATCGGCAAATGTAGATGTGTGAATATTACTGCTCAAAGGCATATCACAAGTATAAATCAAATACAAAACTGGCCCCAGTATACTCCCCTGTGGCACACCGGATGAGATTGTTTCAGGCATACTCATAAAGTCTCCTTCCACAACAGTGAATTTCCGGGCAATAATGTAACTTTCCAAAAGATTTAGAATGTTTATCGGTAAGTAAGTCTTTAATTTTAAAATTAGGCCTTCATGCCACACTTTATCAAATGCCTGAGAAACGTCAATAAACAGCGCAGAGCAATACTTCTTTTCTTCAAAAGTTTTTCGTATAAATTGAACCAATCTATGAGTTTGTTCAATGGTGCTATGCTGACTTCTAAAACCAAATTGATGGTCCGGTATGCACTCATTATCAATTAGAATTGGGGACAATTTGATCATGAGTAACTTTTCAAAGAGCTTTGACATTGTTGACAGTAAACTTATTGGCCTATATGACTCGGCCTTGGTAAGATCTTTGCCCGGCTTTGGAATCATTTTAACCTTGGCAAGCTTCCAGCTGTTTGGATAATATTCCAGACGTAAAATGGAATTAAAAATGAATAACAGGATTCTAATTGCAATACGAGGCAACTTCATCAGCATCTGGTTACTAATTTCATCAATACCCGGAGCTTTTTTCGGGTTGAGTTCAGCAATTAGTTTTTGTACATCACGCGTCTTAAATTTTATGGGTCGAGGGGGTAGCGCAACTACACTCGGCAAATCAACAGCACCAGTACATGAGTTTGGGGTAAATACGGATTTTAAATGCTCAGCAAATAATTTACCTTTTTCAGAGTCGCTTCTTGCCCAATCTCCGGTAGATTTGCGCAGAGGTGGTTTAAACTCGACGGGTGTTTTAAGCTTTCTAGCAGCGCGCCATAAAGAGTAATTAGATGCTGGTGTGACATCAAGCCCTTCCAGATAATTTTTAAGAGATGCAGATTTTTCAAATGCAAGCAACTCTTGGAGTCGTTTAGTGCACTCTTTAAACCTAGTTTTATGTTGAGGTGATCTGTGCTGTTGCCATTCCCTTCTAGCTCTTCTTTTTTCACGCACGAGACGTTCAATATCAGTAGAATAAATTCTATTAAACCCAGTCTGCGGATGGGAGGTAGTGGCATGTTCAGCAGCCTGTTTAATATTTTCATTAAGGTTGGCAATATTAGATTCAATATCATCAGGTGTTCTTAGCGTAATATTTTCTGTGCAATGAGTACTAAGATATTTTTTGAATCCCAGCCAATTAACACGATTTATCATCTTCACATAAGGATGAGGTAAGGCACTTCTTAATGGGCTACAAATTGAAACGATCGTGGGAGAGTGGTCGGACGAGAGATCTAGAGAAGCTTCAACTTGAATTAAATCCCTAGAAATATTTTTCATGACGCCAAAATCTATAACATCCGGAATTTTTTGTATGTCAGTAGGCCAGTAAGTGGGCTCTCCACTTGAAATGACATCCAAGCCCATTTTTGAAATTGTATTGAACAAAGCTCTTCCTCTAGGTGTAATAAGGCGCGAACCCCAGAACGTATGTTTGGCATTATAGTCCCCAGCTGCTACGAAACAAGGGCCAAGAGATTTGAAGTAATCCTCGTATTGATCTTCAGTAATTGCGAATCTGGGAGGAGAGTAAATTGATGATATTACAAAATTACTGCAAAAATTTTCAATACAAATATTCGTTGCTTGTAGATGTTCTTCAGAAATGTTGTCAATAATATAATGCTTGAGTCTTGACCTTATTAGAATTGCCGATCCACCGCATGCTCTTCCTCTTGGGTCCTTTGAATCATATAAGGTGTAGCCAGAAATTTTAAAAATACTTCTCGAAGTCAAATGAGTCTCTGAGACCAACATTATATCAATATTTTTTTCCGTGAGGAAGTGCTCAAGTTCATTTTTATGTTGGCGAATGCCGTTTGCGTTCCAGAAACATATTTTTAACGTGTTCATGGTTTGTTAACTAATGCTTGAAGCAGTGTATTCTGCATTCGCAACATTTCTTGCATCATGCTAGTCATATTTGTTGTAAAATTATTTATAGTTTGCACCAGATTATCAATAGTAGCTTCAAGGCGATTGAAATTAAAGCTTGAGTTTGTATTTGTTGAATTATTTGGTGGTGAAACATTTTGAGTAGGAATAAAATTTGTCTTAGCAACATCGGCATACGATACACGGGAAGTAACTGGTTGGCTCACTTGCGCAATAGAGGCGGATAAAGCGTTTGCTGATTGGGCTGGAGCTAATTTAGGTTTTTGCACCATAGTCTGTTTGACGAAAGAGTACACAGGACAACCTCTGTAGTTAGCGGTGTGATTACCTCCACAATTGCTGCATTTTTTATCACTTTGATTTTTTGGCTTATTGCAACTAGCAGTGCCGTGTAATTCGCCGCACACAACACAAACAGTAGGTAAATTGCAGTAAGTTTTAGTATGGCCATATTCTTGACAATTATGGCACTGTACGGGTCCAGAACGCTTATGTGGTTCTTCAACTGTTATTTTTCGGTATAAAAGATATTTTAGATTATAAATTGGGTGCGTCTCATTTTTTCTCAATTTTATATCATTTGGCTGCAGTTCAACGCGAAATAGAGGTTGGGGGATCTTTTCCCTATTTATTATGTTCGATACATTTTTTACCTTAAATCCCTGGAGGACGAGTGCATCTTTTATTTCTTCGGGAGCGACATAGGAATCTATGCCCTTCAATACGATCTGCAGACCTTTAGCACTCTTGAGCTGATATGTGTAGAAATTTGTTTTACTTTTTTCAAATTCAGAAACCATTGTGCGAAAATCTTTTTCTTCATAAATTTGAATTTTCGTTTCATCAATGCTACCACGTTTTATTGGAACAATGTGAAATTTATTCTCACCAATTACCGAAATTAATTTTTTAATAAGAGCGTTTGAGTTTTTTTCTCTTAAATAGATTGGTGGCGGCTTGGAAGTTTTGTTCGCAGATTCAGCGGGTTTGTCGTTGTCATCTTGCAATATTTTAAAACGGTTTTGGCGATTAGTAGATGATGCGCTGTTATCCCTAGAGATCTTTGGAGCAGATGAAATTTTAGAAGATTTTGGGCTTCGCCCGCGCTTTACCACAGTTATATATCTGTCCATTCCGACTTGGACCTTAGGTTTTTGGCTACTCTTATCTATAGTGAAAACAGGGTTAAGTGATGACCACGAGCCCGAAGCGGATGATATCGCTGAGTTAAATGTAGAGGTACTAGGCAACGGTAATGTAAAGGAATCACTAGTTGGCATTGGACAAAGCGAAGTTGATCGCTGACGAAAATGCGGCTTTGCCGTTAGATATATTTCATATATGAAAATAAATATTTTATTTTTCTTTTTTCTTTTTAATAGCTATTGACTACCTCATTCTGTCAGTAGCACAAAATTGTTCTAGGATGATTAAATATTTGTGTAAACTTTAACAAATTCTTATTGCATACTACTTTCAGTCAAGTATTATGCAGAGAATTATGTGGTACTTTCCAGTTACTTCCGTTTTCTATTTTGGAATCCTAATTCTGAAAAGTTTTCTACATTGTTTTTAATATATGCAGTTTCCGTTATTGTCCTTAAAAACAATTTAAGACGCAGTCAAAAGATGCTGCTCTTAGCGCTTAAAAGTTTTTAAGTTTTGTAATATAAAAATATATTTGTTTTAGAAAAATACCCGCTTTATAAAAAGGAGTATTAACCTAAATTTCGCCCTAATGAAGAGGAAAAAAGCACAAAAAAAAATACCGGAAACGCACCACTGTAATCTATTATGTTTGTGTTTAAGGCAAAGTCAGGCAAACAAATACATATATAATATATTTTGACGATTTTTGGTGCCGAAAATAGCAAAATGACAATTTGACGATATTTTCCTTAAAAGTTATGATTTTTTAATAGTTCAAATAGAGCAGCTTTTTATAAAAATCTACTGTTAAAATTCATATATGCGTAACAAATAAAAGATTTTGGTCTAGTTTTGCAGACTCTTTCTTGATAACTTATTGTTTAATTTAACAAAATTTTTGTTTATGGCTTAGGGTTCAACTAAAAGAATATATGTATAGATACATGCATACATCGTCATTTGGTTACTGGTTTGGTGTATTGAACAAAATGTGTTTTCGAGAAAATCGATGAAGAATGTTTAGTTCATTAGTTTTATAAAAATACACGATAGAATTTTTTGTTTAATAATAAAAGAAATAGATACATATGTTTTTTAGACAAACTTAAAGTTGATAAATTTTTATACATCCAACATGAAAAGTTATTAGGATTTAAAGAAAAAACGACATAACATAATATTAATAATAATAATAACAACATATTGTTCACTGCCTTTCAAGTAGTTTAAATTACTGTATATATTTAAGTAGAAAATATCAATTTTATTTATGCAACATGACATTTAAAGGAAAAACAACGGAAGAAATAAAAGGCAGTTTGAATTAGAGATGGGCGTGTGTCGTGTTTTGTTTCACGCACGACTCAACAAGAAGTGTTCGTGACAGAAAATCTGTTTTCGTGCGTGTTCGTGTCCTATCGTGTTGAACAAAATTGATACGATAAACACGAAACTATTTTTGGTGTTAAAATATGTATGAATGAATTTCCAGTAAAGAAAAAATTTCTCTTAAGCTTAACGTTCAGAAATTAAACAAAAATATGTATTAATTGGAAAATAAAAAAAATATTTTTTTGACATTCAATATGATTTCGTGCGTGTTGTGCAGTTTCGTGTCTTAAAAAAATTTCGCGTGCGTGTTTCGTACTTGTTAGACATGTTGGCATTCGTGTTCGTGTCGTGTTGGAAAAATTCAACACGAGCCCATCTCTAGTTTGAATATATTTAATAAAATAAATTTTATTAATAAAAAATAAATATCAATTTCATTTGATTAAAACATAACACAATAATAAAATTTTTATATTTTGCTTTGAATCACGTTCGTTGAGTAGAATATGCACTGATATACACCATAACAATTGCGAATAACAATATTAATACTTTTACGTTAAAAATGTGCAACATATTCCAAAAATTGTCGATTGCCGTAAAACAATTTTTTAAATGTTCAACAATTGTGGAAATGGCGCAATATTGCAGCTCTATATATCCTGATATACTCAAGATATCGGAAAACTGATAACGAATTTGGAGAGAGGACACATTATTCATATATAATCAATCAATAACTCAATTTTTTTTTTAAATCTTCCCTACATCAAACCACTAACCAACGGAGGACATATCGATGGTTTCAAGTAGAAATCCCCTACCTCGTGTTCTTTACCAAATTGAGTTTTTCAGTGATTCCAATATATTTCACACAAATACACCCCGTCACACAAAATTTATTGCTATGTGTAATTTACACATTGAAAATGTGAAAAAGTCCAAGTTCTTATCAAAAATTTCGGCCATCAAAAGACCAAAATTTGGACCTGTTGATTTCGAAATATTATATATATAATTTTACCACTGAGGGAAACAAAGTTATTACGAAGTAAAGATAATGCGAATGGCTTCGTGTAAAATTTATGTATTAAAATGAATTATTATGTTTTTGTTTCCTAATAAATACATCCATAAAATAAAACATATCGCACATCCAGTTCAATAGTGACATAACTCAAAAAATTCGTTTTTTGAGTTAATAATGCAGATTAATTATGCATTTCGTATTTTAGTAACTATTTTTCTCATTTCATATATGTATTCAACTAAAAAATTAATATTTGAAAACGTAAATATCAACAGATTATTATAATTGAAAAATTAAAAAATTTGATACCCATATTGCCAATATTAAGAAAAGATAAAATACATCGCGATTTTCGCGTTTTATGTGAATAGTTACAAAAAAAAAAAATCAAGATTATTTTAAAATAGATTCAATTTGAAAAGCAAAACATTATTTCCAAATAAATACGTAGAATTTGTATGAAAACCCGAAACGAAAATATGTATTTAGTTAAATATCTCAATTAGTAGGTCGCATGTGGTCAAGTTTTATATACCATTGGATGCGGCTTCAAAAAATCTTTTCGATGATATTTATGTCGTCTTGGAGCAAAGTACAAAAAAATTCGAAAAACTAAAAAAAAACCTTTTTTAAAAACGGTCCAGCTCACGGATGGTCAACGCTAGAACCAAAATATTTTATGAATCATCATAAAACATATCAAGCTTTATTTTCAGAGGGGTAACAAAATCACTTTTTTCTCTTCCATACAAGTTGAGTCGGTCTAACCTATAGACTCTAATGTATATGGATGTATGTTTACACAAGTTTTACCTTTAATTCAGTGATGTCAAAAATAAAATTGTAGTTGTATGTGTGAGAAAAGTTGTCTCATTCGTCTCTGAAGTACATAGAAAAAAATAAATGTGTGGACAAATTTAATTTAATAAAGCAACAAAAATAAATAAAAAGGGACCTGTGCGGTAGAAAATTAAAATACAAGAGAAAAAAGTTTAATAAAAAAGTTGGCGCCGACCCATATTTGCCGATTTATGGAGCTCTGATCTTTTCATAGGAAACTGTGAAAAGTTTTCAAAAAGAAATGTTTAAATAGCTTATCTGATAGAATCGTGCAAAATAAGAAAATAAATTAATGAAAAAATTTGCTGCGACCCATATTTCCCGAGTTATTGGTCTTAAAAGTTTAGATAGAAAGTGCAGTTAAGTGAAACTGCTTCAAAAAATCAAAATGTCTTTTGAATACATATTCATTTCTTTCCTTAAAAGTTTTGTAATATAAACCACATTGAATGTCGTGAAAATCATTGGTGACCATGGAATATTTTTCGCATACCACCTCTTTTCTTTCACTGTACATATAAAGAATATAAAGAACATCCGCAACGCATGTCTTATCGTCGCCACAATATATACAGAAGCCTTACGAGACGAGAAAGTTTTTTCTGTTTGTCTCGCTTCCTTTAAAATTTTGTCGGCGTTTTTGTTTTGATTCTTCTTTCTAGTGCAATAAAACTACAACGCTTTTGATTAGCTGTGTTAATTGGTAAAACAGAAAAACTTATTCACCAATTAATGTTTTTAATTAATAATTTAATTTATTCAATTAAATTTTTGATTGTATTAATTAATTTGAGTGGAAAAACTTAATTGATATTATCAAATTGTTTATAGGTGAAAATTTAATTAATTTTTTAATTAATATTACAAATATTTTAATTAATATTACAAACTCAATCATATTACTTTTTTGTGTGTAAGTAGTAATACACTAAAATATCAAATACACTATATTTTTCTCTTTTTTCCACGAATTTTAAAAAATCTGATTGAAGTTATTTTTACCAGTCAGTTTCTTCACTTCTGTGTATTCTGTGTCGTCGCTGTCTCATTAACGACTAAATGAACACACAAAAAAGTAATTTGAATACTTTGTAATATTAATTAAAATATTTAGAATATTAATTAAAAAATTAATTAAAATTTCACCTATAAACAATTTAAAAATATCAATTAAGTTTTTCCACTCAAATTAATTAATACAATCAAAAATTTAATTGAATAAATTAAATTATTACTTAAAAACATTAATTGGTGAATACTTTTTTCTGTTTTACCAATTAACACAGCTAATCAAAAGCGTTGTAGTTTTATTGCACTAGAAAGAAGAATCAAAACAGTATCAATTAAATTTTTTCGTACAAATTAATTAATACAATTAAAAATTTAATTAAATCAATTCAATTCTTAATTGGAAACATTAATCGGTGAATACTTTTTTCTGTGAAAGAGAATAAGAGTGTGTGTGGTTTTATCTAGCACAATTGTGCACACAAAAAAGTAATATGAGTGAGTTTGTAATATTAATTAAGATATTTGTAATATTAATTAAAAAATTAATTAAATTTTCACCTATAAACAATTTGATAATATCAATTAAGTTTTTCCACTCAAATTAATTAATACAATTAAAAATTTAATCGAATCACTTAATTATTAATTGAAAACTTTAATTGGTGAATACTTTTTACTGTGTGTTATGAAACTGACATCAATGCTTTAATAATTAAGTTAAATTTTTAAACACAAAATGTATTGAAAACTTTCTCATTTTACCAAGTCAGCAAATGTAGTTCGAACTGCACTCTATTACCTTTTTTATAACCAAAACAATTTGTTGTGATTAAATTTTAATTAAAATCTTTGTGTTTACTTTTTCTTATCGCTGTATTTAAAATTCTCTATCCAATACAGATGCAAAACATTTTTGGGCTTCCCTGCTTTAATTAACTATACAAATAAATTTAAAATTTTGTATTGCCGGATTTTTTTGCTACCCGTCCATGTAAGTTTGGTGGCACATTCTTCGGTAATTATTTTTTTAGTGGGCACATTATAAGCACAAATAACATTTAGAAGGATCTCTGTAAAGTTTAAGTGTTGGTTAAGGTAAAAAATTGAGAAGAGAAAAGGATATGTTATCGTGTTTTCACTAATACGATGTTACATAGAACAATGAGAATTGAACAGGAAGAAATATAATAAAAACAATTACGAACTTTCCTTAAAAAACTCATACTTATGAAAGGTGAAAAATAGGCAGTGTTTAAAAAATTAGTTCCAATTTCTGCTAAAATTCTCTCTTATTAAGAAAAATGAGAAGTGAAAAGAAGGCAGTATATTAAAAATATTATGTTTTTTTTGTAGTCTGCACTTAAAAAAATTGAGAAGTGAATAGTAGGCAATATATTAAAAACTTATATTTTCCGAGTTTTAACAAGATTTTTAAATTTTTTTCCTTACAAACCAACTCCTGAAAATTTCGAATCGAATAAAATAAAAGTCCGCCAAATCGTTCCAGCCGTTCTCACGTTATGCGATTACATACATGGACCGTTTAATTTTTATATATATAGATTAAATAATTTTTTGTCTTTTAGTTAAAAACATATTGATATTATAAATTTATTGCGCATGTGATATAACACCAGGCTGAACAAAATGCAACATTTTAATAACACAAAATACTTGTTAAAGGAAAATATAAATAGCCGATTTTTAATTATATCGAAATTTTCGGCATAAATAAGAGACATGAGTACCAACATAACGCCACAAAAAATCAAAATTCGAATACACAGAAAATAGTATTCACCAATTGATGTTTTCAAATAAGAATTTAATTTATTCAATTAAATTTTTAATTGTATTAATTAATTTGAGTGGAAAAACTTAATTGATATTATCAAATTGTTTATAGGTGAAAATTTAATTAATTTTTTAATTGATATTACAAATATTTTAATTGATATTACAAA
Source organism: Nowickia ferox (assembly GCA_936439885.1). Lineage (NCBI taxonomy): Eukaryota > Metazoa > Arthropoda > Insecta > Diptera > Tachinidae > Nowickia > Nowickia ferox. Next base: position 44,595,517 of record OW387025.1, read on the forward strand.
AATACTCATTTTACTTTTTTGTGTGTATACGTAACAGATCTTGTATTTCGAACTGTTCATTTAAAAAGTTTTACTAAAATTAAAATATTTTAATACAAAAAAAGTATTGCTTTGATGATTTACTTCTAAATTATAAAAATGGGATATTGTTTATTTATGTATATATCTTCTACATAATATATCTTCCTAATCAAACAAGTTGATTTTTTTGTAACCAACTGAAAACTAAATAAAATTGGAATATGAAATCGATGGGTTTTCTATCACACCAAATACAATTTTCTACGTTTTGAGCTTACGATCTAATTTCAAACCGAACCAATTTTCGTCACATACCTTAAAGTTCAGGATTAAATTATTATTTAATTTTATTTATTTACAGATTTTATTGTGTTTCAAAACATCAATTTGACTTATGAAAAGTTCCTTATAACATTTTGGACAGTTGTATTTAATTTTATTTTTACTGATACTAGGGATATTATGTTGTAATGATATTTGTGTTTTCTTTGCTGTATGATCTTTTAGTTCATAGTATTTTCGCCTTTTGTAACAATCTGTAAAAAAATAAAAATAATTTTTATTAATTAACTAAAGTACGTAAACGAAAATATTCTACATTTTATTTTGTTAATAATTAATTTGCTTATACAAGAAACTAATTTAAGTGAGACAATTTTAAATTTTTAGTTGAACTATAGTGAATTTTAATCAGAAATAATTTCGTAGTCGGACTTAACATGTTAATGATGTTAATAACAATCTCTACCCCAGTAGATAGACTTGGGTGCTGATGAAGTGCGTGGCTGCACAGAAAAATATCGGCATTTCCCCCAGCTTATAAAGTCTAATTTAATTCTTCTTCTTTAGAAACTCACACTAATTAATAAAAATATTTCATTCAACAAGAATTGAAATTACTGAACTTAAGACCGACTAAGAAATTATTTCTGATTAAGAAACTAATTTATTTATTTCGAAGATATAAAAAATAAATACATTTTAAAATTCCCACTAATATAAAACACATTTTTGTCAGGATTTCTGTAAAATTTAAATATTTAAAATAAAAAGACATTTATTATTTTGATGCAAAAAAAAAAACATTACGGAAATTCAGGTTAGTAAATTTAAAAAAAAAATTCATTTGCAAGTACGGACTTTCTAGAGAAAAGTATATATTAAATTTATTGCATATCTTAGGGATGTTATGGATAAATTGACAATAAATTAAAAAAAATTCCGTGTACTTTTCTTTTGGGAGTCCGTACTAGTAAACGGTATTTCTTTATGAAATTTAACAACCTGAATTTCCGCAGACAAGAAAATTTAAATATTTTTTTTCACACTGATATTAATTTATTAGATCACCAAAAACGAACTAACAATAAGTATTCAAATCTTAAGTCTAGATAAAATTATTAGGCCCAACCAGTGTCGGACATAAACTTAGTTTGAATTTTTACAAGCACTTGTATCGTTTATTATGTTTTTACCTCCTGTAAAGTTACAGTTATTTGAGTTAGGTCCGTTCTACTTATTAAAAACGATATGTAAATATCGTATTAAACTCATAAATATTTTCAAGAAGTTTCATGCGGAGTGTTGCGTATTAGAGCCCCAGTATCCGACTTTTTAAGGATGTGCCCAGTACAGTTCGAGATACTAGAAACAAGCAGATTAAGATGGGACTCAAATTTTGTTAAGTATTTTCCTGAGTATTTTGCAATTTCTTCAGTCACTTGTGACATATTTAAATCACGATGTAAATTTGAGTTTTTTATGTACCATGGAGCCGACGTTATTAACCTTAAAATTTTGTTTTGCCTTCGGATTCTCTCTATATTGGAAGCTGAAGCAGTGCCCCATAGGAGAGTTCCGTAGCACCATAAGGGTTTCAAAAGCGACTTCTATACTAACGGTTTGCTGTCTAGGCTGAGTGTTGAATTTCTGCCAATCAACCAATGTATTTGAGTTTTTTTTTTACATATTTATTTATTGTATCTTTAAATATGAACTAACAATAAGTGTTCAAATCTTAAATCTAAATACAATTAATAAGGCCCGACCAATGCCGGACATAAGCTTAGTGATAGTAAATTAATGACACATAAGAGTCGTGCTAAGCGAAGAAAAAATAAAAATAAGAGTATAAAAGTATATTCAACGAGCTACATCTGGAGTGTTGATTATTAGAGCCTCTTTGTACCTCTTTTTTAAGCGGATGTGTCCAGTAAAATTCAAGATGTTTAGAGCAAGGGGATTAGGATTGGACTCGAGTTTTGTTTAGTACTTGCCTGCGTATTTTGCAATTTCTTCAGTCACTATTGGCATATTGGCGATGTTATCAAACATAAAACTTTGTTCTGTCTTCGGATTCTATCTACATTAGATGCTGAAGCAGTGCCCCATACCTGAATTCCGTAGCACCATATTGGTTTCAAAAGCAACTTATATATTAACAGTTTGCAGTCTAGGCTGAGTGTTGAATTTCTGCCAATCAACCAATGTATTTGAGTTAACTTAAGTTTCATTTGGGTTAGCTTAGAGTCAATATGATGTTTCCATGTAAGCGTTTGCTCAAGGTGTATACCAAGGTATTTCACTTGAGAATGTTCAGGAATATTTTGATTGTTAATTCGAATAGGGGAACAAGTATCTCTGCTTAAGGTAAATGTTATATGGACACACTTTTAATCATTTACTTTAATTCTCCACAAGTTCAACCATATTTCCAGCTGGGTAATATGTTCCTGGAGTTTGCGGGATGCCTCCTAAGTTTTCAGGCAGGCTGTATCATCGGCAAATATAGAGGTAAGAATATTATTGCTCACAGGCATATTACAAGTATATATTAAATACAAGACTGGCCCCAGAATGCTACCCTGTGGGACACCGGAAGATATAGATTCCGGCACACTCATGAAGTTTCCTTGCACAACAGTGAACTTTCTATCCGTAATATAACTTTCCAAAAGTTTTTGTATGTTTATTGGCAGATATGTCTTCAATTTTAAAACTAGGCCTTCGTGCCATACTTTGTCAAATGCCTGAGAAACATCAATGAAGAGTGCAGAACAATACTTCTTTTCTTCAAATGTCTTCCTTATAAATTGAACAAATCTATGCGTTTGCTCAATGTGCTATGCTGACTTCTAAAACCAAATTGATGGTCAGGGATGCACCCATTATCAGCTAAGATTTTGGAAAATTTAGTCATGAGCAGCTTTTCGAAAAGCTTTGAGATTGTTGATAGTAAGCTTATAGGCCTATATGACTCAGCCTTGGTAGGAGATTTGCCCGGCTTTGGAATCAATTTGATCTTTGCAAGTTTTCAGTTATTTGTAAAATACTACATTCGTAAAATGGCATTAAAAATAAATAGCAAAATTCTTATTGCAATACGAGGCAAATTCATCAGCATTTTGTTACTAATTCCATCAATACCTGGAGCTTTCTTCGGGTTAAGTTCAGCAATTGTTTTTTGTACTTCACGCAGCTTAAACTTTAAGGGACGATGGGGCAGGGAAACTACACTCGGCAAATCAACAGCACCCGTACATGAATAGGTAGTGAATACAGATTTTAAATGCTCAGCAAATAAGTTACCTTTCTCACTATCGCTTGTTGCCCTTCCTCCGGTCAAGGTGCGCAGTAGTGATTTTAGCTCAACGGGTCTTTTACGATTTCTAGCAGCGCGCCATAAAGAGTAATTAGATGCTGACGTGACATCGAGACATTCTAGATATTTTTCCAGTAATGCAGGTTTTTCCGACGATAGCAACTCTTTGAGTCGTTTAGTACATTCTTTAAGTCTGATTTTATTTAGGGGTGATCTGTCTTGTTGCCATTCTCTTCTAGCTCTTCTTTTTCACATACCAGACATTCAATAATAAATAAATAAATTCTATTAAAGCCATTCTGCGGCTGGGAGGTAGTGGAATCTTCAGCAGCCTGTTTAATATTTTCGTTAATATTGGCAACTTTAAATCTTCGGATGTTCTTAGCTTAATTTTTTTCGTACAATGACTACTGAGATACTTTTTGAACCACAGCCAATTAACACGATTGATCATGTTTACATATGGGTGAGGCAAGTCACTTTTTAGTGGGCTACAAATTGTAAGGATTGTGGGAGAGTGATCGGAGGAGAGATCTAGGAAAGCTTCAACATGAATTAAATCCCTAGATATTTTTCATGACGCCAAAATCTATAACATCCGGAATTTTCGGTATGTCCGTAGGCCAGTAAGTAAATTGCCCATTAAAGAAATTGTGTTGAACAAAGCCCGACCGGTAGGCGTAATAAGACGCGAACCCCATAACGTATGTTTTGCATTGTAGCCGCCAGCTGCTACGACACAAGGCCCAAGAGATTTGTAGAAATTCTCGTATTGATCCTCAGTGATTGAAAATCTGGGAGTAAATTGATGATATCACGAAATTTTTACAAAAATGTTCAATGCAGATATTTGTTGCTTGTAGGTGTTCTTCACAAATGTTGTCAAGAATATAGTGCTTGAGTCTCGACTTTATTAGAATTGCTGATCCACCGCATGCTCTTCCTCTCGGGTCCTTTGTATCATATAACGTGTAGCCATTGATTTTGAAAAGGCTTCTATTTCTATTTTTAACGTCTTCATGGATTATTAACTAATGCTTGAATCAGTGTATTTTGCATTAGCAGCATTTCTTACATCATGCTAGTCGTATTTGTTGTAAAATTATTTATAGTTTGCACCAGATTATCAATAGTAGCTTCAAGGCGATTGAAATTAAAGCTTGAGTTTGTATTTGTCGAATTATATGGCGGTGATACTTTTTGTGCGGGAATAGAATTTGTGTTAACAGCATCGGCACACGATACACGTGAAGTAATTGGTTGGCTCATTTAAGGAAAATTGGTGGAGTAAGCGTTGGCTGATTAAGCTGGAGGTAATTTAGGTTTTTGACCCATAGCCTGTTTAACGAAAGAATATATATATATAGATATATAGTTAGCGGTGTGATTACCTCCACAATTACTGCATTTTTTTCTGCTTGATCTTTTGGCTTAGTACAGCTAGCAGTACCGTGCAATTTACCGCAGATAAAACTGTGGGTAATTTGCAGTAAGTTTTTGTGTGGTCATATTCTGAACGATTGTGTGGTTCTTTAACTGTTATTTTTCGGTATAAAAGATATTTTAAGCTATAAATTGGATGGGTCTCATTTTTTTCTCAATTTTATATCATTTGGTTGGGGAACCTTCTCTCTATTTAGTTTGATAAATTTTTTACCTTAAGTGCCTTGAAGACGAGGGTATCTTTTATTTCTTCGGGAACAACATGCGAATCTATGCCCTTCAGTACATTTGCAGGTCTTTAGCACTTTTAAGCTGGTAAGTGTAGAAACTTGTTTTACTTTTTTCAAATTCAGTAACCATTTTCCGAAAATCTTTTTCTTCATAAATTTGAATTTTCGTTTCGTTTTGAGCTGCTGTTATCTGTAGTGATAACTTCGTTAATTGATGAACTCGAGCCTGAAGGTGCTGTTATCGCTGACTTATATGAAGAAGAATTAGGCAACTGTAATGTTAACGAATCACTAGTTATCATTGGACAAAGCGAAATTGATCGCTGACAAAAAAGTGGCTTCACCGTTAAAAAAAACTATCATGAGGTTTTTTATTTTTATTGTTTTCATTAAGAGCTTCAGAAATCACAGTAAAATATGAATTTCTGCAGTTAGAACTCACTTCACAATTTTTTTTAATGAGGTACTCATATAGAGTATTCCTCAAAGTCACTTTGTTTGCGGTTTTTGTTTGTTGTTGTTGTTTCTGACTATCTAAAAAATATTAGCAATATTTGCTTTGCTTATTTATCAAAGTTAATACGTATTACGAATATTTTTTATACGATTTTTTGTTTGTTTAGTATGTATAAAAAAAAACTCTGCTTAGACGTGTGTTCACTATGAAGATTGAACGAGAACTAATTGTTTAAGTTCAATTTCAAATAATATAATTTTCGTTCATACTGGTTGGTAATTCGTTGGGATTTATTACTCCTCTTTTTTTCATCTTTGTGTTGGAGGTTTTACATAGATTCCAACGAATAAACCGCTAACGGTCTTATGTTAAACATTGCACTCGCTACAGAATTTAGATATACTTTTGTTAATTATTATTGGAAAGTACGTTCGTTGCTATGCACACACTTCTGGTAAACTCAAATCAAAAAAAGGTAATATAAATAAAATTGAGAATACTTCTAATTATTTGAACTTAATACCAATTGTTTTATTTATTCGATTCCACGCAAACATTTTGGTCCTTCGAACCGGATAATTTGGCAAAAAGATTCAAAAAAGCACTAATAAGTTTTTTAAATTTTATTCAACGGGCCGCCATCTTTGCAAAATTCAAAGTACATTGGAATACCTGTATACTACACCTACACTAAGTACATTTAAAAAAAAAAACTTATTTGAAAAAAAGGTGCGTATGTATTGAATTTTAAAAATAAAGTGGATTTATAAAAGTGAATAATTCAAACAATTGTGTTAAAACATATTGCCAATTGATTTGTGTAAAAAGTAAAAGAGCACACACATATACATATATAAGTATATATTTATATATATATACATATGTACATAGTTGTGCATTTTAAATCGTCTTGCAATTCCATTTTTTTACGTTTGTTTTAACTTATCTTCTTTCACTACGTGAAAAAACTACTGTGCGTTTGTTTATGAGGACGGACATATTGAAAAATTAAAATTATACCTATCAAAAGTCATTAAAAGTACAACCTGAATTAAATTAATTTGTTTTCGGATAAAATTAAGTACAATAAAAAACAAATATCAAGTGCAATAAATTAGTGCGGTGTTTTTGTGTTGTGAATATTATTAATTACTATATACAAAGTTATTAATATATGTATATACATACATAAGTATATAATACATACATTCACACACAAAGCAAATTCTTCTTCTTGAACTTATAAAGTACACCCTACGGTCGGTCAGTTTGACTATTAATACGTTTGAAATAAATATAATTGCTTATTTTCATTAAGATTTATTTAATTTAATACATATATTGAATTAAATACAGATTTATTGAAATTTAATAGAAATTTTATTAATTTTCATTGAAATTAAGGTGCAAGCGCTTTCTAAAAGTTGAAGTGTATATAAACATATAAACATTTTGCATTTCTTATAAGTTTTCAAAGAAGAACATAATGTCGATTACTGCACTTACTAAATTTACTAGAGCTTCGGACGCTCTTATCGGATTCGAGGCTTGTTTTAATGACATTGATAATGAAGTTCATACAGTTGATACTTTAGAGCTTCACGCTGAAGAATTGAGACTTTTATGGGAGAAAGTTATGCTCATTTACGATGAATGTTTAGATTCCGTGAAACCCTCTAAAAGTACTGATAATGATGCTGAAGTAATTATTGCTAAATATAGAGCCACTTACACATCATACATCACATGTTTAGGAAAAATAAATGGTAAGAAACGTGCGTTGGAACAAGAGCAAAAAGTTAAAATGGCAGCTTCGGCCACTTCAACAAATTCTGAAAGCCATTCTTTAACCCTGCCTCCCTGCGACGTTAACATGTTTGATGGTGACTATCTTTCATGGCCTACTTTTAGAGATTTATTTACCGCGCTTTACATAAATAGCTCACGACTTAGTAACATTGAGCGTTTATGTCATTTGTTGCGAAAAACTAGCGGTGAAGCAAAAGAAATCGTTTCAAAATGTCCTCTTACAAATCAAGGTTTTGACTTAGCGTGGAAAAACCTCAAGGATGCTTATGATAATCCTCGTATGCAGGTTAACAATCAGCTCAAAGTACTTTTTGGTCTCCCTACAGTGGAAAAAGAAACTTATACGGGTCTCAAGAATTTACAAAGAGGTATAAATAGTTGTCTTTCTGCTATGTCTATTTATGAAGTTTCAACTGAAAATTGGGATCCTATTATAGTTTTTCTTTGTATTCAGCGATTGCCTGATTGCACTGTCACCTTATGGGAACAAAGTATAAGAGATAAATTTGTTTTATCTTCTTGGAAAGATTTGGATGCCTTTCTTACGGAAAGGATTCAAACTTTAGAATGTCTACGTGATATAAGAGAAACGCCACAGGATAAAAAGAAATCAAGTCAAAAGGTCAAAACTCACTATACTAACACATCGTCTTCGAATTCTTGTGTACTTTGCAAAAATACTAATCATTATTTGCGAGATTGCAAGCGATTTAAAAATCTTTCAATTTCGGAAAGATATTCGACAGTCAAAAAGTTTCATTGCTGTGTTAATTGCTTATCGCGCACACATGAAGTTAAAGATTGTAATAGCGTTCATAGTTGTTCGAATTGTAATAGAAGACATCATACTTTATTACATAAAAATATAATTTCTACAGAAGTTCCTAATAGAAATTCAAATGCGGTTTCCAACGCGGGTGTTGTTTCACAACAAGCTAATTCCACACTTAGGCAGGATGAAGTACCTTCTACCTCTCGTGGAATTAGTTCGTCAGCCCCCTTCAATCGTCAAGTTTTTCATACTGCACAGAATCGAACTGTGTTATTAGGGACTGCAATGGTGAATATACGTCACCAGGGTACTACGTATCCAGCTCGAGCCCTTATTGATCCTGCTTCAGAAACTTCATTTATTTCTGAACGTTTACAGAATCGTTTAAAATTTTCTGCGCATTCTACGAATGCCAAAATTTCAGGTGTAAACCAAATGGTCTCTGTCACTTCTAGAAAAATTTGTTCGATTGACATAGGCTCTCCATTGGATTCTTCTATTCAGTTGACAACTACTGCACTGGTTTTACCAAATATTTCGGGCAATTTACCATCATTTATTCTAAATGATGAACATAGAAAAACTCTGCCAAATTTACGTTTAGCAGATCCTCAATTTTTCGATTGTAGGCCGGTTGATCTATTATTAGGTGCTGATTTATATCCACTTATAATTATGGGCGAGATTCGGAAAAATGTGCTAGGGTCATTATTAGCTCAAAAGACCATATTCGGCTGGCTTATTACGGGCCCTATACAGCAATCTTCGTTGCAAGTTTATTCCACTATTGTTGAATTTTCTGAAGAAGATAATTTGAATCAGAATCTGACTAGATTTTGGGAACTAGAGGAAACGCCGAAGCGGAAGATAATGTCTCAACACGATTTATTTTGTGAAAATAACTATAAAAATACCACTCGTCGCGACATCGATGGACGTTATATAGTGACTTTACCATTTAAGTCGGAATTTGCTGAAACAATTTCTTTAGGCTCGTCTAAAACCAATGTTATGGCACAACTCATACGGAATGAGACATCTTTATTAAGAAAGCCTTCAGTTAAGGAAATGTATGATGATGTGGTTAGGGAATATTTAACTTTAGGTCACATGAAGGCTGTAACTGAGGATTCTTCACCTTTATCCTGTTATTTACCCCACCATCCAGTATTCAAATTAGAAAGCAAAACGACAAAATTAAGGGTAGTTTTTAATGCTTCAAACAAGACTTCTAACGGTAATAGTCTAAATGATTGTCTGTATGTAGGACAAACTCTGCAGACTGATTTAGTATTTTTAATTCTACGTTGGAGATTTTTCAAATTCGTTTTTAATTGTGACATTACAAAAATGTATCGACAGATTAAACTAGATTATACTCCTTTTCAACGCATCTTATTCAGAAATTCGCCTACGGAGGAAGTTAAGGAGTATGAATTACAAACGGTCACGTTCGGTGTCAATTGTGCGCCCTATCTGGCTATTCGTACTTTGCTACAGTTGGCTGACGATTGTGAAACTGAGTTCCCCCTCGCATCAAATATTCTACGTAAAGGTATGTACGTTGACGACGTATTAACAGGGACTCATGATGTTACCACTGCGTTGATCGCTCGTGATCAACTTAGAAGAGCTTTGTCATCCGCAGGATTTGAACTTCGAAAATGGACTTCGAATAAAAAAGCAATTTTGGCGGATCTTCCCCCTGATTATTTAGTCGATGCTCAATTTTTGACTTTTGTTGAGTCAAGTAGTTCCAAAACATTGGGACTTCAGTGGAACGCTCATTTAGACGTGTTCTATTTTAAAGTGGATCCAATTACATTGCGATCTAACTATAGCAAAAGGGAAGTTTTGTCCATTATCGCAAAACTATTTGATCCCGTGGGTTGGCTAGGACCGGTTATTATAGTTGCAAAAGTTATTATGCAAAAAGTCTGGCAAGATAATATAAATTGGGATGATTCTATTACACCTTCAACGAAAGCTGAATGGGAAAAATTTGTTGCTTCTTATCATGACGTAAACAATATACAAATACCTAGATGGGTTCAATATGAACTTGAGTCCTCTGTTGAGCTTCATGTTTTTTCTGATGCCTCGGAAAAGGCATACGCGGGGGTGATATATATTCGCATTGAAAACCCCAATAATGAGATATTTACCCATTTATTGACGTGTAAGACTAAGGTTGCACCCATTAAAACTATTTCTATACCTCGTCTAGAACTTTGTGGTGCTGTTTTAGCATCAGAGCTTTTAAAAACTGTACTAGGTGAGATTGATGTGCCTCTTCGTCAAGTTTATTGTTGGACTGATTCTACGATCGTCCTTTCCTGGCTTAAAAAAGATGCCAGTTCTTGGACTACATTTGTTGCGAACAGAGTTTGTATGATTCAAGAAATTGTCGGTAGTCATAATTAGCACCATGTGAAATCAGAAGATAATCCTGCTGATTTAGGAAGTCGTGGCGTTTCACCACCTGTCTTAGCACATTGTGATCTTTGGTGGCAAGGGCCACATTGGCTTCGTGATAACAAATCTTCTTGGAATCTTCAAAATCTTACTCTACTTGACACAGATCTAGAGGCACGGGCTGTTAAATCTCATGCCTCACTTTTTACAAATTATGAGGATATTTTAGAGAGATTTTCTTCGTTGGATCGCGCCATTCGAGTGATAGCCTATATATTTAGATTTTTTAAAAATACACATACAGTCCACAAAGGCTGTCATTCATATACATCGCATACTGTGTCAGAAGTAGAAGTTAAAGAGGTAAAAATGCGTTTAGCAATTATCGCTCAACAAGTTCATTTTACTGATGAGTATAAGTGTCTTGCAGCTAAGAGACCTCTTTCTTCAAAAAGTGCTTAAATCCGTTTTTAGATAAGGAAGGAGTAATGCGACTTAATGGCAGGTTAGCTAAATCACCTTCATTAGTTTATACTGAACGGCATCCTATATTGTTGCCTTACTCTTGTCGATTCACAGTACTTTTAACTGAGTTTGTGCATAAAATTTCCATTCACGGTGGAAATCAGCTGATGCTTAGAATTTTAAGAATCGAGTATTGGATTCCTTGGCTAAAAACATTAGTTCGAATGATTATCAATAGATGCAAACGTTGTGTACTTGATCGTAAACGCTCATGTAGTCAACTCATGGGAGCTCTGCCTCCGGAAAGGACTACTTTGGATCGACCGTTTACTAACACTGGTCACGTCGGATTTGACAACGGATAAGTTTTTAGCGGCATTTAATCGATTTGTTTCGAGACGTGGTTGCCCGCATACCATATTTTCCGATAATGGTACAAATTTTGTTGGGGCTTCTAGAGAACTAGAAAGCAAATTTAAAACATTTTTGGCAGAGAGTCGAGCTAGGATGTGTTCTACTTTTGGAATTAACGGTCTTTCGTGGCGATTCATTCCTGCTGGTGCTCCCCATATGGGAGGTTTGTGGGAAGCGGGAGTTAAAAGCTTCAAACTTCACTTTCGCAAAGAGGTTCAATCAATTAAATACACTTTTGAGGAACTTTCTACCATCCTTGCACGAATAGAGGCATGCCTTAATTCTTGTCCGCTCTGCCCAATGACTGATAATCCTAATGAACCTGTGGCTCTTATCCCAGGTCATTTTCTGATAGAATCTCCAATTCTAGCTCCTCCAGAAGCATCTATTTTGGAATCTCCGATTAGTATAGTGAATAGGTATCGCAAAATTAAAGCATTTGCGGAACATTTCTGTCTCAGATGGAAAGATGAGTATTTATCTAACTTACATAAGCGATATAAATGGAAATATCCTGAGCGTGATATTGTTGTAGGGGATTTAGTAGTCATTCGGAATGAGCAACTTTCTCCGACTTCTTGGAAATTAGGCAGAGTCATTCGTACTTACCCAGGAAGTGATAATCACGTACGCGTCGCTGACATACTCACAGAAAATGGAATTGTTAAGCGACCCATTACAAAACTGGTCATATTGACTTGTTAAACATAAAAAAAAAAAATAATAAACTTTTGTTAACCTTCATTATTTCCTAGTAACATGGAATCTCTCTCCCAAAAATTTGAAGATGCCTTATTAGAGGATTATGAGGAAGTGATGGAGGTGGAGGCTAAGGCTGCCGAAAAAAATTCTTCGCCTGAGGTCCTGGACATGGAAAAATCTCCGACTGACCTACCGACTCCTGATGCCCCCAACGTAAAGGATGCGACGCATTCTGACACCGCTGTAATTACAGTTGTTACGGCTCCAGTAGCCCCATCGTCATCATCAAATCCTGACCCTGTGTCAGGTGTCAAGGCAAATTCGGGTTCGAATATAGAGCGAAAAGCGGTCGTCGTTTGTAGAATCTGCAACAAACGGCATCAACTATCGGCCTGCCGCGTTTTTCAAAATATGGCATTCGAAAAGAGATTACGCATGGTCCTGTTACACAATTACTGCTCTCGGTGCTTGTCGCATGACCATGTTTCCCGTGTTTGTAAGAGTGAAGGGCAATGTAAAAAATGTAAAGGCAAGCATCATTCTATGCTGCATTCAAACGCTCATGCCTCTTTAAAAAAGAAGCAACCACAAGAGACCAACAGATTACATTGCCCTTAGCATTCAGTTTACCAATTCGGCACATGATTACTTTTTCGCCGACAGTTAAGGTCTATTTGCAGGTGGCTAATAAGTCAATCCCTGTGCGAGCTGTTATAGACCTCTGTTGTAGTATGAGCTATATTTGTGAAAGTTTAGTCAAGACTGTCAAACTGCCTGTGTCTTCTATGGAGAAATTGCGTATTTCGTGCGTGCAGGTCAGCTCTATATACGACTCATCACAACTTATTGGTCTAACAGTAAAGGTCAAAAAGATGAAAGGAATTCATACGCCGGTACAGACCGTTTCGAATGCCATAAAAGAGCAATTCGCGGGTATGCAATTAGCAGACCCCAGCTTTAATATTTCGAGTAGAGTAGCTCTTGTTATAGGCCCAGAGGTTGCGCCATATATATTGAAACCACGAATATATTCGAACCCGGGGTTTCCTTTGGCTCAATACACCATATTTGGTTGGGTCATTTCTGGCCAGTCTCCGTTTTAAGAAAAAAAATATTTGGTTTTTAAAACCCTACCCGCATGGGTGCAGTATGTAGTCTGCAGAAAACTACATCCCATAGACTTTGTTCTATGGGAAATTCTGCCAGTTTATCTGGTTTCAAATTGTTAAAAAAAAAATAGAAAAAAAAATTTAATAAAATGAATTGTAAATAAATATAGTTTTTTTTTAAGTTCAAAATTGTTATATATATTACTTGTTTTTAAGTTATTTTGTTTGCAACAACTTCGATGTTGCAAGGTGGCCGGCAATGTTTAAGTTCAATTTCAAATAATATAATTTTCGTTCATACTGGTTGGTAATTCGTTGGGATTTATTACTCCTCTTTTTTTCATCTTTGTGTTGGAGGTTTTACATAGATTCCAACGAATAAACCGCTAACGGTCTTATGTTAAACATTGCACTCGCTACAGAATTTAGATATACTTTTGTTAATTATTATTGGAAAGTACGTTCGTTGCTACGCACACACTTCTGGTAAACTCAAATAAAAAAAAGGTAATATAAATAAAATTGAGAATACTCTAGTTATTTGAACTTAATACCAATTGTTTTATTTATTCGATTCCACGCAAACACTAATTTTAAAGAGACTTCTCGAAGTCAAATGAGGCTCAGAGACCAACTTTATATCAGTATTCCTTATGTATTGTAATAAAAATTTATTGAAATCTGGTTTGCAATCAATACAATTGCAAAACTTTTTATTTATTATTTATTTTATTTATTTATTTATTTACTTGATATTAAAATTATATAAAATATAACAATAATATATACATTGATAGCACTGGCTGCCAAGGCCATCGGCTAAAACTTTTTATTGCAATATTTTTCTACAAATTTATTGATAAAAAATATTATTTTAAATTTTATGTTGAACTACATATAGTGATTTTTTTTAAATACGTATATTTATTTATTGTATCTTCAAAAATGAACTAAAAATAAGTTTTCAAATCTTAAATCTACATATAATTATTACGCCCGACCAGTGTCGGACATAAACTAGTGATAGTAGTTAATAATACATGAGTCGTGCAAAGCAAAAAAAAAATTATATTTTCAAGCAGTTTCATCTGGAGTGTTAAGTATTAGAGCCATTGTGTCCCTCTTTTATAAGCGGATGTGTCCAGTAAAATTCAAGATATTACGAGCAAGCGGATTAGGGTGTGACTCAAATTTTGTTAAGTATTTACCTGCGTATTTTGCAATTTCTTCAGTCACTTGTGGCATATTTAAATCACGATATAAATTTGAGTTTCTTATGTACCATGAAGCCGGTGTAAAATTTTGTTTTGCCTTTGTTGGATTCTCTACGTTTGAAGCTGAAGCAGTGCTCCATAGCTGAATTCCGTAGAACCATGTAGGTTTCAGAAGCGACTTGTATATCAAAAATTTACAATCTAGACTCAGGGTGGAATTTCTACCAATCAGCCAATAAAACAGTTACTTTAAGTTTCATTTGTGTTAGGTTAGATTCAATGTGGTCTTTGCATGTAAACCGTCGGTCAAGGTGTATACCAAGGTATTTCACATGTGAGTGTTGAGGAACAATTTGATTATTGATACTAATGGGGGAACAAGCAACTTTTCGTAGGGTAAATGTTACCTGTTACTTTTATTCTCCATAAGTTTAGCCATAGTTCCAGCTGTGTAATATGTTCCTGAAGATATCGAAATACTTCGTGAGAGTTTTCGTGCATACTAAGGCAGGCTGTATCATCGGCAAATGTAGATGTGTGGCTGTTACTGCTCAAAGGCATATCACAAGTATAAATCAAATACAAAACTGGTCCAATATACTCCCCTGTGGTACACTGAATGAGATTGATGCGGACACACTCATGAAGTCTCCTTACACAACAGTGAACTTCCGGGCAAGAAATAACTTTGCAAAAGATTAAGAATGTTTATTGTTAGATATGTCTTGAATTTTAAAATTAGGCCTTCATGCCACACTTTATCAAATGCCTGAGAAAAATCAATAAAGAGGGCAGAACAATATTTCTTTTCTTCAAATGTTCTTATAAATTGTATCAATCTATGGTGCTATTCCAGATTAAAAAAAATATGTATTGTCCATATATTTTTAATATATGACTGTATATAAATATATATGAATATGTATAAATTTATGTATGGAACTATATGTGATTATACATGCGAAAACTATTATATATGAATTGATATACGGACTAATATATGAAATGTATATGAGCTCATAATTAGAAATCTATTAAAAATACATACGGTATAGAAAGTTTATATCCGTAGAGCCTCAACGTTTAAAAAATAAAAACTCTTGTAACAAAAAAAAACATTCTTTTAAGATTTTATACATTGTGGCCCTATTTATTAAATCAAATAATCAAAAGGATAATTCAGTCCTTAATTTGATATAAAATAACGGAATACTCTAAATATTAAAAAAAACAAATACACTAGCTTTTAATCTGGCTTCTTAAATTAAATTTTATATACAAATATGAGTTTTGTGTTTTTTAAATAATGGAGTCATGCGCGTAAAATTATGAATAGTCTTTTACTTCGTGTTTATTTAGTTGTCCAAAATTGTTTTCATTAAATACAACTTCCCTGTTCAAAACCTTAAAAAAAGTAATTTAATAATTTAAGTTGTTGCACAGTAGTGCGCCTTATTGAATCAAGGGAGTATGAATATGAACTTTGCATACTGTATAGGAAATATTTACATATATGTACGTGTATGAAAATTTATGAATATATATTATCATATTGCATATTGGGCCCAGCTTAAGCTTTTAGAGGGAGAAATTTTTTGGTGATATTTTTTTAATGTTTATTAATTTGTAGCAATTTATTTTGCTACATATATTCCATATCACATTAAAATGTTTCACCAGACGCTTTTAGTTGTTATTGTTGGTTGTTTATGTGCTAGCACATAAACAACCAACCAAGTGTTTTTTTTAGAGGTATAGAACTTCGAATTGAAATAAAACACAAGAAAATCGTTTTAATGTCCATCAATTTGGCTTTATTGGAAGGATAATTTTATGCCATTAATGTTTAAATATGATTTCGGGCATGTGGCCGCCGCAGCTGGCTCGAATAAAGCCAATTCTACAGGTCCAATTTTCAACCACTTTTTCGAGCATATGGGGCCGTATGTTGGCAATAACGCCACGAATGTTGGCTTCTAAGTCCCCTAACGTTTCTGGTTTGTTAAACGTAGACGAGCGACTTCAGCGGATGCGTATTATCACATAGAGTAAATGTAGTGCGAAAACGATCCATGGTTAACCGAATTAATTGCTCTGATGGACGATTATGTCGACCATAAAATGGACGGAGCTTGCGGTAAACTTCGCGAACTGAACCATTATTTTCGAAATAAATTTGCACGATTTGCAAGCGTTGTTCTTTTGTCAACCTGTTCATGATGAAATGGCAAACCAAACTAAATATTAATCACTTGACAGCTGACAAAATGGCCGCTAGTTAAAAAAGTGATACCAACTTAAAGTTCTATACCTCAGTAAAAAACACCCTTTATAAGCTAAATATAACACGAAACAGTTTTATATATACGTTACGATAGGAGATTTGTATTTCAGCAAAATACAGCTGGTATAACGAGTATTTCTATATTCACGTTATGTTTTTTTTTTTTTTGTTTTTATTTGTAATTAAAATGTTTCTTACTCTTTGGTAATATAAGTCGAAAGAATAGGTAGGTAAATAAAAGCTTTTTCTAAAAGTTGATAGGAAATCAAAGCTGGGCTATGATGGCAAAAAAAAATTAAACTTTAGCATAGTTTGGCTAACAAAAAAACGATATACGATTATTGCGACGAAAAAGAACTGATTTTAAAGGACAATAAATTGCAAGTATACGCAATTTTATTGTAAATCCAGGGAAAAACCAAGATATCGTTATCTCTTTGTTAAAGAAATTCAATACACAAATTGTTTTCTTTAAACTATTACATCTATTACTTACACTATACCCAATATCATTCTTGGTTCCCAAAAGTATTGCTAGTATACTATTGGTCGAATTATCTGAAAAGATAAACTTCCGATATTCTAAGTCCGAATAATGCTAACAATTATTTGACACACTAAAAATTATAGATATTTGGATAAAGAATAACTAATTTGTAAAATACTCAGCTATATGTATGGAAAAAAATAAGTTGTATATAGCCAATCAAATTTAATATATAAATGTTTTCGCACGTATATAGTAAATTTTGTGGGCCCCACGTTGGGCGCCAATTAATGTAATGTACAATCTTAAAGTTAGCTATATAGTTAATTATTTGTAAAGACAAAATAAAAAAAAAATGGTGAAAGCTAAATTTGTCCTCCTGGCATTGGTGCTCTAACAAAGATGAACATGAGAACGAATGGGAGCCATTGATACCACTAGCGGTCAGTCGGATGGGTGGGTTCTTGTTCCCCGAATTCATCACGCCAATAGAGGACTGAGTTTAGATAAATATTATTGTAGACTAACGTCATAATTATGACAAAACAAAATAATGAAGAACCGGAAGTTGATCTCGATCAATTGAGATGTTGCTTTACCCTGTTTGGATCCACTAAATAAACTGAATACGGAAAATGTCAACTCGGAAAAGCTTTGGGGAAATCTATCGTAGATGTAATTGGATTGAATCGCACGTCTGTGCCGTTGATTTTAGGAGTGCGGCCTTTATTCCCTAAAATCCCACAAGGTGCGCTACCTTCTACCTTCTGCTTACATCACCTCAAGTAAGAAACGTCGTGATTAATTGATCTTTCCATAATTCAAATTCTCATTTTCTTTACAATTATACTAGTATTCATTCTGTACAATACATACGTCAAAAAAAATATATAAATATATATATAAATTTGTATGCTCGTACAATCCAGGGTGATGAAACTATCTTTTATTAACATGCTTAATACTTAGTTCAAATAATGTTACGATTTTGAGTTCAAAATTGGATAAGAAAAAAAAATTAAATAACCTTATCAAAATGACCCGTTATTATGAAGTAAATTCGAATTTATCTTGATTTATCTTTTTAAGAAGGTTTCGAACTCTGATATGTTTTAATAAATCTATGGCAATAAATTTTAAGAATTTTGTGTTTTTTGGTGTTTAGTTTTTACATAAAATGTTTCCATGTACAGACCAAATGGCTGACCGGATTTTGATTAAGTTTGTTCTGTTTGAAAGGTGACTTGATCGAGGGCGTTCTTAGCTATGTTTTAAGAAAATCGGTCCAACCGTTTAGAAGATATCAGATCTTTTCTAGATATATCGGGGGTTTTTAATACTTTAATTTTTGTTATTAATAATAACATTTTATAATTGAAATTTAGCTGAGTGTTAGATCTTGAAGTAGAGAGTAAGAATATGTAATAAAATGAAAAAACACTTATGTTAACTTAAGCTATTATTATTTATTGCCACATAAATATACATATGTATAGAAGCATGGTAATATCTATTTTATTTATTTTTGGTTTGGTTTTATTATTTCATAATGACATTTTACAAAGAACTACTGGCAACATGTGTATAAAATATTTTGGTTAAGCAACTAACCAGGACCTTTCAAAGCTCAATGTGAAGGTAGAACCAGTGTTGTCAGATATGGCAATATCTCGCCAAACGTGGTGACGAAATTTTGTTTTTGGCGATGAAAATTTTGAAATGGCGATTGGCGATTTACTTGACGATATTTGAACTCCTTGGCGATATTTTTGGCTATATTTTTACGATTTCAATAAAATAGAATAATCTTAAAAATATTAATCTTTTTTGTAAGGAATTGTTTCTACAACATAAAATATTTCGTGCATGAAATTCTAAATGTTGTAACTCTTTGTCTCAAACAAAATTATCTGAAATTCAAGAAGTTTGAAAAAATATGACCCACTAAACATCATTTGGTGTTTATGAAACAAAGTGGGGAAACTTTCTTTTATTAAATAGAACCAATATTTTGATAATGAAGCACCAAAAAGCCTGCACGAGTTCCCGCGTAGAGTGTATGAATACGACGATGATGCTGGTACTTATATATGTACTTATCTACAATTTTTATGTTCGGGTACTTAAATGGGGTTTCTTTAATTTTCTCTTGTAAGCTTAGATAGTCTTTGTCGTTAAAACAAGGTGAGCTTAAATCAATTTCCGGTTCTGCTATGTCAATTGATGCCGTTTCTTCATAAGGAATTCTAGATAACGCATCTGGAACGACATGATGTTTGTGACTCAAATTTTGTTAAGTATTTACGTGCGTATTTTGCAATTTCTTCAGTCACTTGTGGCATATTTAAATCACGATATAAATTTGAGTTTCTTATGTACCATGAAGCCGGTGTAAAATTTTGTTTTGCCTTTGTTGGATTCTCTACGTTTGAAGCTGAAGCAGTGCTCCATAGCTGAATTCCGTAGAACCATGTAGGTTTCAGAAGCGACTTGTATATCAAAAATTTACAATCTAGACTCAGGGTGGAATTTCTACCAATCAGCCAATAAAACAGTTACTTTAAGTTTCATTTGTGTTAGGTTAGATTCAATGTGGTCTTTGCATGTAAACCGTCGGTCAAGGTGTATACCAAGGTATTTCACATGTGAGTGTTGAGGAACAATTTGATTATTGATACTAATGGGGGAACAAGCAACTTTTCGTAGGGTAAATGTTACCTGTTACTTTTATTCTCCATAAGTTTAGCCATAGTTCCAGCTGTGTAATATGTTCCTGAAGATATCGAAATACTTCGTGAGAGTTTTCGTGCATACTAAGGCAGGCTGTATCATCGGCAAATGTAGATGTGTGGCTGTTACTGCTCAAAGGCATATCACAAGTATAAATCAAATACAAAACTGGTCCAATATACTCCCCTGTGGTACACTGAATGAGATTGATGCGGACACACTCATGAAGTCTCCTTACACAACAGTGAACTTCCGGGCAAGAAATAACTTTGCAAAAGATTAAGAATGTTTATTGGTAGATATGTCTTGAATTTTAAAATTAGGCCTTCATGCCACACTTTATCAAATGCCTGAGAAAAATCAATAAAGAGGGCAGAACAATATTTCTTTTCTTCAAATGTTCTTATAAATTGTATCAATCTATGGTGCTATTCCAGATAAAAAAAAATATGTATTGTCCATATATTTTTAATATATGACTGTATATAAATATATATGAATATGTATAAATTTATGTATGGAACTATATGTGATTATACATGCGAAAACTATTATATATGAATTGATATACGGACTAATATATGAAATGTATATGAGCTCATAATTAGAAATCTATTAAAAATACATACGGTATAGAAAGTTTATATCCGTAGAGCCTCAACGTTTAAAAAATAAAAACTCTTGTAACAAAAAAAAACATTCTTTTAAGATTTTATACATTGTGGCCCTATTTATTAAATCAAATAATCAAAAGGATAATTCAGTCCTTAATTTGATATAAAATAACGGAATACTCTAAATATTAAAAAAAAACAAATACACTAGCTTTTAATCTGGCTTCTTAAATTAAATTTTATATACAAATATGAGTTTTGTGTTTTTTAAATAATGGAGTCATGCGCGTAAAATTATGAATAGTCTTTTACTTCGTGTTTATTTAGTTGTCCAAAATTGTTTTCATTAAATACAACTTCCCTGTTCAAAACCTTAAAAAAAGTAATTTAATAATTTAAGTTGTTGCACAGTAGTGCGCCTTATTGAATCAAGGGAGTATGAATATGAACTTTGCATACTGTATAGGAAATATTTACATATATGTACGTGTATGAAAATTTATGAATATATATTATCATATTGCATATTGGGCCCAGCTTAAGCTTTTAGAGGGAGAAATTTTTTGGTGATATTTTTTTAATGTTTATTAATTTGTAGCAATTTATTTTGCTACATATATTCCATATCACATTAAAATGTTTCACCAGACGCTTTTAGTTGTTATTGTTGGTTGTTTATGTGCTAGCACATAAACAACCAACCAAGTGTTTTTTTTAGAGGTATAGAACTTCGAATTGAAATAAAACACAAGAAAATCGTTTTAATGTCCATCAATTTGGCTTTATTGGAAGGATAATTTTATGCCATTAATGTTTAAATATGATTTCGGGCATGTGGCCGCCGCAGCTGGCTCGAATAAAGCCAATTCTACAGGTCCAATTTTCAACCACTTTTTCGAGCATATGGGGCCGTATGTTGGCAATAACGCCACGAATGTTGGCTTCTAAGTCCCCTAACGTTTCTGGTTTGTTAAACGTAGACGAGCGACTTCAGCGGATGCGTATTATCACATAGAGTAAATGTAGTGCGAAAACGATCCATGGTTAACCGAATTAATTGCTCTGATGGACGATTATGTCGACCATAAAATGGACGGAGCTTGCGGTAAACTTCGCGAACTGAACCATTATTTTCGAAATAAATTTGCACGATTTGCAAGCGTTGTTCTTTTGTCAACCTGTTCATGATGAAATGGCAAACCAAACTAAATATTAATCACTTGACAGCTGACAAAATGGCCGCCAGTTAAAAAAGTGATACCAACTTAAAGTTCTATACCTCAGTAAAAAACACCCTTTATAAGCTAAATATAACACGAAACAGTTTTATATATACGTTACGATAGGAGATTTGTATTTCAGCAAAATACAGCTGGTATAACGAGTATTTCTATATTCACGTTATGTTTTTTTTTTTTTGTTTTTATTTGTAATTAAAATGTTTCTTACTCTTTGGTAATATAAGTCGAAAGAATAGGTAGGTAAATAAAAGCTTTTTCTAAAAGTTGATAGGAAATCAAAGCTGGGCTATGATGGCAAAAAAAAATTAAACTTTAGCATAGTTTGGCTAACAAAAAAACGATATACGATTATTGCGACGAAAAAGAACTGATTTTAACGGACAATAAAT